>CM045451.1:7786765-8986765 GCA_024666655.1 Dascyllus trimaculatus | reverse complement strand
TTGCTTTCCCCTTCTCAAAAATATGAACTCGTGAATGTAACAGCTGTTTACATCCTTGTGTTTTACCCCCTTTTTTGCTGAACAGGATGAAGAATGTTTACAGTTTTCACTCATTATACTTCCTCTTCATTTCTGGAAAAAAAGAAGCGGTTTTTGGTTGTTTCCTGGCGATCTGGTGCTCTATTGTTCACTTTGGAGGTGCAGAAGCATGTGGCTCATTCTTGACCAACATCTCCATCTAGTGGAGGAGGGAATTATGTTGTCTCGGGCAAAGCATGATAACAGTCTGGTGTCTCATATCTGTCTTAATATACTTTGTGAACGTGTGTGTTATAGAAAATATGCTCTCTTTGCTGTTCTGACCACTAAATAAACATGTTTTCACTACAAACTGTGCTTTAGTTGTTTGTGATTCTCTGAGATTCTACACCACAAAACCAATGGAGAACAGTCCAAATTAGAAATGAATGACTCTTTGTAGTGTGTGTGCTGGGTCTTGGGGAAAGAAGAAACACTATACCCAACCGGATGCCTTGATAAGAAAGCTGCTAAAGGTCCTCGGAGCAGGAAGGGGAACAGAGACAAAATTCCACAACCAACTACAATAGCAGACACCAGACAGGAGCAATGCCTGGGTCCGGGTAGCTCTGTGTTTGCTCCGATGAGAAGGGGGGAATCTGGCAGTTTGGTGTTGCAGGGAGAGACCTTGCAGTTTTCATATAGCTGAGAGACCTCGCTGACAGACTGCCGTGGCCATGAAAGCTCTCCAGTGTTTATGCTTTCACTTCACTGCACTGAACCTCTCTGTAAAAGCCTGTAAATTACACCTTCGGCACAACAAGCTCACTGTTTGATGCTGCTCGTGTCTCTTTATATGTGCCTGTGGGGGGAAATGAGCATGATTTACAGTTCATTATGGAATCATTTTTTACTATCAGGGCTGGCACCAAGAAAAAAAAATACATGGGGAAAAATCTCCTTGTGCAGTACCAGCTGTACAGCACTTCTGCTTGTGTTGTTTACCTCTGTGCAGGGCAGGCCAGGGTAGTTTTTGGGAGTAACTTCAGAGGCACCCCGCCCCCTTCAACTCCAGTCTCTCCCTCAACATTCCTCCTGAGACAAGACCAAGAAGGAACAGAGCTTGACTCACAGCAGAGTACTGCTCCACAGAATAATTCATTTTTAATCAGTGGGGTTTCTTTTTTTCCCCTCTCTAGTCATAAGAGAAGGTTTTTGCATATTTTATTTTCCTGGCTCAAGTCACAATTAAGTGGGGGGGAACTTTTTTTTGCTTTTACGCAAAGTTTGGCTCCACTGGGCGGAACTCACGTTAGAGTTTACAGGAGGCTGAGTCACGGTAAGTTCATCTAAACGTCCAAATTTACGCATCTGTGAAATGAACGCATCTCCTTTAGCACTTTAAAATGAAAAAACACACTCAAATCTGCAGGGTAAGGTTGCAAAAAGTACTTTTTGGTGCGTTTATCTTGCAGAGGTCTTCACTTTTTTTCATTCCAGCCGGGTTTCTCGACCGCCAACTAAATGCCTGAAAGCATGTGACCGTCCAATTACACAAGTCATGACTTTTGGTGCTTTTACGCATCGTTACGCACATGCCCAACGCGTATTTTGCCCATTTACCGGCGCTTTATATGTAACTTTTCCATCTTTCTATTCGATTACGCGTTGGTGTCCAGCTCCAGAAATGCCACGCCATCGGAGAAGTTCAATGGAGTTTGGTGTCACACTTTTTTTTTTCCTTACGCTGAGCTTTGCCAGCGAACTCCTGCAGCCAGTAACTAAATGTTCCTCGGTGTTTATCGCGTTAATTGGCGAGAACAAAAGCACTTTGAGTGCTCTTAATTATCAGCCTCAAAGTTTATCAATTTTGAATCAGGCGCTTTGAGTGTTCTGAGGTCTCATCCAACTTGTTTTACGCACCAGAATAGGGTCTCAGGCTTAATTAAAATAAACAGTGTTTGTGCCAAACAGCAACACAAGTCTCTGCTTCTTGCAGGCAGTGTATTGATGATATGTCTATTTGGAATGTAAATGTGCTCCACTATGAGGCTTGTCTATATGGGTTAATGCAGGAAAATGTACAATTTAAACCCCTTTTTCCTAATTACAAACTGTCTGTTAATCCCACTTTATTATAATCCATGGTAATTCATTTTAAGTGTTGCTTTATGGGCTCCTTCCCCATCTCCCCATTATATTCCTCTACATCACTCAGACGGCTAACAAACAAGATTATTGGATTGCTGCTTGTTAGAATAACTCACCCTGTATTTGTTTGATTAAACCTGATTGGCAGGCCTTTGTTGTTAATCCTGCTCCCAGGGCTGAAGTGTTCGTTTCGTTCCTCTCCAGCTCCATGTTCACACCCCCACTCGAGTCATGCATGAATCCCCGTCAGTGCTCTGGGCCAGGGAGGGGGAACCCTTGGCTCTGCTAACGTAGGCTTTGATCTTTGCAGTGCAAAACATTTTATTTCATGGCTTAGATTTTCTGCAACTGCTAAGCTACCTGCAGTACATTTCTTATTTCGTTGTTGTCGTGCCTTGGGATTTTACTGGTGTGATTTAGCTGTGAAGCGAGCGGAATCGCAACCTCAAAACCGTGGATCTTCTGCAGCTCCTGTGTCCAGCACAGGTCTGGTTGTGGAACCTTAGCCTGTAAACATTTGGGTGTAAAAGCGTCCACAGGAATGTCCCAGATAATATATAGACAGAAAAACAGCCCCAGGAGGCTCAGTGTCCAAGTGTAGACTAGATGACCAAGCAAAACCAACCCCAACCCACTGACCAAATATCAAGTGCAACTCAACACCAGCCTTGCCTTGCACCCCTCCGCTGGCAAGCGCCATGTTCTGAGGTGCTGAGCCTGAAATAGATCCTCTTCGCTTACGACTGCAATATTAAGACACATAACATGATCAGATTTGGCCTACCAAGATTGCGCATGGGGCCACTGGCAGGACATTCCATCGACTTAAAAAAAATCATTTCAATTTAGCCGTCATGAGGATTAGAAAAGTCTGAACATCTCTGTGGTTCAATATCAGGCTGTCAACAGGGTCTAATGGAACCCTGCAGTAAGCTGCATCATGGGAAGGATGGGATCCAGTGATTTGTGCAGCTTTGATTTACAAGTAAATAAATGAGGCATTTTTTTCCCCCATTTCTGATTTCTTACTTACTTATTTTTATCTGAGCTGTCTGTTTGGTAGTTTCTGCAGGGTATTCAAGGTGAGCTGCTGATTTTTTTATTTTTTTTAAAAGCAGTCTCCTCTCTGTCAGTAAGACAGTTAAGGTTGCTGAGTTATTTTAGTCTGGAGGGAGTCAGATATGGTTAAGGCCAACATTTTAAAAACTCAAGGTAGCTTTTTGTGATTTATAGTGAAGTTTTATTTGACCAACAGATTTCTTTGGCTGGGAATGACATAAACAAGTGACAAAAGATGGTGGGTTACTTTTTTAGAGATGATAATGATAAATTTTAGGTTCTTAGGGGACTTTTACATTGATCTCCTGCTCTTTGAGCTTCAAGGCTTCCTCTCCATCACTCTACTCTTTAGTTCCTCCACAGATTCTGGATGGATTCAGGTCTGGACTCGGGCAGGGCCACTACAACATTGTTTTCTCTTCACCACTTTGGCTCCATGTTTGACATCATTGTCTTGTTGGAAGCTCCAGTGCTGCCCAAGGAGCAGTTTCTCTGCAGACTGCCTGATGTTTTCCTCCACAATCTTAATGTGCTCCTCCATTCTCATGATGCCGTTTACTTTGACCAGCTGACAAACAGCCCCAAAGCTTCACATTCCCACCATTGGTTGGATCATGTGGATGGGATTCTTGAAGTTGAATGCTTCTCCTTTCTTTGGTCCCTTTGTCCAAGCAACTCTTTTTTTCAGCACATTTAAATGTGGACCAAGAGTTTCTTTTTTGTGTGAAAAAGTGGACTCCCCCATGTTTAGTGTCGACTGAAGTGTCTGTCTTGAGATGCTGCTTCCAGAACTGCTCACATTCATCAGGGTGGTCGTGATCCTTGGATTTTTCCTGGCTTCTCGCCCTGCCATTCGTGCCAGTGCATGGGGTCGCTTTTCCTTCCATGACCTTTGATATTTCTCACTGTGTGGAACTTCTCATACTTTTTAATGATGCTTTGCGCTGTGGCCACTGGCGCTTGAAAACACTTGGCTATGACTTTATAGCCCATCTTGTTAGCAGGCACAGTGCATGGCTCTCTCTCATATGATGGCTCATAATAGCAAGCTCACTAAACTCATTGGCTTTAGTCATGGCTGGTAATGGACTATAAACTGACTAGAGAACTACTGCATCAGCTGTTCTTAATTTAAACTGTACTCTAGAACATTGTAGAAAGACCATTTGAAATGGTAAAGGAGCTGCATTTGTGACTTTTTCAAAGGATTGGGGTAGTGTAAGACATGGCATTTTTAGTAAAAATGTGAAAAAGACATAGAGATAGTTGAAATCATCTTTTGTCACTTGTTTTTCATCCAGAACAAAACCTTTTGGTCGAACAAGTTACAAGTTTAGCTTCAAACAAGTTTAGGATGCAAAATGTTGAGTGCGATTGCATGATGTGGTTTCAGATGGCACATAAAACAAGCCTCAGCATTACCCTAATAAATCAGAAATGACTCAGGATGTGAACACAGCGCCTCCACATAATCTAGTGAAGACATTTATCGCTTGTCTTTGTTCTGCATCCTATCAAGGTCGGCATTGGTTTGATTCTTCTGAAGAGGTACGATGGAACTCGTGGTGTTGGTGGCATTCAGCTCCTGGCTGGCTCCTGCACTTGGTGAGCATCATTTTTAATAAATGTTCAACAACTTTAGATGATTTCCCACTGGAAACAACCTCTGTACGCGTGATGTTCTTGAGTTACCCCCCCGTTTCTGGCACTTTGTTTTAAGTTCCTCCAATGCTAAACAAGCTGATGTGTCTGTAACAGGATCAGCGTTTGGCAGGGAGGTGTTTGGTAAGTTTCCTGCATTAGAGTGGTCACTTACAACGCATGGCCTTCAGATTCTTCAATCTTTCGCTGCGCTTTTATTTGTATGGCTTTCTGCCACGTGCCCTTTTCTTTGTCAGATGTGTACCAAATGCCACTTTACACTGTTTTCAGCGTAATTTGCATTTTCCATTTTTCATCTAAAATGTTTTTGTGCCAGTGTTTTTGCTCCGAGAAAAGGCCGTGTCAGAACAGTGTAAACATTTCCTTTTACTGCAGTTTGAATAATCAGTTATTCAGGCCGCTCCTGCCAAGTTTTTCCATCGTTAATGCAGGTCCTGGTCTTTGATTTGTTTCCGCTTGTACCGTGCATGCCATCAGCCGGGCTTGATGTTAAGCAGATTTGCCTACACTGAGGGGCCTTTTATCGTCTTTGACTCTCGGGTCAACCCTCATTTTAAAAGACATGTCCACACCAATGTGCAAAAACCTGTTCATGGAGGAAAAACATGAGGATTTAGTGCCCCGAGAATGAGGTGAGAGTTAACTGTAGCACTGTAACCCTTACTCTCCAGTCAACACAATACAGCCGAACTTATGAAACATTATCGAGTTCAAGGGTTCGAGCTTGTACGCAGACTTTATGGAACCACATACATTACGGACATGATTCTTTTATTGCCATGTCAGAAAAGCCTCCACTGCTGATGAGCTGCAGGAACGAGAAAACTAGTAGTCTTACTCATCTCCTTGTAAATTAATATTTTAATATATTCATCAGCAGTTGTCAGAGTTCACATCTAAGCAGAACCATTAGGACTGGCTGACATTTTAAAATGCTGTTCAGTCTGCTGAATATTTTAATGACAGCTGTAAAAAAAAATAAAATAAAAAAACCCCACATTAATGATGGTGAAATGCTGCCGAGCGCAAGTATTTATGTAACCTCCAGCGCGCTACTCCAAGGTTACATTGTTCTCACTCCAAACAGCGATGCTCGCATAAACAACGTCTGCTTTGTGTCTCCTACCGGCTGAAGTTGCCGCTTTAATTATTCAGCTTGTGTTGTTAAAGTCGCCGAACATGAGGCAGAAATTGTGAGTTAGTTTATTACTGAGTACGTCGTGTTTTGGAGCGAGGTTTTGTTTTTTTTTTTCCTCGAAACTGCAGCCAACAGTTTTTTTCCCCCGTGGCAGCAGAGAAATGTGACAGATCAGAAGACGGGCTGTACTTTCCCACATTACTGACAGGACACAGATTAGCACAGATCAGGGCAGTAGAACTAAATATACTAGAAGGTGAGTATAATCAGACGCTTGTTATTTTGATGTTTTGCTAAATTATTGCATTAATTGTCCTGAAATGGAGGGAGAATTTGATTCAAGTGGGACATGTAAAGTCATGTGAAAAAGCAAGTTCATCTCATGGGAATTGTTGCCTTTTTTGACATATTTGAACAAGCAAACATTGGCTCCTCTTTGATGCAGGGCCTGTCATGTCAGAGGTTTAAATCAGACTAGTCTGACTCACCGGATGTAGACTGAGGGTAGAGCTGCCATATCCAGCATGCATTTCACGTGGCTTTCTCCTCCTCTTCCACTAACTGTTTTTTTAAATCCCTTTAGCTACGGGAAAGAAGAACAACCTCCAAGGTACAAATTTCAATTCCAATGCTGGAAATTTCACGTTTTTGCAGAGGATCGTGCAATCACCCCGGCCTGCTTGGCGTTCGGCGCTCGTTGGCCTTGCGTCCAAATGTTTCACCAAAACATTTTTCGCCCCCCAACGCTATTTTGTCTGTCGCTGCATCCTGGCTTTAGCACCGCTGAGGACAGTTGTGACTGGTTTAAAAAAAAATGCAAACAAGCCCGAATGTGATAATGAGGTACCGTCAATCCATTCTCCGGCGCTGACACAGCACTGTGGAGATCCATCTGGCTAAAATAAGACATGTTCCACCTGTCACTCCCTACAGAGGTTCCAATCCCTGTTATCTAATCTGGAACCCCTGATTCTAACTTCATGGATCTGAGAGTTTGATAAATGTAGGATTGTACTTACTGCTTCCAAGTGATGTGATCTTTTTTAATTTAAATTATAAAAGTGACTACAAAATGCTAATTTATGTGTGATTTCTTCGATTGTATCATCTTTATCTGTTGGTGTTTGAATATGTCAAAAGAAAAGCAATAATTTCCATGGGACACACTAAGGCGGCACGACATTTGAAAACTAGAAAAGCACTCAGAGAGCGCATACCTCCGCCAAGGAGCTTCAGTCCACCCCCAACACAATCTACCAATTCACATAATTTGTATGGAATGTTACAGATACAAATGTAATTACATAGAGTTCAAATGTCCTACTGACAATGCGGTGTTCACCCCATCCGACCTAATGAACAGGGGCGGCATGTAGCGCAGCAGGTCCTGACATCCTCCCAGCTTCTTACACAACTGGAGATAAGAATGCCGGCCCAACCGTGCGTATGTCGCAATGTATGTCCCAAAATTGAAATACTTCCTTGTCCCATTCCACACATTTCCTGAAAATTTCATCCAAATCCGTCCATAACTTTTTGAGTTATTCTGAACACAAACAAACAAAGAAACAAACAAACTAACGCCTGCCATCACATAACCTCATTGGCAGAGGTAAAAAGCGATGTTTTTACTTTTTTGTGTTCTATATTGCAATATGGAAAAAAAAATGGAATTTTAGGAGCGGTCATATGCATTAAAAACATTTTTAAAAAGCCACTTTGAACCTTTCACATATGATAGAACACTGGCAAACATCCAAAATATTTTTCTTTGTTTGTTTTATTTGCTTTGGACGGATTTCAGATGTGGATTTGCAGTCGTCATGCCGAGCTTTGTGCCGGTTTTAAATGAGCGATCAAATAGTTTGATGCTTTGTGTGGTGGCAAACATTGCAACATCGTCCTTTCTGTGGCCAAAATATCTCCATACGGCTGACATTGCATTTGTTCTTGCAACTGAAACGTCATTTTCAGCGTTTATCTCCTGTTCCTGGCTCATTTTTGCTGAGCACATGGTGAATCTGCATGTCAACAGACGCAATGTCTTGTGAATGAAGTTTCAAAAGGAACATAAAGTGTAATCAAGAATCCTCAAATCGGAGAAATGATGTTCAGTGAGACAGATTTCTCTTGCAGATTAGAGAACCTTGTGAGTTTTCTTTATGCATCAAGCAGCAAAAAATACTGTAGCATGATGCGTTTAAGTTAATTTGAATCGCTTCAGTTTGATTTTCTTGTGTTTACCCACCACAGTGTCGACGCTGAAGCTATATATTGTGATGCACTTACTTTTTCACATGACTGTACAGTTGTCTTTCTCCTAAAATATGGTGTAAGTGACAAAAAAAAAACCACCGTGGGACTGTGAGTGTTTGAAGCCATTTCTGCTGAATTCATTACCCACAAATTATTCCTCTTTATAGGATTACTATAACCCAGTGTGTATACGTTTGCATAAATACGAGCTGGGATTTGAAGGAGGCGTGCACGCTCTCTGGAGAGTAAAATTTGCTCCACTGCCGACAATTTTGCCATTTGCTGACATGCACTTACACCAACAGGGGAATTTCTTATAAAGACTAATGTTTTTTTTTGCTTCTTTTTTTTCGCAGCTTCTGCAGCAGATGAGGATAAAGGTGGGTATTATTTGAACTGAAGCTTAGAATAGTCAAATTAAGATTAGCTGCATGTAGCTGACATATAAATTGGAGCCGGTCGATGTCTATGTGAATGACTGAAGCCCGGAAAGTGCTGAGCAGCCGTCGGATCATGAGGGCTCTGTGAAGTGTGTCACTGGGTAAATGTGCTTCTCGTTTGTTCTCCCACCAGACTACGACAGCGCCTTTCAGTACGGTGAGTGCCGAGCAGACGAGCGTGGCCTTTTTAATCGCCGACCCTCCGCACAGGAAACATCTGGGAGGTTCAGATGAGTTTGCATGTTTCGCGTGTTTTTTTCCAGACGTGCTGGAAAACTCTCACCCGGAGGCCGAGCTTCTGGAGTAGCCCCAATGCAAATACAGCAGATCCTGTCCACTGTGATGAGTTTCAGACAAACCAAGAGACCAAAGTGCACAGAAACAGACTTTACGTTCCAATAATGACAACTATTAGATGTGTACTTGTTCTTATATGTTTGTCACTTTTGCAATAAGCCACTTTTGTTTGTGTTGTGTTTACGTGCCCTTAGTGTAGCACTCCAACCGCTACACTGTTGCTAAGTTAGTAGTAATATAGCAACAGTAATCTCTCGTTTTTCTCGATTAAACAGAAGTTGTTTGATTTATAAAACATCCTAAAACGGTGAAAAATGTTGACCAGTGCCTTGATGACAAATGTCTTTTTAGTCCACAACCCAAAGATATTCAGTTTACTGTCATAGAGGAGGAAAGAAACCAGAAAATCTTCTAATTTCTTTAGAAAAATGGCTAAAACAGATTAATTTATTATCAAAATGAATGGCAATTAATTTAACTGTTGACAACTAATCAATCAGTCAATCAAGTAATTGTTGCAGCTTTGCATAAGTCTCACAAAGATGACCCATCATGTTCCAAATGTATTGATTTGGTTCGTTTTTAAACTACTTTTAACTTTGTAACAGTTAATTTTTGCACATTTAAACAGTCAGTGTTTAGGTTTGAGCTGCTGGTAAACCATTTTTCTTCACTACCCATAAAAAAAGTAAACTATTTTCACGTATTTTAAGCGTAACAAGCAAGCAGGCGAGTCTGTTTATACTGCACCTTATCGTACACACAGGTTATTAGAGTGATCAAAATAAACCGTGTAACAAAAATTTCATTGATTAAATTTGACATTTAATGAAAAATGAGAGAAAATAAAAGCATGCAAGAAATAAAGTTTTAATTCATTTCAGTTAAAGTGCAGACAAGTTTATTAAAAGTACAGGCAGTTCAGACCAAACTTTATAATAACACAGATGACTTAAAAGCAGTGGAAACAGAACAGTCTGTAACTTACTCTTTTTAAAATGACTAAATTTAAGAGGTCCTGTCTGTATCAACCATTTATCCAGTATTTTGCTCTATATTTCCACCTTTTATCCAGTATTTATGTTTAGTTTTAGACTATTTCTTTCTTCTAAATGTCTATATTTGTGTCTCTCACTGAAGGAGCTCTAAACCATGTCCATTTTTTTACTGTTTTAGTGTTTGCAAAGCGAATTTTTAAAATGCTAAAATGCTCATGTGCTTACAAGAAAGCACGTTGAGTGATCTGATTAAAGCTTTATTGTGTACCTGCTGGCATTTATCATGTTGTGTCAGGTCTTATATGTCTCTAATTAATCATGATTAGTGCTTCATAATGCAGATTTTTTTTTTAGGAGCAGCATAATTATCTGCTAGATGTAAAAAATAACAAAGGAACATTTGTGTTTCTTAGATACTTAGACTCTGTTTGTTTGTTAAAGAGCCTTCCTACTCCGCTGGGCTCCAGGCTCACTGTGGACAGCAAACCTCGTCCCTTCATGTTTCCCATCCTGGGAGTCGGAGGCCCTTCAGGGGGTCCCAGGATGAATCTGTGATGTTCCAAGATATTTACAGCTTTCCTGAGTGTTTTCTTTTTTCCGTCCTGAAATCCTGGGAGGGTTTAACTCTCTTTCTGAACACGGCACAGAGCCAACAATCATATCCTAAAGTCTCAAGAAGATATCTCCAGAAGATATTTTCTTTTAAGACGTCACAAGCAGAAGAGGTCTCTGAACAAATGAGAAACTTAGAGGCTCTATGATTTTTTTGGCTCAGTGCTTTTTCTTTGAAAAACATTTTAGTTATGGTCAGTGTTTTTCTGGTTGCCATGCTTTGTTTGTTTGTTTGTTTCTGTCTTTCTCTCTGTCTTTGTTGCTTTCTCTCTGTTTCTCTTTGTTTCTTTCTTTTATTTGCTTGTTTGTTTTCTTCCTCTGTTTCTTTCTGTCTGTCGTTTTTCTGTCTTTGTTTCTGTCTCTTGTTTGTTTGTCTGTCTTTGTTTGTTTCTTTCTTTCTCTTGTTAGTTTCTGTCTGTCTTTCTCTGTCTTTTTTCCTTCTTTCTCTCTTTGTTTCCGTCTTTCTTTCTCTTGTTTGTTTGTTTTTGTCTGTCGTTCTCTCTGTCTTGTTTCTTGCTCATTTCTTTCTTCCTTCCTTTCTTTCTTTGTTTCTCTCTTTCTGTCCGTCGTTATTTCTCTCTTTGTTTCTTTCTCTTGTTTGTTTCTTCCTCTGTTTCTTTCTTTCTTTCATTCTGTGTTTCTTTCTTTCTACTTCTTACCCAGCTCTTATTCGTGCAGGCGACTGCGGAGTTAAAACTGACCTTAGTGTTTACAGTTTTCACGACTGCAGCTCGGCAGGAATTTGCGGCGTACCGATATAACCGTTTGGGGACTGCAGAATATTCCTGCTGCTCATGAATCAAAATGCAATTAAAAGCCTCAGAAGAAAACCCTCAAAAGGCTTTTCAGTTTGTTGTTTAGTGACTGAAGGCTTTTACATGCCATCAATCTCTTCTGCAGGCACTCTAACGTCCTTTCTTCATTCCAGATTATGAATCTCTGAGAATCGGCGGCCTGGTTTTCGCCGTGGTCCTCTTCCTCCTCGGCATCGCCCTCATCGTCAGTAAGTATGTGACATGATCCCAGCATGTGTGAACTGACCTCACAGTCTGGAAAAAAAAAGCAAGCAGGCTTCAGTTTTTTTCTTAAATCTGGTAGGAAGACGAGCACATGCTGCTTTCACAAGGCCGGCGCTCTCATGCTCAGATATCACAGCGCTGTGGCCTTCGAGTCTCATCCCTTTTCTTACTCAGTGTCCTTCCAAGCTTCCTCCTCCTCCTCCTCCTCCTCCTACCTGCCAGCACATGCTGCTGCTGCTGCTGCTGCTGCTGCTAGTGGTAGCCCTGAAACCAAAACCAGCCGATAAATAATTCAGCAGGACCCACACACTCTGCTGCTGCTGCTGCTCCTCATAAAGAGCAGAGTGGGATTCCAACTGCACTTTATCAAGACTTGTGTCTAAGACTTTTTTTTAAGTATGAAAAACATTATTTATGAGCAGCGGAAATGCACACAAAACACTCACAGGCGTATAAAAATAGCCGATTTCATTATAATCGGATTAATTATTCATATGTAAATCACAAAGCCCAACAGTTTGGCTGCTATTATTCCAATAATTTTATTATTACAATAATTTCAGATTTGATTGACAAGTTTTTTTCGCTCACAGAACCCCAAGCTGTTTCGGTGCTTTCTAAGTTGTTGGGTTTTTTCCGCTCCTGTCACATTTATTCCACACTGCGGGCTCATTTTTAAACTGCAATGTAAAGTTCTGCGACTCTATATACACAGCACAAGCATGACTAGAAGGAGAGAGAACTCAGAAATATCTTCCGTGCAGCCTGACACAGTTACAGCACCATAAATCATAAAAAAAATAGAGGCAGAACACAGAGAATTTCTTGCAGCCTGCAGTTTAACCAAGATCAGCTGAACCGTTGCTTAATTTTTGTCACAGGACTGTTGGTCACAGCTGAGTGACTCATTGGCAATTCTTTGATTTTATACAGGATCTGGTCAGAAATAATGGCTCATTTGTGGCAAACTATCACAATTTTAAGCTCTGATTTGGTTGATTTTCTTGATGGAACTCGTTTAGTTAAAGGACTGTTGGAAAGTTGAAAATCTGGTGGGTTCTGTTTCTGTTTTTCCTGTTTCTGGCTCAGATAAATGGTATAATTTAGTTGATTTGCTTTACCAAAAGAAAAAGGAAATATGCCCTTTAAACACTCTGCGAGATAAACTTTACAACAGCTGCATCAAAGATAATTGTGTTTATGCAATTTCAGAGACACAAAACACTAATTTTCTCTTTTCACCTCAAATTTATCTTAAATTATATCTGTGAAGATATTCAAACTTGTCAGAGTTGCAGATTGGGCCCTTTAGGTTTTCAAGATCAACTGATGAACAGATGAAAGTGTGTTTGATTCTGACTTAATCAGCGCTTTTGAAAGGACGACATCAAATGCTACAATGGCCAAGGGCACGTCTTAGAGGCAGAGTTCTGAAGAGAACATAAAGGCAGCAAACCCTGGTAGATTATTATTTGCTGCTCGGAATGAAAAATTAAAAAAAAGTTTTTGACAGTCTTATGCAACCTTGAACACCTCCCCGTGTCAATGATAGTGGGTATAAGATGAGTTAACCGTTTTATTCTTAGGCCTGATGCTGTAGTATGTGGGTCAGAGCTTGGTCTGGAGTTTCCGACTGGCTGACACTGCCAAGAACGCGCCTTGCTCCATACTTGAGTAGCTTGTTGCTGTAACCGAAGAACCATGTGCACCTTATGTCTGTCTGACACTAGGAAAAAATGTGTATTTATTTCTTTTTAAAAAAGCATTTCTGAAAGGTCTATGATGTATATGGATATCTGAAACCTGCCTGCAGGTTTGAAAGTCTTTTTTGTCTTTTTAAAACACAGCCAAAAAGTGTAAAAGCAGACGTAATTTTCAGCTTTCCTGGCTGTCTTTGAATGCATCATGTGCGACGTGTGGTTCCATCAGGAAAAATCACCATATATAAGCTTGAAAACGTGATATACACCAGATCATGTAAAAAAAGAACTGAGCAACTGAGAACCAATGATTTGCTTGACTGCAACCAACAGTCTCGTGACAAAATATTCAGAGACTTTTCAGCTGAACTGCAGGCAGTGTTTACATGCATCCGAGAGGAGACTGAGAGAACAATGAAAAAAGGGATTCGAGTCATAAAATCAATGCAGCGTGGCTCAAAACGTGTACGCACAGGAGCCAGGTGTTGGAAGATACACTCAGCATGGTGAAACATGCAGCAGTTGATATGTAGCGTAGAGTCAGAAACACTTGTAAGTGGTCAGATATCTGTAGCACACGAAGCCTCCATTTTTCTAGTCCTGTTTGCAGCTGGAAAAACATTGTACATCTTGATTCTGACCTTTTTGCAGTACAGTTAGATTTTAAAAATCACAGAAATTCAACTTTCTTTTTAAAAAATGTTCATGATTTGTGGCATTCTGACATCGGAGAAGACATATTTGAGTTCTCTCTCCCAGTCATGGTTGTGCTGTTTCCATAGAGGTGCAGGACTTTATATTGCAGTGAAAAATGAGCCCACAGTGAGTAAAAATGTGACAGGAGCACTGAAAAGTTCTCAGAAACTGCCTTAGAGTTCAGAGGGTTTTCCATGAAGATCAACAGGCCCACTTGATATGGATAGTATTTTGTTTAATAGACTAGATTACAAAAGAATAGGATTATTTTATTGGCATTTCAGTGTACGGTGAAAATTAAGTGGAAATTTTGGAAGTGAATTCACAAAATCAGACTTTTGTTTTTAAAGTAGAGTAAAAAAATGTGCAAATATCAAATGGAAAAATCTGGTAGAGAAAGAGTGTGTGCAAGTGTAAGGATAACTTATTAGGAATAATAAGACAGTAGTGTAACTGCTGGATATTGCACATTGCTGAACACATAGCATAATGTAATGGCTTGAAGTATTGCAAAAACTACAAGTTGCATGTAAACATGTGTAGGTTCAGTCCATAAATACAAGGCTCACAAGGTTTAGATGATTATTTATGAAGTTACAAGACACTACTCCACCATAATTTCATGCAACGAGAGACTTAAATGTGACCCAAACAGAATTTTTTCAATTGAAGCCTTTAGCGGATGCCAGCTAAGGTCAAGTCATCCAAATGACCTCCGTTGGCATCTCCAGTGATACCGCTCATGCTTTGCGAGCTGAAAAATAACGAGCGGAAATTATTCATTTGATGCAGATGCTGGGTTAGCGATGCTCGAGATGTTTTGTGAATGCGAGAATAATAACAACGAGCAAACTCTGCATCATCTCTGACATTTCCAAGCAAACCGACGTGAAATGAAAAGAGGTTCGGCGTTTAAACTCTTGGCTTGCGCATAATAGAAATGCTACCATCCAGAAGCTGTTCAGCACGCCAGCTCATGTGTTTTTATTTAAACAACTGAATTTTGTCACGATTGAGTAACATGAATGTAGTCTTGGGTTCAGGCCAACGAGTTCCGAGCTCGTAAGGCCTCGCCAGGCTCCAGATGAGCTCATGGGCACCAGCTCAAGTCTGCATTCATGTATCCATCAAGGCTTGGAACGACCTGCTCCTGTAGAACTAAAGGAGGTGTCGGAGGCTCACAGCTGGCTGCAAACATTCTCTGTAGAATTTCTCGTGTCCCTTTTGTACGACAGCACGGTGGAAGTGACAACACAAACCTGCATAATTGTTTTTCTTGTGTTTCTGCCCAAAAAAAAAAAAAAAACAGCCCGAAAATGCACCTGCTCAAAGAGTGACAAGTCAAGGTGAGTGGGGGAAGATTGAACAAACTGAATTTGCATTGAAAGCATTTTAGGTGTACAAGATCATTTTACACACAACTTGTAAAAATGCTGTTTTCCATTCATTCTCCTCAGATCCAGAGGCCCTGATGCGGAATCAGGCGTCCCAAGAGGTAAATATTTTTCTGTCTTATGCAGCAACTAGAAATGTTAATTGACTTTTAAGTAGTTGCATTCAAGGCCCAGGTTATTCATACCCATTTCACATTTTGATTTAGAGTGAATTTTTCTTTTATCAGTAGGTTTCTTCCGGCTAGAAATGACATTAACGGTGACAATTGACTGTAAAATGTTGCATTAGATGGATTTTAGCTATTTCTATTACTAAAAAATGCCTTTATTCACACTCTTCCTCAGTAATTAATTTGCCACTGCATCAAACAGTCGTTATAGTTACAACAGTATAAAAGTCTTTTTGCAGGCGTCCACTGGGATTTTATTCCTATTTGAGCTTCAAGGCTTCCTCTCCATCACTCTGCTCTTCAGTTCCTCCACAGATTCTGGATGGATTCAGGTCTTGACTCTGGCTGGGCCGCTCCAACATCTTCTCATTGTTTCCTCTTCATCATTTCTTCACCACTTTGACTCCATGTTTTACATCATTGTCTTGTTGGAAGCTCCAATGCTGCCCAAGGAGCAGTTTCTCCGCAGACTGCCTGATGTTTTCCTCCTCAATCCTAATGTGCTCATCTTTCCTCATGATGCTGTTTACTTTGACCAGGCTGCCTGAAAAACGACCCCAAAGCATCACATTCCCATCATGTTTGACCTTGAGGATGCTTCTCCTGATGAATGCTTCTCCTTTATTTCACCAAATGAAAACCATATCTGTGTCCAAACAGCTCCATTTTCATCTTATCCAACCATAGAACTGATGAGCAGCAGCTTTCTCCTTTGTCCAGCTGAGCTTTAATGTGTCTGTCTTGGAGAAGTGAAGTCCTCCTTTGTCTGATCCATGGAGACCAGCCTTGTTCTTCTGATGGACATGTTGCTACCAGAACTGCTCACATTCATCTCTTGGTGCTGATCCTCGGATTCTTCTTGGCCTCTACCACTCTTGCAGTGCAGGGCTCACTTTTGGATTCCATCCACACTCTTTAAGATTTTCCCACAGTGTGGAACTCCTCGTACGTTTGACTAATGGACCTTGAAAACACTTGGACATGACTTTATAGCCTTTCACTGTCTTTTGAGCTGCCAGAATGTGCAGCTCTCTCAGTGATGAAGCCTATGATCAAGCTTACTGAGCTCTTTGGATTTAGTCATGACTTGTAATTGACTAGTAGATGACTAGAGAACTACTGCATCAGCTGTTCTCAGTTTGTAGTGTGTTAGAATCTTCTTTAACATTGTATGAACTACCGGGACCCTTAAAATGGGATCGAAGCTGCATTTTAAAAAAACAAAGCTGGCAACAGTATGAAAAGATATGAATACTTTTGGACATGGAAGGTTAATAAAACAAAGGAAATAGTTAAGAATCATCATTAACAACTCTAATACACCATCTTTCTGCCTTATGTCACATGGTTATATCATATTTTGCAAAAACAAACTGTTCGTTTACAGTAAAAATTCACTATGAATCCAAATCTGGCATATGTATGAATAATTCAGGGCTTAAATATATATTGCCATTTTTCTTTTTCACAAAAAAAATTAAACTAAATTCTCTTTCTACAGCTTAATGGACATAGAAGCAGAACTGTAAGTGTTTTACAAACATCTGTGAATCTATTTCCTTGAATCAGAAGTAAATTGCTTCTATGTAAATTCAACTCACCTACTGCTTCTTCCCCAGTTTCTCTGAACGTTGCCATTAGGTGGCAGCAAATACTGTGATCACAGCAGAAGACAATCCTTCCATGGACACACCGCATGGAGCTTTCTTCACTTTCAGAATCTTACTGTACTCTCTCTTTTTTTTCTCCTTTTTTAAAAAAAATGTTTTTATCACCAATAACTGTTACTAGATGATGTGCCAACTTTATACGGTAGCAATAGTTTGATTAACATTTGTATTTTTGTGATGTTCAGATTGATGCGAAATAATAAAGCCGATGTTTGAAAATGTATATTTCTTTGATTGGTTTGGGTTTTTTTTCAAACGCTTGCTTATTTTATTTTCTATGAGAGCACAAGTAACCCAGGGACCACAGCCCTTTATTATACCGCACTCCCACTTCTGCTGACACTGCAGACACTTCAGTTGCACATGCAGTAGTAACTAGCAGGAGTGAGTGTGGAATGATTTATGTGCTGCATTGGGCGGCTTTTGAAGAGGCTCTGTTGTCAGGCAAAAATGCACCTCACTTTGCCTATCTCTGTGCATAATGCTGTTTAAAGTCACATTTTCCACCATAGTGAGTGTGGCAGCCTCTGTGAGGGTAAAAGCTGCATATGTAGGCTGTATTTTCTCCTCGGAGTTGCAGGAACAGGCTGACTGCACTGCACAAAAGGCACAACGGGAGATGGAAACCGGTGCATTTTCAGCATGCAAGCCTGTGTTCACGTCGTAAAAGGTTCAGGGTTGTAATTAAGAAGCTGTGCAGAATGTTGGAGCAAAAACCATAATGCAGAGACTAATTATCCTCATTGTTTACCCACAAAGCAACCATACACAAGATTACATGATCCTCAGTTGATCATTTGTCATGTCTGCTTTTCAGTGAGATGAAATTGACCGTTTTCTCTACTTTCTGTTCTAACTTAGTGCTGTCCTGGTGCACTCTCACTGTCCCCAGTAGCTGCAGTCTAGCCATCTTTTTTTCAGTGCTGGGATTACCCCAGGATTGCACCATTGGCTTTAACTGTGAATGCAGCATTTCGCCAGCAGAGGGGTCCCTGCTGAGCTTACACTGAAGGTTCACCAAGCTGCTCTGCCTGCTGGGCTGCCCAGTTCCAGCCATCTCATATCCAGTCTGTAACTGCAACCCAGCAACCTGCTAAATATCAAAGAGACACAGCTCTTCTCCAGCATCTCTCTGCAGTGCAGCCATGGCCACCACAGGTTTGTTTCCTTCTAATTTTATGGGATTTAAAGGGTTTAACATACAGTAGAGAAACAACTGTCTTACAGAAGACTGAAAAAGTACTTGTGTGGTTATTATGCACCTTTTAATTTGAGCAAAAGTAATCTGCTGTTTCATTGTTATGGAGTGAATTTGTTGAGTGAATTTATGTGCCGATGCATGGATCAGTACCACAGCAAAGGAAATTCTTAAGTAAACTGCGAAGGAATGAAATAAAAACTGCCAGCTCAGCCACTTAAGACTGAAGGTTCAGCAGCATGCAAGCTGCGTTATTGACATCCAGCTATCGCAACAATCTGGCACACACTGCAGCCTGCAACACAATGAGATCTGCAGAATGAGCCACTGTTATGGTCAAGAGTGGAAATCTTAATATTGCATTAAGCGGTAACTCAACTCCAAGCACTTTTCTTCCATATTCAAGCTCTGTGTTTTTTTCCTCTGCTGGTGTGATGATACCTCAGTATCCTGCTGCTGGCTTGTAACCCACTTTTTCTGCTGAGCGAAGATGCTGCATTGAGCCCCTCTCAGTGGAAAAAAAAATACTCCTCAGGAGTTGTGGAGCCAAGCCTGCAGATCTTGGCAGCTGAAAGCTTTTGTGTTCATTGTTGTGGATTAAAAACTCACCTTTAAAGCTTATTGCTGTCCATTATGCTGAAATTGACACCTTTATTTTTACTTGCTTTATAACTTACAAGACTCTTTCTTTGCAGAAACAATGTTTCCTGACCAAAGCGACTTTGATTATGGTAAGATATGCTCATTTCAAAAATCAAATGTTTATATTATTACTGAAGTTTCTGCTTTTGACTGCAGTATGTCTTCATTTCTTCATGAACTCCAGTGGGTGCGTTTGGTTAAGTCGCATATGGTTTTGTCCCTTGTAGATTATGAGACATTGCGGACGACAGGGGTTATCCTTGCTGTTATTATGTTTGTCTCTGGCATTTTAATAGCCCTGAGTAAGTTTAGTCTTTCTATCAAATATCCCTGTAATATAGAGCCTTTTACATGAGCGTATTGCCTTTGTAACTTCCCTATCATTCCTCAAACAGGTAAAAAATTCACAAAATGTGTAAAATCCTCGTCCAAGTAAGAGTTGTGCAAAGCTTAGTGGATGATCCGCCTGTGCATGTTGTATGAATTTGACTTTGTTGCCCAACGAGTGTGGAAAAAAAAACATCCTTTTCAGTAAAAAAAACACATTTTTCCTATCCCTGCCCTGGATGCCTCTTCTCTAAATGCCCCTTCCCTGTTATTCTGCACACGTCCCAAAACACACTTCCAACACATTAATGAGTTTATATAGAACCTTGCATGACAAATCACATGCAGGTTGTACTTTCATATTCTTTTTAACTTTTTGTTAAAGGATTTTTAAACAAATGCATCATACTCCTTATGTGTTGGTTGTGACTGGGCAGTGTCTACTCTCAGCTGAACGCATGCTGCTTGTATGGCAAGACAAGAAGAAAGACGAGGGCGGCTGTTTTAACAGGACAGAAACCTGCACATTGGTTTGTCGTTAGGCAGGATGCAAGAGAAGTGAATACGCCCCCGTGCAATGTCATTTGAATGTCAAATTATTCAAAATTGAATCACCCCTCAATAGCTGCATTATGTCTAAGTTGGCAAGCAGAGTGTTTCCTCTTACGAACATTAAAAAAACAAATTAGAAAGAGACTTTAGAGAGACTAAATTGAAAATACAGACCCTACAGTAGAAACTAGATGCAACTAAAGTGAATACACTGGTGATCACTGACACGCAAGTTAGAAAACCTGTTTTCACTGAAACAAAACTGAGAACAGCTGTGGTTTCCTATTAGCCTGACTGCATGAACGTGGTTATGATTAAAACTACCTGTGGTACAAGACTTTTTCCAGGACCTATGGACCTATGTGACGTGTCTGTCTGCATGTCTACATCATGGCTCCACTTGAAAAACGAATTGCAAAAATGAATTTAAAAATCTGACTGTGAGACTTCACACAGATAGAAAAGAACAAAGGAGGATAAGTCATGAACTCACAATCAGTAGAAACGCAGTTACAGAAGTTATCAAGAGGTATAGATGAGCAATAGCGCTGCTAATCAGAGCTGCAGTGGTCATGCTACTAAAATGACATTACAGGCAGTGTGCTACTTGTACAGGCTCGCTCTGAAAAATAGACAGCTTCAGGTTTGGCACAGAGGTTATCAGTAGAAATCGTAGTTTCTGTGACAGTTCAGACAGTGCGACGGACATTGAATAACCTCTATGTACGACCTCCAAAAAAACCTCTTGCTTGCTCTTCAGCACAAAACTGCAACAATAAACATTACTAAACTGCATGAAAAGAAGTCTAATGAATACTGGAAGTACATTCTTTCATCAGATGAGACCAAAATCACTTTGTTTGGCTCAGCCGGGGCCCAGCAATATGGCACGAACCTGGTCAGGACTACCACAGTGAATGCATAGTCCTCACAGTGAATCTCAGCAACTACTGGCTGACTTTTGTTGCACTGAGTTCATACTCTGGGGTCCAAGAACAAACACCGACTGCTCAACTTAGAAATAATGCAGTGACTGTAAGATGATACAGTTTAGAATCATTTAATTGAAGTGATATTGCACAGGGGTGTACTCACTTCTGTTGCATACTGTATTTAGAACCCTGTGGCTTCAACTGTTTTTAGATCCCTGATAATGCATACATTTTGACTAATGCAACTCCAAGCGGAAGTTGTTGCCACAGTTTCCCAACTGCACAAGCATATTTCTTTATAATTAATCTTGATGAATTAAAGATTTCAATTATTTACTAATCTATTCCCTTGTTCCTAAATGCAGCTCCAGCTCATCTGGTACCCAAATTCCAAAGACAGAGGGTAAGCATATCTTACTGGATGGGACTTTCAAAGCAATCATACTGTTTTAGTTTGTTATTCTCTCTGATTTGCTTCCTTCTCTTTTGCAGTGCCTCCTCCAGCCGTATAGAAAACACTGCACATGCTTGAAAGGGGAGACGAGAGGCCATCACAGGATCCACGCTAGCGAATACACGCACACACACCAGCTGTTTTGTGGCCATTGGTCTAATGGCTAATATACCTCTGCCAGCTGGATGGTTAATAAACAGGGTTTTCCCAACACACCCTAACCTGATCCCTCATCTCCCACTGAATTCTGTGGAGCGTCTGCAAAATATATGTCGACAGGTCGCTCGGTATTGTGTGAGTGTAGGGACTTTCAGCTTGTTTAAGACAAAAAAGATCGAAAGAAACAAAAAAGAAAAAAAATCCCAACCATGAGATTCAATGAGGTGCACTTAATCAAACACATGCAACAAGTGTAGTTTCTCTTCCATGTATTTTACTGCTGTAAAACAATAAAAATCAATAGCATGATTACAAAATTATACAATTGTCCATTTTGTCATCAATGAGTTAACAATTGCATGCATTGTCTATTTCCTGTTCTGATCTACCTTTTTTTAGGCATTTGAAAAAGACAAAACAACTGAAATAGCTTAATAGAATAGTAAAGAAACCAATAAATAAATAGCACAAATACAAGAAGCTAAAGTAAGATGGCATCGTGATGGAAAATAAATGAGAACATTCAGTAAGGTATTGCATTTTGAGATTGCTTTGAAAAATATAATGGCTAATATTTTTGTTTTTAAGTGATTCAAAAATGATATACAATAAAAAAAAATCCCTTGTTAAATGTAAAAACTAATCCAATAAAGATCTTATCGACTCAACATGATTTTACCAGTGTCTTTAGTAATCTCACCAAAATCTGAATTAGATATTGCGTGAAATTTTTCGAAGGTGAAGAAAATTGAGAAATGAAAAGCATTTGAATGAAAGATATCGCCATTATGTGGTTTACTTATGAGTTTGATGTGCTCTTTGTGCTCCACAGGAATTACCAGCTATGTGTCATCTTTGTTTAATATCAAAGATGACACATAGGTGAGAAACACATCGCTCAAATTACAGTCACATCATCTGCGATTACGTTTCTTTGTCATTACAGTAAAGGCAGGCGGAAACAGGGCTCATAAAATAAACACTCCTCCTGTGCTTGTGTAATTAACTGTCGTCGAGTCTTTAGCGGAACGCTGTATTTTCCATCCCGCTAATCTCTGTAGCTGAATGTAAGTGGGACTGCTCAAAGGGTTCCCTGAACATCAAAGCAATCTCATGGAACTTAAACAGTGTTGTTGTACTTTTACTTGTGACTCATGACTAAAAGGTACAATCAGCAGACAATTTGTCATCGCACTTACTCATGTAATGTCTCTGTGATAAGAACATTCTTTGTCACAATCAGTTTAACAAACATCGTAGTTTTACACAGTAAAGTCTCCTTTTCCACAAAGAAAATTGCACCTGATGTTACACAGATATGTATGATGCATACAGACAGAAGGTTAAATTATATCATACACATTCTTAACATACATGCTGACTGAAATCAGAACCATCTCTGGATGTATCAGTATGATAAAGTATAGATGGAGGGGTTTTAAGAAGAGAGTCAGAGGGGTTTCAGGGACATGGTCCTGGAGCTTGTTCTCACGATTTCATAGAAATCAACCTTAAACTGGGAGTGTAGCCTATCAGGGAGATGAACGTTACTCCACCTTCCATGACAACATTTCACTTTTTGTAGACAGCTAATGCTTTCTGCTTCAGTTTTCTCATTTCAAAATGTTAAATATACATAAATTAAAATGTCTCTATCAGTCAGAATTTTCAACACGTCTATTTTTTAGCAGCAGCAGGCTTGGTTCGACATTTTTGGAATGACATGCTGCACGTACAGATGAATAATTCACCTTGTGTGTAGGAAATGTATATAGCACTATAGTTTCACACAAACTAACAGCTTTCGGATTAAAGCATCATTTCTCTAATACAATGTCAATTGTACTGTTTCTTGAGGTTAATATACTAAACTATCAATATGTAGGCCAGAGACTCCCAAAATGTTATACCAATAAAATGTAAATCCCCTTCTCAACAGAGGAACCATCTTAAAGACTCATTCCCACCAAATGGGGATTACAAGTGATCTAAATCATTCCTGGTCCTGCAAGGACATGACACGCCGCCGAGAGGAAGCGCTCCGTTTCTTCAACATGAGCTTGAGCTAGAAGTTTAAAGATACATCATTATCAGTGAGTGACTCTTGATTAAAAAAAACAAAACAAACTGAAGCTGAACAGTGCAGCTGGATGTTGGACTGATGGGCAGCTTACCTGCTCTCCCTGCAGGCCGCTCTGCAGCAGGTGAGCTGGCTGGTCGTTCTCCAGGTTGCGGATGCTGGGATCAGCTCCTCTGCTCAGCAGCAGCTGCAGGATCTCCTCCTGGTGGGGGTTACCGTGGAGACCAGCAGCCATGTGTAAAGCTGTGTGACCATGAGCCTGTGGCAAAAGTGGAAATGCCGCATTATTCAGACTGTTGACAGGTTATATAGTTATAACTAAATACAAAAGAGAAAAGCACAGATAGCGCACTTAACAGTGAAATGACTCCAGAATGCATCACCCTCTCTCAATAGCTGCTTCATTTTTAAGTGTTTCCTCAGACGAACAAGACTATATTGAAAATACAGGCTCTGGAGTAGAAAAGTGAAAACACCCGTGATCACTGAAACAAAACTGTATACAGCTGTGATTTTCAAGAAAGCCAAATGTATGAACATGGTTATAAAAAGACCTGTGACTCCAGAACCTTCTCAGTTTTGAACCAATGGGCTTTGTCATTCCACATGTTTGCATCATGGCTCCACATGGAAAAGAATGGCCAGAGGAACGCTAAATCTGATTGTGAGACTTCATATAATCGGACAAGGATACAGAAAGATTGGTGACCAACTAGAAATCAGTGTAAGCACAGCTGCAGCAGTAATCAGGAGGGATGGAATGAGCCATAATACCACTCATCAGTGCTGCAGTGGCTGCCCTCCATAAATGATGCCACAGACACTGCACCACTTGCACAATCTGGCTCTCGAAAAAGACAGTGAAGTGCTTAAAACTTCGACAGTGTGAATAACAGTTCGTAATGTCCATGGATGGCGTCCAAGAAAAACACTTTTCCTGGCTGTTCCATACCAAACTGCTTATATCTGGTGTGACCCTGACCAGGACTACCACAGTGAACGCATAGTCCTGACAGTGAAGCACGGCGGTGGAAGTGTGGTGATATGGAGCAGCGTGAGTGGAAAAGTTTTTGGGGAGATAACATCTATAGATGGTACTATGAATGCCTTGGGAAATACCAAAACACTGGCTGAGAATATGACTCCCAGAAAATCACACGATAGTTCTAAAAGGAAAAAAAGTGAAGACTGTGACCTGACTGAGTATGACTTGAATGTAATGGAACAACTTTGAGGTATTTCAAAGAAAAAGGTAGAACAACACAACCCTTCCAGCAAAGAGAAGCTCATGCTTAGGACTGAAAGGTGAACTGACTTTTGTTGTATTGAGTTTCTACTGTGGGCCGTGTATTTTTAATATAGTAGATCTAAAGCTGTTAGAACGAACACCCTTCTGTTCAACTTAATTAAAAGCAATGCAGTTACTGGAAGGTGATGCGTTTTTATCATCATTACATCATTTCAGAATTATAAGTGAAATTGCACATGAGTGTACTCCCGTCTATTGTGTACAACATATTTGTTCAAACACTTCAGTACACAAACATGTAAATACAGACTCCAGTTCTGAGTTTCACGTCAGTGTGGGACTCACTTTCATGTTGACAAAGTCTTTCATGTTTGGCAGGGGAATCCTCAGCAGATAACGCACCAGATCAATGTTCCCCTCCTTCACAGCCAAGTGAAGCACGGTCTTGTTACTTTTGATTTCCTGGAATTGGAGAATAAGAAGTGATGGGAAAAACATCATGAAACTACAAGTCAGACTAAGAAGCCAAACAAGACAAAGGAGAGAGTCTGGGGAGAACGGCTGCCGCTATGATGCCACCTTGGCTAGATAAACTGTTACTTTCTTATTTCACATAGGACATTTTTAGTTCGAGTGTAGGTGACACTTATTGTGCATTTTACATTTTATATTTTTCTTGTTGTTTATTTTTACTTACTGCATATTTTTGCTTCTGTATCTGTATTTCTGGTGGTGGTAACTTTACTCTTTCTGCTGTAACAACCAAATTTCCCCTCGAGGATAATAAAGTATTTCTATTCCGTAACCTCTGGGCATGTCCCCTGCAGACTGTAGAAGCTGATGAAAAGGTCAGGGTTTTATATTGAACTTTGAAGTTTTCTGCTTCTGATTGCTAATCTACTGTACCTGGCTGAGTAGGGATGCCCCTTCGCTGAGCAGCATCTGCACACAGGAGAGTTTCTCCGCAGCCTTGGTCTGAAGATTAACATCTGCCAGCCCAGTGGCAGACAGAGCCTTCATGGTGACGCCGTGAGAAATGGCTGCACAGTGCAGAGGAGTCATGCCTGAAGCGAAGAAGGAGGCACGCAACATGTCAGTTAAGGTTTCCAATGAGGTAAATGTTTTTTAAAGATGAAAATGTGTTCCAAATTCTAATATACATTCTGACCACAAACAGGTGAAGTGAATAACATTGATCATTTTTGTAGTATGTGGTGTTCTGCTGGAAGACTTTGGATTTCGGCGCCTGTGTTGACTTGGAGACTTAGACACCCAAATAGACATTGTCCCACAATAAACACACTCCCTCATACAAATGGAAATCCCAAATGTCACTGGCCTACCCCTGCAGTAAAATGCACCCAACCACATAGGAAAAAACTTCCAAGAAACAGGAACATGTTGAGGAACATGACAATGGCCCAACATGTTGAGGAACATGACAATGGCCCAACATGTTGATTTGACCTCCAAACATCCTACACCCCATTGTGATCAAGCATCAACAGGATGCAGTGGAACAAGTTTGATTGACAGAGGCCCCACTGCACAAGCCAGAGTGCAAAGGATCCACTGCCAAGTCCCGGTTCCAGACCCCATAGGACACCCTGAGAGGTCCTCTTGTCCATGATTCCCAATGGTTCAGAGCATTTTTGAGCACATAAGGGGGACCAACACAATATTAGGCAGGTGGTCATAATGTTATGCCTGATCGGTGTATGGCTACATTACCTTCAAAATTGCGGGCTTCCAGGTTGACAGCCGGCCTTCTGGACAGAATAGCCTGCAGAAACAAATCAACATGTTGAGGTCTGCTCAGTATACACTTTCCCTGTAACTTTCTTCACAGTCGCGTCAAAGCAATTCTGTACTTTCTGCTGCTTTACCTGTAGAACCCCAGGGAATCCATAGTGAGCAGCCAGATGAAGGGCAGTTTGTCCTTTAACATCACAGGCATTGATATCAGCTCCTAATGACAGCAGATCCTGCACAATCTCTGGCTGGTTTGCCGTCACCGCCACCAGTAGAGCAGTCTGCAAAAGCAAAAGCACGATTATAACACAAATTTATGTCAGGAAATTCCTTTTTTTTTTGCTTATATTTGCCAAAAAAAGAGAGCAATTTGAACATTTTGGAAGATGCGCATTATTTTTTATTCATACCTTCCCCTTGTGTTCTTTGGCATCCAGCCTCCCTACATCCCTGAGCCTCTCTGCAGCAGCGAAGGCACACTCCCTGAGTCCCTTGGCAGTGTAGATGTGCAGGATGCTGACGGAGCGAGATGATAAATTAGTTATTAACGAGGCTGAATAATCACAGTAATCCCCGCAACCAAATTCGTTCTATTTGCTTTCACAAGTTTTTTTTTTTTCCATTTTATCACAGTTTCTAATCATCCAACACGAGTAGCTAATGTGTTATTTTTCTGCACAGGTGGTTCACACTTCTACCTCGCAATCGAAAACGAAACTCTACGTAAGTACATCGATTGTGTGGAGCGTGCACATTTAACCAGCAGAGTAATGTCAGTAGTTGGGGTTTAGGTGTGTCCATGGAGAATAGATGTATTGTTTTGTATCTTGTGTTGCAAAAGATGCTGAATAACTAAAAGTTTAGACTTTCTAACATCTAAAAGAAAGATTTTCAAGCAGAAGTCTTGTATCAGTTCCAGAGGCCTGTCTGAAAGCTGCAAGAAGTATTTGCAGTCAGGGTCCCGTGGTTCTGGAGTGATACGCCTGAGGAAACCAGCTCGGCTGAGTCAGTGACCTCCTTTAAATCTCTTCTTAAAATGTTAGCAAACCTTCCTGATTTTACTTGAGTTACATTTTCCAACACTGTATTGGTTTTTATACACCAAGTTGTGCTTTTATCTATCTTATAGGACTAGTATCCTTGAATTTTGAATTATTATCTTACTATAAGAAAATATTTGCCAGTGATCAGTCGGCTTATATTCTATTTATTGGGCCTCGCTAGCAGATTTAAACTACACACTGCAAATTCGGACAAAAATATACATTCATAAACACTCACGTGTCTCCGTCTTCATCCTGGCAAGTAGTTCTGCTGTAGTCCATCCCGCTGAGCAGCATCCTGGCCTCCTCCAGCTTCGTGGCATCCAGTGATGGACAAAAACTCAGCTGTGAGCTCTGACCAGGACCCAGAGGCGGCCAAGACGAGGCCATGCTGGGATCTGTGATCGCCATTTGACACTCCTACGCAAAGGAATGCAGATATAACTCCAGCCATCGAGGTAGGATTATGAATTTATGGATACATTAGTTAAAGGTCCGCAGAAGAAAAGATTTCTCTTACATATGTCTGAGCCATTGTGTCGTATACCGGGACCTGCTGCTGTGTGCTGTAGTCAGTCAGGTTGTAGCCTGGTGCATAGCTGGGACCTGGGTAGTAGTTGAGTGTGGATTCAGGGGTCGGAGCCCACTGCTCATAGCTCACTGCCATGTCTGAGTAGCCGCCTGCTGCACCTGGAATGGAGATGGTCAGACTGTTGGTTATTTATCACTGAAAACTCAAGTCAGTTTAATTTAAACTCAAAACTAAGCTCAAGATGAAGCAATTACCTATGTGTAGTTTTTATATGCTAGAAGACATATCATCAGCAACATAAGCAGTCGATGCAATGGTTGAGCAGTCACAGAAACACAAATTTCCAAGGTTTCATGTTTAACAAATATAAGGAACCAAACTTGTGGGGCTTTCGGCATCATCATTCTTCTTCAGAATTACTCCAATATTACAACCTGCTGGTGTTCTGGAGTTGCATCTGAGCCACTTTCAGGCCGGAGTGGATTGTTTTCACATTAAAAACTGCCAAATATGCAACTTTGATGCACAGAGACGAGTTTCTAGGCGTTAAATCAATGACTGGAGAAGGACTTTAAAAGGAGAATACTGGAGCTATGTTATGTTAGCCTTTATCTCATTGGCTTCCATATCCTCTCTGTGGTGCTCAGCCCCAAGCTCACTTGTAAAACAGAAATCTTAATACTAAAACGCTACAACATTTAATTTTTAAAAAGTCTAAATCATTCACTAAAACAGCTGTAGTTTTTAGCAAACATCACTCCAGCTGCTAAACGTCAGCAGGAGCAAATAGCGTGTCTATTGGAGACTATTATCCGAAGGAGGAATAAAGGTTTTTCTGCACATTATACCATCAGTTTATTGTTAGTTTTACAATAAGAAATATATAGCGTCTCTGCTATCCGTTAGATATGATGCAGAAGATGCCCAGCTCTTACCTGAACAGGTAAATGGTTCTGATGAAGACAGCTGCTGGAAAAAAAGCAACAGAAAAAAAGAAAAAAATGAACAATTTCATCTTTATCATGTAACATGTGGTGAGAGGTTGGGTTTTCTTTGTGTCGACTTACTTGAGCAGTAGCTGGAGGAGCAGGACTCGTGCTGGCAGCAGAGCAGGGAGGTGGCACAGAGGACGTCTCCCGTCTTCTCTTCTGCTCCAAGAGTTTCTTCACTGTGGGCAGAGTGCAACACGGCTTCTCCTTTGGCGCTGGAGGAGACATAAAATGCCGGGAGGTGTGACTATTTGGTCATAGAGTCATGCAGTAGAGGAAAGTACTTTGGAAACTGGTAGCTTTTTCACCATGTTTAGACACTTTGAAACAATACTGACAGACAAAGTCTATACATTTGCACAACAGAGGAAGGAAAAGGAGCTTTTTTTTAATCATTTATTCAACAAAAATATCTACAGCTGTTATATTTTACTGTGGAAAACATAAGTCTTTAGAATCTGCATTGTTCCCTTTAGCAGGAAAAACTTCTCGTTGGCAGTTTGCACGCTAAAAGTTTTACTTTTTCTTGTAAAACTCCTTCAGTTGCAAAATGTTGGAGGGTTTTCTCGCATGTACTGCCCTTTTCAAATCCCCCTACAGCATTTGTTGGGAATTCAAGTCGATCTGGTGTTTCCCTCACATCGCCATTTCTTCTTTTTGAGCCTGCTTGGTAGATTTGCTCGCGTGCGCAGGATCTTCATCCTGTCGAAAGCTCCACTTCAACTTTTCGGACAGATGGCCTCACATTATTACCGCAGTTGAATCGGTGCCTGCGAGCTGCTCAGTTCACGAGGCAGCAAAGCAGCGCCCAAACCAATACATTTCCAGCACCTTGCTTCACAGTTGGTATGAGGTTGTTGCCCTGAGACGTTGCCAAACATGTCAACTGCAGCCAAACAATTCTATGTTTGATTCTTACGTCCAGAGCACTTTGTTCCAAAAGGGTTGGTCTTTGCTTTAATGTTCATTTAAAGACTTAGTGTTCTTGTTTGGACAGCAAAAAGATTTTTTTCTGGCACTTGTTCAGTAACTGATTCATGCACTTTGACACCAACAGTTGAAGAGTTTGCTGTAGATCCTGGGATGAAATTTGGAGGCTCTTGGAGAAAACTAAACCCACCTACGGTTCTGGATAAACCGGCAGTTGTTTCAAACCTACACAGCGCTTGTCGATGGCTTTCTTTACAGTGAAATGATTGACTTCAAGTAGTTTGAAAATATGTAACAGACTCGTAGTTATCCCCAACCTTATGTGTATTTATTTTGAAAGCTTTTTAGATCTCAGCATCATGAAATACCACACCTAAGTAGCAAAGAAAACAGCAGCACCCTACAGTAGATGTCAGAGGCTTAAAAGCTCCTTGAGGAGGTACAGGTGATCAATGACATGTAACCTAGAAGATGTGATTCTATTTTTATCTCTTTGAAGGTGTGATGTAGGAGTGCAGGTACTTTTTCATGTGACTAACCTGTTTGTTGTTTTTTTTTAAATCTAAATTATGAAAATGAATTCAAAATGGCAATTTAATGTGTCATTTGTTTGGAAAATGTCATCGTTATACGTAGGTGATGTTTCTAAGAAGTTGTTGAACCACTAAACACTTAATTGTTTGGTCTATATAAGTTGGAAAATAATAAGGAAAATGCGCACCAGAGTTCTCAAGAACACAGATGTCTTGTTTTAACTGGCTAGCAGTCAGACATTTAAATTTACAATGATTTAAAACAGGGTAAAGATGCAAATCTGTGCATTTAAGAATCTAAACATGACTAATGATAGATGACCATTGTTGAAAACGGATTTCCTCCAAAGACAAAACCTTCTAATGATATGGAGATAGATTTAAAGCTGTTGCTAATAAGTTAGCTCTTTCTTTTTGTACTTATAAATCACAAAATATATCAAGTAAAATAGATTAGTTAGATTATAAATAGTTTTTCTGTGTCTCCAAATGTGGGTTTCGTATTTACTTTGACTGGATAATGTCTCCAGCTTTACTCTCCATGTCATCATTAAGGATTTGGCTTTATTGAGAGCAAATTTTCAATGAGCCCGGTAATATAAACATAGGCTGAAATGTGGGTGATAATAGAAATATGAGGCATAAATCTAGTTGGCAAGCTGAGATGATTGATTTTACAACAGGCAGCTCTGATGACATAATAACAGCTAATACTTAGATGACTCTGCTTGCTCAGTTTCTCCATGGTGGCATTTTCTGCTCACCTTTCACACACAAAAACATCTAAATCCATGATGATCGGGTACGATTTCCCCTGCTGATACAAAACCATCATTTCCATTGAACAGGTAAAAAAGAAAAAATAGGAAAAAAACATCACAAAACAGAATTCTTGATGTTTCCAGCCAGCACGGCGATGTGACCACACAGGTTGTTTCCTCAAGAATTAAAAAGAAGCGTCGCCCCGCCAAGATAAAAGCGACATTTCCACCCTGTCTGTGGAACCAAACAGTACAAAGATAAAGCTCTGAGTAAAAACCTCCTCCATTAGGAACACAGACCCATGTGGCCGTGCAAACCGGAGCGATTCATCAGAAAACCTGTAGCATGGGATTGCCACCGCTCATTTTCTATGACACCTTCCTGTCCCACTCCGTTACGCTACAGAAACGACAAACCACATCTCCTTCCTGCCTTTGGTGTGTCATCACGGACGCGTCACCTCGACACGTGTAGCCGCCTTGTGCTTTCTATTGCAGCCTACATGTCTGGGAGGCTGAGCGCAAGAAGACTGACATGTCCTCTAATCACTTCTCTTTTTTCTCTTTTTGAATAGTGACAGTTGTGCTAAGCCATGCAGGGACAAGGGCGTGCTACCAGATAAAGAAAAAAAAATTAAATATGCAAATTCAACCACCGAGAGAAGCAGCAGTCCTCGGGTTAGCCAGTTTAGCTTTCTTCTCAAAAACAAACAATCTCACTTCTACTGAAAAACCGGTCCTGAACAATACACCCTTGTCACCCAAACGCATTACAAAAGGTCACTTCAGGACAATAAAGGACACCAGTCAGTACGTTTCATCGCCGCAAAAGTTTCATTTTCAAGTTCAGAAGGTGTTACTAGAGGTTTCTCAACCCTGACTCATTTGATCTTTACTATAAGTATGTCACCTTTGGCCTTTATGCTGATGATGTAATGCTGTAATGCAACCTCAAATATTAAAGAGCAGCAACAGGTGATAGACGGTTCTCAGCAGCAAGCGAAAAAATTGCTTCACCAGGAGTAAATGGACATAAATTTTAGGTTTACGTAACCTGTCCCCTCCCCACGCCACCCCTACACGCAGACACACTGCTTTGGGCTACTCTGTCCTATATTCAAATAAGGCTCGCGGAAAACCCTGGACATTGAGTCATGTGCGTGGGAGCGTTGGGGATTCCGACGACCTTTCTCTTCTGGCTTCTCTCCTCAGAGAAAAAGGAAGAAGCGGTGCATAGCCGGTTTCCTCATTTTGCGGTCCAACAGACCCAGCAGCAACATGCAACCGCTCGGGGGCTCGTCGCGGGGAGGTCACATGAATAAAGAGAGCTAAGCAAAGCAGGTTAACGCCGTCACGTCACAGAGCTTGCTTGTCTGGCTTGAATCAAAAGGGGAAATGAAAAAAGGGTGGAGGAGGACCAGGGTTTCCCCACATGAGGTCCCAGCTCTTGGATTCACCTAAACTGTGATGTCATTTAATGTAAACCGAGAGGGAGGCTGGTACATGAAGTGAAGTGACAGAATGAATAGGTTTATGTGCAGTATTAGTGTAAAGGTGTTTAACCTAAAATACACATAAAAACACTCATATCTACCTGTAAAACACACATTTCAGTTTACAAATGATCATTTCTGTCAGACTGAGGCTTTAACATGCCACAAAAAGTCAAAATCATGTATAATATTGCAGATTTAGAATGCCATCAGAATGTAAATCTGTGTAAATAAGTCTTTAACACAATAATCCAACACATATCAAGGATTGTATGTTGCCCAGAAGTTACAGTTGTCATCACTCCTATCAAACTTCACACCACAAATCCGCACTAAATTCAAGAAATTCACTACAAATCAGAAGCAGACATACTCACATCTATCAAAGTGCATGTCAGAAACGGTTTTGCTCTGAAGATCCTCCCCAGATCGTCCACTCGGTCACCAAAATCTGTCTCAATCAAAAACTGATTTACGAGAGCCGCAGGGATCGCCGGGTGCTCTGGCAGCCTGACGTGTTGTGTGCGTTTGGCTTGTTGTCTTATCGCTGCAGCTTGTACACACAGAGCACGTTGTTCCCCATTACCGCCCCCAGCTGTGGTCCACGCCCTCACACACAGGGGAAACCACAATGCATGTCAAACCAGGGCAGAGCAGAGAAATAAGCAGATTTTAAAGGTAACGCTGTACATTAAAGCACAAAATGTACAGCATGGTGCCTGTAACTCCCACAAAAGCTATTGTGTCATCTCCAATGTTGTACTAGTACAATATGTACAAAGAACTTATACTGTAGTTACTATGGCACCGCTTGGTATCTTTTTCTCTGATTAGGCTGCATGTTGTGTGCGATTTACTGAGCAATAATCTGGACGTTTATAGGAAACCCACATTCAAAGTTAGACTTCATGTGAAAGTTTGGAAGTTAAATGAATGAATTTGAACAAGTTAATTGTTCTGTAGCACAGTTTATAATGATATATAATATTTAATAAGCAGATCTTAAGTTTTTTATGTTAAATATATTAAGAAGTTAATATGTCTTTAGCTCCAAATGAAGGACAAGTAACATATAAGAAGTAACAATGTGCTTTTGCCAGTAAATCACTCAAACTAAATGACAAAAAAATGAATCTAATACGTTAAAAATAGCTTTGTATCTCAGTTAAAGAGGCACAAAACTAACAGACAGAAAACTAAATCAGCACATTAACAAGAAAACATCATATTAAACACAATTTTAACCATTTTGATCTATTCAGTGTAAAATCTGCCTTTTTGTGCCTGTTTACTCCCATAATAAATATTTCTAGCTTGAGTCAACTTACAGAAGCTTGTTAAAACTTATATTAACATATCAGAATATTGATTGTTGGGCTTTGGATTATGACTGTTTATCATGTACTTAATAAAATGTATTTTCTGTTCGGTTTCCAGTCTAGACAGTCATACAGGAACCTCTGTGTCACCTCCAAAACAACAACATCAAAACATCATATTGAGCGATGAGTCTCTTTTTACCAAACGGCGAACACTCAGATATCTTTATGCTTCATAAATAATTCCCACACATCACAACTGTCTAAATGTGAAAGTAGAAAAAGTGAGCCGAGCGCTACACGAAAGTGCACTCTAAAGGATCAAAAGGGTAAATGGAAGAAAACTGAAACTACAAATCAGATTTAAAGAAAAAAAAAACAGCTACGTGAAGGGAAAAATAGTACATTAGGAGATTCATTTACTTATCTTTATCTCTTGTGAGGGAGCCAAAGAGTTTCTATAGTGGTGGTAAGGTGGAGACCACAACTCACATTGGGGTGGAAATGTGTTTTTCCTTTACCCAAAATCGCTGTAGATCAAATACTCAGTTTTTTGGGTACTCGATCTTATCATTCACTCATGCAGGCAAGACCACAGTGAAGAAGTACCTGAGCTGTTTAATGTAGCCTTTAGTTGATTGAAAACCTGGAACGGCTGCAAAAGTTGTGCTTCTTTGTATTGTTTTTGTAGTTTATAAGATAATTACGATTCAAATAACACAAGATACTTATGTCAATAGTGTCCTAGTTGAGACTTTGTCCATCCAGTCTTTAGGTAATAATAATAACTTCGATTTGTATAGCACCTTTCATACAAGGTTTGCAGCTCAAGGTGCCTTACAATTTACAATATTACAAGGTAGAACACTTAAAACCTTAAAAATACTGTTAAAATACAGTTTTACCAGCCCAACATGGCACAAAAGAACATTTAGAAGTTTAAAAAGAAAACATAAAAGAATCAACTAGCCCAGCCTCTCACCAACTGCACCAAGAAAAGTGGGAAATGGGTAGAAGTAGAAGAAGTACAGTTAAAGGTGAAAGTAGGGATAGGATACAGACCCTGGTTCGGGTAGGGTGTAGTGAAAGAATAGAGGGTGCTGAAGGTGGAGGTAGCATAAAATAAAATAAAAGATATATAAATAAAATAAAATAAAAATAATAAAAAGAAGAACATTTAAAACATTAAAAAGAGAAAAACATATAAAACATTAGAAGAACCACTGTGTTTATCCTATTTTCCCAACGAGCATTAAGGCACATTTGAGGTGTACTAAGAGTGCAGCAGAGAACAGGCATGAAGATGAGCTCATCATTTGAATCAGGTGTGTTGGAAGAGGGAAACATCTAAAACATGCTAGATAGGGGCTCTCGAGGACCAGGATTGAGCACCCCTGATCTAGTGGGTCTGCCATATGGCAGGAGTCACCACATCGGCGCAGGTTGCCAGCAGCGGTCGTGAGTTCAAGTCCGGCTCACAACCCTTTGCTGCATGTCTCTCTGATCTATAGCCCCTGCCACCCTGTCTGACTCACTACACATGAACCCCACCCCCCGCCGCCCAAAAAAAAATAAAAAAGATCTAGTGAGTTAGTTTTGCTGATGTCTAGAGGTATACATAACTTCGGAGCATAGTTAACAGAGTCTGCATCACCAGTTTTCTTTTTGCTGTTTCTGGGGACCTCCGATAAACCAGCAGTAGATGATCACAGTGCTCTTGAGGGTGCATAACTAATAAGGACGCTTGCAAGTTTCTGTCTTTTGGCTTCAGATTTTGCGTCAGTCTTGCATTATCCAGCAGGTTGAAATGCTTGTTTCCAGGTTTTCAAATTCAGTTTCATCTCTTTAGGAACCTGTACAAGAGCTTCAACTAAATCCACAGCCAAACCTAAATCACAGATTTAATTATTGAAAAAAAATTTTTTTTTTCACATATTTTTTTTAAAAAAAAAACATGTATTTTAATACTGACTATATTCTTTTAAGGCACAAAATTACAAAGTCTTTGCTGCAAAATCAGTATAAGCATCCTGTGGTTGTACATGGGGTTGAATGGGGGGCAGTGGTCCCCCTTGGCCACCCTCAGCTCTGCCCCTGGGAACAAGATGTGACGTAATAGAATAATCCTATACTGTAGTTATTATTCAAGTAGTGGGTTTCTATCCTAGTATTACAGGGTGTGTGTGACCTGCTGAGCAATAACCTGGATATTTAGGGGAACTTGGAGAGAATTTGTAGTCATTATGTGACTACCAAATACCTTTTCTGTTACTGTTACAGTGTGAGTTGGGTTTGACGTAAACAACAGCTGAGAAAGTCTTCAGGGGCTGATAGTGTCCCTGACAATTAACTGTCCCCCCCTCGCCTTTGTTCTAAAGCGAACGCACAGATGTGTCCCGTGGTTATTTTAAGTTCCCTATGTGGAACAACATGGTTTACCTGTTAGTTTGTAATAAGTACATTTTGAAATAAAATCCAGTGGTGGAAAGTAACTAAGTACAATTACTCAACTACTATAATTCAGTGCAATTTTGAGGTACTTTATTTTACTAGAGTATTTCCATATTACACTACTTAATACTTCCACTCCCAGGTAAAAAAAAAAAAAACTTTCTACTCCACTACATCTATCCGAATGCTTTGCTTTAAAGATGAAAATTTTACACAACACGCTTTTAAAACGCAACCTAGACTTAATGATTAAGCCAGTGGTTTCCAACCGTTTTGGTTTCTTGCCAACAGCAGTGTGGTCGGCTGACATTTCAGTTGTCTGTGAGCTGCTGACAGTTCCAACAAATAGTCATTTTTCCTGCTAAACTTCTCAAATAGTTTCATTTCATTGAATGTGCAACCAGTCCAGTGTTTAGTCAGAAATCAAGGATGAGAGAAAAAGTTAAAAAAAAAAAAAAAAAAAAATGAAAACAGATCTGTGAATCAGAACTTCTATTTTCACTCAGATTCATCTACTGTCCATGTATATGAAATTAGATATAAAGTAGTTAAAATTACCTTAAAATGCAGCTGCTACAACAGTAACATACTGGTAACACACTCATGCTTCACTAGTAATATTCTAATAATGACACATATAATAATATGTCAGTCAGAGGGACCAAATCAAGGCTTTAACTTTAATATTTTAACTGCATTTTGATGCTGTGTGCTTTTATGTATCCAGCACTTTTCATGTAATAATTTTACTTGCAATGGAGTATTTTTACATTGCTGTATTGGTACTTTTACTACTACAGTAAATGACCTAAACTCTTCCTCCTAAATACTGAGATCATATCAGATTTTTTAAGTCATCACTCCACTTTTACCGAAGTGTGCAGGTTTTAGCTAAAATTATAACTACAAAACATGTTGCCCCCTCCCCCTTTTTATATAACTTCACATCTTGTTCCCCGGTACCCACATATATGTACTGCTATGTATTCTGCCTGTTGGTACACTGTCAGGACCAAGGATTGCACCATAACTTTAGAATAATTATATTGTAGGCTATATTGCAGGTTGGATTCTGAAGGCATTACAGAAAGAAATGTTAGAAAGTGCTGTTGGCTTTGTGAGCAACTGCTATGGTAAATATACAATAAACATAAATGTAGCTTATGTTATAATTAGGCAGAAGAAGAATGAAGGTAATTTACTGAGAGCAGCAACACCGAAATCTTAGAATAATTATCCTCTACATTCAAAATACTATATTTAAGGAGAAATACAGATCTTTTTACAAGCAAAATATATGTAAAGTAGTTGAAGTTAAGGTGCTCATGATGCAGAATGGCTTCTACTAGTACAATATATACTATAAGGTTGGATACTCATGTGTCAGGGAGCATTATAATGCTGAAGAGATTGATGTAATGTTAAGAAATTCAAACTAATGAATTTCTAATATTTTGTAATATGCTCTCAAGTTTTATGTGTTGATTATTAATATATAAGTTTTTAAAAACAGAGTTATAGTAACTTCAGCAGCATGGTGAAGTCGAATCTAGTACAAGTAGCATAATGGAAGTGGTCCAGCAGAGTACCTCAAAAAGTAAGTAAATGTACTCAGTGACTTGGAAAGGTTAAAAAATACAAATCTATTATATCTTAAGTGTTGTTCTGTATCTCAGTAAAGGAGTTACAACCCTGACAGACACAGAGGAATTAAACAATACAGAAACATAATGCTAAACATCAAGCTGGAAAATAACAAACTGTGCAACTTATTTAGAGTAAAAAAGAAATCTTGATCTACAGTGAAACCCTGATATGACGAGATCATGGTCTGTATTTTTGCACTTAACAAATATACTTTAGTTTCAACATAAATGTGGACATAACAAATGTGTTTAGCTTGAGAAAACAAGCAGGAACTTGTTATACCATATGTTAATACACTTGTCAAATAATATGAGCTGAAGAGCAGGTTCTAATACCGTATTTGGAATACTGATGATTGTGTTACTGATTAGGGGTGCAGATTATGCATTCAGCAAAATGTATTTTCTTTCAGTTTTCCACTCTAGACGCAATCATACAGGAACCTCTGTGTCACCACAAAAACAACATCAAAAAAGGCTACACTGGGTGATGAGTCTCTTTTTACCAAATGACTAACATTTGCTCCATAAATTCTCACCAAACACATAACTGTGGAGGGAAATGTTAAAAAAAAAAGAGAGAAACATAATAGCATGGAAGATAGCTTAAAAGAATGGATGTGGGGGGGAAGTGAGCGAAGTGCTGTGCTAAATGAAGACAAATGAAATAAAAAAGGTTAATGAAAGAAAGCTGGAAATTAGATAAAACAGAAACAACTTTATAGAAGGGAAAAATAGTGTTTTTTTTAAAGATTTATGTATCGAAACTATAGACAAATTCTGGCATCCTTGGAGTGTCAGTTTGCACCATTGTTGTAAAGCTGCTTTGTATGTTGGGGGCCCAAATAGGATACTGTCCCCCCAAAAGCTAGAAGTGACCCTGGATTTAACCAAAGAACAGACAAATGGCCAGCAGACCAGATACATAATTTATCTGACATATATTCAGGACTTAGCCTTGTGACTGCTGCTTTAATAGTAAAGTCCCAAACTCTCAGCTCTTCCTCTGGTCTTCTGAGCATTTTTCTTTTATTATGTATAGAACAAATGATAAAAGAAAAGGTAAAAGAAACAAAGAAAGGAAGAAAAGACCAAAAAAATGATCACAATCCAAGAAAAAAACGGCAATGTACCACAGTATGATAATCAAACTGTAAATATGTACAGGAAACAAGCGCATCTCAGTTTCTATTATTTTCCTAGATAGCATGGGCTGTTTTCAAGGAAATAGTAAAGTTCTACTATTTCCAGTCATTCTGAACATAATATCTCACTGGATATATATTATTCATATATATTTACATACACCAACCAGGCATAACATTATGACCACCTGCCTATTATTGTGTTGGTCCCTCTTATGTGCTCAAAAATGCTCTGAACCATTGGCATGGACAAGAGGACCTCTCAGGGTGTCCTATGGGGTCTGGCACCAGGACGTTGGCAGTGGATCCTTTGGGTACTCAGGCCTCTGTCAATCAAACTTGTTCCACTGCATCCTGTTGATGCTTGATCAGAATGGGCTGTAGGAAGTTTGGAGGTCAAATCAACATCTTGGGCGACTGTCATGTTCCTCAACATGTTCCTGTTTGATTGATGTTTTTTCCATGTGGTGGGGTGCATTTTCCAGCGGGGGTAGGCTAGTAACATTTGTAATTGTCATTTGCATGAGGGAGTGTGCTTGTTGTGGGACAATGTTTATCTTGGTGTCTAAGTCTCATCAACATGGATGTTAAAATCCAAGGTTTTCCAGCAGAACACCACATAGTACCAATATGATCAATGTTATTCACTTCACCTGCCAGTGGTTTTAATGTTGTGGCTGATCTGTGTATGTTTATTTACTTATGTACAGCATGTATGATATAGTTGATATAGTTTTTATGTTCTCAAGACATGGATAATGCATTTTCTTTGAAAGCTATGTATTACTAAGAACAATCAATTACTCATTTTCAGTAAACTTGTCCCTAATTTAGTCTGCCTTCTTTTACATGATACTGGACACTTGTGTCTTTCTGTTAACTGGAAAGCTATTTTAATCCAAGAAGGAACAAACTTAAACTTGAAAAAAGAAAAAAAAAATACCTGAAGCATAGAAGAGCAAGAACTATACAAGGGATTTTCTGCTTTAGTGGCATCAGGGTGGAGTGATGCAGCCTTCTGGCTAAGAGAAGCCCTGGAGCTCCCTCTGCTGTTTCACAGAGTTAGAATCAGTGTGATGGAACGGCGAGGAACTGCTGACCTAAACTGAAACTGAAGACGAACCATAGTGTAAATTCTATTTTACTTGGCAGCTACCAGATAAATCATGACGGCACAATTTGACTGCAACCTTGAGGATTTTAGAGAAGCTGACCAATCAGAAGAGAGTGAGCAATTTGTTTAATGAAGCAGACCCTTGAACGCCATTTTTAAGTGTATCTGTGTGTATGTTGATGCTGCCATTAGGCCACTAAGAGTCAGCAGAGTCAAGAGTTAAGCTACGAGCACAGTGGTGACATTTAACCATCCCACGCAGTTTCACACCGTTCTGTCTGGAGGATTTTTCTTCACATTATCCCCTTGTAGTGTCTCAGTAAACAGGCCTGAAGGTGGTCCAGCTCATGTTCTCCACTCTGAGCTTTAACTTGTAGCCTCCAGCAGAAGATCTGATGTTACATAATGTGGAATTTAAAACTTTGCCAGGTAAAAGATGCAGCTGTGGGGTTATAAAACAGCACTGCAAGGTTGTGAGAGTACTGGATATACTTGTATAACAAACTCTTTGATGTATTTTCTGTTGTCTTATATAATGTTTTATAGTACACAACAGAAGTGTAACATCACTCAGGAGTAATATGATTCACATTTGTTTCCTCTTTCAATAAATGCATGATTTTTAACATGACAAGTAGAGTATTTCCTCTTACGAACAATCAAAAACAAATACTTTAGGAAGACGAAATTGAAAAAACAGGAAATTCAATTCACAAAAAGTCAATACACCTGTTATTCCTGTCACACATGTAAGAAAACCAAAACAAAATTTCGTACACCTGTGATTTGCAGTGGTACATGGTGATAAACTGACATGTGAACACCAGAACTTCCTCACTTTGGACCTATATGGGCTGTTGCTCAATCATGGCTTCATGTGGAAGGGAAATGCCACAGGAACCGAAAAATCTCACTGTGAGGCTTCACAAAGATGAAAAAGGACACAGGAAGATTTGGGACCATCCAAAAGTCAGTTGAAACACAGCTTTAGCAGTAATCAGGAGGTGCAGAACGAGCCGTAGTACCACTAATCAGAGCTGCAGGTGCTGTCCTCCTAAACTGACGCCATGGACAGTTATGAGCTACTGCTATAATCTACCTCGGACCAACAAATGGGCAAAAGCTTCAGACTTGGCACAGAGTTTCTGTGAATTGCTTAGACAGTGTGAAGGACAGTTCATAATGTCTATGAATGGCGTCCAAGAAAAACACCCTTGCTGGCTGCTCCATACAAAACCGTAAGATGAAGCTTTGCTAGAGAACACGAAAAGAAGCCTGATGAACACTGGAAGTAAATTTTATGGTCAGATCAGAACAGGATAAATTAATTCGGCTTAAATGGGGTCCAACATGTTTGGCATGAACAGGACTACCACAGTGAATGCATAGTCCTGACAGTGAAGCACAGAGGTGGAAGTGTGTTGATATGAAGTTGCATGAGTGCGAAAGCTGTTTAGGAGATGACACTTATAGATGGCACTATAAATGCCTGTGGATGTACTGAAATACTGGCCGACAAGATGACTCCCAGTCTGCAGAACCTTTTCAGATTAGGAATATTCCAGCACGATAACCATCCAAAGCACATCATCACACAAGAATTTCGAACGAACAAAACCTGACCAAGCATTTCACCTGACTTGGATCTTGTAGAACACATTTGGAGTATTTTAAAGTAAAATGTAGAACAGCACAACTTCGTCAGCAAAGAGCAGCTGGAAAAATTAAAAAAGAAATTTGAAAAACACTGGTATCCTCGAGTCTGTCATTGTAAATAAAGGAGAACATGAGAAGTATTAAAAAATAATAAAATATTTGAATTGCAGTAATTAAAATGTTTGTTCCTACTGCGGTTTCTGTACTTTTAATATAGTAAAAAAAATCTAAACTGTTAGTTTATAATTTTGCATAAAAGCAAAAACCCTACAGTTCAACTTATGTAATGCAGTTATTGTAAGATGATTGAGTTATTTGACCTTTAAGTGAAATTACATTGTCTACAGGGATATTAAATTGTAATCTCCGCTATTATATGAAGAACTACACCTTTTCTGTGACAGTTAAACCACCAGTAAGTCGGAAGATGAAAGTCTGCAGCCGTGAAATTAAAAACCCACATTAATTACACGAAAAACAAACAGACGGTGGTTCAACCCACCAGAGGAAGTTGGAGGACCTGACGTCAGCCCTCAAAAGTGAAAACTAATGAGAAGCTCGAGTCACATCATCTTTTGGATTGCACAAGACAGATCAGGCTGAGCCGAGCAGGTACGATGACTCACACCGACTTTCTCCTGATCCCTAATTTTTAAAGCTTCAGTCTCTGGCCAAATCTGTCGGATCACATTAAAATGGTTTTGGATGTAGCTTTCAATGGAAAATTTGAAAATCTGGAGCGAGGTTGGTTTTAACGCTCTGAATAAGGAATTTAAAATGCAGCTTAGTCATTTCAGAGGAAATCATTTAAAAGTATAAATATGGATTTTCGTTTTTCGTTTCTTTTATTTCAAAAGCCCACGCAGCAACCCTGTGACTTGTTGTGATACTGGAGGTGTTTGTTCAGTGTGGCACAGCTCAAAAAGGTCAAACCTATGTAGTCTGTTTAAATGATCAATCCTTAAGGCTGAAATTTTAGAAATGCAAACTCAATATGTGAGTTTTTATCGAATATATTTGTACGTAGGATTCAAGAATCCAACATGAGGTAATGTTTTTGTCTTTCAGGAAGAACTCACCCAGCCATGGCATTCAACAAAGTCTTCTTCGTTGCCATATTTTGTCTTTGCAGTAAGTATAAACTCATAGCGTTTTCTCTCTTCTTGCTGCATTCACACTCAGCAATAAGGTGGTCTCACACAGGAAAATGTAACCACAGGACTTTTTGCACGACGGAAACTTAACTGACAAAAGTGTTGCTGTGTGATACCGAAGGCGATAAACTTTAAACTGTGGCTTTCTTGCTTGTTTCTTTCTTTCTCTTTCTCAAAGATCTGACTGTGGCACTAGCGGGTATGTACAACAACAACAACAACAACAACAGGACACAAGAAACTCTAAAATGTGTCTTTTAAGAATGTTGTCATATAGGAAAACAAACCACATGAATGCAGAGCAAGACAACTAGACATGAAGAATCATTTTTTCCAGTCGTGTCTCATTTTTTCCCCCTTCCATCCCACTTCTTTTTTACTTTTTGTCCGTTTGTTGGTGCTCCCAGAGGGCACTGTGTCTTGCTACAGGATCGAGCCCGGCACAATAGCGGGCATCATCTGTGCAGATGTGCTGCTGACCCTCATCATTGTCGCCGCCACCTACAGATGTGCCAGCTTTCGCCGTCGGAAGATAGACAAAGGTAAGGCAGCTGGGCTGAAATGAGTCATGTTCTTGTGATTCTGCAGTGTGTTCTGTCTTGCAGTATGTGTTGGAGATGTAAAAAGGTTTCTCAGCTGCAACTGTTTGGACTCCTACGGCCTTCTTAGAATCACTCAGGCCTTTTCTTACTCCGGTCTTATCCTAATGAACGGCTTTGTCGAACATTTTAGCCACTTTTTCCTTGTATATCCCCTTGTCTGTGGACTTACATTCATCACATCACACTATTTCATATCTTATTTGTGCATTTGTGTTTTCTGAAACAGTAACTTCTCTCTCTATTTCTGTCCCTCTTCTCATGTCTTCACAGCAAACAAAGTGTACATGAATGTCCGGGACTACTGCAAGAGCTAATCTAAAGATGGTGCAGTACATTGTAAAAATATGTTCAGGTTTTTTGATCCAATCTCTTTTTAAAATGCTGCAAAAAATGCAAACTGTCCTGAAAAAATAACTATTTTACATTAAATTCTTCTGCAATCAAGACAAGTGGAGTCTCTTATACGTATGATAATTTTGCTCAGTTCAAACGATTCTCAATTCATAGAAACCATCTGGCAAACTAACTATTAACAAGCAAGTGTTTAATTGTTCTAAATAAAAAGGCTTTAAACTCCTACTAAAAGCCTTTTACACGCAGACACAACATGGATTCTGCTTGCAGTTATATCACAAGACTTAATAAATATGGCGTGCATCAGACTTTAAGTAGAAGCTTGAATAACATATCTCTGATGGCACTGATAAAATGCAACAGGGCACCATTTGCAGCTGTTATTTGCTTGCTAAATATCTGAACGTTTATGTCAACCCGTTAAACCACAAACAGTTTCTGGGGATTTTTGGTTGCTGTCACATTATTAGTCACTGCAATATGAAGTCCTGCATCGCGGCGGAAATCACACAAACATGGCTAGAAGTAGACAGAACTCATGAATGTCCTCTGTGCAGTCTGATTCAGTTAGAATGCCATATACATAAATACATACATACACACATATATATGTAGACAGACAGAAAGAGAGAGAGCGATATGAAAACAAGAACAAGGAAGCTGAATTTCTTCGATTATTTTTTATAAACTGAAATCAACATGTTTTAACTTTACATTTTTGATTTGTGTCTATACCTGTGCTTGTAAACAGAAAAAGTCTGATTTTTTTGTTATGTGACTGTTGATTGATTCATGGCTGCCCTGAGGAGCACAGGATTTTTGTTATTGTACAGGATCTGATCAGAGCCAAGGGTTTATTTTTAGCAGTTTTAATTAGGGAGACATGTAATAATGCCATTTTGATGAAATATCACAATTTATCCTTATGAAACTTGTTTTTACCTCCTCTTGCTCTGATAAATAGTGTCATTTTGGTGATTTTTAAAAATATTTCAAACTATTTTATAACACATCTTTAAACCCCAGCATTGGGTTTTGGAGTTTAGACGGTTAACATTTCCCAAAGATGTTACACCTGTTACATGACATTTAGTAGAGCTGTAGAAAAGTTTCTATCATTGTCAAATAGGAGCTTCTGTTTCTTTGTGAACAACCATGTATCTTTATTTTCATCTGTTAAGAATGGTGTGCCACAGGGTTCAGATTTGGGATCAATTGTATTTTCCTTATATATTTTTATGCTGATGACATGCAGCTGTACCTGCCTTAGATTTTTAGAATTTTAGCCTCTTACAGATGTCTCAGATATATCTATTATAACGTTTGAAGTCGCACAGATCGTTTTATTTATCTCATTGTAGTAAGATTAATCAAAAAAATCTAATAATGAACTCCTGATTGTGCACAACTCAGAAGCAAGAGACATGATCATGTAACTGCTGTTTCAGCCTGTTTTAAGGAAGATTTTCAGATTTACTGATCATTTTAAAGGCCTTTCATTGTCTCTGCACAGCTTTGTCTCCATTTTCTTAGTACCTTGCACAGATATGTACTTTAAGATCTTCACAGAGGTATTTTCCATTTGGTCTGGAGCGATCTGCCCCAGGAAATTAGGTCAAGTGAACCAGTGACCTCTTCAATGTCTCTTCTTAAAACTAATTTTAGCAGACAGCCCTTCCTGATTTTACTTGACTTTTTAATTCTTTTGAAATGTCTTTTTAATATTTTAATAATGTTTTTACCCTTAATATCACTATGTAGATATGTATGTTTTGAAGAGCTTTACTGGTGTAACGTATGAGATAAAGCGCAATTGAAGAGTAAAACTGAATTAAAATGGCATTTTCTGCTTCAGCACATGAATAAAACACAGTTTAAACACTTCTTTGTTCTGGTATATTTTTGTAGGTGGTTGGTCGCTGCTTGTTTTCTATGTTTGTTAGCTTCACAAATTCTTCATTTTTTGTCATTTTCCTTTTTCTTTTTACACGTTTTACCCGATTGTACAAGTGACATTTGACGTACGTGACCAGCACAATACATCTGATTAGATCTGACCCATTTTAAAATGTGTTATGGTGATGCTGAGGTCAAACTGTTATCTGCCATTTCAAACACAATGAACTTCGCTAACCAAAGACGGTTCGGTATTTCTGGTCCACCTGTCTGATCTGCCTCATCTCTATGTTTCTTTGTGTTGTTTCACTGCTCTTCAGAGCACCATTTCCTCTATGTTTCATTTTTATTTCCCAGTTTAGTGGATGGCACCAACACTTACAGTTTATCTCTCTGTAAAATCCAGTAATTACACCTCACCTGTTCCTTATTGACATTAAAAGACCCCTGATTTAAGTCGTGCTTCTCCTTTTTTAATAAGATTTTAATAAGAACTGCTTTTAGATTTCCTGGGTATGAAATCTGGCTGGTGGGTCATTAATAGTCTTTGATTAGAGGCCGCAGATTTCACCTATAACACGTCTGATCTATGCAATAAATATTAGTAAGTGATTATCTTAACCCTTTTCCCAGAATTGTAATAGTCAATTGAGCCATTAAAGGAAAATTCATGACAAATTAAAAGGCCAAAACGAGTAATAATGTGTCCTGTTATAAAGCGATTAATGCCAGCTAAAGGGATTTTTCACAGCCTGCCTCAAAGTTCTCACTTATGGTTTAAGACTTATCTATATAATTCAATTAAATGGTTAATTAAACTGAATAAAGCCATTTATTATGAACTCTTCATAAAGGGGCTTCATTAATATGAATCCAAATGCAGTCCATGATTTGTCTATTTAGATTCATGCACTAATTCATTCAAATTTTACTCCTCTTGTTTTTTAAATAAAGTTGGATTTCATGGGATGATGCTTTTATTTTGGAGGTATTTCAAAAATCTGCCCTTAAGAAGCTAAATAGTTATTTTCTTTTCATTTCCTTTTTATTAATAGCTAACTTATTTATGGTTTTATAAGTTGTTTTAGAATTTTACATATGATCTAATTTAACTGATTTATTACATTAATTTATTTTAGTTTTAGGGTAAATAAATAATGATTATTGTTCCTGTTGTGTCTGTGTATACAGATGCTCAGCATAGATATTGTATGGATTCGCTTCCTTGTAAATATTTATCATCATATATTTATCAACTCCATAAAACAACGAAGTCTCTTCGACAAAAGTCAGCCAAGGTGTGCTTTCGTTTCACTGACAGCACAACACAATTGGAGATAACCCTGTGGTTCAACAATGGCTGGGAGACGAGGCAGCAGTGACTGTGGCCAACCGCCCGCACAAAAGCCACAGGTCATGAGGAAACGCTTTATTTGAAGATGCGATCGTGTGTATTTCAGCAGAAACTGCAGGTGTACTGAATCTGACCTTATAAGGCTCCTTATCTCGGCCTGACTTGGAGGATTTCATTTAAATTTAACAGCACATTGCCAAAACAGTCAAAAAAGAAGAAGCCTGATGTCCGAATGTGCAGAGTGCAAGATTTTTCTTTTCATACAACACCAGCGATCCTCACATGAAGGTGACATTAAAGAGGCTACACAGAAACACCAGCTTCCTCTTCTCTTAGTGGACGCCCGCCTCTTTCTTCTTCTGTCTCAGTTGTATGCTGGCAAACCTCAACACCACTGACTATAGCGTCTGTGGACAGTTGTTGATCTGTAAACCCTCCCACCTCTGGCTTCTTGTTTATGGGTGCGACAACACGGACGCTTGAAGAAGAGCAGCAGCCTTTTTAAAACCTCCTCGACCAGAAACCAACATTAAGAAGATGTCTGACGCTCTCTGTATTGTGGGTTCACTGTTTGGTGAGTGTTGCTGAAGGTGGATGATTATAGCATCTGTACATGAACTCTAAATTTACCATGAACTCTGTCTCTTGCAGGGTCAGCAGAAGCGCAGCAAGGTATGCGACTTTCTAAACCTCTATCTCTTATGTGATGCTGGAATGTGATGTTGTGGGTTTCAGTTTTGTGTTTCAATCCTATATATTTACAGACTGTGGTTCCTGTTACCTGATAAACATGGGCTCCGTACTGGGCATCATTGCCTCTGACATTATTTTGACCATCTTCATCACCGTCTCCGTGTTCTGCATCGCGACTCACCATGGTAGGAGGAGGAGGAGGGATTCTCATGATGGTAAGCCCTGAATTTGTCGTCTATTGCTGCTAACTCATCAATATAATTATTAAATGTATGGAAAGTGGGCCCTAATCTGACACTTTGTTAACAGGAAAAAGAAATCTGCCATCATCAGTCTCAAAGAAAATGGCAACAGAGGTCACAGAGTCTCCCTATCAGGTAAAATAAATTAATTAGAAATGATATTTTAAGCCACAATACTTTCATTTTTACATATTATTTGTGTTTCAATTATTGATTTTTTTTGTAGGAATTACATGGAGTCCAATCAGATGTGTACAGTGAGCTCCGGCACTTTAGGAAATGAAACTAGAAAAGCAGAATTATAAAGCTAAAAAATGTCTCAAGGTGTAGCCAGATGATACCAAACTGTCCTCGCCATTCATCCTTTGTGTGTTTTGCATGTAACCAGTTTATATTTTATTCCTGAGAGTTGTGCATGTTCGCCGTGTCACTTCCTTTGTTTTATTCGTAAATCTATCTTTAAATATGTATTTGTATTTAACTAATTGTAAATTAAACTGCATTTTAAACCCAAAAATCACCAGAAGTAGTTTCATTTGCTGAGATTTCTTCACACCAGGCATTACAAGCGTGCGCAAAATTGTTCAGAACCTCTTTATTCCTCATATGTGTTCACATGATCAGGTTACAAAAAAAGAAAAAAGAAAAACGCATGTAAAAATCTAAATTAGGATGAAAAAGTCCCAAAAGCATCTGAATGTGGAAGCGGCCCGTCTGCTTCCGATGAGTCAACAGATGGTGGCTCCTGACTCATTATGAGGAGGAAATAAAATCTGGGGAAAAAAAGAAGCGGGAAAACAATTGTTATACATGCATACAATCAATCATTAATTCATCTTGTCATGATTAGATGTCAGGTGTGAGGATTTTAAACGCGCATAATGTCATGAGGACAGAGGAAACATTTGAAACGGACCTCGGTGTGATCATCAGGTGGCTCGGCTCTTCGCTGGAACAGACGAGCTGCAGGGCCTCTGCTCTGGAGGCGCTAAGCGCAGAGGAGAAAGAAAAATGACTGATCTTTATGAAAAACATTTAAAATATTAATTAGTAGAAGAGAAGTCTTACCAACTGGATAAATCTCCGAGCTCATATATTCTCTGGTTTCTGTGGGAACATGAAGATTAATCGTGCAGCCTCCAGCATCATTCCAGGAACATTGTGTTTGGTTTCATGTAATATAGATCTTACCGTCATAGTCTGTGTGTTTGCTGCTGCCTGCTGCAATCAGCCTGCCGGTGTTGTCCTCCAGACTGTCCAGCGTTTCTCTGCTTCGACCCGGAGCCAGCATCATCCTGTCAACTCTTCCTGCTGCTGCCTGGACGTTTGGACTGGCACCGTCTAAAGCAAAAGCACGCTTTCCTGACGTGTTTGCAGCCACCTGAGCTTTCACCATCGCTCCTTCCTCACTAGTAAGATCTCTGCTTGCTGGCTGTCGGATGTGGTCTCGACTCAGGTTATCATCTTTGCTCAGACCTTCTGTCCTCGATGGAGGCTTTTCTTTCTCCACAGCTTCAGGAATCTCATCGCTGTTGGGGCCTTCTGATACATCTGGAAGAGTTAAAGTCATCACATCTGCATGTTGTTACAGACATCACGATCAATACAAGTTAGATTTATGCACCTCTGCTTTCATCTCTGTCTTTATTTGGCTCTCCAGGTTCTGAAATACAAAGAAATATGCTTGTTTTATGTGTATTAAATGAACTATTTGCATAAAATATAAAGATCATCTACCTGGAAACCCATCGGTGGTATGAAAAACCTCAGTAGATTTTGACAAATCTGTGAATGAGTTTGCATTTTTTTTTAAGTGAGGCAAGTTCATCCGATGGTGATTTTGAAATCAGAGTTATGCATGACAAATGTATTAATAACCCGCTCTACTGCTGTGTACTTTTCATGTACTTTTCTCATAAAAAAAACCCTGAAATCTACCTTTAGAATCAGGCTCTTTCACTGGTCTGCATGGAGGGTTTCTGTACGCTGCAGACATGAGAAAATGGAAGGTGAGAGTCACTGGGGTGGTTGCAACAATCAGATAAAGTCGAAAAAGGTTTACTACGGAAAGACTCTGAAAATTAAGGTGGACGATAAAGCAGCACAATGACCATAAACCTTTCTGTTCTCCTTTGTGATCGGATGTTTGCTGTTCTAGGGAACCAAAAGCAATATGAGGATCTGGTGAGACTGTGCGGGGCATGATCTGAGCTTCCTGTTTCAAAACAAATCCTAAAAGTTGAATCACATACCTGTGATGTTGGCAGGTACGGTCTTTTCGGTAGCTGCGCCAAACGCATCTGTAACAACAGGAATGACAGAGTTATTTCCAACGGCAGCGCAGTTACTATTGTTCAAACACTGAATGGCACAGAAATGCATGACAAATGATATGAATCTCACCTTGTAGAAAGCTTAACACATTTTCTCTTTGGGCTTGAAAAGAAACAATGAAAGAAAGTATTATCCTCACTGGATTATTCAATAAATCTTGAATTTTGATTCATTTAATGTCTCTTAAGACGCGTTTACCTCTGATTGTGGCGGTTAGCACCACATCTGCACATGGAAGCAGCAGCAGACAACACACAAAGCTGAAACAAATAAAATCCCAAGTTTGTAGTAAGAAACGAATGCTTGTATTTAAAGTGTAGGCAATATTTCACTTTCAGCTAGGAGATAAAATGCATTTCAGTAAGAAAAATAAACTTACAGCTTCATTTTAGACTTTGGTCCCCTCCTTTGCCCACTGTTAGTCAGAAAGAGCGCAGTTGGGCCTTTATGTACCGTCACTTTATCCTGCTTTCTACCCTTTACCCGGCCTTGCTCTGGTTAATTACAGATTCTGACAGGACGTATCAGATTGAGATTTAGTCAAAGACTGTTTCTCTGTGTCGATCAGTGCGCGACTTGCGTTCAGAGGAGCGACAATTAGACTGCAGGTTCTGAAAAGTCTACAAAGGTCTATTCATCTCAACTCAATATGAAAACAACTGTTCCAAACATTCAAACTCACGATTAGGGTTCCCCTCTATTGTGTGTTGATTACGGGTTGTTTGTTACTTCTAGAAAAACGACCTGAGCGGCTGAAGAAGCCTCTTTTTTGTCCATTTATCCAGTGCAGCCCCCCTATATTTTAACTAACAAAAGCCCTTTTTAAAAACAGAAATTACTGAACATTAATCTAGAAAGAAATATATATGAAATGAAGAGTGCAAGATTGCAGGAATCAGGAGAAACTATTTGATTTGCTTTCTAATACATGTGCCTTCTTTACTTCTTCAGTTATGTAAACATGTATATTTAGGTCTACTGAATGACAGCAAGATAGAAGTGTTTTTTTTCCAAATAAAATGTGCTCAAGCACTGATCCTGAGCTAAAAAAGGGTTAATGGTCTAAATATTTTCAAGCAGCATAACCAGCCAGTTAGAGCTATTGACACCAAATCTTCATGCCCGTGCCATGAAACTGCTACCTTCAACTGAGGAGTGTTGCCAAATTGAAACCCATCCTCTGTCTGAATGGCTTTAACGTCTGCTTTAAATTTCTTATTTCTGTATCTCCGTATTGGACAGTCCTCACTGTCTCTTCTCCAGCTGCTGCAAGACTCCAAACTAGTACCATAAATGGAAAGCATTGCACCTGTACTAGCTACCTGTTAAACCAAAAAAACATGGCATCTTTTCAAACTTGCAAAACAAGTTAAAATATCCCATTTATATATATTTATGTTGGGGTTAAATTTAGCAAACTATGCATAGCTGGTGACAAATCCTGCAGTTACTCCACAGTATGGTGGTCAGGTGTAGCTTTAAAGGACAATGATCAGATCACATGCACAGACATTCCTTTGACCATAGAAGTCCACCTAAAATGCATCTTTATTCAAGATAAAGACGAGAATTGGATGCCGGTATGTCAGCTGGGGCCTTAACTGCACAATTTGTCGCCTAAAAAGTCGCTTCAGACATGTCCAACAACATGATCCTGCCCCTTAAAATGTCCCTCAACTTCACCGAGGCCTTGAGGAAGGTCTGGTCGACATCACACAAGCAGCATCGATAACCTCATTAACACTCTGTTGACTTGTGATTCCTAGTCTATGACTCCATTTTCCATCCGTCCATTATAATTTCAAGTACAGTGCAGATTTTGTTTTGTCATGACATTGTAGAGATGCTGTGTCCTTATATTAAAAAGAATGGACAGAATCTAGTTAAACTATTACATTCTGCCCTTAGATTTTTGTTTCGTATAGACACAGAATTGATTTTATGGTTGTTTCTTTGTTCATACAGCCAATCATTGATGCATTTTAGGACTTCCCTGGCTTTAAACCTCATAGATCCTCAGAGCTTTTAACTAAACGACATCTGAAGCTTTGAAATAGCCTTCATCTTTCAGTTAAACTCTCCTCCTAAACTGACACTTGAATGGCTTTTGGTTGCGTTTATATAATATTTATAATAATATTTTAGAATTTTCTTTTTATTTATTTATTTATTTTAAATATCTTGCAAGTTGTTATACTGTTTTTCCCATTTTTAATTTATTCATTCATTTATTTTTCTTTAGTATTTATTTATTTTAAAATCGGTATCCTGTTTTCTGTCATTCATTCATTCATTTCACAACTTTGTCTCGTGTTATTTTAAAACGTGCTATACGAAAAAAATATGTTTGATTTACCAACTCCTACGTGCCAACAACAATCTCTGGGCACGTGGTGGCAAACTGTGCATGTTATTAGTGGTTTGGGGCTACATTTGAGACCCACCCTTTCAAAATCACTAATCCAGTTGTGACTGATAACTCCCCAAGGCACATGGAGATAAAAGTTTCAGTTGGAATCAGACCTGTTGGTGGCAGATGGAGCTAAAATCTCCCCCTGCAAGAGAAAAAGCAGAGCGCCCTCTGCGGGGAAGGCTGTTCGCACTAAGCTCTTGATCTCGAGCATCGCCATATTGACGTCCCAACAACGCTGAGAGGTAATCGTGTTATTTAATCGCAAATCGTCGTCGGTTTGGAGCCACCGCCGAGTCCTTCACATGTGAGAAAAAGCTGGGAACAAGTCGCACAACCGCGCTGACGTCCCGCAGCCCGATCACACTGTTTGTAGGATGTTTTTCCAAGGCGTTGTCAGCCAGTTGCCTCGCCAGCCAGCAGGCTATTCACTCCCCTAGCTTGCTAGCTTAGCACTTTTTAGCGTTAGGAAATGTGTTTTTTTCGAAGCTTGTCGTTTAGTTGTACGTTAGCAACGGCTGCTGGTGGCTTGGTTTGACTATTTCGACGCGGGCTGTTTGTTTCTGTCCGTCATAGAGCCGTAATGTGGTCGAGAGCTAGTTGTGACTTTCTAACCGGCTTTTCACTCTGCTGTTGACGAGCTAATGCTAACTAGCCAGCTGCCCGGTTCGCCTGATAGCTAGCTAGCTAGCCAGCTAGCTGTTAGCTCCACTGCAGGCCTTGGGCCACACTGGGTTTGTGCGTACACTCAGCTTTTCATCAAAGTATTAAGCGGGCAAACTGGCCGTAACTAAACGAGTGTCTCCTACCAGGGAGGCCATTTGTTGATTGGATGCTTTTCACGTATACATTAATCTAATGCAGCCTCGCTAACGTTTGCTGTATTGGCTGGCGTGCGTTTGGATCACACAGTTTGTTCATGCTTGCTTAATTGACACTATTGATTTTAATCAACCTACTTTCTGCCCTTTTTCACCAGGAGATACTGCCTTGCTGTAGCCCCCAGTGATGACTGTATTGAATCCTGTACCTCCTGATTAGACTGGTTGGATGCCCCCATTTAACATCCAGGTTTCTCCATTTCATAAGCCACCATATTTAAACACAGTAGACACAAATAGTTTGGTTTGACTTGAGATTTATCTGTTGGTGTTTTTTTTTCCTGAACATAATATTGTTTTCTTGTAGCACTTGTGTAATGATTGCATTTTCTTTTGAAACTTTAAATCAGATAAAAACATTTCAAGATTATCTTAAATGAAAACGTGTTTCTCTGTTTTGCATTTTGAACAACTGCAATGACTTGTATGCTAATCTAACAATAGGTCTTATGTCTGTGTGTCCTTGTAGCTTTTTTACTACAAAGGCATCTCAGCCACTCCTGTTCCAGTTCATCTATCACCTTTATCCTGGAGGAGACCTCCCAGGTATTGTGCTGTCTTATATCTGAATACATTACTTAATATCACATTCAATGGATCTTTGAAGTGCATACGTGTTAAAATAGTAGGGCTGAGAATTTGCGGAAAACGTGATTTTTCTGACAGATACTTCAATCAGGGCCACAACTAACACTTATTTTTAGCATGCATTAATTTGTTGATTATTTTCTTGACTAATCAGTTAAGTGTTGGGTCCAGAACATGTTGATTCATGTCCAACAGTATTTCAAAAACGTGTTTTTTTTCCACAATCTAAAGATAACTATTTTAATGTCATAGAGGAGTAGAGAAACCAGATATCATTAGAATTTAAGAAACCAAAATCTTTTACGTTCGTGAAATTACGTAAACGGAAAACTAAAATAGTTAATTCAGTAGCTGACAACTAATTGATTAATAGTTGTAGCTGTAAATGCAATTTGATTCTGTCTTTTTTTTCTATTTTTTAATTCAAGCTTTAATTCAATATTTGCTCTATTAGATTTAAAACATGTGATGGAGTTTTACCACATGAGATGCCACTGAAAGCACGACTGTCACACAAAGAGGATAACATCAGTTTATCAAACTACTGAAACAAGAGTTTATACTCCAACCCAGATGCGCTGAAAAACAACTATCCCAAATTACAGCCTTTGTTCTTTTGATTTGGAACTGGTTAATTGTTTAGCCCTACAAATTAGTACCCACATTTACTGCTTAGAATTTTGCTGTTAGTACTGCCGGTTTGTACCACTGCAAGTTAAGGCAGTACTAACTTTTTATTGTGATTGGATCTTTTTCTCTCTTGTTTTAGGAGATTTAGAGAAGATCCTGTGTAGAATATGTCTGGCCCTGTTCCAAGCCGCTCTCGAGTTTACCCCGATGTAAACACACAGAGACCTCGGGAATACTGGGACTATGAGTCCCATGTCGTTGAATGGGGGTAAGCGTTAGTAGTATTTGCTTTGTTTTGCTTGGCTGTGTGAGCCATCTCAGCATTGTTAACCGAGGCATTTGTGTTTGTTTCCAGGAACCAAGACGACTATCAGCTAGTCAGAAAACTAGGCAGAGGCAAATATAGTGAAGTGTTCGAAGCCATAAACATCACAAACAATGAAAAAGTCGTCGTCAAAATACTGAAGGTACAGAGATAACCTATTGATTATGTTTGCTGTCAAGTAGTGATAATATGTTGTCACTTCAGTGGAGATTTCAAATGAATCACAAGACTCTCTCTCTGTTCTCAGCCCGTCAAGAAAAAGAAAATCAAGAGAGAAATAAAGATCCTGGAGAATCTGAGGGGTGGCCCAAATATCATCTCACTGTTAGATATCGTCAAGGATCCTGTGGTAATTTCATTCTCCTTTTTGCAATTCAGAACTTAAATATGTGCAAAGCTTCATGCATAACCACATGGATTTTTTCCCCTGTTTCTTACTAGTCCCGAACCCCTGCTCTGGTCTTCGAACATGTGAACAACACAGACTTCAAGGTAATGATTAGTGCTTTTTTTCAGCCTGTAATTTTGAATTTACTAGCAATAAAACGTTTGTTTTAATGGCTAATGACTGTTGTTTTTTTCCACAGCAATTGTATCAAACTCTGTCTGACTTTGACATACGGTTCTACATGTACGAAATCTTAAAGGCAAGGAACGGCTTGTACCAGTTTTATTACTGTAATCTACATTTACTGTTTACTGTGTCAAACATTACATTAAGTCTACTTATATCAGTATTACAGTTGTTGTGCGTATTTAACATATTTTTTTTATCCTAGGCTCTGGATTACTGCCACAGTATGGGGATTATGCACAGAGATGTCAAGCCACACAATGTAATGATCGACCACGAACACAGAAAGGTAACGTTATTACATACTGACCATTTTCATCATGTCTTGTCCCTTACATCAGCTGTGATTGCAGCTCATTGCAATTTTTAAAATCCATTCTGCGTGCAGCTCCGTTTAATCGACTGGGGTTTGGCGGAATTCTACCACCCAAATCAAGAATACAACGTGAGAGTGGCATCCAGGTACTTCAAAGGACCTGAACTGCTGGTAGACTACCAGGTGAGGCTCCTGTACTCTATTCCTCATGTATAATCCTGCCAGTATACATGCTTTTTTAACATAATGAAATTAAGAAGCCAGTTCAAGCCTTTCCTCTCCTCTCTGTGTTGTTCTTAGATGTATGACTACAGCTTGGACATGTGGAGTTTGGGTTGCATGCTCGCTAGCATGATCTTCAGGAAGGAACCTTTCTTTCACGGTCATGACAACTACGATCAGGTATGTAGAATTTTGACCTCATAATTTAGTCTTCTTTTGGATATGCTCACAAATCCTGTTCCCAAAAGAGAGCTGCATAGGAGCCTTACGGTTTCACATTCCACAATGCATAGTTTTTGCCATGGCCAGACCACATTCTTGTCAGACCAGCCACATAACAACTCTTCTAGTCCTCAGGGGATTTCATGTCTTTCTAAAAGTCATCTCAAGCAGACGCAAGGGTTTATTTATTATTAACTTTCCTCTCAGTTAGGTGTACTAAATGTAAAACAAAATGGGTACAAGAAAAAAGTAAGACTGGTTCAGTGGAAGCAGGTTATAAAACATTTTACTCCCTTCTCTGGTGTTGGTTCTGTTTTGGGCCACAACAGAACTTAGGTTGGGGGTTGGAGAGTATTTTATCAAATTTGAATCAAGAACCAAATCCTCTTATGGTACTCAAATCCTTTTGGATCCCTTATTGAATCTCATTAAGTTTAGCTTTCATCATTTGCTCATTTGTTCACTTTTGATCTCAGACCACCTGTTGATGGCAACAAGCCAGAAATAGTGGAGTTTTCAATGGCAGCTGGTAAAATCACCAAAATTACCATTAATTAAGCTTTTCAAAATCTGTAACTATAAGATAAGTAACGGAATGATTTCTAAAATGCTGACTGATTATTGATAGTGTTTCTTTTTACACACTGAAATACAAGCTGCAACATTTTAATTACAAATGTTCAAAACCATGAGGTTAATAAGCTCAAAATCTAGATGTGAAATGCTTAAAGAATTGAATGTTACTGTCCTGTTTTTGCTGTGCCTTAATCCACTGATAATTTCCTCTATGTTGAGGAAAACTGACGTCTATAAATGAGAAGCCTGCTTGCGTCACCTGCATGTTTTCTACACTGGTCTCTGCTAGTAAAAAAAATAATAATGAGGCGAGATAATTAGAGTTTTGTTGGTGTTAGTGAATCTGTGTATAGTGCTATCCAGAAACCAGATCCAAACAGGAAAAGCACTCAGAGAGCGCATACCTCCGCCAAGGAGCTTCAGTCCACCCCCAACACAATCTCCCAATTCACATATTTTGTATGGAATGTTACAGATACAAATGTAATTACATACAGTTGAAATGTCGTACAGACAATGCAGCATTCACCCCATCCGACTTAATGAACAGGGGCGGCCTGTAGCGCGGCAGCTCCTAACAACCTCCCAGGTTCTTAGACAACAGGAGATAAGAATGCCGGCCCAAGCGTGCATATGTTGCTCAGGAAGGAAAGGAACTCCATCATTGTCGCGTGGAGCCCCAAAATCTCATGTGGTCACAGGGGGTTACCCCAAAAACAAGAGTGCCCTCTGGTGGCTTTTGGAGTGAACCGCATTTAATTGTCCACCTGGTTACACTTACATTAAAAAAAATTCTTGCATTGAGACGGTGATCCGGATCAGTCCCAAAATTGAATCATTTCTTCCTTGTCCCATTACACACATTTCCTGAAAATTTCATCCAAATCCGTCCATTACTTTTTGAGTTATTTTGCACACCAACAAACAAAGAAACAAACCAACACTGGCCATCACATAATATCCTTGGTGGAGGTAACTAGAACACGAACCATATGGCACTTCCAGTTGTTGCAATGTAGGCTTCTGCTCAGTGATCAAATGGAAATATTACTGAACAATTACTTGTCTAGTAATCCAACAAATTGTGTTCTAATCTTTCTTTATTATACTGAACATAAAACTGAGCTTTGTTTGTCAAAGTAATATATATGTTTGTTTTTAGTTAGTGTCGCCTAACGATAGTGGGATAATGTTGGTTTTGCAGATGGAAGTAAGCACTTAACACGAGCTACCATTTACTGAGGGGTGTTAGTAAGGAAAAAACGCCATGTTGTCAAACTGAAAGGATGTACAATGAAACATGCAAACATGCCAATCACGCAAAATGTTGATTTCAAAAGCTTTCTTATATTAGGAATTGGCATGGCCGATTGTTGTATCTGACATTCAGCATTTGCCGAATTTTCTTCCATTATTTTGAATCCTATCCCTAATAAAATTAATTCTTGTTAAAGATTGGGAAACGTGCTACTTCATCTCTAATGCAGCAGCCTCTCTTAATTTGTGGTTACCTCTCTGTGGTCTCAAGCAATCTACCGCCCACAAGTAATAGCCGGTCAATACTGAAGGATAGATTGAAAAGTTCTCTTTAAAACATATGGAAAACTTAAAAAAAAGAAGGTATTTCAACTACTTTTGTTGTTGAGGTTGTGTTATTCTAAATTTTGGCATCAAAATTATAATTTTTACAGCAAATGTGTGCATATTATATATATGTAATCAGTGTCCTTGATTGCAGTAATCAGTATTGTTCTGAAAAAAAAACTACCAGTCAATCCCTACCTTATGTATACACACCATAATTCAACAAATGTGTAAGTGTATTATTTAAAATGTTGAATAATGTGTCTTTTTTTAAACTTGCAGCTTGTGCGAATTGCAAAAGTACTCGGCACAGAGGACCTGTACGACTACATTGACAAGTACAACATTGAATTGGATCCACGGTTCAATGACATTCTGGGAAGGTAAAAACATCGCAGCTGTTTGAGCTCAATAACCATTGAATATTCTGGCCAAGTATTTTGGCAAACGAATAACTCACATGAGCGTTTGAGGACTGTTTCTTTTTGTTTTCTCTCGTAAGACATTCCCGCAAAAGGTGGGAGAGGTTTGTGCACAGTGAGAACCAGCACCTAGTCAGCACAGAGGCTCTAGACTTCCTGGACAAACTGCTGCGCTACGACCATCAAGCCCGCCTCACGGCCAGAGAGGCCATGGATCATCCCTACTTCTGTACGTTTGCTGTTCCCCCCCTTGAGTTTTAAGGCTTCGTGCCAAATTTAAATGTGTAAATGTGGGTTGATTGTGTCGACAAATATATTTGGTTTATGACGCGCTCACGTCCAATTCTGTTCTCAGATCCCATCGTTAAAGATCAGGGAAGGGGGGCCACTCCTGGAGGGATGGCTGCCAGCTCCACTCCAGTCAGCTCCTCGAGTATGATGGCCGGTATGTGATCTTCTTCTAGTAGTCTCCTCAGTGTCCAACCCCTAAAAATTACATGATAATTTAGTGTTTTTTCCTCACTTGTGACATAGAAGGAAAGGTTTACTGTAAAATCTGTACAAAGAGGTAGGAGATGGTTACAGAGGCATACATCAGCAACTTTCACCCGGACACTGGGGTTCATAACCATTATTATCAGACTTAAGTTTCATTTTCACTTTATTTTCTCTTGATTTAGGTTAGGTTCGGGCACCAAAATTATGTGTTTAGGTTTAGGAAAATATGCTTTGGTTGAAACAGCTACTTGTTAGAAGCTCGGTGAATTTCGCACCAAAATTACTTGATTAGGTTTAGGAAACTGGGGTTAAATTACAACCCTTTAACAACATATTTAAAGCTTCTCTTACATTTTCAAGATTACCAGGCCACCATCTAATATATGAGATTGGTTAGCTAAAAACTAAATATTGTAATTCTGTTCCTTATTTAATCATGCTGCTAATTCATGTACAGTCACCTCTGCACCATTTTAGCACCTTTTGCACATTAATGCCACTTCAGTATTTTTCTCCATTCTTTATCTCTTTATCTTGTATTTTAAATTTTAATTTATCCTATTTTAACTACCGCATGGCTGTTGTATCCAACTGCCTTACGTGTCTTTGAATAGCCCCCAGGGGATAAATAATTTTTAAAATTGAATTAAAAAGGAGCGACAGTAGTGAAGTAAAATGCATGGCACAGATATGTTGATTAGATATGTGATTCGTTGCAAATAGGTTTTTTTTTTACATAATTGAGAATGCAGTTCGTTCTATAGAACATAAATTTTGTTACAGAAGGTGGCACTATCTGACATTTGCCTTTGGAATTGGATTACAGCAATGAAACAGTCACTAATTCGCCTTTTTTGCTGTAAATTAGAGGCGTGAGAAGAACATCTGAAAGTAGCTGCACAGGAAGTTACTCCTCTAATTTTAGATCGCGATGACATGCAAGTACAAGTGACTAACGAGCCTCCTGTCTCTCTCAGGCATCACCTCAATGTCCTCCTCACAGCCACTGGCTAACATTGCTGGATCACCCGTCATCTCTGCCCCCAACACTCTGGCCACACAAGTCCCTGCAGCCACCGGGGCCCAGCCCTGAAGCCACTTCCTCACCTGTGTTTCTGTGTGCTCATGGCCATGTCCTGCCTAGCTCTCACTGCGGCCCAGGGCCATGGCTCCCCCCCTTTTTATGTTGAATATAACAAAGAAAGAAGATTTAAATTGCTTTTCACATTCAGTTCTATTTTGACACCTGGACTTGACAGAAATGTATTGTTGCACCTGTCAGGATTATTAGAATTAATTTGGGTGTGTTCTTTGACAATGCCATTGTCTAGAAATTCTAATAAGATGTAGACATGAAGAGAATGGATAATAAAATTTATTTTGTATGTTCCAAATATACAGTCTTGCTTGAAACTGTTTGATGGGGATCCTGCTGTGTCACACTGTGAACCTTTTACACGACTTTCACAAAACAGAAAAGAGTCGGGAATCTGGTGTGCCCCACCTAACAGTGCTCGCCGGTTGCACACGATGTCATGTGCAGGAGTTGTTGGTGTTTTGAAGTTGTTAGATGCTATCATTCTTTAATTGGACTTCTTTGTAGATATTCTACAGTTACTGTCAGGTTGCATGCACCCAATGCTGAGTTTCACAGGGTCAATAGTTTGCCAATTTTATGTTACTTTCACTTCTGTATGTGTATGTATGTGTTCATGTTTGTTTTTTATGAAGTCTCTTACACATGATTTTGATTACATAGACAATTTTGTAACTTTTTGTTTTATGTTGAGAGGAGTCATCACCTACAGAAAACAACTTCAAAAATAAACAATTTAAACAGGGTTTTTTTTTTTTGCAGACACTACATGTTATTGAGTATACCATCTGTCCAGTGGTTGCCATGTGTATGACACTAAGGCAGAGCAGTGTAGTCAGCGTATCCCACAAGACAAATTCCCTTTGATAGTGAGTGGATTTTGTCACCAAATGATTTGCTGAGTATTTCCCCAGCTTATCAGGTCTGTGTTCATCTATTTTGATTTGCTGGAACAAAGCACGTGACTGAAATCCATTTTTTCCATAATTTGCATATATATGTGTAGCGAAGCATCACTCATATAGTGTTTGGTATTAAGGAGGCACCAAGTGTGCGCACATATAGCTGAAAAAGAACAGTGAACCAATTTCAGAGTTGGTGCTTTCCGAAATTGGGAGGGAGGAGTCCATGCACACCCCAGAACATTAAATTCAGCCGTAACAGTGAAATGAAAGGTGACTCGCATATATGTTATCTTTAAAAAATGAAATCTACTGTAGAAAAAATGACCTGGAGGTTTAACAGAGGTTAAAACTTCACACATAAATGACTCCTGCCTTTACATTTCCAAATGGAGCCACGGTCAAGAGGCCAGTCGCCAGTTTTGGTACAAGTCTGTCCTGAAATGCTGTTCTTTTTGCTTTCTTAACATGTCCGTATGCTGTTTTGTTTAATACTTGAAGACACATAATGACCAACAATAATGCCATGACTGAGTATTTCCACCTGAAAGCTGCAATGGCAGCCTCAAAAACACCAATTCTGACTTCTGGGGTTTCACACATAACAAACCTGCGGTGGCGGTGGGGCTTTTTGTGTTGTTATTAATCTTCAGATACTGTTTCCTGTTTGAATGTGCACTGTATGACTGGATTACTTACAACCTACCATTGTATAGTGTAGAGTGGGTGGACAGAGGCAGTGGATTTTATACAGTTGAATCCAGAAGTTTACATACACTGCATAAAAAGACACCTAACCTTTTTTTTCTCACTGCCTGACATTAAATCAGACTAAACTTTTCCTGTTTTAGGTCAGTTAGGATGACCAAAATTATTTCTATTTGCTAAATGCCAGAATAATGAGAGAGAATTTTTCATTACTTTCTTAAAAGTCAGAAGTTTACATACGTGTCCTTAATATTTGGTAGCATTGCCTTTAACTGTATGACTTGGGCCAAACATTTCGGGTATCCTTCCACAAGCTTCTCACAATAGTTTGTTGGGATTTTGGCCCATTCCTCCTGACAGAACTGGTGTGACTGGGTCAGGTTAGTAGGCCGCCTTGCTCGTAAACGCCTTTTCAGCTCTGTCCTGAAAATTTCTACTGGATTGAAATCAAGGCTTTGTGATGGCTACTCCAAAACATTGACTTTGTTATCCTTAAGCCACTTTGTCACTAATTTGGCAGTATTCTTCATGTCATTGTCCATTTGGAAGACCCATTTGTGCCCAAGCTTTAACTTCCTGGCTGATATCTTGAGATGTTGCTTCAATATTTCCACACAATGTTCTTTCCTCGTGATGCCATCTATTTTGTGAAGTGTGCCAGTCCCTCCTGCAGCAAAACACCCCCACAACATGATGGTGCCGCCTCCGTGCTTCAGAGTCAGGATGTTGTTCTCAGGCTTGCAAGCTTCCCCCTTTTTCTTCTAAATGTGGCCATGGTCATTATGGCCAAACAGTTTGATTTTAGTTTCATCAGACCACAGGACATGTCTCCATTCCAAACTGTACTCTGGCTTTCTTTTGTTGCTTTTGGAGTTATGGGTCCTTCCTCGCTGAGCAGCCTTTCAGCCTATGTCAGGACTTGTTTCACTGTGGATAAAGACACTCTCTAACCAGCTTCAGCCAGCATCTTCACAAGGTCTTTTGCTTTTGTTCTAGGGTTGATACACACATTTCACACCAAAACACGTTCATCTCTAGGACACAGAACCCACCTCTTTCCTGAGCGGTATGTTAGCTGGACGTTACCATGATGTTTATACTTGTGTATAATTATTTGAACAGATGAATGTGGAACCTTCAGGCATCTGGAAATTGTACCCGAGGATGAACAAGACTTGTGGAGGTCCACAATTCTCTTCCTGATATCTTGGCTGATTTCTTTAGATTTTCCCTTGATGTCACACAAGGAAGCAACACGTTTGAGGTGTGCCTTAAAATACATCCACAGGTTTTCCTCCAATTAACACAACTGTTGTCAGTTAACCCATCAAAAGCTTCCAAAGCCATGACATCATCATCCGGGCTTTCCTAAATAGTTTGAAGGCATAGTAATTTAAGTGTATGTAAACTTCTGACTTTGGAGAAAGTAATAAAAAATTCTCTCTCATTATTCTGAAAATTTAGTCTGATTTAATGTCAGACAGTGAGGGAAAAAAAAGTTATGTCTTTTTGTGTATCAGTGTATGTAAATTTCTGGTTTCAGCTGTAGATCTGCATGGTTTTTGATACACAGGCCTGTTAAGGGTTTAATCAACAACTAGAGAGGGACTTTAAAGTTAATTTAGACATTCATTCACAAGCACAGAGCTGCTAGTAGCTGCTAATTGCCCACATAAACTAGACAGTTATGTTAATTCGTCAATAAGTTTTGTCTTACAGTGAATTTATATTTGACCAATAGGTTTCTTCTGCTTGGAAAAGATATAAACAAGTGGCAAAAGATGGTAAGACATTGTAGTAGAAATGTCAACGAGGAAATTTAACCATTTCTACATGGTTGTTGCCAACTTTTGAAGGGGGAAAAGCAGCTTCTGTGCAACTCTAACTGCTCCTGATAATTCCTACCACATTCTAGAGCATTCTAATGCACTATAAACTGAGAACAGCTAATGCTTTAGGTCTTGGGTAAGTCAACTGCAAGTCATGGCTTAAACCAAAGAGATTAGGGAGCTCACTGCTAAAAGAGAGCTTTGAGGTTTGTTTGCAGCCCGGTCAAAGTAAATGGCATCATGAGAAAAGAGCAGCACATTTAGACTGTGGTGGAAAACATCAGGCAGTCTGCAGAAAAACTGCTCCTTGTGCAGCATTGGAGCTTCCAACAAGACAATGATGTCAAACAAGGAGCCAAAGTGGTGAAGATAAAACAATGAGAAGATGTTGGAGCAGCCCAGCCACAGTCCAGACCTGAATTCTTCCAGAATCTGTGGAGGAACTGAAGAGCAGAGTGATGGAGAGGAAGCTTTTCAAATTAAAAGAGCTGGAGATCAACACAAAGAGGAACAAAATCCCAGTGGAGCCAAATTTGGCAAATAAAGGCTTCAGCACAATTTGGACTTGGCATTTTTGATATAAATTAGGAAAAAAAATCCTCATTAACATCTCTAACACAATGTCTTACCATCTTATGTCACTTATTTATCTGCAAGATACTTTTTGCTCACATAAAAATTCACAGTTAATCAAAATTTGGCATGGCTATGATTAATTTTTTCTAGCTTAACTGTACACTGACAGAAACACCAAAGCAACAACTGACAGCTTGCAGAATAAACCCACAACTTTTCTGCAGGGAATAGCAGCCAAAGTTACTCCCACCATTTCGAATTATGCTACATTCAGGTACACGGCAGATGTCGGAAATTACTATTCTCGTACCGAGTTTGCACGTATTCTTGCGCTTATTGTTGACAAATAAAATAAAATCCATATTTGCTGTCTTATCTTATAAATCAAGCAATGCAGACACAGAATCACAATCCTGCGATTGCACAGAAAAAACAGAAGGCAATTAAATCGAATCCGATGACAGTAAAATGTAAATTACAAATCTTGTTGCGAGTAAAGTGAAGTATTTTTTTTTAGATGAAAGGGTAGAATGTAGAAAACGCAAGATAGAAACGTTAATTAAAGTCTCAAGACAGAAAGAAGTAGCCGGAAAACGCGTTGGTTTAGAAATTTCCGATGTTCATGAACGCAACAATAGTGGCGCTTGCAGAGAGGCACGCCTTCGCCCGCAGTACAGCGACCCTTCTAAGCTGTTCGTCAAACTTTCCTGTCGTGATTTCAACATGGGAAAACTTGGCTTTATCTCGATTTTGGTAGCCGGGCTGGCGGTGCTGTTCGGGGCGAGAGTTTACAACTTAAGGTAAATAAAACAACAACAACAACAACAGTCTCCGCTCCGTTTGGGGCGTTTTGTTTTTCATCAGGCGCAAAGTTGTTTTTTGGCTGTGGTCACCTGTCCTGATGTGACTTTTACGCACGCTGCAGGGAAAGAGCCCTGGGTTCCAGAGAGCTGGTCAAGAACCACCTCCCCAACTGTGTGCTGCTCAAGAATCTGGGTAAGAAACGACAGAAATATCATGCATGCTTTAAAGCGCGTTAAACTGTGGAATTAACTGTGCGACTGTGGTGCTTTCAGAAAGTGGCACGGAAGATATCACGATCCATGGAGACGGGCTCGCCTTTATCAGCGCTGTAAGTGTTTGAGTTGAATTGCAGCCAAATGCTGGCCTCTGAGGGTTAAACAAAGTCAAAACACCAGGCAAATGTGTTGTCGATAACCCCATGTACAGACAGACTCCATGTGGTCATAGTTAGTTTAATATTGCAACCAGGACCTGATTTTAACTATTGCATGGGGGCAGTTTTTTAATATTAAGTGGGGAATCCAAATTTTGAGCAGTAAACACCTCACTTTTTGCATTCTGGTGATTTTTGTGCCTATTTTCTGCTTCTATCCAAATTGTTGTATATTTACTTCCGCCAGGAGGTTATGTTTTTGCCCACGTTAATGTGTTTGTGTGTGTGTCTGTCTGTTAGCAAGGTAACTTGAAAAGTTGCAAACGGATTTTAATGAAATGTTCAGAAAATGTTCATAATGGGACAAGGAACAGATGATTAAACTTTGGTGATTTTCTGGATTACCATCTGGATCCAGGAATCTTTTGAAGGATTCTTTATCGTTGTTATTATGAGATAGGACCGTTTTCAGCATATGTGCATATAACTTCACAACAAAAGGCCAGATTACTTGGCAAAAAAATACAGGATAGGTTCAAAATTTGATCTGGATCCTGTCAAAATTCTGGATATTATGATCCAGAACAGAAAAAAATACAGTGCTTGTGCATTTTTGGGCCCTGTTAGGTAACAAATGAAGATGCAAACATTCAATTAGCACCAAACTGTAGCTGTAGTATGAACAGATTTGTTGTAGCATCAGTAGTTATGGAGGCGACTCCTCTGGCTGCAAAAATATGTCGGATTCTATTGAAGTCTATGAGAAAAATATTCCACTTCCCACTTGATTTGTTGCCTGAGTTGCTAGTTTCAGGACTTTTTGACTGCACTGTGGTGTTTATTTTGTAAATGATGGTCCCATCTAGAGCAAGGCTGATGTTATAGCAGTGTCACGCCCTCCACCTCTGCTGCCTGAGTGGCAGTCTCCTTTCCCCTTTTCCCTCTTCCCCTTTCCCTCTCTCTCTTGCAGGTGGGCGTGAGCAAGGTGTGGGCAGCGAGGAGCACGGCAGGTGCAGCCAATTCTAATCAGTGGAGGAGGCACGCGTGGGATTGGATGATCAGCCCTCACTCTCCCGGTTATAACCACGCTCCACATGCTCCTCGATGCCAGACCGTCGTTTTGCCTCAGTCAGTTGCCAACCTCTGCTCTCGTTCTGTCTGCTCCGTTTGCTCTGCACCCTCGCTATTGCTAACGCTATTCCCTCTCCGCTTCCAGTTGGTTCCCCGTCTGCCATCCACGTGTGCCTCCTCCGGTTCAGCTCAGCCACTGCCTCCACTCCGCCAGTAACCCAGCCACCGCCAGGATTCCAGTCGTGGATCGCCACCCCCACTCCCGGACCTCAGCTCACCACCCAGCCTGCCTGCCTGCCTGCCTGCCCTCGCTCCCACCTGCTCCGCTCACCTGCTCCGCCGTGCCCCCCTCTCCGTTCAGGTTCAGTAGCATTAGCATTAGCATTAGCGTTAGCCCGTCTGGCTCAGTTTCCCAGTGTCTTGGTTGCTATCAGCTCATAGGTTTTCGTAGCTCGCTTTTTGTTATATCAGCTCGTTGGTTTTTGTAGCTCGCTTTCTGTTACCTTTTTGTTTCTCAGCTCGCCTTTTGCAGCTCGCTTTATGTTGTTACTTTTAGTTAGGTTTCAGCATCTGCTCGCTTTTAGTTTCGGTTTTGGTTTATTAGTTTGGTTTCCTGCTGTGCAGTGATTTTCTGTTTTCCGTCGTTGTTAAATAAACATTGTAATTTGTATATCTGTGTGCCGTGTTTCTTTGCCTGCGCCTGAGTCTCTGCACCGTTCGTAACAGTACGGTCTGGCCACCATGAGCTCAGCAGGCAACGAGACCGGCACTAGGCCTGCCCTTAGTGAAATAGACCTGCAGCAAGCCATAGCTCATCAGGGCGCGGTGATAGGGCAGCATGACTCTTTGCTACAGAGTCTTGTAGAGAGCAACCACGCGCTGATAAGTCTGGTCTCCCAGCTCACGGGGAGAATTAGCACGCTAGCTGCCCACTCGGCACCTATTACAGCTACGTCTGTGGCTGCACCCGTTAGCAGCAATTCGGCTAACGCTAGTCTTGCTGTCAGCCAGCCAGCTCGTGAACCGCATGTGCCCGTCCCCGAACGCTATAACGGTGACATCGGTTCCTGCCAGTCGTTTTTGACTCAGGTTTCATTAGTCTTCGACTTACAGCCTCACTCTTACGCCTCAGATAGGGCCAGGGTAGCTTTCCTGGTTAGCCTTTTGTCGGGCCGAGCGAGAGAGTGGGGTACTGCGGTGTGGGAACGCCAGGAGGCGATCTGCGGCTCCTACATCGCCTTCACCACCGAGATGAAGAAAGTGTTCAACCACCCGGTGCAAGGAAGGGATGCCAGTCACCGTCTTCTGTCCATGCGTCAAGGGAACCGGAGCGTGGCGGACTTCTCCATCGAGTTTCGTACTACCGCGGCAGGGAGTGGATGGAACGACGCCGCTCTGCGAGGGGCCTTCTACGCAGCACTGCAGGACGGCCTGAAGGATGAATTGGCTACCCGTGACGACGTGAGCGACCTGGATCAACTCATCGACCTAGCCATCCGGATCGACAACCGGATCCGTGAGCGACGGAGGGAAAAGACCCTCCGCTCGGAGTCTCCACGAGCCCTTCCTCCGACTCGACAGAGTTCTCCACCTCTTTTCCGAGCCGTTCCTGATCTTGAGCCCATGCAACTTGGACGCAACCAGCTGTCCGCCCAAGAGAGACAACATAGGCGGGACGCCGACACCTGTTTATACTGCGGGAAGGCTGGTCACTACCTCTCTGCTTGCCCCCAGCGCACAGTAAAAGGACGGGCTCACCAGTAACTGGGGAGATACAGGTGAGCCATCTATCGTCGTCTTCCCCAAATCGGCTGCAGCTAGCCGCCTCCCTCTGCTGGCAATCCCAGTCTGTTCCTGTACAAGCCTTCATCGACTCTGGTGCCGAGGAGAACTTCCTGGACCTTCAGCTCGCCCGTCAGATGTGCATTCCTTTGGAGTCCCTGGAGCCCCCCCTGGAGGTCCGAGCCTTGAATGGACTCCACCTAGCCAAGGTACAGCAGAGAACTGTTCCTGTCACGTTGTTTTTGGCCGGCAATCATCGGGAGAAGACGACCTTTTTCGTTATAGATCACTCCAGTCCCCCCATGGTCCTGGGTTATTCCTGGCTTCGGGCGCACAACCCCCACATCGACTGGAGGAAAGAGGAAGTGATATCCTGGGATCCCCGGTGCCATGAGACCTGTCTGCACTCAGCCCTGACCCCTGCTGACGCCACCAGCCCTGTTCCGGACGCCCCGGTGAAGTTGGACTCCGTCCCTCCCGAGTACCATGACCTCGCTCCGGTGTTCAGCAAGGAGAAAGCCTTGTCTTTGCCCCCTCATCGTCCCTACGACTGTGCTATTGAGCTCGTTCCCGGAGCCACCTTACCTACCAGTCGGTTGTATAACCTCTCCAAACCGGAACAAGCGGCCATGGAGACCTACATCCGGGACTCCCTCGCTGCTGGCATCATCCGCCCGTCTTCGTCGCCTGTGGGGGCGGGATTCTTCTTCGTGGACAAGAAGGACAAGACCCTTCGGCCGTGCATCGACTTCCGTGGTCTCAACGACATCACCATCAAAAACACTTACCCCTTGCCACTCATCAACTCCGCCTTCACCTCCCTGCACGGAGCATCCGTTTTCACCAAGCTGGACCTCCGCAACGCCTACCACCTCATCCGCATCCGCGAGGGGGACGAGTGGAAGACGGCATTCAACACGCCGCTGGGGCACTTCGAGTACCTGGTCATGCCCTTTGGACTCACGAATGCACCCGCCGTCTTCCAAAACCTCATCAACGATGTGCTCCGGGACATGATCAACCGGTTCGTATTCGTTTACCTAGATGACATCCTCATCTACTCGAGAGACGCCCAGGAACACACCCGCCATGTCCGCCAGGTCCTCGAGAGGCTGCTGCAGAACCGACTCTTCGTGAAGGCCGAGAAATGTGAGTTCGGAGTACCTACCGTTTCCTTCTTGGGTTACATAATCTCAGCAGGGGAGGTGAGAATGGACCCTCTGAAGCTGTCTGCTGTCAGGGACTGGCCCATTCCGGAGAATCGGAAGCAGCTGCAGCGTTTCCTTGGCTTCGCCAACTTCTACCGTCGTTTCATCCGGGACTACAGCAAGGTGGCAGCCCCGCTCACCTCCCTCACTTCGGTCAAGCGGACTTTCTCCTGGACTCCTGAGGCAGACCAGGCCTTCCACTCCCTGAAACAACGCTTCACCTCCGCACCCATCCTGACGCAACCTGATCCCCACTTGCAGTTCGTTGTGGAGGTGGATGCTTCGGACATTGGGGTGGGGGCGGTGCTGTCTCAACGTTCCCCCGCCGACAACAAGTTGCACCCCTGTGCCTTTTTCTCTCGGCGGCTGTCCCCTGCCGAGAGGAATTACGACGTAGGCAATCGAGAACTGCTAGCGGTGAAGCTAGCTCTCGAGGAATGGCGTCACTGGCTGGAAGGGGCGGAGCAGCCGTTCATCGTTTGGACCGACCACCGGAACCTGGAGTACATCCGATCGGCCAAACGACTGAACGCCCGGCAGGCCCGCTGGACGCTTTTCTTCGGCCGCTTCAGTTTCACCATCACGTATCGGCCTGGGTCCAGAAACGTCAAGCCTGACGCATTGTCCCGCCAGTTTTCCTCCCAGGAGACCCCCGGCGAACCTGAACCCATTTTGCCTGGAACTTGTGTGGTGGCTTCTCTCACCTGGGAGATCGAGTCCGTGGTGCGCCGGGCCCAAGAACGGCATCCCGACCCAGGTAACGGTCCTACTAACCGCTTGTTTGTTCCTGATCCGGTTCGCTCTCAGGTCCTGAGTTGGGCGCACTCTTCACGGTTGACCTGCCATCCTGGGACTGCACGCACCGTGGAGGTCCTGCGGCAGAAATTCTGGTGGCCTACTCTGGAGAGGGATGCTAAGGAGTTCGTGGCCGCATGTTCCGTCTGTGCCACCAACAAGACCTCCAATCGGCCGAGTTCGGGACTCCTTCAACCGCTGCCTATCCCTCATCGACCCTGGTCCCACATCGCGGTGGATTTTGTCACTGGGCTTCCCCCATCCCAAGGTAAAACTGCCATCCTAACCATTGTCGACCGGTTCTCCAAAGCCGCCCATTTTGTCCCCTTAGAAAAGTTGCCCTCGGCCAGAGAGACGGCCGATCATCTGGTGAACCACGTTTTCCGACTCCATGGGATACCTGCCGACATAGTGTCCGACCGGGGACCACAATTCACGTCGGAGGTTTGGAAAAATTTCTGCTCTGCGTTGGGGGCTACAGTCAGTTTAACCTCTGGTTTTCACCCGCAGTCCAATGGTCAGACGGAGCGAACTAACCAATCTCTGGAGACCTTCCTGCGATGTATGACCTCGGAGAACCCTTCCGCCTGGAGCAGCCTCCTCCCATGGGTCGAGTATGCGCACAATTCCTTATCTAATGCTTCTACCGGGCTGTCTCCGTTTCAGTGTTCCTTGGGATACCAGCCGCCCATGTTCCCCTCCCAAGAACGGGAGATCTCCACCCCGTCTCTCCAGGCCTTTCTCAGGAGGTGTGAACGGGTCTGGAGGCGCTCGAGGGCCTCCCTGTTAAGGGCTTCGGAGAGAATGGAGGGGCAAGCCAACCGTCACCGTTCTCCTGCCCCTGTCTACTCCCCGGGCCAAAGGGTTTGGCTCCGGGCTAAGGACCTACCTCTCCGGGTGGAGTCGAAGAAGATGGCGCCCCGGTTCGTGGGGCCTTTTGTTATTGAGCGCATCATTAATCCCAGTGCGGTCCGCCTGAAGTTGCCCTCCTCCATGAGGATCCACCCCACGTTTCATGTCTCCCAAATTAAACCAGTGAAGGAGAGCGCTCTGGCCCCCCCTGTCCGTCCCCCTCCACCACCCAGGATGGTGGACAATGCCCCAGCGTACACCGTGCGCCGCCTGCTGGATGTTCGTCGTCGGGGACGTGGTCTCCAATACCTTGTGGACTGGGAGGGATACGGTCCAGAGGAACGCTCCTGGGTACCCAGACGCCAGATCCTGGACCCTGCCCTAATCCGGGAATTCAACCAGAGGAGACCTGACCGGAGGATTCGTGCACCTGGAGGTGCACGTAGAGGGGGGGGTACTGTCACGCCCTCCACCTCTGCTGCCTGAGTGGCAGTCTCCTTTCCCCTTTTCCCTCTTCCCCTTTCCCTCTCTCTCTTGCAGGTGGGCGTGAGCAAGGTGTGGGCAGCGAGGAGCACGGCAGGTGCAGCCAATTCTAATCAGTGGAGGAGGCACGCGTGGGATTGGATGATCAGCCCTCACTCTCCCGGTTATAACCACGCTCCACATGCTCCTCGATGCCAGACCGTCGTTTTGCCTCAGTCAGTTGCCAACCTCTGCTCTCGTTCTGTCTGCTCCGTTTGCTCTGCACCCTCGCTATTGCTAACGCTATTCCCTCTCCGCTTCCAGTTGGTTCCCCGTCTGCCATCCACGTGTGCCTCCTCCGGTTCAGCTCAGCCACTGCCTCCACTCCGCCAGTAACCCAGCCACCGCCAGGATTCCAGTCGTGGATCGCCACCCCCACTCCCGGACCTCAGCTCACCACCCAGCCTGCCTGCCTGCCTGCCTGCCCTCGCTCCCACCTGCTCCGCTCACCTGCTCCGCCGTGCCCCCCTCTCCGTTCAGGTTCAGTAGCATTAGCATTAGCATTAGCGTTAGCCCGTCTGGCTCAGTTTCCCAGTGTCTTGGTTGCTATCAGCTCATAGGTTTTCGTAGCTCGCTTTTTGTTATATCAGCTCGTTGGTTTTTGTAGCTCGCTTTCTGTTACCTTTTTGTTTCTCAGCTCGCCTTTTGCAGCTCGCTTTATGTTGTTACTTTTAGTTAGGTTTCAGCATCTGCTCGCTTTTAGTTTCGGTTTTGGTTTATTAGTTTGGTTTCCTGCTGTGCAGTGATTTTCTGTTTTCCGTCGTTGTTAAATAAACATTGTAATTTGTATATCTGTGTGCCGTGTTTCTTTGCCTGCGCCTGAGTCTCTGCACCGTTCGTAACAAGCAGGTTAAGTTGTAGGTTTTTAGGGTAGGGTTCCCTTGTGATGCGACTGACTTACCAGAGAGAGGCCTGCCATTGGTCATGCATTTCAAAGACGAAACCTTTGTTTGTCACAAATACATTTTTACAGTATTGTGAAATGTTGTTTTTGCATATCCCAGCTGGGGTCTGAGCGCAGGGTCAGCCATGGTACGAGGCTACTGGAGCAGGAAGTGTTAAGGGTCTTGCTCAAGGGCCCAACCATGACCGCATTGGGGTTTGATCCTCTGACTTTCTGATGAGTAGCCCAGAGACTTAACCATTGAGTTAACTGTGCCATTTCCTCTCCATATGCTATCTGTGTGTTACCGTTTTCAAAATCAGTTACGGAAACGACAACAACAATCTTCGAGCAGCCACCGACCACACTTGACATATAAAGTTTCGTCGAGGATTTGGATCGTGCAGAAAAGACAACGCTGCAGTTGTTTTCAGCGGAATTAGAAAATTTATCGGCAGTGCCAGTGCTGTTTCTTTTGCTTAGCTTCACCTACTACAATTGTGATTGGCTTAAAGAAACACAAACGAGCCAAAGCATTTATTTTTCCTTCTCTGTAGCTGAATGATAATTAAGTGCAGCCAGTCCAGACTGGCTAAGCAAGCTTGTGATTGACAGGACGCTATCATATTGGCGTGCGTGACACCCCCGGGTTCTCCATTTGATCCACGGCTAGTTTGTTACATCTAGTTTTCAATAACCAAAATGGCAAAGGCCAAATGCCAAATTGGAGGCATCAAAATGGTCATCCATGAACGACTGACGTCACAATGTCCATCTTTTATATGCAATTTATAAAAGTATCCCTTGCAACTTCCCTCGAAATTGACACCAATGTCCAGTGGGACATCAAATTCTTGTTGCCATTCAAAGAATACCCCAAACGATCCCAAATGTAATGCTTAATTCCTTTAATGATCTTCAAAGATATGAAAAAATGCCCCAAAATCTAAAACTGTACAACTGTTTCTCAAAGGTCATGTAACTTATCTGCTTAGGTTTTCTTAAAATGCCAAATGCATGTTGTTTAACTACTGTTGAGGTCAAATAGACCCTTAAATCTGGACTACTGCATTTACAATCTAATTTCTCTTATCAAAGGAGCCTTTTGTTTTCCCTCCGTGTTATGTCATACATTATTATGCAATGTTTTTTTTATAGTGTACGGCTGAACAATTAATCAAAGTTTTATTAAAATTGCAATATGGCCAAGTACAATATCCAAATGGCGCAAGCTGGATTTTTTTTAATATAGGGTTACATGGGTCACAAAAATAGTTGCATAAATGAAGCATTGTGTTGCTACAGAGATGCGCTGACTTGAAAATCCCATTTTTCAAGTGTAAAGGCCTATTTGGTGTAGACTACAGCAAAACATCCCATGATCAATTTTATTTTTGTTTCAGTAGCAGAGAAATTTAAGAAATGACTGGTTGCACTTCAGTTGTGACTTACAATATCTGTGAAAATGTTTTATTTGCATATTTTGTAGTCTGTTTAACTTTTAAAATAATTCTAGGGTCTGAAGTATCCTGGAATGCCAGGCTCGGATGAGCCCGGAAAGATCTATATCCTTGATCTACAAGATTCTCGGATGAAACCAGTGGAGCTGCGTATGCCGAGGAACTTTGACCTAGAAACGTTCAACCCTCATGGTATCAGCGTCTACACCGATCCAAGTGGTAAGAGCCCTGATAACTAATGTGTGGCTGCCACCCAAGCCTCTGCAAGGTGGCACCTGAGGGGCACGGAGCCCTTTTATATTGTGCATTTTGACAACGATTTAACCAAATTTAGCAGCAATTTAAGAGCCTGTATTAACATGTGACTGCTGAACATAGTTTACATGTAGTTTTTGATATGTGCTTGTGTGTGCATGTAGAATATGTGGATAAACCTGCTGTGATCACCTGATGGGGTAGTCAGTCCCCTGTGGGTGCAACAGCCAAGGCTGTGTTGGGTGTGACTGTGCATTTCATAATAGAAGCATGTATAAATGTCAGTACTTTGTGCCAGAACTAAAGACATTGCTATCTTTTTTTTCCTTTGGTGAAAAATCGACATCTTTAGGTGTGGTTCTGATGCATTCAACATGCATAAACTTTTGTACATTTAAAGTCAGATTTTATCACATAGCTCAATCTTCTTCACAGTTCCTGCAGTGTGTGTTACAGTCTTTAAAGCATTTATCACCTTCTGTCCTCAGGTGCCCGAACTGCAGCAGAATGTAGCAGTTCAGTTGTGTAATCTCTGTTATCCAGTAGTCATGCATGTCCTCCACACACACCCTTTTTCAGCTGGCTTTTTTTAGGACAGTGCTCTCCTTGTCTCTTGTTTGTCAGATGATGCTGTCTACCTGTATGTTGTCAGTCACCCTGACCAAAAAAGCCACATTGAGGTGTTCAAATTCGTCGAGGAAGAACTCTCCCTGTTGCATGTGAAAACCATCAAACACAAGCTTCTCCACAGGTACGGTGACACATGTAAATTCTACTACACACGAATAAGGGTGTGTACAACCACGTCAGAATATATGCACATTATCAGGAATAAGATGTAAACAAATTTTCTGCATTCTATTTTTCAACCCCAGTGTAAACGATATCGTCGCAGTGGGAGTCGACAGCTTCTACGCCACCAATGATCACTACTTTGAAAACAGCTTCCTTAAAGCTTACGTCGAGATGCTGCTGTGTCAGCCGTGGGGTAATGTTGTCTACTACAGTCCGGAGGAAGTCAAAGAAGTCTCTCAGGGTTACTACATGGCGAACGGAATCAACATCTCACCAGACAAAAGGTTAGAATGGTCTTCAAGGCGCATGGTCGCTAATGAATCACTAAATTTCTGGTTTTCAATATTGCTTCTCCTTTACAGGCACATATATGTGGCCGATCTGTTTGACCACAATGTGCACGTGTTGGAGCGGAAAAAAGACAACGCGCTGACCTTAGTGAAGGTAAACGATCCCACCTTTTAGCAACATGAAACCACACACAGAATTAGTCAGTCTATCTGCTGTAGTACTAAAATCTCAGTTTTAACAAGAACAAAATGTAATTATCTTATATTTTAGTTTTTGATTGCAAACGTTGGCATGAAAATTTGGTGCAACAGTAACAGAATGTTATCATGTCAACACAGTTCCACTCAAATTGTTGCTGCTGAGCTTGAGGAGACATAAATGCAGAATTTGAGTGCAAGGGAACATTTTTCATACGTTTAATATTCAATAAACCAGTTTTATTACTGCAGTGGCAACAGGCAGGTTTGTCACTATGAAGGAAATAGTGATTGCAAACCACTGACTTTTGCCCTATAAACCTCGCTGTCACTTTGCACTCTGTCCGCCTCCGAGTGTGAAATCTACTGGGAGAATAAAGGGTGGATTTAAGGCACAAAGAAGTGTGTCTGCAATTGCCCAACAAACACAGAAACAGGATAGCCCTTTTTGTTTTCCCCGGTAGCTGTTGGTAGATACTGTAACAACTGGTATAACTGTGGAAACTGTACCCAGCAAAGGGAGATTAGTGATGTCACGATATCAAAATTAGGACTTCAATACAATACTAAATATATTAATACTGAAACAGCAACAACAAAAAGACAAGTAATGTTGTAATATACACCGATCAGGCATAACATTATGACCACCTGCCTAATATTGTGTTGGTCCCCCTTATATGCTCAAAAATGGCCTATGGGGTCTTGAACCAGGACGTTGGCAGTGGATCCTTTGGGTTCTCTGTCTTGTGCAGTGGGGCCTCTGTCAATCCAACTTGTTCCACTGCATCCTGTTGATGCTTGATCACAATGGGGTGTTGGAGGTTTGGAGGTCAAATCAACATCTTGGTTCATTGTCATGTTCCTCAACATGTTCCTGATTGGTTGATGTTGTTGCCATGTAGTGGGGTGAATTTTCCTGCAGGGGTAGGCCAGTGACATTTGGGATTGTAATTTGCATGAGGGAGTGTGTTTGTTGTGGGACATGTTTATTTGGGTGTCTAAGTCTCATCAACACAGATGGCAAAATCCAAGGTTTTCCAGCAGAACACTACATAGTAGCAGTATGACCAATGTTATTCATTCTGTCAGTGGTCATAATGTTGCAGCTGATCAATGTAAGTGTAGCAATGTTTTAGAGCACATTTTAATCTCCCACCATCATTCTTTCTACAGGAATATATTAGATGATTTATAACTGTATAAAATCCTGTATTTGCATATAGGAGTGTTTGCCACATTGGTATGTTGCCTAAAAGGATAAATTCAAATTAGACAGTTACCTGTAATTGCTTCGTCAAACTCCGGAGGTGACAGAAGTTTGTTTATTACAAAATAAATCACACTAATTTGACTTGTCATCATGTTGTCTATTTGAATCCTTTGAACAAGTCGGCATATCTGTCACCTACCGGGATGCTTTGCCAAGTTGCAAGCGTCAGTTCCCTCGTCCTGCGCAGGTTTAAAGCGTCTTTTACTTTGCGGTGTCCCCGTCACTCTCTCTTTTGCTGTCGGCTGGAAGCCAAACACTGCCATCTATTGCTTTGCACACAAACAGTTGACGCCTCTTGCTTTGTCACCATTAAAGCTGTAGATTTCAGAAGGGGAAAAAAAGGCTGGCACACCCTCTGTGTCTGCAAAGATTGGAAGCTGAACTCTGCACAGGCATACGGGCCAAGTGTCACACAGCGAGACGACTCACAAGAAATAAAGCTATGCAACAACATGCAACACTGTTTTCCATTGACTGAATGAATAAACTCCCCTCTCCACCTAGTTACTTGTTTGCACAAAGCTGTGGCCCAACTATGTTATTACTCCATCTGTAACAACGACTACTTAGCTTTTCTGTTAGCATGCTTCTTTCATGGTGTTTGTTTCACGCTCAGTGGTAGTTGCTGGTAGTTGCGAAGCTTCTGAGAAAAATAGAAAGCGATACAGTCTTTGCTTTGGCAGTGCCAACAGTAGTAACACTTGGAAGCACTAAGAGAGAAAAAAACTTGTCTGTTTCCACTTTAATGTGATGTGATGTGATGGGAGGCGTTTTACCATTTTAACCGAAGTTTAGTTGTGAGGATTTTATTTTAAAAACAAACAACACACAACTGGAGAATATAGTTAATGTAATTTAAATGAAAGCACTGCAAAACTGTTGGAAACTAGAAGTGTTTCCATTGGGTATTTTCATGCAGATTTTGACCTATGTCAGCAGGAAAAACATTAATGGAAGCAGTTAATGATTTTTGACTTTTTCATACAACAGTTAGTACACTTAACAGATGATGGAAATGCTCTTTTTTTCAGATGTGGTGAGTTCCGCTTCTTTTGTTGTCTTTGCTTCCAGACGGCATAAAACATGGCCGATACCAGCTGACATAAATGAATAATTGCAACTTAAATGACTGAAAACAGGTCCCTGAAGACTTTGTTCCTTTTTTTTCACAGATGGTCAAAAAAAATTTTTAGTTTCTTCTTCTTTGTCGTTTTTTAGCTTTTGGAAATCAGCTGGCTTTGTTTGCTGCTTCTTCTCCTCTGTTTATTACAGTTATTTGTAACATAGCCTACACTGCCACCTTGTGTCAACACTACACAGCCTAATGTATTCGCTGTGAAGCAAGACCAATTTGCTTTTCTGTTTTTTTTTGGTGAGACATTTAAGTTTGCTTAACAAAATATGAAAACAAGGCCAGTGGTGCCTTTTCTACATTGAACAATATGAATGCAACACTTTTGCTTTTGCTCCCATTTTTAATGAGCTGAACTCAAACATCTAAGACTTTTTCTATGTACACAGAAGGCCTATTTCTCTCAAATATTGTTCACAGATTTGTCTAAATCTGTGTTGGTGAGCACTTCCCCTTGGCCGAGATAATCTGCCCACCCGACAGGTGTGGCATATCAAGATGCTGATTAGACAGCATGACTATTGCACAAGTGTGCCTAAGGCTGGCCGCAATACAAGGCCACTCTGACAAGTGCAGTTTTATCACACAGCACAATGCCACAGATTATTAGTGTGGCCAGACTAAGGCAAACTTGTGCAGTAATCATGCTGCCTCATGAAATAATCAGCATCTTGATATGCCACACCTGTGAGGTGGATGGATTATCTCGCCTTTTGTGTACATAGAAGAAGTCTTGGGTCTTTGAGTACAGCTCATGAAAAGTGGGAGCAAAAGTGTTGCGTTCACATTTTTGTTCAGTGTATTATCAGGAAACAATGATTAAACCAGGTAATGCTAGATTTGTCTTTTAAGGTATGTAAAAAAGTACAAAAAGTCTCTAAAATACTGGACTTGTGCAGTATTCGAACCCATCAAATTCATGTGCAATACTTTAATACCCATCCGCAATATTGTCATTTATTTTATTCTGTAAATATAACGCCAGTGCTTTTGTAGTAAATCCTATCTTCACTTAGAGTGTACATACCACTTTTATTTATTTATTTATTTATTCACATCATTTATTCAACTGTAATCCTCGTAGTTTCAATCGTAGCGTCTGGACTTGCTTGAGTTTTTCGAAGACGTTCCACCTCTCATCCAAGAGGCTTCATCAGTGCTAAACTGACTGGTTGCGAGTTCCGGATCTTTCCAGACTTGGCTGAGAGGTGAAATGTCTTCGAGAAACTCAAGCAAGTCCAGATGTCACGATTGAAACTGCGAGGATAACCACAACCTGGATGACTGAGAATCTTCACAGACACATTCCCCTGTAATGGTTCATCCTGTTTGTAGATCCCCTGTAATATGTGCAACATGTCTTTTCAAAGTACTTCTTAGATTGTTATTTTTAGTTTTACTTCCTAAGTCTCTTGCTGTCTTGTTGTCTTACTAACTTTTCATGAGTACTGTAAGTTTCAGTTACCAAAACGAATTCCTTGTGTGTGTGTGAGCTCACCTGGCGATAAAGCTTTTTCTGATTCTGATTCTGAAACCTCACCAGACCGTGGCTGTGGGTTCACTCGTTGACAACATTGAAGTCGATCCTGAAACCGGCGACCTTTGGTTGGGATGCCACCCGAATGGATGGAAGCTCTTGACGTTCGACCCCAGTGACCCCGCTGGATCAGAGGTTTGTTCATTCCTTCCTACGATTGAATCTGTTTATGCTTCATGCGTGTCTTAGGTAAGCAGATGATACACCTATTTACATGTCATCTTGGCTTCTTTCTCATGATTCTGTACAATGTGTCTTCAGGTCATCCGCATCCAGAACATCCATTCCGATAAGCCGCAGGTGACTCAGGTGTACGCAGATGATGGCCACGTGCTCATCGGCTCCTCCGTAGCGACCACATACGGCGGGAAGTTGCTCATCGGCACTGTGTTCCATAAAGCCTTGATCTGTGACCTGAAGTAGGCGATGACTCTTTAGGTCAGGCATGTCAAACTCCAGTCCTCGAGGGCCACTATCCTGCATGTTTTAGATGTTTCCCTCTTCCAACATACCTGATTCAAATGATCAGGATCGTTATCAGGCTTCTGCAGAGCTTCATGATGAGCTGATCACTTGAATCATGTGTGTTGGAAGAGGGAAACATCTAAAACATGCAGGATAGTGGCCCTCGAGGACCGGAGTTTGACACCTGTGCTTTAGGTTATGTTGCTCAGTAAGCGGAAAGGAGAAAAAAAAATGCTCAGATTCAATGAAGTTCGACGAAAAAAACAAAGAAATCCAGCTTCACCTCTTTCTTCTACCAGACTAAACACTGATGATTTGATATATGCAGCGACTGTGTGGAAAAACAGGATCTGATAACAGAAACAAGATAAATCCCTCAGCTAACGCGGGCATGCCTATAGAGGAGCTGAAGGTAAAGAAAACATCCGTCTGAGCTTCTTCGGAGACTTAAAGCATATTTGAGATTGAGGTGATTTCATGCACTGAAATGATTGAACTGTCCAGATATTTGAACCACTGTGAAAGACTTTAAATCAGACATGGAAATAAAAAACATATAGTCGCTTTGCTGTGTATTGTAAGAGAAATATTCTCACTGGTGAGCTGGAAATGTGAAATATTCACAAAGGCAGTGTCTGTAACTGGGTACTTTTATATGTTTTGATGCTAAAATAAACAATTTGACTAAATAAAACCTGAAAAGAAAGATTCATGTCGCCAGTGTAGTTTATCTTGAGGCTACACTTAAAAAGTAGCTGATGAACACATGATATGATGCTTCAGCTTTTTTTGAATAACTGAAGTTACGTAATCCCTGTGTGGTTTTCCTGCTTACAAGAATCTTATCTGTCCAGCCTAGTAGCAGATCAGGGTGTGAACTGGGATAACCTACACTCAGAAATAGAAAGTAACGTATCTGGAATAGCGTACAGCAGCATCTGTGTCAAGTATAGGTTTAATTTCCCCAAGTTCCACCGGAACACACCACCAACAGGTGTGGAGAACAGACAAGCTTCAAGGTTCAGACTAACAAGCAGCTCCTGGTTAACCAACCTGACGTAATGGTGGTTGACAAGGAGCAGTAACATCAGGAATAGGGAGAATGAGAGGATCTAGAAGTACCAGAAACTGAAGGAACAACTGGAGCGGGTATGGAAGGTAAAGGCTGAAGGCTGGGGACCCACAAACACGGACAGCAGCTCCAGCAGATTCCAGGTAAAGCATCTGAGGCCTCTGTGCAGAAGAGACCTCCATCAATTCACCTCATCGCCCATTTTCATAGGCTGGTTTTTATGTGATGTCGTCTATTTTATTTCTATCTTTCATTATTAGTTTTGGGGCTGCACAGTGGCTCTGTGGTTAGCACCGTCACCTCACAGCTAGGAGATCCCCGGTTTGTGTCCCGGTTAGAACGCCTGAGATCCTTCTGTGTGGAGTTTGTATGTTCTCCCTGTGCAGTGTGGGTTTTCACCTGTTGGCTTTCTCCCACAATCCCACAGACTGGCGACCTGTCCAGGGTGTCCCCTGCCTTCGCCTGGGATAGACTCCGGCCCCCCTGTGACCCCACAGAGGATTAAGCGGTGTATAGATAATGGATGGATTATTATTTTTGCCATCTAATTGGTTTTTAACTTAATTTCATTATTCATTTTGTTCTTTTTTATCCTTTATTTGCTTTTTTATGTATCTATTTTACCCATTTACTATTACTGCTATTATTATCACTTTTAGCCTTGTGTTTATGGTTTCACCCTCTACTTTTCTATTTTTCTTACTTGGATGTGGCACTTTATTTGTTACAGATCTACTAGACTGTACTGGTAATATAATAGACCATCCAGCTTTTCTAAACAAATGTGATACTAGGGGTGGTCTTCAAGAATTCAATAAAATATGTAGAGCAATTCCTTCACTGTTGATTCAGCTAATTAAAAGTCACCTAACGTTTGTAAATACCAAAGCAACGTTACCAATGCTAGTTACTGTAAACTGTAACTTCAGTGATAGAAAATGTAACAACAAGTTCATTAACAGTGTCTTAAAGTCTAAGTTGTATCATAACTATTACAGAGGAATGAATACTCACATTCCAGAGTCAATAACCCTGCCTACATTGGAAAAGGCATATTCTAAATTCATCAAATTTCGCCAAAAGTTAGATAAACTCATTTTAAAGTAATCAACAATTTCTATCCAACTGCAGTGTTTCTTAAGAGAAGATTTAAATTTGAAACAGACCCCTGTACCTTTGTAATGAAGCGGAAGAAACCTTAGAACACATGTTCTTCTCATGCCTGGTTTCACAAATCTTCTGGACTGACCTAAGAAACTGACCATTACTAAGAATGTATGATATTCCAGCGATTGAGCTCTCACACATTCTTTTCTACATGGAAGATTTGAACAGATCTGTCTCCAACGTGATAAATATCATTTCACTTTTCAATTTTTTTTGTTGTTCTAATTGTTAGTCCTCTTTTTTTCTTGGGACTGCTATTGCTTCGTTTCATGTTACACTCATCTGTGCCTGTGTGCGATTACAAATGCCTGTTTTATCTATTCGTTTCATTTCTTTTCATAAAACTACTTGCCTTTTTTGTTATATTATGTATTACAAATCTATTTATTTTTTGTTAATTACTCTTCCCCTGCGAGAAATTGTATTTACATACATTTTTTAATGTTCTCTGATGTTCAATAAAAGAAAAAAATAAATAGTTTAATTACCCACGATTCATGGCAATACGGAAGTGACGTTTTTAATTTTTCCTTTCTATTATTGCAGCCCAGCCTGTAAAAGCTGTGCAGTCTGAAGCCAGAGTCATGGGCTAAGAATTAAATGGCTAAAAGCAAGTCTTCCAATGTAAGCAATACTCATTAGCTCGTGCTAATAATTTCAATAATATGTATCGCGAAGTGTCCTTGGGCAAGACACTTAGCACACAACACACTAGGGCTTGGCATGGCAGCTCTGTCGCCACTGGTGTGTGAATGTGTGAATGCGAAACACATTGTGAAGCGCTTTGGATACCAATAAGGTATAAAAAAGGCGCTATATAAGTGCATTTTTTGCATTTACCATCTTGTAAGGAGTAGAACGATCCTGTATACATGATAGCCTGTCAAAAGTTCTCACGGAAACGAGTGAAAACGGACTCCAAGCCTGTATATATACAGGTCCATTCATATATATATACAAGGCTCCCGCGCTTGCAGACTTTACGTGATGACGTCACATTACGTACACCTGCAGCCCGTGAGGGGTGGAGATTTTGGATTTAGCCTAAAAGTGTTCCTGAATGAACTTTCACATGGAGACATGGCTGCCATGAAGAAAGTACTGCTTGCTGTTGTCATTGCTGCCTTTGCAGTGTTTGTGGGGCGTGCATTCTTGAGAATCAAGTAAGTGTGTATTATTTGGAGAGGAAATTAGATACCTTGAGTCACAGTGGAGGATCAGTAGATCTGGTTCTTGATCTTCACAGTAGAAGTACAGAGGTGGTCATGACCTCAAAGGGACAGTTTACAAAGTTAGCAGGACTCCAGCTCAGCTAATAACACTTAAAGTAGACTTGGTAGAAGTCTGGGTTTCTTTCGAAAGCCTTAGTCATGTTTGACTTTCTCTGCAGGGATGCGATGCTTGCTTCCAGAGAGATGCCTGTGAAACACCTCAAATGTCATTATTTACAGAATATTGGTATGTTTTCCTTATGTCCGTGTTGATGTTTCAATTTTGGGGTTTTCACACTTTTAAAATGCAAACACACCTTCTCCTCCTCAGTTCTTACATAAAACAATCCTGTGCTTTGTCATGCTGACGCTTGACCTACTGCCAGTTGTACGGAGTTCAAGCTCCTCAGTTGTTATCACACTAAATGAACAAAGTCCATAATTAATTTTTTTATTTTGCACAGAAAATGGGGCAGAGGATATCACAATACTTAAACATGGACTGGCCTTCATCAGTACGGTATGCTATTTTTTAAAATTATTCTAACTATTTACTGTAATTCCCTAAATGAATCCAATGTGTCTGTCTGCACTGAGCTCAAGCAAAGTCTTCCAGCGACTCTTACGTGCATGTTTGTCCACTCAGGGATTAAAGTTTCCTGAGTTACCGTCATTCTCCGACGAAGCAGGGAAAATGTTTGTCATGGATTTGCTCCAACCACACCCGACCCCCGTGGAGCTGCAGATCAAAGGAGAGGTGGACCTCAGTTCGTTCAACCTTCATGGGATCAGTGTTTACACCGATGAAGCAGGTGAGGTTCAAACCAGGTGCTAAATCGAAAAAAAAAGCAACAAAGGCTCTGTGCATAGAATTATCACACCAAATCACTTACTTGTGAAGTAGCACTAATTAAAGGACTTAGATGAGATAGTTTGGTTTCTTTGGAGATGTTTTTGTGTTTCCTTCAGTACAAGGCTGTCCATCACAGTAAACCTAATTTTAGTCACCTTAATTGAAAAAGCCCATCTAAAAAAGTCAACATATCTGATTCTAAGCGTAGGTTATATTTAGAATATTATGTCAGAAAGCAGTTTCCGCTTCTTCAAATTGTGGACAAAAACTCGACACAGCTCCACTACTTTGATAACTTGTATTTGTCAAGTTGCCAAAGTAGCATCAGCAACAGACAGCAGTCATTTTGACAAACCGTGCTCTCTGAAGTAACCACAGTGTGTCTCCAAACCTGTCTCCAAACCAACCAGAATTGACGTCTTCAAGGTTAAGTTAAAAAAAATTGCAATTGCATGACAGCAAGAGTAGAACTTGTGCATCAAACTCTAAGGGTAATTTGATTTTAATTCAGTTTTATTTATATAGCGCATATTTACAACACACATCATCACATAGCGCTTAACATAGTAAGGAAGAATAGAAAACAGAAAACCCAACAATACAAAGTTGCTCTGGGATTCCCTATGAGCAAGAAGTCAACGACGGTGGGAAGGAACTGGAGGTGAGGGGAAAAAAAACCTCCAACAGAACCAGGTTCATGGAGGGCGGCCATCCGCTTCGACCAGTCGGGTTGGGAGTGGGGAAGAGGGGGAGGGATAGCAGGAGAGGTTGGGGTGGGGATGACCGGACTCACAAGCTTCAAAACCCTTTGCTGTTTCTTTGCAGATGACTCCATATACTTGTTTGTCGTCAATCATCCTCAGGGCGCCAGCCAGGTAGAGATCTTTCGCTTTATTGAGGAGGACACACTCGTGCACCTGAAGACCATCACCCACCCTTTGCTCCACAGGTATAATACTCCCTACACTTTATTGCACATTTTAGGACGGACAGAGTCTGTATATTTTTTCTCCTGTGCCTTGTTTTTCAGCGTGAATGACATCGTTGCAGTCGGAAAGGAGAGCTTCTACGCCACAAATCATGCCGCCAGTCCCAGTCGAGCGCTTACCTTTCTGGCCATGATCATGGATTGGCATATGTGTGATGTGATATACTACAGTCCTGGTGAAGTGAGGGTGGCAGCTGATGGCATTGCATCAGGAAATGGCATCAATATATCTCCTGACAAACGGTGATTCTCAATTCACTTCACTGGTTCTGTGCATATTTTTCAAACTGAAAAATCAAGCAGAATTTTTTATTCTTTTTTTTACAGGTATATTTACGTTTCAGATATCATGGACCATGACATAGATGTTTATGAGAGAAAAAAAGGGGAGAAATTAGAGTTTATTAAGGTGAGACTGTGTTTTATTGTTTTCTAATGTAGCAAAAAAGAAATTAAGTAAAAGTTTGAGCATTTTGGGAGGTACTCTTATCTGCCTGCTCTATATATGAAATTACAACCAGCAGCCAGGTGGATTAATTGAATGAAATGTAACATTTGGAGGTGCTGGGAGGGAGATTTTGTCACCTTTTGACCATCTTGATGCTAAGCTAAGCTAACTTTCTGCTGGATGTAGCTCCATATTTAACATATAGAAATGAGAGTGGTGTAAATATTCTCATCTAACTTGGCAAGAAAACAAATAAGTTGTTCCTGAAAACAACATTTACATGATTGTCTCTCACTTTGCGTGAGCACCTCTAGAGGACAGAATGCAATTAACAGTTCTCATTTACTGTATGCAATGCTTCTAAACAGTCCGTAGGTGTTGGATCACTTTGCGATAACATCGAGGTGGACCACAGTACAGGCGACCTGTGGCTGGGTTGTCATCCGAATGGTATGAGGTTGATGACCTTTGACCCTAAAGATCCCAAAGATCCTCCAGGCTCTGAGGTTTGTGATTTTTTAAAAAAAATAAAATTATTTAGTGTACGATAGAAGTGAGTACACCCCTCACAATATCACTGAAATGTCCAGTGATTCTAAATTATATCACCTTACAGTGCATTACTTGTAAGATGAACACTGGAGTATGCACTATTATGTTAAATTGAAAACACCAAACACTATAAAAATGCAGGCCCCACAGTAGAAATAAATGCAGCAGGAGTCAGTACACCTTTCATTACTGAAATTCAAATTTACTCAAACTGTTTTAGGAGGAGGTTTATAAGTTTTAAAACAAATTCTTATCCTGGTCAAGTCCAGATTCAGTAAACACATGTAAAACTCTTAAGATTCACTTAAATTACAGTTGGCCAACCATGGCACAACAGAAATATATGCATACAGTCTGAAATTCAGTTTACATTTTCAAAATAAACATTTGAGAACTTCCCATCTCCTTTTATATTTTTTGGCATTATTGTCTGTTTCAACCATAAAACCTTCTAAAACTAAATATTGCTGAATAAATCATTGAAAGGAAACAACGTTAAGTGAAAATCTATCCATGGCCCTGAAAATAAATTGTTTACCTAGTATGACAATTAGATTAACCAGATTAACCTGCTTTTAATAACAAACACAAAGCTTCAAAACCGAGTCATTTCAGACCCCCATATTCATAATCATTGTACAAACCTTTCTTTTGATTTTTCCTGGCTTGCCATCCAAGACAAAACTCAAAGACCCTCTGTTCATAAACCTTAAAAAAGGTTGTGATGGAGCTGGTAATGACATGAATAAATATATAAACTGAGGAATAATAAGAGAATTGATGCTAGATACTTTCCCATAAAGTGTTAAGGATTTCACTTTCCATAACTGGAGGGTTTTATTCATCTTTCTCAGTTTAATGTCATCATTTACTGAAACAAGGTCTTCTAGATTTTCTGGGATCACAACACCAAGTATATTGACTGGCCCTTCTATCCACTCAACAGGTACTTTACATTCCATTCTGGATGGTGTGTTCTTTAAGCTGCCAATCCTCAATATTTTACATTTATCATAGTTAAGCTTTAGTCCAGATTGCTGTGAAAAAAAATGTCTAAAAGATCTATAGGGTTTTGTAAACAATGAGGTTTGGGGCTGATAAGGAAGTTTGTTTCTACAGCATACGTTGATATTTTACTTTTAATGTTGTTATTTATAAGGCCGTCTATATTCTTATTCAATCTAATTTTGATAGCTAATATCTCCATTGCAATTATAGATAAATATGGAAACAAAGGGCACCCTTGTTTTAGACCTCTTAGTAGAGGCCTTGTCCCAGAAATATATCCATTGTTAATAACTCTACAGTTAGTTCTGTTATATAGTGTTTTGATCCAGTTTAATAAGGAGTCGCCAAAACTGAAAAAAATCAAGCTTTTTACAAATAAAATCTAAATCGGCTTATTCCATACCCCCCTTTTCAGCTGCTCTTTGCTGGAGGGGTTTTGTTGCTCTATCTTTATCTTTAAAATACCCCAAAGGTGTTCTAATGGATTCAAGTCAGGCAGCATACTTGATCTAGTCACAGTTTTCACTTTTTTCCTTTATAGAAGCTCTTGGCAGCGTGCTTTGGATAGTTGCAATGCTTCTTCCAAGCATCCAGTATTTTGGGTCATCCACAGGTGTTCATGGTGCATCTGTACATTTCTCCCTAAAACTTTTGCACTCCCACCTCCGTGCTTCACTGTCAGGACTGTGCACTCACTGTTGTAGCAATGGCCAGGTTTGCACCAAACATGCTTATACCCCACCTGAGCCAAATAAATTTATCTTAGTCTCACGTGACCAAAGACTGCACTCTCGGTAATCATCAGGCTTCTTTTTATGTCTTTTAACAACATTTATTTTTGCAGTTTTGCACTGTACAGCAAACAATACACTTGTATAAAGGGTTGACATTATGCACCATTCTTCAAACTGTCTGAGCTGTCACAGAAACTCAGATTTTCATTGATAAGCCCCGTGCCAAGTATGGAGCACTTGCCCATCTGTTTTCAGGGCTAACTTATGCAAGTAGTGCACTGTCAGTGGCATCATTTTAGGAGGAGGCCCTGATTAGTGGCATCATGCCTCGTACTGTACCTCTTGGAATTTGCGTCTCGTCTCGTTGACCACAAAGCTACTTGTATCCCGTTCCATCTTTAAGTCTCACAATCAGAAAATTTTCCATGTGGAGCCATGATGTAGACTTGCAGGTAGACACAGCCCATACGTCCAAAATTATGAGCATTCTGATGTGTTGTTTGATCACTATTTTCATGCAATCGATCTGATTGGAAATCACATAACTCGATCTTGTTTCATGGATCACAGGTTTCCTAAGTTGTGTCAGTGATCACAGGCGTATTTTCTTTTGCTGTATTGAGTTTCTACTTTGGGGCCTGTATTACAAATATCGTCTTCCTAATGTATTTGTCTTTGATTGATCATAAGACCAAATACCCTGCCATTCAATTTAGAAGTACTGAAATTATTGAAAAGGTGATGAATCATGTGACATTTAGGTGATACAGCATAAAGGTGTAGTTGCTTCCGATATGTACTGTACATGTAGATTATTATATTTCTATATGTTATCTGATCATTTTATTAATGTGTTCTGTAGGTCATCAGGATCAAGAACATTCACTCAGACCATCCAGTGGTGAGCTTGGAGTACGCTGATGACGGCCAGGTGCTTATGGGCTCCACTGTTGCGACTCCCTATGAGGGAAAGTTGCTTATTGGCACTTCTTTCCATAGAGCTCTGTACTGTGATTTGAAATAGCCTGTATATCATGTACTGTATCTGTTGTTATTACTGTCTGCATGGATACAGGAATTTAAAAAAAATCAATCTTGATTTGCAGGTAGCAAAAAGATGATTTAAACAAATGCTACAAATATCGTCATTGCAAGGTAGGAAATCATTTGACAGTGCAGCATCACTTTCTTTACATTTATGTAGTGTCATTTCTACATAATGCAGCTTGTTCTCTTCATCAATAACAGTATTCACGATACTTAAATAATTAAAGTCCCTCCCACAACACATCCTGACTGCTGCCACAAATGTGATGAAGGTAAAGGATCTTTTACCCTTTCTCATCTTTATCCAGTAACAGATCTTCTTCTACTACCTTGGATATTTTAAACCTGCTTCCACTGCTGTCAGGTTGCTGTACGATTTCCTCTTTTGTAGCCTCCGTGGCAGGTGCAGTGAAGACGATGCCATCAAAATCAAACACGCAGCTGTCCTTGTTCCCTTCATCATCCGTCCTTGCACTTGCTGCATTTTCGAGTTCTCTCGTCTGTTCCTGTATTGGAAGGGTCGCCTCCCCTTTTTCACCCTTGTCCCCGTCAGTCTTTGCATTCATGAACACCTCACTGATGCTGATCATACGTCTGTGACGCGGTGAGCGATCCAGCGTCCGGATGTTGGTGCCCAAGATGTCGCTGCAGCTCTTCGAGCGATTTATGTTGTCCGCTGGCTTTTTCCTCTTTGCTTCCATCCCGATCTCTTTGATGACGGTGCTGTAGTTGTCGTCATCCTTCTCAGACAGGAAGTTGAAGATGTCAATGACGCTCTGCTTTACCTCCAGATGTTGCTCCTCCTCTTCAGGCTGGGGTTCGTCGTCGTAGAAGTGCCTGCGCCTGTGTCTTCTTTTCTTTAGGACTTTGTGAGCTTCCACCACCATGTGGACGTTCCAGCTAAAGAACAGAGACAGCCAGGCCAGGCCCATGTAGATCCACAACTCTGCAAATACTCTGTAGAGGCGCGGGTATTGGATATTTGGATTCACACCTGAAATGAGAGTTGGTATAATCGCATGACTTTGCTATCAAAAGTTCAGACCCACAAATTGTGCAATAAATAACACCCACCTGCCACATAATCTCCAAAACCAACCGTTGTGAGGGTGATGAAAGAGAAGTAGATGCCTTCCAAGTAGCTCCATCCTTCCACAGCCATGAAAACAAATGGAGGGATCACCAGGTGCACCAACAGTCCCCATAAAAGAAATAAGGCTGTACAGGTAAACTGGACCTTTTTCTGAAAAGAGGGACAAAAAAGAAAACACAGACATCTTAATTTATTTTTCATGGAGCTGCATTTTAACACAAAATTCAGAGAAATGTCAGATTCTTACCACTGAAACGCCTTTACTTATCAGAACCTGGGACAGACGTTTAGCTCGATCCCCAAAGAATGAACCCAGTTTACTGATCCACACCAGACACAGTGGGATCCCACACAGGCCATACAGGATGCAGAACACACGACCTCCTTTTGTCTTCGGGGCAACATTACCATAACCTGTAGATTACAAAATATATGTATGATTAGTCAATTACGTATTGTGATTCTTTATATGCGGGAAATGAAGCAATAATACAACTTGGCCTGCCAAGATGAAAATAAATGGTCACAGGGTTTCTCCAGCATCACATTATTTATCTCTTTTTAACTTGCTTTGTAAGTCATTTTTTCAGGAATCTTCTTTCTATGCAGTTTAATCACGTAAAAAGATTACAGATCTGTTCTCACAAGACAATTTCATGAGCTGGCAAAAGTTGATTTTTAACTGATGTGAGAATGTTAATAAATGAGTTGATGTCATCACAGCATTGTATTGAGCATTTTTCTGTCTAAAACTTTGGTTCTGCACATTACTTTTAAGAGTAAACTGTAAGTGAAAACAATGTGGTCCACATTATTACAACTTCTATAGCAAAAACATTTTAGTCAGGTTGTTTTCATCAATTAATATGAAACTAATTGGCAAAGGTTGTAAAGTATCCTCCGTGGTTAGCATTGTCGCCTCACAGCCAGAAGATCCCCGGTTCACGTCCCGGTTAGGACGCCTGGGATCTTTCTGTGTGGAGTTTGCATGTTCTCCCTGTGCAGCGTGGATTTTCACCGGGTACTCCGGCTTCCTCCCACAGTCCAAAAACATGCTGAGGTTAACTGATGATTCTAAAATTATCCGTAGGTGTGAATGAGAGTGTGCTTGATTGTCTGTCTCTATATGTAGCCCTGCGACAGACTGGCGACCTGTCCAGGGTGTCCCCTGCCTTTGCCAAAGTCGGCTGGGATTGGCTCCAGCCCCCCCTACAACCCCACAGAGGATTAAGCAGTGTATAGATAATGGATGGATGGATGTACAGTATACAACAGAAGTCAGTACACCCCTGTGCAATAGCAGTTACATTTCAGATAATTCAAAATTGTGTCACCTCACAACAATTGCAATTATGTCCAAGTTGAACAGTAGAATATTTCCTCCTATTAACAATTAAGGCAAATATTTTAGAAAGACCATAGAAAATACAGCCCCTAAAGTAGAAACTTAATGCAACAAAAGTAAATACACCTGTGATTACTGACACACAAGTTAGAAAATCTGTGATCACTGACACAAAAGTACATCTCTGGTTTCCAATTTCTTACAACTCATGAAATAAGAACACCAGAAGTTGTTCAACTTTCTACCTATAGGCTGTGTCTATCTACATGTCTGCATCATGGCTCCACATGGGGACAGAATTGCCATAGAATTGAATTTTTTTTATTATTGTGATTCTTCACAGAGATGGAAAAGCTTGTTACTTTCACAATGTAGCTCTGAAAAACAGACAGGCTGCTACAGATTTGGCGCAGTGGTTAGTATTGGAACACTCTGTAACAACTCAGACGATGTGGAGGACGGTTCATAACATCAACCTCTATGGACCAACCACAGTGAATGCATAGTCCTTAGACAGTGAAGCACCGAAGTGGGAATATGATGATTTGGACCTACCCGCATGAGAGAAAAAGCCGTTTGGGAGATGACATTTACAGATGGCACCATTATTGTCTAAGAATATACCAAAATACTGGCTGACAAGATGACTCCCAGTCTGCAGAGGCTTGGCAGAAGAGGAATTTTCCAGCATGATAACCATCCAAAGCAGACAATCACACAAGAGTATATGAAGATAAAAAAAAGTGAGAACTACAACCAAGTATGTCCCCTGACTTGAATCCAGTAGAACACTTTTTGGGGTGTTTTAAAGAGAAATGAAAACTACACAAAGCTTCCAACTAAGAGCAACTTGAAAATAGATTCTCAGGAAAAATGACAACATTTCTCCAGAAATTTGTGCAGCACTGGTATCCCCTATGATGAGGAGGATTGAGCCGGTCATTAAAAATAAAGCTGTAAACGTTAAATATTGAAAAAAAAATATACTAATTTTAATCTCAGTAAGGCTACATTGAGTTCCTACTGTGGGGGCTGCATTTTTAACAAAGTAAATCTAAAGTGTTAGATTTTAATTTTGCATAATATCCTACTGATCAACTTAGAAGTGATGCAATTAATGTAAGGTGGCACGAGTTTGAGCCATTTGGCATTTTAATGATCTTGCGCATGGTTTTATTCACTTCTCTTGCATACTGTAACTGAATTAAATAGTGTGAACTTCATACAAACCTATGGTGGTGACGATGGAGGCAGCAAAGACGACAGAGTTCGCCCAGTCCCACGTGCTGCGTCGACCCTCTCCGGTGATGGTGACGCCTTGGCCCGCAGCCTCCGACACTATCTGGTGGGTAAGGAAATCACTCACAACCATTAATTCACCCCTTATTACTTTTCCTCTAACGAGCCTGATGTCACATGAACGCGTCCATTGTGTCTTATTCTTTTCTGAATCACCAGTGCAGCCCTACCTGCGGGACACACCTTGCACAAACATTCAAATGCGGAGCCGTGCGTGATGGTGCATGTCTCCTTTACGCACGGCAGCACGCCTTCATGCCTCTGCTTAAGTTTATCAACCTTTTTTTTGTGTGTGAGTGTGTCGTTATCTAACATAAATACCTCGTATAAAAAGAGACCTCTAAGTTCGATTGTGACATGTTTCCCTTTTCAGCCATTGTTCTTGGTTTCTGCTTCCAACCAAGAAAAACTGGTTTTAGGCGTCTCGGAGCGCAAAAACAACGAACTTCTGTTTTACGCAGCTGGCTCAGATTTAATATAATGCTAGAAATACAGTTTAATGTGGGGAAACTTGTGTTGAATTTCTGATTTCGTTACGTTAATCTTAAAAGTTTTGATGGAGGCTCGTTTGGTCACTTTGCGTAAAGATACTCAGTTTAAAGTCGTTCCCTTTCAGTTAAACCAACTCCCTTTTCTCTAATAATCATACGTTGTGTCTCATATATTATTAAAACAGGTGAGTTCGTACCTCCAAAATCTCATCCAGACTCTCTTTGGTTAAGCAGGCATGTTTCCCCAGAATGTTGTCCTTCTGCTCGTTATACTTCTTTTTGGCTGACTCCCAGTTTGGCTCCTCGAGAATTTGGAATATTGCGGCCCCGATCGATAAGTAGAAGATAATACACGAGGTTAAAAATGGGCCCTGATCAGCCATATTCGAGTCATAACTTCAGTCTGACGACGCCGAGCAGCTCATGATCCCACAGAGGGCTGTTGTTGTCCTACCTACCTCCTCTTGTCTTCCTGGTGTGAGGTTGCGCTGCTGCGTAAAGTCACACAATCGCAGCTCCATTGTCCAGCTCTCATTCATCAGGGGCTGTAAAACTTGATTTTTATGGGGCCCTAACAAGTTCAGATTAAGATATTAACTATTAATATTAAACTGGGTTCAATTGATCCCTAGCATGTGGTTCTCCCAGCATTTTCACATAACTTTATTAAAAAAAAAAACTGCATAGAGGTCCAAAACCCTACTGCAAAAATATCTGCAAAGCAAATATTCACACATTCAACAGAGGTGGAAGAACTTTACAGACCTTTTATTTGAGTAAAAGTACCAACAGAGCAGTGCAGAAATACTTCTACTTAAGTATGAATACATGGCAGCAAAATGTAATTAAAGTATTACAGTGAAAAGTTCTGGTTTGGAGCCTCTGACTGGTGTATTATTATATGTGACATCATTAGATTGTTAATAGTGAAGCATCAGTGTGTCAGCAGCACGGTGGAGCTGCTGCAGGTGGAGCTAGTTTCAGATACACTGTAAAAAACAATAAAATAAAAAAATCTTTAAAATGGTGAAAATCTGTACATGAAGCTACTATCAGCAACACTGTAAAAGATAAATCCTTGAAAATGATGGAAGGGTGCCAGAAAAATAAAGTTGACAAACATGGAATCCTTTAATGTTATAAACTGTAAAAATGGTGAAAATAACAGCAAAAAAATCAGTTAAAAATTCATTTTTTATTTTTATTTATTTATTAGCTGATTTGAATTAAATTAAATGGTAATGTTATGGTTACACACTGTAAAAGAAGAAGCTTCTATTTGCAAAAAACAACTCATTTTTGCTGTTGACATTTTATTTTCACCCATTTCTTTTTACAGTCAATATATTAATACTTTTTCCTGTGATCTCACTATAAACATTATCTGTAATTAAGAAGCTCCACAGTTTAAAAAATGATTAACATTTCCAAATCCTTAAAATATATATTTTTGTCTTTCAAATAATTGCAAATAACTGTCAAATAAGGATATTTTTGCAAATTTAAACACAGTAAAACAAAAGAAGAATTTTACGGTCAAATATATATAAAAAATAAATTAATAGAATTACCATTTGTCTGCAATTTTGGCCCTTTTCAGGGCTAACATGTAAATAAATACTTCTTTTGTCTGATTTTACTATTTATCTTCTGTAATTTAGCAAAACATGGAAAATACTGTTAAAAAACAGTAAATTATTCTAAAAATTACTGTTAAAATTATTTTAAAATGTGATTTTTTTTTACAGTGTAGTGTATACTCCACCTACCTCATGAATATAAGGTGCCAAACATCTCTTTTACACATGCTTTATCTGTAGCTGTACATTCTAGCTGGGCATTGATTTTCCTTTGTTAACCTGATGACATTGTTTTTGTATGTGCAGTTTTTGTAAAGATACTTTAAGAGCAATGAAACTTCAGGATTTAGCTTCTTATATGTGCACATATACTTTGCCAGTGAAGCACATTCAGATTTATATACAATTTAATTCACAGAGACATTGGATGAATCTGATGTGATCATTTAAGGGAGAGAAAAGAGGGGGGAAAAAAAGTTCTGACACACAAATCTGCTTTCAGCCTTTGGCATTTTCATGCTAATCTCTTGATTTATGGTGAGAAACTGGATCATTTGACTGGTCATTGAAATAAAACTAAAGATCACTATTTGGTGGAGCAACTCATAGACATCTGAAATATGAGCCTGCTGTTGTAAGAAGCTGAAAAAGCTGGACGCTACTGCTTTAATCTTTCATAATGTGTTCTATTTTAAAAGCTTGTTATGTTATCCACTGAGTAAAAGCATCCTCTTAGAAGTAAAGCTGTCAAGTAAATGTAGCGGAATAGAAAGAGCAAGTTTTCCTTTTGAAATGTAGTGGAGTATAAAATTGAGAATACTCCAGTAAAGTACCTAAAAATTGCACTCAGTACTTGAATACATGTACTCTCCACCACTGACAGGAGGCAATGTTGTCAGTACACAAACGCTGGTGTTTTGCATGTTTGTGATGAGCTGTGTGCTGCTGCTGCTGGTGACGGTTGTGCTTATCTTCGTGTGCGGACATCCAGAAGGCTGGAGTTGAGTGTTTGAGCTGAACCACACTGGGTGGATCCTGGCTGCTCTGTGTGATAATGAAGAGAGGTGTTGTCCTCGGAGTGAGAATATGCTGCATTTAAAAACAGAGGGGAAGTTTATTGTTCCTGAATGCTACATTTATCCAATATCCACCCAGGAGAACTAAAGAAAAGAAAATAAATACCACTCTGATATCAAATTCTCACACACACATACTGTAAATTCATACATTTTATATATAATTTATGCTTTAATGGTTTCTTTTTCTCATTTGTGAGTTCTCCACATATATATAAAAATGCAATAATGAATCACTCGAGCACCTTTTAGGCCAGACGTGTTATAATAACCTACTGGGATGGTGCCAGCGCAGGCTACTGGGTTTCAGGTAACACTGACACAGATGCAGGAGCTGCTGCAGCTGCCAGACTGAGGTCTGCTGCACCTTCAGGGATTTCACACTGCTTTTAGAAGGAGATGCACGGTCATCTAATGGAGCAATAGCTAGGAATTGTTTGTGAGCCTCATACACTTGATGCACTTGATGAGGGAACTTAGGACTTACTGAAGGGACACCAAAATAGCAACGTATGTATCGAATAAATCTTTACTTAAATTACATTATTTGATTTGGAGCTTGAATATATGAACCAAACGGCAACACAGAAGCTTTTGTTAACTTTTGGTTCATATTCGGGAACTGGTTGTAGTTGCCATTTTTTAGTAGTTACTTCCTATTTTGATTCCTTGATGACTGGAAACGTGTTTCCTAGAAATAAATAACAGCACAGTTAAGCCACGAAATGTTCCTATCTATGCCAAATTTTGATTTGTATTTATATTTTTTATTGGACAAGTGTTTTTCTTCTGGCTTGAAATTAGGTTAAAAATGACAACAAATGATTTGTTTATTTATTTTTACTAAATATAAGAATTATTCCTTGTCCTAAATTATTCATACCCCCTGACAATATCCTACGTTTTTGAGAAAATGCAGCTTTGATCCCATTTCAACATATCTTGATCATTTCTACCTTGTTCTACAGGATTCTAATACACTATAAATTGAGAACAGCGGATGCAGTTACTCTTTAGTCAGCTACTAGTCAATTGCAAGTCATGGTAAAAACCAAAGAGCTGCTGTTAGGGTCCATCACTGAGAGAGATTGTTTCTCAGTGGACACAGAAAGGCTCTAAAGCCACATCCAAGTGTTTCTATGTACCAGTGGCCACGGTGCACAGCATTAATGCACAATTAGTCCCTCAGTGTGAAAAATCTCAAAGAGCTGGCAGGGAGAGAAAAATGTGACCTTTGGTAGTGTGAAAGGTCAAGAAGAATCGGCACCAGGAGCATCTGGATGAATGTGAGCAGTTCTCGTAGCAACATGTCAATCAGACGCTCCAGCAGACCAAGAACAAGGCTGGTCTCCATGGGTCAGACCAAGGAGGACTCCACTTCTCCTGGTCATCACTTCTGTGATTGGATGAGATGAGAAGGGAGTTGGTTGGACCCCATCTCCACAGTCAAACATGGTGGTGGGAATGTGAGGCTTTGGGGACCAGACAGCATCATGAGAGAAGAGGAAACATTCAGACTGTGGAGGAAAACATCAGGCAGTCTGTAGAAAAACTGCTCCTTGGGCAGCATTGGAGCTTCCAACAAGACAACAATGTCAAACATGGAGTCAGTGTGGTAAAGAGAAAACAATGAGAAGATGTTGGAGCGGCCCAGCCAGAGTCCAGACCTGAATCCATCCAGAACCTGTGGAGGAAATGAAGAGCAGAGTGATGGAGATGAAGCCTTTCAAATTAAAAGAGCTGGAGATCAACACAAAGAGGAACAAAACCTCGGTGGAGACATGAAGAAAGACTGGATGACTGATGTAGAGACAAAAAAATGTAAGAATAGAACAGTAAAAATACTGAAAACGCATCGCTAACATCCCTAACACAACTAATTACAGTGGTTTCTCTCTTTATGTCATTTCCAGGCAGAAAAAAACATATCAGTCAAATAAAAATTCACTATAATACAATATTTGGCAGGAGGATGGATGATGTTGGCATCTACGTCCATGCATACATGCACAACAGCGCCCCTAAGTGGAGCTCCAGGTAAAGTTTGAATCCATACCCACTGCCAGAGCTGTTATCAGAATATTTGGGCACGAAAACTTGGCAGAAAGTTGGCATCAGTTCAACAAAACCTTCGTCTTTACGCACACATTCCCCCCTGACGCACAGATTACTAAAGTCCTGCAGGGGCATCTTCACCTGTGCTGATCTACTAACCAGAGTCACCTGTGATGTTCATCAAAAAATGTGCAGAAATGTTCAACAATGCTGCGTGTTTGTTTGGTTTTATTACATGTGAGGCAGCAGACAGTCTGAGAGGCTTTGCGCTGAGCTCCCACCTCTGATCTCCACCCATCACTACTTAGTGCTTCGTCATTGCAGCTGCGTCACCGCCTCTCTGTGGAAACCTGAGCGATAGTTTCCAACTTGTCCCCGGAGGTAAACACCGGAATTATGGCACCGAGGTGAAGGCGGAGGGAAGCCCCGGCAGAGGAGACGTCTACCTGCTCAGGTAGGACCCCCGCGTCTCAGCTTCGTGTCCGCCGCAGATCCACGGTTGGCGCGGCGAGGTTTGGTGTTTTCACGGCGGTTCGTTCAGAGTTCAGCGTATTTAGAGGGGATTAAGTCCAAAACGGCGAGGTCACGGATATTTGTGGTGTCAGCCGACTGAAAATAAGGAGCAGGACCAGAAACCTGCTGCAGGACGGGATGGGAAGGAGCAGGAAGGTCTGGAGAGGGTTTGATGTTTGGTTGTTACCATCGGTCCGGAGACTCAGGGCCTGGAATACTAGAAATATACTGAACCTCATTATCAGAACCAAGGCAGCCAAAGATAAACAGCACCCTTTAGGAACATGGATGCACTGCAAAAACTAATTTTGTAAAAAATAAGGTGAAAATCTGGTAGAAAGGTCCCAGAAAAATACCTTAGAAAGAGTCAAATACTGTAACCTCTTAAACTAAAACATAATTGTGAAAATAACAGCAAAGATCTGCAAAATATTTCTGTTTTTAGCTGATTTAAATACCTTTATGGTGCCACATGATGACGGGATGAAATTACTGTTCATAAAAATACTGATATCTGATGTGGACGTTATTTATAGTTTTGGTCTGTTTTTCATTTTAATTTTTTAAGTCAACATGTAGATGAGTTTTTTTCAGTTTTCTATCAGATATCTGCAATTTAACAAAACAGAAAAAAATACAGTTTAAAGAATATTATCATACGTAGTTATTCTAATGTATATTTTTTGTAAATTACTATATTTTTTCCTTTAAATAATGACAATTCTCAACAACAGATTACTGTTTATAAAAATACAGATTTAGACATTATTTACAGTTTTAACTATTTTTTTTTAGAGTCAACATGTAAATTAATACTTTTCTGTGTGATCTTATTAGATATTATTTGGAAATTAGCAAAACAGGGAACATTAGTTCTAAAAAAAAAAACAGTTAAAAATGAGTGACCATGTTTCAATCTTTAATATATATATTGTTTTTCTTTCAAATAACAGAAAATATCTGTCAAATAATTATGTTTTTGTTTATTTATATGCACCTAAAGTTAAGGAATTACATAGTCAAATGTGCAAAAAAAAAAAAAAATTTATTACCATTTGTTCAACTGCAGATCTTAGATGTGGACGTAATGTACAGTTTTAGTCTCTTTTTTTCAGTCAACATATAATATAATGCTTTTATTTCTGTCATTTTTCAGTCCTTAATATACATAATTTTCTTTCAAATAGCACCAGTTCTTTGTACGATAATATTTCTTTGCTGTAAAAATACAGGTTTTTGATGTGGACATTATGTACAGTTATGACCTGTTTTTTAAAGTCATCGTGTAAATTAATATTTTTTCCCCTTTAATTTAATAAAACAGGGAAAATCTGTAAAATAACAGTTTAATTCAAATAATAATTATTATAATAATAGTTGTAATAAAAACAACCACAAATATCTGTAAAATAAACATTTTTATTTTTGCTAATTGATATACTGTAGAAATAGTATAATATCAAATGCTGTAAAAAAAAATCTAATTATCATTTATAAAAAATATTAATTTTAATGTGGACATAATTTTCAATTTCGACTTCTTTGCTTATGGTTCACATGTTTATAATTCTTTCTTTCTGGATTTTACCAGGTATTGTCATTTATTTAACAAAAGAGGGAAAATTTGTTGAAGAACAGTTAATTGCTAAAGAAATACTGTTCAAATATTTTCCATTTTAAAGTGTAGTTCTGTTTATTTGTTGTTTAATTGTAGTGTCTATTCATTCTGATATTCAAAATCCACAAACATTTGGTTAAATAAAGATTATTTTAAGTTCATTAATTAATTTTGGTATAACCATATTTATGCTTTTCTGTGCTAAAAATGATGTTAGCACTGTAGTGCTACACCTCAGCAAACTTTTTATGTTCTGGTTCTATGATCTGTTCCTTTCCATGGTATACAGTACAGTATTCATTAGTATTACATACACTAGCCACCAACTATTTTAATAATAGATTCATCAGTTTGAGCCATTTTTAATAGAAAAAAGGTCCAAATTCTCTCATTCCAGCTTCTTTAAGTTGATCACTATCTCGTTTCTTTTCTCCTCAATAACAGTAAACTGAATATCTTTGAACTGTGGACAAAACACAACATATGAGGACGCCATATTGGGCTCTAAGAAACACTACTTATCTGCATTTCTCATCATTTTCTGACATTTTTCAAACCAAACATCTGATCGATTAATCCAAAAACTAATCAACAGATGAATCTACAATGAAAATCCTCATTAGTTGCAATCTAAAATACGATTCCCCTGAATTACACATCTCCTCTGCTGCTGTGCTGTCACCTTTTGATCAAATCTATGAAGTACTCTATCAAAAATATGTTTATTTTTCGCAACTGATGTACTCTTTTCTGCTTTTCCCTCTGTCTGAACCGGTCACCACCATCTGGGACTGCCTGCGTCTTCTAAAATGACCTTCTACGTTCATATGACGTGAGTATTAAATATTATTAAAGTTGAATGAAAGGCATGGTTTGGGCTGTTGTTGGAGAAATGATGTAATGGAAGTGTTGCATAAAAGGATGGCTTTGGATGCTTTGGGCCAATATTTTGCGTATCATCCTGAGTAAAGCTTAGGACTGAGTGATTAGCTGATTTCAAATCTAAACTTGAAGTCATGCAATTGGAAAATCGCAAAGGCTGCAGTTTACATTAAGCAGCTTGTCTGACCAAGGGTTTCAACTGCTGTGTCGATGGGTTTTTACTAATTCTTACTGTCCTGTTTTGTGTTTTCTTTTGTTGTGATGCTCTATCTCATGGTTTAAGTCTATTACACAGTGAATATTGAACTGCAGCTTGACTTTAAAGCATTATATTGCAAATGTAATTGCAATATGTCAGGAAAACTGTACATATTTTCCCCAAATTCTTCAGGTTTAGCACAGTTAAAACGATTAATTGATTAATTTTCAACTACTTAATTAATCGTCAACTATTTTAATACTTAATTAAGCAGCTTGAGCCTTTTTTTTAAAAGAGAAAATGTCAAAATCCTCTAAATCCAGCTTCTTAAATTTGAGTATTTCCTGGTTTATTTCCTCTTCTGTGGCAGTAAACTGAATATCTTTGGGTTGTGAACAAAACTAGACATTTTTCACCAATTTCTGACATCTTATAGATTAAAAAAACGAATTAATCAACAATAAAAATAATGTCTGGGTGCAGCCTTAAAGCCTATTTATAATTATTTTACTTAATCAAATACGTGCGCACAGATGAGTCTCCATTAATGCACCACAGTGTGATTTAAAGTTACTGCAGAGTGAAATTAAACAGCCCCGCTCAGCTGCAGAGAAGCGTTTCATTTATATTTATGAATCATTTCTTTAAAGTCGGAGCTCATCAGTCTTCGCGGAGATTATTAAATATTAATCCTTGATTATTTCTATTTGATGTGACTCTCCCTCAGAGATCTGACTGCAGGCTTTTTTTAGACTCCCTCAGTATGTTCTGTCTGGTTAGAACACTTCCCCACTGTAGTTTTTTCTGCATTTTGTGGGTGAAAAACGAGCAACCTTTTACTATTTCTTCATATTTGAGGAAATACGGATGCTGTTTTTTGTTCTTTTTGACATCCAGCTTCAAACTGACAACCTGAGAGCTTGCTGCAAGATATATTTTAGTGCACAGTTTTTGTCGACCTGCTAGTTTTGGGAGGGGTAATGTGCCCGTGTCTCCCCTCGTCATCTGCACCAACACACATCTTTATCTCTCGAGAACACACACTCTTAACACACATTACTGATTGGTGGTAAAGTAGAGCAAAACTGGCGGGGATTCCCTCTTTTTCACAACCAACAATTCATGTTAGTGGTTTGAGCTTCACCTTGTAGCTATTACAAGACTCAGAAAATACCTCAAATATGCCTGTTCTGAGAAATATGTCAGTGTAGATTGAATAAAAGTGCAATTAGGGTGCAATAGGTAATATGCATAGTATGAGATAAAGACAAAGATAAGTATTTGGCCATGTTTTACACCACTCCAAAGGTTTTTGCAAAGTATGCACGCATGCTACCTTCATTATCTCCACCAGGTGGCAGCGTGAACCAACACAACTTGGCCATTTCCACGTCAGGTGCTCAAACACATCATAGCGTGCACTTAGTTGGCCTAGAATTCCTGCCTGCCACTATTTGTTCAGTGCACTGTGAGCCTCGGGGGCTGGGCAAAAGAGTGTTTTGAATGTCGGATGGCATCCGAGTGCACGCATTTTCGTAGAAGCTTTGCAATCTGACTCATGGTTCTGCACTGTCTGTGCATGCACTTTTTTTTAAATAGCTGCACAAAATCCACGACTGATCTATTTTGGGAAGCTGCCTCTGTCGCTGTGTTGTTGTAGTAGAAGAGGCACAAAAATAGCAGAGTAATTGTCATTTTGTGTGATTGAAGGTGGGAGAGAATTCCAAACTTTAAAGTCCAAGGAGGGGCTGCTGGTAGAGGAAAAGGGCGGACACATGGAACATTCCCGCTTCATAAATTCTTCATAACATAATGGTGCACTATGAATATTGATGCGCTGCTACCATCTATCCCGTTAGTGCTCTTGAGAGCTCAGATCTGGAGCACAAATACAAAAAAGAAAAAAAACATGGTGCAACCACGCCTCCGTCGCATGCGCTCGAATTTCTTATTTAAATTTAGTTATTTAGAGCCTTATTTTACATAAGATACGGAGGGGAGGCGACGGCGTGTTTGTGTGATGCAGAGGCAGCACTGAGAGTCAGAGGGAGATGAATCGGGTGGAAGTGGTCCGGGGCGTTATGTAATCACTGTGCGATGGAGCCAGAGAGGGATAAAGATGTTCCAAACAAACATAACCCCCCCAACCCCGTGCACTCAGCTGGAGTAATGCACTGCAGCATCGTGTGTTTGCTTCTGAGCAAATGACTGAATGTGTGCTTCAGTGTGTTTTTTTTTTTTTTGGGTGTGTCTGCCTTTTGCGGTAGGCTGAGGAGGAGTGGGCTCGTCTCGGAGTCTGTGGTTCCAGGCTGTCACCGTCTCCAGGGACTGCTTCTCTGTGTTTGCTGCTCCCCTCTCTCCTCCCCTCTGTTTTCCTGTCTCTCCTCCCTTTCTCCTGGGTCCAGCTCAACACCTGCTCCTCCAGTAGGCACAGTAGGCCGGGCAGGGGGTTCCTTAGCAACTGGAGGCGACGCCAGGAGTTCACGTAGCCTTTGTTTTTTCCTCTCCCTCTCTTACTTCTTTCTATCCAAAATTGAGGAAACTGCACAAATCAATCCTGGTAATGCATTAGGGTTACAGTAAATGTTTAACACCACCTGCTGGCGTGCTGTGGCGCCACGTTGGGCGATCAAAGTCTAAAGAAAAAGAACACTGTCACTGCGCTGGAGAGTTTGCCGTCCCACGTGTCTCCTGCTCAGTGGCTTCACGGAATAGACTGGTAAGACCTTTCTCCTTCAATTCGTAGCAGATAAACGGCGGCGATATGAACTTGTGAGACAAAAGGTGACGGACGGTGCCTTCACGGTAACCCCTTGTGGTTAGGAGAATAATGAACCCCGTTACCCCCCCTGTGCCTATGAGCCGTATGTCCCTAATGGGGTCAGGCAGATGGGTGGGGACCATGCCGGGGTCCATCAAGACAGCTTGTGTGATTAGACGTATATGTGTGTGTTACACATCCAGCTCTTTCTATATCTCACTGGTTGGATGTGTTGGTGGGCAAAGTGAAACATTCCTGTTACCTCCCCGGACATTGCACTTAGTTAATGATTGACTTTTCTAGTGATAAATCAAGGCGTAACATGGTTCAGTTGTTAAATGTGTAGAAAAATCATGCACTGATGCCAAAACTAGCTGCCGAAACTTTAGATTTGTCCTATTTAACGTGCATTTCCTGCAAAATCAGACGTCTGTCCGGTGCCAGAAGCAGCATTGCATGAAAGTTTCTGCAATGATTGACTTTTGTAGTTATATATCAACGCATAACATGGTTTAGTTGGTAAATATGTAGAAAACTAATGCACTGATGCCAAATCTGTCTGCAGAAGCTTTGGATTTCTGCAGCATTTATCGTATTTAACGTGCATTTCCTGCAAAAATCTCACTTCTAGTCAGTGCCAGAAGCAGCATTGCACAAAAGTTATGCAATAATTGACTTTTCTAATGATAAATCAATGCATAACATGGTTTAGTTGGTAAATATGTAGAAAAATCATGCATTTATGCCAAATCTGTCTGCAGAAGCTTTAGATTTCTGCAGCGTTTTATATATTTAACGTGCATTTCCTGCAAAATTTCACTTACATTTTGTGCCAGAAGCAGCATTGCATAAAATTTGTGTAATAACTGACTTATCCAATGATAAATCAATGCATAACATTGTTTGCTTGGTAAATATGTAGAAAAACTCACGCAGTAATGCCGAATATGTCTGCAGAAGCTTTAGATTTCTGCAGCATTTTTCACATTTAACTTGCATTTCCCGCAAAATATCACTTCTATGCGTAAAAGTTGTGTAATAATTGACTTTTCTAGTGATAAATCAATGCATAACATGATTTGCTTGGTAAATATGTAGAAAACTCATGCAGTAATGCCAAATCTGTCTTCAGAAGCTTTAGATTTCAGCAGCATTTTTCACATTTAACGTGCATTTCCCGCAAAATATCACTTCTATGCGTAAAAGTTGTGTAATAATCGACTTTTCTAGTGATAAATCAATGCACAGCATGGTTTAGTTGTTGTTAAATATGTAGAAGCATCTTGCACTGATCCCAAAACGAGCTGCAAGCTTTAGATTTCTGCAGCATTTTTCAGATTTAACGTGCACTTCCTGCAAAGACAAAAAAAAATCTGCCTTCCATTCGGTGCCAGAAGCAGCATTGCATGGAAGTTGCGCGTCCTCCACCTTGCTGGTTGGTGCTTCCCGGAGCCTCGCCGCTCAGACTCCACCCCTTTTACGAGCATCGGACACCTTCGGCACAACAAAGCATGTGTCGCTCCGCAACATTGTTTCTCCAGTGAACGTGCGCAAATATAAGGGATTTTATTCGGAGGATTTTTTAAATTCTGGCGCTATTTCCTTCCCCTCGTCTTTGATGCTAATCCTACAGTAGGTAAGCTCGGCATTTCCAATTTTGTGTGTGTGTGTGTGAGTGGTGGGACTTTCGTGTTTGTTTGTTTTGTTGGAACATTCGGCGCCATTTTCATCCCCAGATTGTTTAAATGCCCCGGCACGTTGGTTCCGACGCAGCCGGGCGTCGGTTTTGCGCTTTAATTTTGAAAAGGAGAAAAAAAAAAGTTGGGAATCGCAGTGATTTCTAGGCTTTAAGCGATGATTTGCTGAAGGAAATGAAATCACGCAGCGTGCATGTGCAGTTCTGCAGCATCCCAATGAATTAAAAGTGCTCTGTAATCGCGGATGCTGCGATGTGTTGTTGTTGTATTTTAAAACTTGTTTTTGTAAAAACTTGCATTTTCATTCATTGTTTACAGATCTGCAAAACTGGGGCGCATGGGGGCATTTTATTGCGAAAATATATAGTTTTATCTTTGGAAGAAGTCAGCTTTGACGCCTCTATTATTAATTTGATCACATTAATTAATATTATTTTAATATAATGGCTCATAAAATGTGCTAAATGGAGAAAAATGGTGAGTAAACAACCATATTTCCAGTTAATTCTGTCTATCTAGTTCATCCTCACTAATATAGAGGTCTTGTAATATTCAGTACGGTACATTAAACTGGCATGATTGTCATATTTCTGCTCCCTAAATGTCTAAATGTGAATTAGTTATCGCTCCTGGTGATGCTCTTGTGTTTTTTCTCCCTGAGGCATCTATTTCCAAGAACCCTCAGATGTTGTTGTGTTTTTTCCTCGCTGCCTCTGCTTTGGATGTCCTTTTCTGCTTGACATGACTGGGATTCAACCCCCACGATGACTGTATGGCAGGGGGGGTGGTGGTGGTTAAAAATACCCATATTTGGCTGGAAGGGGTGGCATATGTGTGCCGTCGCTCCTGCACTCGAGACCCACTTAAGAAAAACCTCATCCAATAAGCCTCCTCGGCCATTGATGATACTGCTGAATATATATAGGCAGATAATCTTTTATTAAGCGCTGCAGATATGACGTAGGGAGGATGAGAGGGAGACGGCATTAAGTGCATGCGGCCCGAAACTGCTGGCAGGTGTCGGGACAGGAGCGAGGTTCAAAAAGTGACACGAGGTAGAGACCCCGCGGGTGCTCGTGGGGGGTTTTCTCCCGTGCTGCTGATTCAGCAGTGCTGCGAGTCACACAGCACACCGAGGCGATGCTGAAGGATGTTTTTGGCTCGGCTGTGTGAGAGTGAGGTCACCGAGGTCCCAGAAGAGCTTGCTGGTGTTAATCCTCTTTTGGGAGTTATGATGCATTCGTGCAGTTAGACTACTACTCTGTTTGTGTGAGCACTGCTAAATAGGGAGCAGGCCGCACACCCTTGAGTGCCGTTTGCTCTTTTCTGCATGAATGAGGAGCGCGGATTTGCAGTCTGACTCTCAAATATAGAAGTTTAAGCAACAACACAGCACTTTATTTACATTGTGCATGTACTGAATCTCACTATCAGTCTTGATTTCATGTGTCCAACATAAAAGAGCACTTCTTCCATAGTGCTCCTTCAGGAGTCTGTGGCTGAGGTGATGTTGGAAAATGGATTCAAAATTGCTTTCAGGGCGACCGCAGTAAATCAATCGTGCTACTTCATTCTTTTCCCATGTCGGTTCATGTTACAGCATCAGGCTCACAGACCATCTGTGTGTATTGATTAGTTTAGAAGTGGGCTCAGGGTCAGTTTACGCAGAGAATTAGGCTAAAATAAACCTCTGTAGCCTAACACCCTTTGTTCGACTGTCCTCCAGTTTACTCAAGAGGTTTGGTGTCCCAAAAAAAATCAATGATTACCAGGTTTAGGTAGAAGTTTGGTCGTTTTTTAATTCGCTCCATAATCTTGAAAGCTCACCGTGTTATTTTCCACCTCAGGATCATTTAAACGAAGGTAGATATGACTGGGATGGCTCAACAGATGCCCACTGGTGTTGTGTCCTCCATGTTGCCGGGCAGGCTCATGTGCTGACCGATGATATGAACACTTTAGCGAGGGGCACGTGTTAGCGCGTACGTTGGCATGTGTGTCTGTGTTTACACGGGGAGGTTAGGAGGAGCCGCCATGTGGCCACAGGGCTGATATCTTGGCTTTTCTGTTCATTTCTGTTGATTTTCGGCCAGGTAGGCGGGGCTCGGCATAAAACCATGAATCAGCACAGCGGATCACCAACAGAGCCTCTGCCAGCTTGTCTTTCTCTCTAACTAACTAACACACACACACACAGAGACACACACATGAATGCTTGGAGAAACAGAGAATCCGAGTGGAGGGAGACAGTGAGATGGATACTGTAGGCAGGTAGATGGAGATAATCTCACTTGGTCACTTGGGGGCTGATTAACTCTAAACTCCTGCTAATTCCTTAAGCCTACTCTCAGTGCCCAGGAAACATGCTTTCTTTATGTCCTCGTATTCATCCAATGGAGCAGTTATTGTCTGTGCTCCTTTCAGTAAGTGGCCTATACTGATGATAAGCCAGCAGTTCGTTCTTGTAAAACAAATCAGATCTCCCTCTGCTGTCTTAAAAACTGGGTTAAATCCATCGCATGTGTGCACACATGTATGCACATGTGCATATGTGCGTTGTGTGCAGTGAACAGAAATAGATATGAGCCTGTCTGTAAAGGCCAACTAATGAGTCCTTGCATCTTGCACACATGTAGCTATTTATACGTGATACCTCCTCCTTCTCCTCCTCCTCATCCTCCATCGCTGCAAGCTCTCCTTCCTGTAGCTGTCTTTTCTCATTTCATTATACATATATAAAGACAGCAGCAGCAGCAGCATCACTAGCAAATGATAATATTCCTGAAAAAGCATCTTAAAATTGAGAAATTAGCTTTGGTTAGCAGCAATTAAGTCACCGGGTTGGCATCGGTTCAGACTTTTTTTGCATAATGCAAATGAGATCGGTGAGTAAATTGGAGCACACATGACATTAAATCTCCCGCAGTTAACTAAGTGATCTTCTCCCGTTAAATGAAATTCGCTGAATCAAACCGGATCTCTTGCGGCAACGTTTAAATTCAATTAAAGGCGATAGAAATTCTAACTAAGATCTTTATTCCCCTCATCTCCTGGTGGTTTTGCACCTGATCCAGCAGCTCTTTGTGAGCTCGGTCTTGCTAGAGGGTGGCCTCCTTCATCTATAATTTAGCTCATTACCGACGCTAATTACAGGCTATTGAGGGCAGATTTTTTTTTTTTGAACAGTGCTGGAATATTTCATCACCAAAGCCAGAGAAATATTCTTTATGTTACTACAGATTGATGCTGTGTTGGTCTGGACTGGTCAGGTTGCTCAGCTGGCTGACAGCAGAGATGTTAGAGGGCCAGCACAAAATGGAGGAGGCAGCAGACACAAGCTCAGCTGGTCCATTAGGAGCATGTCTGTTTCCTGACAATCAGAATTGAGATGACGGAGCATTAAAAGACCCAGAGGAGCCCGTGAGCACTGATGCATACCGGTGTGTGTGTGTGTGTGTGGTGACCTAGGGAATAGGCCCTATGGGGGGTCTCGTGGGGGGAAGGGTAGGCAGGATTAGTAATAGTGTGCGGCCCAGTTATTGGTCACTGGACACAAACAATGGGAGGGCTAAAGAGGATTTGGTCTGTTGGTGTGTACCCCCCTCCTCCCCCCCTCCTGCTGTCCTGTAGTGGGAAGTCGGATGGTATATGTAGATGTCCGGGCTGCACCCTTTGGGGCGGCCCTGTACATCTGGAAGATCGGCCTGTCTAGCATTTGCCCCTCCCCCTCCCCTCAGTGCCATACAGAGTAGGACGGGACTTGAACTACATATGGACGGAGACAAACACGAGCCACATTAGTCACCAATCATACCCGGTTCAGACAGTTCGACTGAAGAATTGATTGCGATGTGAGCCGCTGTAACTGATATGTTTCACTTAGTGTTGCGTAATGCATGCCGTGTATTTTTAGTCCCTTGTTTGGTTCAATCAGCTGGTTTGAAGTTTCTAAATATACCAGATCTGTCGCCTCGCTGCCACGCCGGCGAATCAAAGTGCTGCTCGTTAAAGGCCTGGGTGCTGCGGATCACATCATCAGATGACAGTAATTTGTGCAAGTGTGCTCACGCAGCAGGCTTCATATTATCCATAACTACAGCTTAAAAACCTGAACAAACACTTTTCAATCGTGCAGATGAGGAGCAGCTTGTTTAATTATCACATGGGTGACGAATTAAAGGAAAAAAACAACATAAAGTTTTGAGCCAGAACGCTTTTCGTGTACCTTTGGCGCTGATGCTCCAAGTCTCTGAAAGTCTGCTCTCGATATTTTCCCATTTGGAGTTTTGATGATGATGATGGAGAGTGCCGTCTAACGCATCAGTCCAGCATCTCCCATGATGTTGAGCTTGTTTAACTGCAAATACCATAGAATATCATTCAAATCATGTGCTTATTTTTTAGTCTTACTTTTATTTTTATCGTTATACTGTATTTGACTCAGTTGTGCAATAGGACCCAATAATCCTGAATCTACCAGAACCCAAGCACCCCTACAATATGCTTACTGTGCCTATTTCTATACTGTACTTACACTTTTTAATACTTTTTTGTCGTAAACACCAGCAATTTTTACACCTTATTTCTTCGACCAGCGCAATTTGCACATTTTTTTACACACTGGTTTCCTTATTTGTCTTACATGTAACATATGTGAGCTACTGGATACCTTGAATTTCCCCAAAGGCATCTCTCCATCTGTCCTTGCCATCCATCCGTCCTGGAAGCGACTGCTCCTATCATGATATAATTGTTTCATCGTAGGATAAAAGCGACCCCTCAGAAACTTTGTATTGATTTCCAGTGACCCCTCTTTGTAAGGGGGACAAGTGGATCCAAGCTTTGCTGGCAAAATGCCTCCTACGGCATGACAGAGCTGCCAGATCTCCTCACTGTAGGGGTTACAGGGTTCAGGTTTTTCCTTTAATTTGTCAGCCATCTCTATATACCAATAGAGGTGTATAGGCTGCATAGTGGTCAGTCTCTGATATATACTTTCAGCAGCAAATTGACCGGAAAATCAGCTTATTCATGACCTAACCAAGACATCTGAGCAATTAATGGACCATTTTTATTACTTCATGGTATATATATCGTCATATTACGTGGTTCCAGTGCCTTAGATGACCTGTGCAGCGTTGGGCGTATGTGAGCCGGCCGCGCTTGGCGAAGGGATGTTCCAGGCGCTGCTAATAGGCAGATCCAGAGCAGAATGCTTCCTTTGTGTCAGTGAGACTTAATGAGCCTGTGATAAGCAGTGTTGCGAGCTCGCCCTCCGAGCTCCACTGCAGACACAGACACTCTCTTCCAACAAGGAGGCCTATTGTGTGATGTAACAATGTTTGTGTGTATGTGTGTGTTTGAGTCGGAATATAATCTGTGGGCGGCGGCTGGCTTCGTGTTTTTAGGGAATTAAGTCTCTGTGGACAATGCATTTAAAGAAACAATGTAAATTACTGTAAAAAAAAATGGTTGCAGGAAAGAGCATGAGAAAAAAAATGTGTTAAGAACAATGAAGCATGCATATAGATGTCCCTTTTAATATGTCTAGAATCAGAAATACTTAATTGCTCCAAAAAGGGAAATTGCTTATGTTACAGTGCAAAAAACATACATAGATAAACATAAGTAGAAAACTATGTCGTGGGAAAAAGTATAAGCAAAGCATTGTCTGTTACACTATCACAATTTATTGTGGATTTGTCAGAACAAATGGAGGTGTTTTCTTTTAAAATATAGGGTTTAACAAAGCAAAATGTTGTTTTATTTTTGTTTTCTTGTTTGTAGAGTTGCCACTGTGCATTATTTTTATTATCTTGTAATCGGCCAATGATTTGTTTGAGTATTAGGTTCATTTTTAAGCCTATAAAATGCAAAAAAATATGTGTTTATCACTATTTTTCATAGGTTAAAGGCCTAAAATGGCTTTCTTTATCCTGATTGTTGGTCCAAAACTGTGCATCTATGTATTTAGACGGTGCACGTTACTTACTGGATCAGTATAATTAAGTTCTAGCTTGACGTTTATTTGCCATTCACAGCCAAGTCCAGTGTAAGTTTCCCCACACACCAGCTAATAGTCACACTGCTCCTAATCTTGTTTGTAGTGATCCAAGTATAGCCATGAGGTGCACCCCTGCACAGTGCCGTGACCTTTTCTCCATCTCTGACTCCCTTCTGTTCTCCTTCCCAGTGGCTACCATGACAACAGAGGCAAGTGCAGTGAGCGAGGCGGACACTGAGGGCAAGCAGAAGACCAGTGGCGCCGAGCCCGAGCCCGAACCGGAGAGCAAGCAGAAGCCGGAGGCGGCGGCGTCCGAGCCAGAGGGGGAGCAGTCGAGCAAGAAGGCCCAGGATCAGGCCTCCGAGCCTGGGCCCGCAGACGTAGCTACCTCCCCCGAGGAGGACCAGCTGAAGCCTCGCACCAGGACCTCCGCCGGCAAGGGCCTGTCTCGGCTCTTCTCCAATTTCCTCAAGCGCCGCTCGCAGTGCTCCGAGGGAGAGGGCTTCGAGGTGGAGAAAGCCAGAGAGGAAAAGGCAGATAAGGAGGAAAAAGCTGACAAGGCAGAAGAGGAGAAGGTGGAAGAGGTGAAGAGTGAAGAAAAGGAGGCTAAAGCGGAAGAGGAGAAATCCGAGGTCAAGGAAGCGAAAAAGAAGGAAGAAAAAGTAGAGGAAAAGGAGGAGAAGAAGGTGGAAGAAAAGGCCGAGAAGAAAGGCAGTAAAAAGAAAAAGAAAGAAGCCAAGAAGAAAGCGGAGGAGAAGCATGAAGAGAAAGTGACCAAGGAAGAGACAAAAAAGGAGGAGGAGACGTTGAAAAAGAAAGAGGAAGCAAAGGAGGAGGAGAAGCAGACCGTCGAAAAGAAGGAGGAAAAACAGGAGACGAAAGAAGAAGAAAAGAAGGAGACCGCCGAGGTTAAAGACAAGGGGGCGGAGGCTGGGAAAAAAGAGGAGGAAAAAGTTGACAAGAAGGTGGCAAAGAAAAAAGAAAAAGACGACAAGTTAAAGAAGAAGGAGGAGGAGAAGGCGAAAAGGAAAGCGGAGGAGGAGGAGAGGGTAAAAAAGAGAGAAGAAGAGAAAGCAAAGAAGAAGGAAGAGGAAAAAGCCAGAGAGGCGGAAAAAGCGAAGAAGAAAGAGGAGGAGAAGGCGAAAAAGAAGGAGGAGGAGAAGGTGAAGGAGGAAAAGGCGAAAAAGAAGGAAGAGGAGAAAGCAAAGGAGCCGAAAAAGAAAGAAGAGGAGAAAACGAAAGAGGAGCCCAAAAAGAAAGAGGAGGAGAAGGTGAAGGAAGAGGTGAAGAAAAAGGAGGAGGAGAAAACAGAGGAGAAGCAGCAGCAGCAGAAGAAGGAGGAGGAGAAAGGGAAGAAAAAGGAGAAGGGGAAAAACAAGGGAAAGAAGGAGGAGAAGGAGGCGAAGGGGTCGACTGAGGAGCAGGTGAAAGCGCCGATCGCTGCTCCGGAGCCTGAGCTGAAAACTGAACCAGAAGCTGAACAGGCTCCTGATCAGCACTCAGTGAGCAGCGCAGAGATACAGGTGAGTCAGACTCTGAAATCTGCTTTTAACTTTCTTGTAGAGATGAGAAGATCGATACCAGCACTCCTTACAAATAGTAATATCAAGCTAAACCCCGAGGCAGGTAGCTGAGCTTAGAGTAAGGCCTGGATATAGGTAGAACAGCCGACCTGACTTTGTCCAGAAGTGAAGAAATCCAACTCCAGGTGATTCCCAAAGCCTCACATCAACACAGTGTATTTTGCTCATGTGATCCAACAAAAATCAAAGCATATACATGACAAGTTTGAGGAATTATATGAAGGACTATTTTTTAGAGGGGTGCAAAACCACCCAGTGTCTCCAGAGACTCACTGTTAGGGATGGGTACTGAGCCCCGGGGCGATTATTTTAAAATAGCGGACTACCGATGAGCTCTGATGGTAACGGTTCTGTTTACGGTGCTTTAGAAAGTAAGAAGATCGTTGTGTTACACTTTGAATCTCACCACCGACAGACTGAAGACTTGGAACACCAGTTTCTCAGAATGAACGTCTTAAACTGTGATTAAACTTCAATGCAGTCGATGCAGAAGATGTTCGAGGCACAAGTCGTTTGCATGTCAGAGCAGAAACACGATCAGTCTACAGAAACATTCAGTAAAAGTTCATCATGTGCAGGTGGAGAGTTCATGCCTCGGTAACCAGGTACATTATGTTTGTTATGTTCGCTAGCAGCCAGAACATGGAGTGAACTCAGTTATAGGAACACAGGCTAATGAGGAGGTAAGAAGTCAGTGTTCTCCAGCCGTTTGTTAAACTGTGACTGTGTTCATGCGTTCAATCTGAAGTTCAGAGCATCACCTGAACTGTCGATCAGAAGTTTAGAGCACAGTGCAGCAGGATTTGATGATTTCAGGACTGCAGATAAACTTACTTTAACTGTTCCTCTGACTGAATGTTGGTGTCAGAGGTAGAAGTACTACAGTTTTCTTCACTAAACAATTAAAATCACAGTAAAAAAAATACTGTCAAAGTTCTGCATTAATATTATATACTCAAAAGTGAAGAGTGAAAGTTGTTTTTATCAGTGTTCTGACATTTATCTGTTCAAGGTGGAGCTTTTCATTCTGATATAATGCTGGACAGTTCAATGAAACACATAATGTCTTATTTTGTGAGTAAAACCTGCGACACTGTCCACAGTGCTCTGATCATTTCCGTCAGTGCAACACTAGTGTCTATAAAGTTTGATCTAAATACAGTGTGTTTGAGAAAATAAAGCAATTTTCTTTCTGTACTTAATTTTTTCAGTTTTTTTTCTCTTTAAAAAACAAAACAAACAATAAAAAAAACAATCCAAAAGTACCGATAAGAGTACTGTTAAAGTACCGGATCAATAAGCGGTATCGGTAAAAGTAGTAGTACTGTTAAAATCCCTACTCACTGTTTCCGAGCAGTTTCTTGGCATGTTTTTGCCAGCGTGTCATTTTCATTTGTTTTTCACTGTAGGTATAAAAATCCTGCACCTATATGGGAAACGGCGAGAAGTAGAGCGAACTCAAACGTGTCTTCTTAGCAGCATGTGAAAGTTGTAGTTCCATAATTAATAAGCAAAAAAAAAAAAGTAATGAAAGTTGAATTTCTTTTGTAAGCACTGGAAACGACATGGACAACATGTTTCCTAGTGCCCTTAGATGTGAGCAATACTGGGGGAAAATGGTGGCCCTACATACATTTTACTACCACCTCTACACACCAGCTGTTTTTCACACTACTCTGAACACCAGCTCTGAGAAAGCAGATATTTCACCATGATAAATGTATCTTCCAGCAACCTCCTGACAACGTGCTTCTCTGTATACTGTTTCCAAACCATGCTGCATGTATTTTATCCATCAAATATGTGGTATTTTCCTCTTATACTCTCTTAATTTGTTTCCATACTTGACTCCTCTCTGCTCTGCTGAAACACTGCCTGCAGTTCATCCCAGTTATGTCTTGTAGCTTCTGCAAAAGGTTTATTTTGGATTTTTTTTTAAATCAGACACATGGAATAAAGTGGTTTTGAAGAAATATCGCAATTTTCAGCTTAGATTTTGTTAATTTTGCCAATGGAACCACATGTGAAATGCAATTAGTTCAAGGAAAATGCCAAAATCTGATGAGTCTTTCTGTTTTTACAGTCACAAGATATCATCCCTTTCAAGCCTGTTGGCAGGTTTTGGGGTTCAGAGGGTTAAAAGATTAAGCAAAGGCGATACATCATGTTAATTAGAGAACATTAGTGTTGCTGGTAGGAACATAAACAGACAGGTTCGCTTTGTTCATGAGAAATTAATTAGATCTTGGCTGTAGTTTCGTATTTAATTGACATAAATAAGATGTTATCCATCCTCTCTTCTAACTCAAGGAAAGCAAACAGCCGTATTTTCCGAACTAGAGGTTAAAAAAGAGGCAAGGATATTGCAGATGGAGGCTGTAAACAGAGCCCTTCCATCTGTAAATTCTTGCTGCCGATTAGGTTGTAGTGGGCGGAACCTGTGTTTTTTCCTTCTAATGAATTTTTTATGATGTGGACAGCTTGCTCAGGAAAAGCAACTGCTGATTTGAGCTGAAAGCTTGCTCTGGAACAAAAATGACAACAGCTGAATATAAGCTGTTCAATAAGATCTGCAGTCCTAATTATATCATTTACCATGGCGCATTTTGTGTCCTCCCACTTTCTTTTCGTCTGTACATTTGATATACTTAGTAAATGTCTTGTGTTGACTCCATCAGCCAGCTCAAGAGGAGCAAAAGGGAGAAGCTGCCATCAAGAAGGAGCCCGAAGTGGTGGAAGAAGTGAAAAAGGAGGACGCGGAGAAGAAAGTGAAAGAACCGGCAGAGCAGGCGGAGGAGGAGGTGGCAGCCAAAGGAGAGGAAAAGGCAACAGAGCAGGCGAAGAAAGAGAAACCCCTAAAAGAGAAGAAGACCGAAAAGAAGACGGAAGAGGCTAAAGGCTCCAAACGTCAGAAAACCATGCAATGCAAAGTCACCTTACTGGACGACGCTCAGTTTGAGTGCGAGCTTGATGTAAGAAACCTCCAGTATATTATGTTTGTGTTCTGTATGAACATTGGCGTAGTCATAAAGAATGTGTATATGTGTCCATCCGTCCCTTTTAGAAACATGCTAAAGGCCAAGAACTCCTTACGAAGGTGCTCGACCATGTCAACCTGGTGGAGAAGGATTACTTTGGCCTTGCAAACTGGGAAACCCCAACCAGCAAGGTAGGCGGCTTTTGCTATTCCTGTAATTCTAGCTATTCTTCAAGAGCAGATGTTTGCTTATTGGTAACCTTCTTCCTACGTTTTCTTTTTTGCAGACGTGGTTGGAACCCACCAAAGAGATCCGGAAACAGGTTTCAGGTGCTGTCTATGAGTTTACATTCAACGTCAAGTTCTACCCGCCTGATCCAGCACAGCTCACCGAAGACCTCACCAGGTGAATTTGAGACAAATGAGATATAACATGTCATTTAGGGAGCTCTAGAAGTAACATGTAGGCTGATTGACTGCCTGGCTGCCTGTTTCACCCTTGCCTCTTGTCTCGATGCCAGGCGACACAACCGGCCTCTTTCAAGATGGCTTATTTTTCCCTTTTTGCGTCTTCTCCAGGTACTACCTGTGTCTCCAGCTGAGGAAGGACATCATGCGAGGTGTCCTTCCCTGCTCCTTCGTCACACTGTCCCTGCTGGGCTCCTACACGGCCCAGTCGGAGCTCGGAGAATACGACCCAGAAATCCACGGATCGGACTACGTTAAAGACCTGAGCCTGGCCCCTGGACAGAGCAAAGAGCTGGAGGAAAAAGTGATGGAGCTGCACCGCACATACAGGTCAGTAAAGGGGACGGGTTGAACCTCCGTATGTTTGTTGTCGCTTGAAGATGATATGACCCAAACTCTCTAAACTCCAAAACCTGCCGTTGGGTTTCAAAGGCTTGATATCTTAGAAAAAGTTACCTAAATTACCACTTCCTTGTGGTCCTTGAACTACTCATTTGTGATGTCCCATTCCATCTGAGGATTTCACCAAATCATATCTTTAATTTGGGATATTTATTCAAAATCACTTAATTCTACGCATCTCGTTCAAAAATTGATCAAAAAATAAATAATTTTCTCTAACCAGATTCTGTGAAAAACAAAAAATTCTGCGCTCCTCATCGTAACCATCGAGCTATTAGTGATTTGACTGCGACCAAAACTCATCAGACAAAAATTCAGACACTTGTCAGCTGAACTGCAGGCTGTGTTTGCACAAGGGAAACAGGAGACAGTTATGGTTAGTATTAGTAACACCCACGGGCAGTTAGAAAAGTGTTGTACAAGTGGAGACCAGTTTTTAAAAATAATTGTAAAGTAATAATAATTGTATATATTATGTATGTTGTTTGGTTTTCATAGAGGTGCAGGACTTTATATTGTAGTGAAAAATGAACCTACAGTGATTAAAAATGTGACAGGAGCAAGAAACAGTTAGGGGATTCAGAGGGTTAAAATGATCCTGACGATAAAACATGTCTTTAAAATATGATCTTCTCGTCTGTGTGCTTCCAGGTCAATGAGCCCGGCCCAAGCAGACATGCTGTTTCTGGAAAATGCCAAGAAACTCGCCATGTACGGAGTTGACCTGCACCAAGCCAAGGTTAGTTTTATATTTCTTTCTTCCCCAAATTAATTTGTCAGTTTGCGCTAAAGCTTTGCTGGTTTGTTTGTGATTGATGGGAATTCTAAAATGCCGAAGGCCTTCCATTTTTCAAATGTCTTTCAGTATTTTTTTTTTTTTTTGCAACAGGCTTGTATTACGTCCGTAGCATCCAGATTTAATTACAAAATTGATGTCAACCCCCTTTCAGAAACAGGGAGAGATTAATAATATTTCAAACTCCATGACCTCAAAATACACAGTCTCATCGTGTGAGAAAGTCTGCCTCCCTGTGACTGTCAGGTGTAACTGCAGGGTGACTTTTTTATTTTAACGGGAGCACATCATAACTGTTTTTACATGTAGGATCTTGATGGCGTCGACATCACACTGGGGGTTTGCTCCAGCGGTCTGATGGTTTACAAGGACAAGCTGAGGATCAACCGTTTCCCTTGGCCCAAAGTGCTCAAGATCTCATACAAACGGAGCAGCTTCTTCATCAAAATCAGGCCGTCGGAGGTAAATCTCAGTCTAAATTTGAACTTTATTTTCTTCCTGTGCCTGTGTCCTAGTATTTCTTAGCTCTCTGCATCTTTCAAACTCAATATCCCATCTATTTAAGTATATGCACTTGGTGAATAGTGATTCCTTGGACTTATTTTATGCTCCTTAATAGTATTTTCTGCATTAAAATTAGACTTGTAATGTTATTTTTTGCTTAGAATCCCATTGTTGCATTAGTTATTATTTTTAATTGGGTGGGAGTTGGTGCTGTAAACCTTGTGGAGATATATATTTTCAGATACGCACTTAAATGTAACTTGACAATGTGATTAATTGATTTGAGTGAGCATCATAAAAACTCAAAGTGAAATTCAGGTTTTCTAAAGTGGCGTTTTAAAAAATGTTTGGTTTTAAATATCATCCACATGAGGCCATTCAATTTAATTTTGTTTCTTCACCTTCAGCAAGAGCAGTATGAAAGCACCATCGGCTTCAAGCTGCCCAACTACAAAGCCTCGAAGAAGCTGTGGAAAGTCTGCGTCGAGCATCACACCTTCTTCAGGTAAAGACGGGTCGCTGATTCTGAATGACACTTTCCTGCCCGGCAACACAGGTCATCCTCAGGCTCTGCCTATCCCCTGGATAATTGGCTAACTGGTCGCTGCAGCTTAAGCTCTATATTGGCTCCCCAGCAGTTTAACCACACAGAGAGCTGCATACTCATGGTCCTGACCTTAGAACTAAACCCTAAAGGTTTTCTTCTGCTTAATAAGATAAAGGTGTTGCTGACCTTGTTACATAACAGCGTTGATTTCTCTTAGGCAGTGCATGATTTATAATTTTGAATCCCTTGCTTTGGTGAAATGGTTAGAAAATACAATATTGTGTTTGTCGCTCAGGGTTTCGACAGTGGAGCCTCCCTCATCACGTCGCTTCCTTGTCCTGGGCTCTAAGTTCCGGTACAGCGGTCGCACTCAGGCCCAGACCCGCCAGGCGAGCTCCATGATCGACCGCCCGGCGCCTCGCTTCACGCGCTCCGCAAGCAAGAGGCTGTCTCGTAACCTGGACGGAGGTACGTGAAGCCATCTAATGTATCTCGCAGTAAACCCACAGGTTCCATAAGCTGCTCTCTGACTTGTGTTGCTCTTGTAGCTGGAGATGAGACTCTCCAGTTTCTGGAGCGGCTCTCGGCGCCGATCAGGTCCGAGGAGGATGATTGGTCGCTGGTGATGGCGTCAGACAAACCGCAGCCTTCTCTTGATTTCTCAGGTACCAGGACGTGTGTTGAGTTCTGCGAGAGGCCATTTGGCATATTTGCAGCTTGCTATTTGCTAACGGGCTCATCATTTAACATACTTATCCATTCACAGTCATCTGCTTTCATGCGCTCTGAAAATATTGCTTGTCAGCGTGGTTGACTTGTCAGGAAGGTGACCTACTCGGACACATGGGTCATCACGTCTACCCTGTACTTTCCCTGACGTGATTCCTCGTAGCTTTGGTCACTGTGAACTCTGCAAGAAAACAAGTTTCCTCACGTGCTTGACTGTGTGCGGTCATTTCCAGTCTTGAGGCTGCAGTTCCTCATTTTTTTGTGCTTGATGTGTGTTGCACAACAGCTTTCATTTGCTTGTTGCCCCTAACTGACTCACTCACTTTCCATCACTGCTCCAGTTCCTGTTATTCAAAAAGGCAACACTTTATACGTTGAAAAATAAATCACCAGTTTTGCAGATGTCATCTGTTCTTGTGAAATACAAGAGGCATCTTTTATTTATTTCTGCACTAACCTCGTCTTACCGGACTCACAGTAGTCTGGTGCAAATGCTTGGCATCAGGCTTAGTGGAAAACACGCTTGAAGTGCTGCAAAGCTTTCGCAGTGGTCGGCGTCTCTCTGGTAGAACCGTTGCATAACCACCATCACCTCATCATCTCTTCACAGCCAGAGGGGAGTCTGAGCAGACTTTCACTCAGTCCTGGGAGGAGGGGCTGTCGGTTCGCATAGTCACAGTAACCCGGCAGAGCTCTGAGACCGGGGTCATGGCCTCTGAAACCCAGACAGTCAGCCAGCCATGGCAGGAGCTGGCAGCTGATGGGCAGCAGCAGAGAAGAAAGGAAGACGAGTGGTCTGAGCTTCTGCATCGACATCCTCCCTCTCCTTTTGTCCCTCCTTTTGATTTTGTGAAACAGCCAGGTATCTACGATCCTACCGATGTTTATCCATGCCCTTATGTATGCTGCCACAATAATGTATGCACACTGCACTATCCAGTAGCAAATCAGGTCCCTGGCTCCTTTTTGCCATCTGTTTGCAGTTTGAGATTTGTGGGTGTTTGTTTATCCAGTGCATAAATGCTGCATATTGTTTCTCTGATGTCGTCAGCTGAACTCAGCTTGCTAGAAATGAGCTCTCTGGACCGACTGCTGCAACCTGCACTGGCGCAGCAAGATGACTGGTTCCTGTACTTTGACCGAATCTTCCGTTTATCTTCCTCTGAGCGCATTGAAAAGCCTGCATGTGAGTTTCTGTGTGTGCAAATGTGACCTGCAAACATGTTTTTGCAAAGAAACCCATCAACAATCTGCAGTATGAATCATATTTCAGCACCTTTCATGTTTTATCGTACCCCTTTCCCAGTCTCTCCTGTAGCCCAACTCCAGGAGGAGGAGGAGCAGATCATGTCTGTGACCAAACAGGAAGTGACCACTAAGGAGATCACTGAGACGACGCAGGGAACAATGATCTTGGCAGACAAGATGAAAGAGGCTGTAGTTCTGGAGGGGAAGCTGAGGGAAGTGAGGAACTTGGAGGAAAGACTCGAAGTAATGGACGAGATGGCAGTGAAGCTTCAGTTAGCAATAGAGAAAGAACTGGGGAAGGAAGAGGTGGAAAAGTTAATGCAAGAAGAGAGAGAAATGGAACAGGGGCTACAAATACAAACCAAACGTGTGACACAAACTCTGGTGAGGAAATCTGTGAGAAAGATGGAGACAGAAGAGGGTGAGGTGGACGAACTGGAAGATCAAATAAAGGAGGTGTTTTTGAAAGGCTTGCTGGATGAGGAGGGGGAGGAGGTTGTTGTGAGGCAGGAGAGTGTAGAAGAAGAGGTGACGGGAGATGAGAGTCTGTTAGATGATAGTATGAGGGAGAAGCTACGGCAGATAGAAAAGGAGTGGCAAGACGAGGTGGAGGAGAGGTTTGGCTCTCCAGGTGTTGTCGGAACGACTTCAGTAGTGTCGTACCAGAAGGTGGAGCGTAGGACTCAGAAGAGGGTGACCATTGTAGAAGACGGAGAGCAGCAAGACATGCAGGTGGAGACTGGTGAAACGTCAGAGGAGAGGTTAGAAAAACAGGACTTGTGGCGTAAGACAGACTTAGTAGTGGAGAAGACACTGAGAGAGGTTACAGAGAGGCTTCAGGCTCCGGAAGATGAGGATGTGTGGTTCATGCTTTTTGACCGTCCTCGATTCACGGCTGTTTTCAAACCACCAGGTACAGTATGCTACTGTGAAAACGGCTTCAGACTTCTACTAATCTCTCTAATATGACTACAAGAGATAGAGAAATGAAAATCGTGTGGCAAAATATTAACGCATTAACCAACTAGTTTTGCACTTGTGTGGTTGTGTTTGCTGCTACGATGAGGTTTGGAGCTGCAGTTTTACTCATCTGAGTAGCATTACATCTTGGATTTTGTTTCTTGCAAGTGGGAATAACCTCTTATACGCTGGCCTGCTTGTCTTACAGTGAGCTTTCTGGTACTACATGTTCAAATATTCTGTCTCTTCACTCTCATGATTTTAGTAGTTCCCACCGAGCAGCGAGCTCAGGTGGATGAGGGCGAGTATCTCACTTCCAAGGCTGAGATTACAACACTAGAGGCCAAAACTGAGATTATAGCAGAGGAGAAGCAGATGAGAGAAGAGGAAGTGTGGCGCGCCCCAGAGATCCAACAACCACAGAGCGTCACAGAAAGGGTGGAGGACTGGTTTGTTCTGCTGGATGTTCTTCCCAGAGAAACGACATATGTACCACCAGGTATTCCCAGAAATCCCCTGCACTGCAAGCAAGCAATTATCCTGAGCTTTGCAAACATTCTTTTCCTTACAGCCCTCGTACTACCCATAGTTTCTGAGGATCTCTTTTGTCTTAGTTGCTGTTGCAGAGCAGGTGTCTCCAGAAGATCGTGTCTCGCTGATTGAAGTAACAGCTGTTCAGCAGAGAGAAAAACGAGTGGAGATTGTAGTAAAAGACGCTGAAATACAACAAATGCCGAGTGAAACACAAGTAGTAGCACCGAAGGAGAGAGAAGACGACTGGTTTGTGCTGCTGGATGTTCCTATTAGAGAACCGGCATTTGTGCCTCCAGGTATTGCAGATTGTCCCTCATGTTCCTGCTCATTCTCTCTATCAAGAGTTTTCTTGTTTGGCTCATGTCTCACAGCGCTCCTTCATTCTGTTCGTCTTTAGCTGCTGTGTCTGTTGAGGTTTATCAAAGAGAAAGCATCTCTACGGCAGTAGAGTCCACGAGGGAGGTTGTTACTGAAAAGATTGTGGTGCAGAAGAAGGATGTGAAGCCTCCCAAGCAAGTTATTCCAGAGCAGAAAATACTCCAGCCAGTGGTAGAAAGAGAGGATGATTGGTTTCGGCTGCTGGATGTTGTTTCCAGAGAGACTTCCTATGTGCCTCCAGGTACCTGCAAATGAGTATTTTCATATTAACGCGCCAAAGACGATCATCTTAGAAGCTAAAGTTGAGGGATACGTTTTTGTTTTTCAGTTTCTCTGCCGCTACCGACTAAAATCTATCCAGTTATTCCGACTGAAGTGAAAAGAATAGAGCAGAAGGTTCAGATTGATGTTGACCGGATGAGACCACAGGTTTCCGAGCCGCTTCCGGAGAGAGACGACGACTGGTTTGTTATGTTTGACGCTGTTCGTGAAAAGGCAGCCGTAATGCCAACAGGTATACAATACGACATATATGTCAACCCTCAACTGATTTTAAGACATTTACACTTTGATAATCGTTGAATTTCTGCAGCTTTTACCTTGCTTTGAGGACTGAACCTTTGTTTGGTGAATATACTAGCATCACTCAGCTTCTTTGTTTGTGCCAGTTACTCCAGTTAAGATTATTCTGGATGCGAAGAAGACGCTTGAGGTTGAGGTGACGACCACAGAGACTAGAACGTGGAAGAAGGCGATAATTGGTGTGGACAGCAGGCAAGACGGGGCACGTCTGTCTGAAATTAGACCGAGCCAAATTGCACCACTATCAGAGAGACAAGAAGGAGATGATTGGTCTATCCTGTTTGACGTGATCCGCGAAAAGCCCGTTGTCGTGCCACCAGGTACCTTTCATTGCCAAAAAGGTCTGCAGACATTGTACTCAAGAGTTGCCAGCAGATTTATTTACCTTTTAATGTTTCCGTGTCAGTCACTGTGGTCAGGCGTGTTGTCGATGTCGTGGCGCCTGCTCAACCAAAACCAAAATTCATCATGGAAGACGTGAGGCCTCCTGTGAAGCTGGTGGAAGTGAAACCACAAGAGTCGAGAAAAGTGGATGATGACTGGTTTGTGCTGCTGGATGTTGCAGCTAAAGTGCCAGGTATTCTGCTGTTGCTATAAAATGACGTTATGACTGTCATAGGGCTGCGCAGTATTGGAGAAAACTGATCTTGATTTTAAAAAATGCAGATTTTCACCAGATGACGTAAATAACTTGGAAAGAATTTATAATTCCAGAACGATTAGAGACAAAAATCTCTTTATTGCAGTCAAACACAGAGCACTGCATCGAATTCAACTTAAAATAAGGTTCTGCTTCACCTGGATTCAGTGCATCCCCACCGCTCACTTGCTAAACATTTGCTCATCAATAAATGCTACAATTTACGGATGCTCCCTAAACACCTCACATGCAGGTTACAGTAGAGGCTGGCTAGGTGGCTGCGCACAGAGGAGCTTCTAGTCTCCGCAATTTAGTTACTGCAGCATCTCAGACAGGTGATCGACCAAAATTCGCATCAAAAAGAGTGGAAAAAAGGTGTTCTAATGTCAGTTTTACCCAAGTAGAAAACCAAAATAAATGTCCATGCATACAGTAACCCTTGAACTGGAGTAAATTATGTCATATTAGCCAGACTTATCTTGTAGATTTGTCATGGAAAATAAGAACCGTCCAGGTTTTCTTTCTGTATCAAGCTGCAAAAAGGTTGTAGCATGAATTGTTTCAGTAAATTTACCTTACCTTACCTTGCATGCAAGCTATGGTAGAATCTAGCTAGATGGCTGTGCACAGAGAAGCCTCTAGTCTCCTCACGTAGGTGACCTAAAAATACTTTGAAAAGAGTGAAAAGAAGGTGTTCTAATGTCAGATTTACCCAAGTTGAAACAAAATCAAAAGTCTATGTATCCCAGAACCTTCAATTTGAGGTAAATTCTGTCATATTAGAAAGACTTTTCTTTTCTAGATTTGTCGTGGAAAATAAGAACCGTCCAAGTTTTCTTTTTGTACCAAGCAGCAAAAACGTTGTAGCATGATGTGTTTGAGTTGATTTGCCTTACCCTATGATATTAAAACTTTATATTGTGCAGCCCTGATTGCAGATTTCACCTTCTACACTACGACTGAAAGCAGAAATAGCAAAACTTGTTGGATCAGACCGAAAGCAAGATCAGAAGGACACTATAGACAAAAAGAAAAAGCACTTCCTGCTAGCTTTATACATTCATGTCACAATCTTTTATTTTCATGCATAACTGGAAAGAATAACCTTCCTTCCTGCAAATGACTGAGCCTCATTTTAGTTTGTCTTTGTGTGTATCCCGTATCAGTCGCTGTGGACGAACGCGTCCGAATGTATCCTGAAGTAAGACCGGCTAAAGAGTTTGCAGTCAGAGAGCAGAGAGTGCAAAAGAGAGTCACTATAGTGGAGGAGGTGTGGCAGCAGGGGTATGAAGTACAGCCGAAACCACGTCCAGCAGTGAGGGAGGTGGAAGATGACTGGTTTGCTCTTCTGGATGTTGCTCCTAAGAAATCAGGTATAAACCACAAGAACTCCGTCAAGCTATACATACCAGCAGTTCTTGTTGAGTTTGTCATTTAGCACCTTCACTTGGATTCATCAGGGCAGTGTATTTCATTGATCTCCACATTAATAACTGGTTGTGTTTGTATTAGTGGCTGTCGCAGAGCGTATCCAGTTCCCAGCGGCGGCCAGAGCTCCGACTGCTGTGGCCACAAAGAGGGTTGTTATTTCAGAGACACGACCGCAGTTTGAGAAACGGATCGTGGAGGAAAGACGTCCTGTCGCACGTACACATGTCAATGATGACTGGTTTGTTCTGCTAGATGTTGGCCTCAAAGAGTCAGGTATTTTGGACTGGTTTGGGTTTGTTTTTGTTTTTTTTGCAGTTGAACAACTCACTCATGCTTCCTTCGCTTATTGAAACCCGTACTAACATTCGCAGCCAGGATACATCGCCTCCTCTTTGTTCAGGGACCTGTGCAAGGTCTGAGCAATTCATCAGTTCAACTTCATTCAGCTTTGTAGCATTTTGCCGCCTAACATCTTCTGCCTTTGCATCCACCGTTGGATTGATCAACGCAGAGGCGCTTTTGCTTTCGTTTGACTTTGTGGACATTCGCTTGTGGCTCAACACACCTTCCGACATGTGCTTGTCTTTTTAAAAAAAAGAGTAAAGGAAACAAATAAGGTACAGTATACTCTTGTAGCATTTGCATTCATCTGATCACATCAAGGCTGGATACTGTAAGTATGAAATGGCTGTTTTGCGTTGATGCTTTTTTGAGTGTTTTTACATTTGTATGCTGTTTCCAAAGTGCCTTTAACTCCCACAGACTGCTCTCGTCTTTCCAATGTGCACATTTCCCTATATTTATTTCCATTTTCTCTGCATTTTTCTCCAGTTGTGAGCACACAGCGGGGCACTCGTCCCGTCAGCGCTCCCGTCTTCTCCCATGCCGCTCTGATGGAGGCAGGCATCCCCATGGCAACCCTGGACCAGCCTCAGACCTCCACTCCCATCAAGACCAGCATGGAGGAGAGGAAACTGGCGGTCACCGTAGAAGCTGTGGAGCCTTCAAAAATCGAGGCTGAGGTCAAGGTATTGAATTTCACACTCATTTGATCACATGTTTTTGAACTTGATGTAGCATTATATATGTATGTAACAGGACAGCTGGGGCCAGTGAGGAATTATTCATGATGTGTCCTTGTAGTGATTTCTTGGGTGTGTGATTGATACACATGTAAAGTCTTTTAAATGGTATTTGAATAATTAAAGATGCCAAAGTAGCGAGCAGAGGTTGCTCTCTGTGTCTTTGAGTTTGAACTGTGTCTCTCTTGCTGCTGTAGCCAGCAGCGTGGAGGGAGCAGAGAGACTCTTCACTGATATCCACCATCAATGGGGACGTTCAGGTTAGTGTGGACACGGGCTTCTTTTTTTTTTTTTTTGCACGTCGTCCTTCAGAAGACATGTTTTTTTTTTTTCTCTCTGGCTCAGATGTGAGTGTTGAAAGCCAGAGGATGCTAACTCATGTCCCCCCTCTCTCCTCCCCCTCCACCGGGGATAGCACGTGACGACGAGCTCGGAGGTGGTGCGAATGCGAAAGGTCAGACTCTTAGCGTCGTCACATGTCTCTCGGTAGCCATTTGTCCACCTCCATTCTGATGATTATCGAGCTTCTCATCCAAAAGACTAATTCCACCCTCTTCTCATGTTGTGCTTCCATACGACTAGGTCTAAAAATGAAATCTACAGCAGGTTCGATGCACACACAGTATATTTTACGAGGTAGAATATATAACAATGGACAATATGTGTAAACACTGAGTAACTGGTATTAATAGAATACTGTAACTCATAGCATAACGAGAGTGTGCTTGCCTTAGAACATGTTTTAAAACTTTTCAAGGCATTCATTTCTTCTCATTGCTTGCTGTCGTAAACACTGGAATGCACACATGCATGACTATAGATTAAGTGCACTTTACTAAATGGGGCATGATAACTGGTGTTTTGTCACGTTTTCGTCACTCCATCATTCTTTTATTTCTTTTCTCATTGTAAAATATAGAAATCTTAACTCCAGAGCCGTATATTCTTTGCTTCCTTAGCGTAGTTCAGTCTCGGCCCCTATGGTCACCCGGCCCCAGTTGACTTTGCATGAGCTCAACTCTTTCTGTCTGTTGTTATTATTAACACTTTGTTCATCTTCTTAGCATGCATGGTAAGATGTGATGCCAGCGTTCAGGGGAAACTGAAACAAACCCACACTTTCTTTTGTTCTTTTCATTTTTCACAGAAAAGAGCTAAGAAAATTGAGGGTGACTCAATTTATGTCAGACATAGCCTTTTAATGTTGGAGGTTTGTATCCCTTCCGGAGATGTCCGACTGTACTTTCTTGCTCTTTGGCACACTGGCTGCTAATAAAAATCACGCTTGCATGTGGCATGATTCACACCTTTTTTTTTTTTTGCACTGGCGTCAAATTCTCGGCTGTAGATGACATGATAAGTGTGTGTGCGTGTGGCAACATGACTCTAATCCAGTTGATTCAGGAGAGTGCTGTTGAGCTTACAACAACTAAAGGGTTATGGTGGTCAGGATTCTTACATTTGCATTTGTGTACCTAAACTTGTTAACTCCAGATCATCCTTAACCCTCTGAACCCCAAGCTGTTTATGAGCGTTTTGTCTCATTTTTGCTCACTGTTTGCACATTTTTCACTGCATTTTAAAGTCCAGTTCTTCTATGAAACCATCATAGCTAGAAGTAGAAAGAACTCAGAAATATTTTTTTGAGCATTATAGAAAAGTTACAATACTTTAACTCTTTAAAAAGCAAAAAACAAAGACAAAAATTTAAACACGTGCAACATTTTTACAATACTGGAAGAGGGGAAATGATAATAAAAAAATGTTTTATCATCTATACATTTTTATTTTGCTTCATTAAATGTCTCTTATCTGCAAACACTACCTGCAGTTCAGCTGAAAATTTTATAATTTTTGTCATGTGACTGTTGACCCCCAACTTAATCAAACATGGCTTCCCAGTTGCACCAAGCAGCGCAGAATTTTTATTTATTTTTTAGGCAACATCTAGTGCAAATGGTTCGTTTTTGGCTTTTTTTTAAAATGAAAATGGCAGCATAATGCGACTTTGATGAAATATTACAAGTTTAAGATTTTGGTTGATGTTCCTGACATCACACGATTAGTTCAAGGACTGTCGGAAAATTGAAAATCTGATTATTTTTTCCGTTTTTACAGCTTCTTGCTTTGAGAAGTGGTGTAATTTTGGCCGTATTTTTGCCTTTCAAACTTGCAAGTGGGTTTTGTTGTATTTATTGGTGAATTATACAGCATGCAGCTAAACCTTTTGGGTTCAGAGGGTTAAAACTGTCCGTAGTGATCAGCCCTGAAATGTGGCTGATGAGCTAAAGACCGTTAGCTTTTGATGTCAGGTTTTACAAGCAGCTCTGTTTTGTTTTTTACATAATCTATATTCCTTCCAGATCATCAGTATTCTCCTGTTCCTGCTTTTGCTCTGTTTACCTCCATCTCATCTTCTAACTCGTCAGTAATGCATTGCACTTTCTCAGCAATTACGCAAATGAGTCTTTTGGCTGCAGACATGAAAATCTAATTACTGTGTGAACGAAATGACGCTTGGAGAAACACTTATCATTAAGTTGCTCTTTAGCACCACAGTAGGCCGTGACGAGCAGTCAAACCGTCTGCAGTGTGTTTCGGAAGACGGCCTTCGTCCATAAAGATCAACTTGGTGCTAAATGTTGCCAAATCCGCGCTTCTACTGTTCTGCTTGTGTTCATTTGTCCTAAATGAACGGGATTCCATTCATACTGAGGCTTCGTCTTCTTCGACTTGTCTGCTGTCGTCGCCTCTTTTCCTCTTTGATTTTGCAGCCTTGACGTGTTTCACCGCGAGGCCTAATGCTGTAAAATCGACCCTTAATGCTGTGCTGTAGCGTTTATAGCTTCCAACCATGTAGAGCCCCAAATAATAATGAACTCTGATTTTTTTAAAAACATAAATTACAACACCGACTCCCTCTCAGGCTTTGCTTCATAAATCAAAGTCTCATGAATCAGCTGTCGGACTTGACTTGCATTCTGAAAAGGAGTCGCTGATCAAGTAATCACATCTAATTTATGTTCCCTTAGAATCACCTGTTAACCTGCTTCTGCTTATTAATTTGCACAGAAACGGCTAAAAGGCAACAAATCTAACGGTGTTTTTCTGTTTTTATTCTCTCCTGTTTGTTAATCTCTCCCAATGCATCCTCCATCATCCTTCTCCCCTCCCTTCCAACTCTCACTTTTTATGGTTTCCTTGCTCCACTTGTCTCCCGGTGCCATCTTCTTCGTACCCTCCCTCCTCCCCTCACGCCACAATCTCTTCCCCGTATCGGCTTTCCTTCCCTATAGGAGTTCGATAAGCCTCAGGAGGAACTGCTCAGGCATCACGCCAGCATCAGCGAGCTGAAGCGGAACTTCATGGAGTCCGTCCCGGAGACCAGGCCGAGCGAGTGGGACAAGCGCTTGTCCACGCACTCCCCGTTCCGCACCCTGGGCATCAACGGCCAGCCTCTGCCCAGCGCAGACGGGGTAAGTGTTTCACTAAATTTAGCCCAGGTCTGTCAGAATTGGGGGGAAATAAATTCAATGAAATGTTCTCACTTCACTAATGTGAGCAGAGAACCTGAAACTCTACCTACTGGTATTGAAAATGGTTTTGTAATTATTGCATCATTGCCAGAGGAGGGACTCAGGCTCTTCCAGCTGTCACTCCTGGTTCTCTGACAGTCTGAACATTGTGTCTGCATGCACAGTCCTATTCAAGGCGATGGCATGTGGTATGCAGCACATGCATGTGTATGAAGAATGCAGTTAGACTTGTTGAATAGGATCCGTTCTGTCACTTAAAAGATTGAGGCATTTTCGGGACACGTCGTCCGCTGTGTGGTCTGGCTCTTACCTGCATCGGACGCTGCTGATCCCTGACATGTTTTATTGCATGACTGACTTTGACCTGACTTTGAGTATCTGCTGCATGACTGAAAGACCACTTTCATGAAGTTTTGCACGTCCCGACACTGAGCAGAATCTCCCCTTTCCTCCATCCCTGTTTCATTGTTGAGCTTTTTCACTGCTTTCCCCCCCTTTTGCTCACTTTCTTTTCTTTCGTGCTGCTTTTATTTGGCTGCTTCCCCCTGAGCTTTGGTTGTTTTTCTATGAAGAGACAAGGCTTCATTCACAGTTGTGTCAGCACTTACTAAAGTTCACAGTAACACGGATGATTCTAGTATACAGTCAGTAAAATATTTCCTTTATTAGTTACGTTTCAGTTCAAATCATCACATGAAAGCCCTCCAGCGGAGCTCACTTCCGATCTAGTCGTGCAGCTGTAACGTGAACAAACAAGTGGAATCTGCTGAGGGTCACTTTACACGCTTTTTGCATCAAGTGCTTTGTGATCGTTTGGACGTGAAGCATTTTTGCATTTGGAGACTAGCGCCTCCAAACGCATCACATTGTCAGGATGCATTAGAGTCGAACTCAAAGCAGAACAAACGGACAGCTTCCAGTGAGGAAGTAAAACCAAACAAGTAATGCTCGCTGTTTGCCGTCAGTAACATGACGCTGGCTGCACAAAATGTTGGTTTTAACCATCTGTAGCTGCTTTTCTTGTTCTGATTGACTAAGAATATTAGGATTGATTAAAACTAAGCTGCAGCCAGGGGTTAAATTGAGATCTGTGAGGAGCAGGAGCCTTTCTCTAGTGAGGTTGAGGGGCCACAGAGAATGTAGACAGCAGAAATAGAGGTTACTTCTTCAGCAGAAAGTAGTTCAGGTGAAAACTCTACATTGTGTTCAATGGATGTGGAATGTCCAGGGAAATAGTGGCACTGTTTTGGAAAAGGGATGTCGCAGTTGAATTTTCTAAAAAGCTAAAAAATACAAATTCCATTTAGAATCAGTTGTCTTAAATCAAATTCTAAATCACCAGATACAAATACTTTCTGGAGTAACTTGGATGAAGCAGCATCTTTAATTAATTTGAAGGGGAAAAAATTCACCTCCTTGAAGCTGTGTCAAGTTCAAAAGGACAAATATACAGGTTAATACCCAAATACCTTGTAGTATCTACAGTAACTTGAAGGCGCAGTTTCCTAAATTGTGTTAACATTGTTACACTTATTGTCTGTTGCCATACTTTTTGATTTACTTAAGTGATCTAATAACTTTTATTTTTGTGCAAAATGATTGCATTCAAGCAGCAAACCTGAAATCTCCCTAAAAAACTTCCGACTACTAAATTCACTTATGCAACAGAAAGTGTTGTCATTCTCCAGAGGAAACTCTTAGACGCTTGCTGGAATAAAAATTGCTGGATTCATCCTGAGCGCACCTGTTTTGTTTATCAATGATCTGACTGTAAAAGCTGTGAATTAGTGGTCGGTTTTTACAGTTTCTGGCTGTATTAATAGTGTCATTTTGGCCTTTTTAAACCCACCTGAGGGTTTTAGGGTTCAGAGGGTTAATGAAGTTACTGCTGCTGCATAGACGGTGCAACACCTCTGGATCCCGCTGTTTAATAAAGTCAAGAAAAAGAAGGGAACATTCTATATTCAGCATGAATCGAAGATGTCTATAGTGCTGTGCCGCTATAGGAGACAGCGCTGAGCGGATTTGGATGACAGGAGGTGGACTCGGGCTCGATTTAACCCCTGGCTAGACCTGCTTCACCAGATACCAGCTGTAAGCTCTGAGCCACTGACATTACGAGCCTTTATCTCAATTTAATCATCATTTGAGATTAGATTTCATAGCTTTTATTGCCATCCAGCAGCCTCCAACCGGTCATAAAACTGCACTCCACTTAAACTGCTAGTTTACCACCTTCAAGCTGAAATTTCAAGTCCTAAAATCTCAAAAATCTATATAAATGCATCCCTGTCTCATTGAGAAACTGCAAGTGTGGATGACTTACTGTCTTTTCAAAAAACAAAAAGTAAATTGTTGGACATGGAAAATACAGAATGCATGTTAAAATGCATGTAGCACTGACATTTCCATGCTCTGGACACTAAAATGGCTGTTAGAACCTTCCATATTTTATGTTTTCGATACTCAGCAGTTGCGCAGCTTGCAGGTAGTTATCAGTCATTGCGGACTCTTCAGATATACAGTATCTCCCCTCTCATGTCTCTTCCTTCCTCCTCCTCCTCCCCCTCAGTTTGTCATCCGCCTCCCACGTGGCCCCCTGCTCGACTTCTACTCCAAACGCAGCTGAGGGGCCTCGACCTGCGGGAAACCTCCCCCCCCTACACACACACAGGTGTGAATGTGAGCCATGGAGACCGCACCTAGTCCATCCACCCATCAACCTCTAGCTTTCTCTTCTCCTGCTCCTCCTTCTCCTTCTCCTTTTTTTTTTTTGCCTCCTCTGCAACATCACTCCAGCATTCCTCATCTCTCATCCTTCTGCACCACTTGAGAAGCTGCCTTTTTTTGAACAAGACTTTGATTCCTTTGTTTCCCCCCGCCTGGTTTCTCCAGCCAGAAACTGACCTATTCTCCAAAGACTGATTAGGACTGGAACTGATAATCAACCCACTGCTGTTTTACATTTTTCTGTGTTGGACTTTGAGGAACCAATATTTCCTAACAGCTGACTTTTATCTAGGGGTTTTTAATGTCTGACCGCATCACTTTGAGCCTGCTTTTATACACGTGTTGAGGTACCTTTTTAACTGTCACTAGTTTTAGGATATTCTCTTCGGATAAGTTGACCACTGTGACTTTTTTCCACATGAAATATGCACTAGAAAGCAGCAGCAGCAGTCTTGTTTCTAGGACAATTACAATGTTCTCTGTTGCAGTACAGTATTTCCTGTGGTGGGGAACCATGAGGCAGCTTTATTGTAATACTTAATGACCTGTTAGTCCTTCACCAGTGTTTTGCAAGGCAGTATGTAGCAGCTGCAAGAGATTCCTTGTTGCATGACTTTTTGACAATCAAACCTGACCAAAGAATAAAAGGCATTCCATATACGCTCATATGATTGTTTTTTTTTTCCCTTTGAAGGAGGTGGATTTTGTCATTTACATTTCAGAATTTCTTCAAATGAATCTATATTATGTGCAAGTGCATGGTTAGTTGTATATGTCATATTTGTTATCCACAGCTCTTGAAATTTGAGCACAAGAAAATCCATGTAGGCTTTTAAACACTCACTGTGGGCTCATTTGTCATTGCAGTGTAAAGTCCTGCACCTCCATGAAACAGGACAACCACTGGTAGAAGTAGAGAGAACTCAAAAATATATTGTCGGCTGTATCAAAAAGTAGAATATCATAAATAAGAAACAACAACAACAAAAACTGAATTTCCATTTCAGCAAAACCTTAAATCAACATGTGTATTTTTCTAAGTGCCCCAGGTGTTACCAATACCAAATGATGGCTCTTCATACTGTGTATATTTCACTACTTACATTATCTATTATTAATTAACCTATCTTGTTTCCATACTTATCTCATCTGCTCAGTGTAAACACAGCCTGCAGTTCAGCTCAACTAAAAAGTCCCTGAATTTTTTGTAACGTGCCTGTTGGTCACAGCTCAGTCAACAACAGCTTCACAGTTGCACTGAGGAGCTCTGAGTTTTTTGTTTTTTGCAGAATCTGCTTAATGCAAATGCTTTATTTTTGGCAGATTTTTAAATAAGACATGCATTATAAGTGATTTTTAAGCTTAGATTTGTTTTTTTCGACCAATATCAAAGATGAGTAATTCAAGAGTCGCTGGAAAATCTGTCAATTCTTTCTGTTTTTACAGTTTCTGCCTCTAATAAAGTCTGTAATTTTGCAGATTTTTCTTAAAGATAACACGCCTTTTAAACCCACTGGCTGGTTTGGGGTTTCAGATGGTTCATTCTGACACTTACAAAGCTATATTTATAGATGTTAATGTACAATATGCAGTAAAATTTGTATTCCTTATCCATCTAGATTGGTTGCCTATTGTAGCAGGAAGATTATGGGCATTGTGATGCACATGGCCTCCAATGTTTTGTGAAGCTGTGGCCTTAAAATTAGATTTTGTCATAAATGCCATTAGATCACTGCTGGTATCTGTAGCACTTCATTACATCTATACTGTGGCTATCATGCATTCTCTGTACATAGTTGCATATTTTATGCTTGCATGCCAACCTGATTCTAATCCATGTAAATACCAGTTGTTATACTGTCAGTAGGAAATACTTGATCCTGAGCCCATGATCCACATAGTGACTGTTTTATTCTTTTTTAGAGTGTGTGCATTAGTCCCCTTTGCAATGGCTCAGAGACAAAGCCTGCACATGAGGAAACCAGCAATAATTTGGGCTTTGCAGACAAACCCAGTCCCGCTGTGAGCCACAAGAGTGAGCGTGATGGTGTCGAAGCCCTCAGCGGTCCCGTAGAGGAAGAGTCGTACGATCACGGGGAGGAGGAGGAGGTTGTAGTTGTTGGCGCGACCTCGGTGCCGGTTGTGGAGGTGGAAATGGCACATCTGCCTCCTTCCTTTGCTCCCTCCTGTAAAGCTTTAGATGAGACCCGGGAGGAAGAAGGATCATGCCCCGGAGTGTCGGAGGGGAGGATAGTTGGATCTTCCCCGGCTTCGTATTTCTGGAGCAATGGTCCACAGGTCAAACGCTGCTTCCAGGTAGCCTCCTGACTCCCTCGGAGGGTGATGCTGATTCTTTTCTCTGCTTGGACATCTTGCTGCCACACTTGCTCACCCCTTTGCAGCACCGTGACAAAATCGAAACCCTAAAGCTAGAGCTATTCCAAAGCGGGGTGTGAATTTATGATTGTGAAATGCGACTCAGGATGCTGCAGAGGTGTTGCACAGTGGTGTGCCAAGTTCTTCACCATGGTGACGGGTCGCTGTGACACTAGCACCTTCTTCTCTGCCACAAAAATGTTCACATTGACTTTGTCGTCATCTTTCCGACCCACTCTTTTTCTTTTGTAATAGTTGGTGATGGGAATGGGGGGGAAATTAACAAGGTGATGATTTTCTTGTTTCCAAAAATAATAACTGAAACAAATTTGGTGAGAAGAAAGGGCTGTTGGTGGAAATCAAAGGGAATGCATGGTGTGAAGTGAAAACTGCTTGCTGTGAGGTGCAAAGTGCCTGGTTAAACAGCCACTCATGGGGCTATGCTCCCATTCACAGCCCCCTCTGGTGCAGACCCAGACTGTCACCATCACAGCCGCGTCCAACCTCTTATCCAGTGGCATCTCCACCACGGAGGTCCCTATCGTCCCGACCAAGACCTTCACCTATGAGTCTTCAAAGGTAGGAGCTCCATCAGCCTGCTCGGCCCAGATCTGTCTCGGCTTCAGCCAGGTTTGAGCGATGAACAGGTCTGGGAGGATCAGGCCCGGAGCTCCAACATGAGCATGAACCTGGAAGCTAAGGGTCGAATCGCTTAGACGTGATTATTCAGTCTTATCTTTTTGGTGTTTTTCTCAGGTGACGGTTGACGGCACAGACGAGGACAAAGACGGCACATCGGTGTCCCAGAGCATTACCTCAGAGACCACCAGCGGCACCACGGTCACCACCACGACCACTCACATCTCAAAGGTCAGCAGGACAAACCACGCTCTCGCCTCGTTCAGCTATGTTTTATTTTTTATACGCCTCTCAAATATACATATTTTTCTTCTCTATACAAGGTTGTGAAAAGCGGATCTTCGGAGACTCGTGTTGAGAAGAGAATTGTCATAACTGCAGACTCTGACATTGATCAAGACAAGGTAAAAACTTTGTGTACTCGTCCGCCGTGACACGAGACAGCATTTGCTCTTAGTTTTAAGATACCGCTCTCACATCTGTTAAACATAAAGCTACAACCAGTGGATGATTAGCTTAGCTTAGCACAAAGACTGCAAAATGGGGAATCGGTCTGTCGGTAAAAATACATAATATATCTGAACATCAGGGGTTAAATTGAGATTTAAGCGTAAGGGGACCCCATTTGTCAAAAATTATACCACAAAGTAGAAACAGGGGCTCTTTCTAGAAAGCATTTCCACTTTTTAAGCTAAAAAAAACCCTAAATTGCTTTCACCTCCACTTTTTAAATGACTTTTTATTTACTTTCTGTACATTCTGGGGCATTGGATGAATTTGCAAAACATTTATCTCAATGAAGCACTGTGAAACCCTAAGGGACAATAATAAATCACCCTAAATATACAGGCCCAATAATCCCAAATACACTGCAGCATCTACAGCAACCCATAGGATGAGGAACTGTTTCTTCATTACTAGGTTGATTGTCTTTTGCCTTATTGTTAGTTACTTAAGTCTTGAGATGATTGATCTGCTTGCCACAATACTGCTCACGCAAATATTGCATTTAAAACTATAGTGATTCTCTAGAAGAAAACACATTTGATAGATTCATCCTGAACACAGCAGTTTAGTTCCCAATAATTTTACTGCAGATACTGAATTTGTGCACAACAGCTCAGTTGTTTGCTTAAGAAAAGCAACCGGGAAAATAAAGCTACATTAGATCACAGTAATTAAAGAAGTTAATGCTGCTGGGCCACCTGCAGAAGTTGTACAGAGCTTCTCTTAGTGTGGAGAAAGTATGGATCCTGCTCCTGCATGGCATTACAGCTGTTAAATACAGTAAAAGGAAATAAGGCAATATTGTATGTTCATCATGAGATGTTGTCTGAGAGCAGATTTCTAGATTCACATCAACATCATCATCAAACTCAGAGCCAGTTTGCCTATTAGCAAATGCTAAGGGCATCATGGCCTCCAGGGGGCGCCACAAAATCGAGCAAAATTTCACCTTCAATATAGTTATATTTAAAACTAGCTATTATTATTGACTCTTAAAATGGAAAACCTCATATTGATTAAAATGTAAAGCAATTCCCGATTAGTATTACTACAAAACAATTCTATTTGATTTCTTTCGTAAGCGCATGTAAATCGCCATTGTAGAGGGGCACCATATAAAATCTCGCCTCAGGGATGCCACATTGGGTAGGGCCGACTCTGATCAAACCTTCCTAAAGATCATTAATAAACATAGTATCTTGTTTGCTTAATCTCTCCAAAAATGAAAACATAAAAATGTCAATGTATGGGAGGTTTTGTGCTGTGTGTTTTTTTGTGACTTTCTGGAGCCAGACTCAATACTTCTCCTGTTTCCAGTCTTTGTGCTGAGTTTAGGTCATCTGCTGCAGTGTGAAGCTTCCTATTTAAATTACAGTTACAAAGAACAGTCTAAATCTTTCATTTAACTCCTGGCACCAAACTGTATTTCCCAAAACTGTTCTATTAGGTACCTTCTAATGAAGATTTAGATGATATAAATTCCCGTCTGTGTTGCAGGAGAAGCATGGCGGAGCATCAGCATTGTAACCGAACACTGACCTTCCTTCCTCCTCTTGACTCTCCACCTCTGAAATCCCCTCCAGAGTGCAGCACTCGACACACGGTGACCAGCTCTATTTGCGCACACATATCCCAAAAGAAGTATCTGATAAATCTACACCTCAAATGATAACTGACTAGATAAATCTTAGTAGATCCTCTTTTTTTTTTTGTTTGTTTTCTTCAGTTGAGCTCTTCATCATAGGTAGGGCTGCACAGCGCTCAGATCGAATGCTTCCATCACCCCGGTGTTGTAAAAGCTTAGTTTTAATTGGTTCAAAACCAGCATTTGCTTTTGCGTGATCTCACTTATGTTTGCTTTTAAAACGCTTTTAATTTCCTAGTGGTTTTTACATTGTGGATTTTATACAAATGTACCGTTTCCATTCTAGCTTAGGCAGCATTGACAGCATGCATTCCCTTGGTGCTGCTAGGGGAACGTTAAGACTACATTCAAGGGATCTCTTATTTTCTTTTTTGTTGTTGTTTACTTGTTTATTTAATTCAGGAGACTTTTTCCTCTTTTTTTTTGTTTTTTTGAAATGACATACCTCGCGTTAATATGTGAACAAAGATATTCTGTGCTCAAATTTGGACAGTTTGTTCACAGCTCAGGTACTAAAAAGAAACACCTAAATCTCCAACCAGCCAAGAACCAGTAGCCTACACATTCTTGTAAATTTTTAAAAACGAAAAATTGATCTATTTTGAAATATTTCTCTATTTTATAGACGTGATGCTTTTTATAGTATTTGTACAAATTTGAGGTTTTTAAGTTATTCATATCCATCTGCTCGTTAAATTGTAGGTTACCATTGTGCTGTTTACGGAATTTCGAGATCTCTCCATTTAAGACCGGTCTTGCCTGACACCCTGAATCATTCTTATTCGTTTCCTCTTGTAGTCCACCAAGTTTATTCAACTCTTTTGCAATTTACATAAGACAGTGGAGTGCTTCCCCCTCAGCCCTATGTTGTCGTTCAGTTTCATAGAATTGCTTTGAACATATTTGGTTGATAAGAAAAGTTTTACAAGCTTTGGTCTGTTTTATCTCAGGTTTTGATATTCTTTGTAAGACTACAGACCTCCATATGATTGTATGAGGAATGTCCATGTATGTATATCCACCTCTATTGTAAATGTACATTTATGTTCAGTCAAGTGAGGTCAATAAATATAAAAAGCTTGTCTGTCACAATAACCACACGTGTAAGAGATGAAGGCAGCTGCCCCAGTATATGTGGCTTTTTCTCTCACAAGGAGCACAAGTTGTCTTTTGTTTTTTTACATGTTCTACCATACAGTAATTTATTTGTAAAGTAGGAACTGTTTCATGTGATTTGATGTACTGTGATGTTTCGACACAAGCTGGCTTCCAGGCTTCCACTAGAGATGTCACGATGTTAAATATTGCATTCATTATCAACCAAGTTTGTAAAGCCTTTTTACCACATAGTCGAAGTAGGACGCTCTTCTCACTCGCTGTTTTCTTGTACTTTTTCATAGAGAAGAAAGTATATGAATCCCTTTTTAGATAGCATGTTTGTTAGCAAACCTTTTTTTTTCTAACCCCAAAAGAAGCCATTGGTATTGTAGCTGAATTGACCGCAATCTTTCCTGAATGGGAGAAAAAAAGTAGAATTTCACATTAAGAAAAGATAGTTTTTAGACAATGGAAAATATTGTTGCTTTGTGACTTATCCCTGTCTTTTTATGAAAAAATAAAATATGCATTATTTTGCATTTTGTTGGGGCTGTTAATGTGTGAAGTATACAACAGGAAAATCCAAAATCTTGGTAAGAAATAAATATTTAATGCCATTCATTTGTTCTATAGTCGTAGCCGCTGCATGTCAACACCAGACTTTCTAAAAGGAGAAAGAAAAGTCAAATCCATCTACATTTTAATACCGTGAAACTACAAATACATAATTATAAGGAAGATAGTTGTTTACATAATCAAGCACAGCCACTGAATTCAAAGAAAACTAAAGATTAAAATCGAGCATAGGTCCATTTTTTAAGATAAGTTCTTACTCTCTACCTCCAGTTTGGTATTCATCAGTTCTTGGAAATAGCACCTGATCGTATTTACACATTGGCAGAGCATTATCTTAGTACATTCCAACTTATGCTGCTCAGCACACCTTAACATGATTTTAATACAATTACACTGTCACAAGTCTCGACTGACTGTATCACCGATAAGGCAAAAACCTGTCTGACGGCTGGTAGCAAGATTCCTTTTACATTCAATCGCCTGCAATTAAACCACAAAGCAAACCCTTCATTATCAAGGAATTAAAGTCACTTTTCTATTGAGAGAAACAACCATAAAATGACAAAAGATTGACTGACATCAGTTAAGGCTGAGGAAGGAAGAATAATAACATGTTTAATATAGAACAAACTAACCTGTTCAACAGTAGGCGTTCACTAAATGAGAGGAAACGGCTGGATCTGAACACACAGGTGGGTTTGCAGAGCTGTACAGGGATTTATTTGGAATACATAATCCTTTGTTTCAAATAAGTCATTACCAACAAAGTCTCTGAGTCCACTGTTTTTGTCAAGGTCGAGGAGTTCTAGCGGATTGTCTTCACTGGGCTCTTGAAACTTGATGCAGCTTGAAGTTGGAGTTGATAAGCCATTGGGTGAATTTTGAAACCATATAGCCTGGAAAAAAGAAACCAAATGGGCAAAATTATAATAGAAATTCACATGTTGAAACATTTGCTTCTGACAGGTTTTAAAACATTTACAAACAGTAAGTTAAGGACCCACTTCTACTGAGGTCTAAGGCAAATTTGTCCCTTGTCATTAACACGGCATTTAAAATTAATTTCATGTATTTTTGTGTCTTAAAAGCTTACAGTTACTTAATAAAAGCTGTGAAAATATGAAGACGTTTATTACTGGCATTCCTCTATCCTCCCCTCAACTAGATAGCCCCATAGCTTTACAAGCCAGTAAGAATTTGATCCATTTTCTGTGTAAATAACTGAAGAAACATCAGTTGTTGAGCTAAAACTTTGTATATTACTGCTTCCAGGTGAGCCATTCAGAAAGAGCAGCTGCCTCACAGTTTAACAGGTTGGTTTACTGTTGTAGGAGCTGCTTCTGCTAACTCTGAAATGTCTCAGCCACAGGCAATGCTCACCAAATGTTCTGTCGTTGGCTGCAAGAGTGGACACAAGAGTCTACATAGACTCCTAGCATCTAAGGATCCAGTGGATTACTTACATAACTGATGACAATGTCCCCACAACAAAAGGGAAATCCTGAGTGTCTTGTCTTGCTAATTTGGCTAACTTTACCATTAGCATAAACCTAAATTCAGCCTTTTTGTTTTTAGAACTGTTTAACTTCTCTCCAGCTCAGATATACTGCATTTTAATACAGCTGAATTTCCAATAAAACTGTTCTCATTTACATATTTTTCTATTTCTGGTGTCAGAGAGTGAATATAAAATACAGACTGAAACGCAGCCCTTGAAGACTGCATGTTAACCAGAAGTCACTTCTGTGCGACTTCCAAGTTAAAATACTGATTTTATAACTGCAAGGATGCAGTGATCCTTCAGAGAGAAAGTTAGAAGCGATAGAATATCTCACACACTCTTTCATGTCAATCACTAAACAGTGCAGAGGGAGTTTTCTTCCTAGGGGGCATTAACAGCAGCAGTTTAATTGCATCTAAAGCAACTGACCCTGAAAAAGCCTGTTTAGAACAAGGTTATACAGTCAAATTAATATTAATCTTTGCATTGTTTTAATGTGAAAAATGACACATTCTGGATACATGCAAGACTTGCATTAATTTGCTAAAAAGAGGGACAACATGTGATCTTCAGAACACCAAAAAGTATGTTAAATGAGAGCAATAAATACCTTGGCACAAACTGGTTGGCTGGTCGCTTTGGACGGTACTCTGGGTGCACCATGAACAGCATGTGAGGGAAGCCTGTACCAAAATAAGCTCCATCTGTGTGGTGGTGTCTGGAGGACTTAGGGGTGTACACATCCATGCACTTTGGGCAATAAAGCTTCACCATTGCTTCTCCTGGGATGTCTGACAGACCTACATCAGGCAGGATAAAAGCGATTAACCAGGGTTTCTTCATGACAAAGGTCAAAGGTTTGACTTTGGGAGAATTGGCTCAATGCAAAGGTTAAGAAAAGTCAGACTTACCAATAGGAAGCATTGGCTGATTCTCACAATAGACTCTGGGGCAATAACCAAAATCACCTTGCTGATACTTTTCAAGCTACGGAGAACAAGACATTTAGAAATCACCATTCAAGATCTTGTCATGATGCACGTCAGACACTGAAATGATTATGTAACAGCCTACCATTTGTGCAATGCCTCTGTTTGTGAGGATGTATCTCGCATGTATAAGCCCATAAAGCATCTCTGCTGCCTGCTCGATCAGGTCACTCTGGTTTGGGTTATCTTCAAGTTCCTCATCTGTAAAATAAAAGCAATTGAGGAAGTTAAACCACAGTCACTGAGTGATTTAAGGTGGGAACTGCTGCTTCCTACTACCTGAAAACCTCACCTGGCTCAAGGTCAAGGATCATGTCCAGAGCCTGGCGATAGTGAGGCACCTGCTCATTCAAACCTGTCAGGTTAAACTTGTCCTGGATGTAATCTTCATCAACCTACAACACAGCAGTACAAGATAATCAATGGCTATTAATGGTGTTCATTACTGTTGTAGCAGCACACTGCTACAGCACACTGATGTGGCAGCATTACATAAGAGCTTAACAGGATTAGTAAGATGCTGCCAGTGAAGAAAGTAAGGAGTTAAAATTAGAAATGGATTGCGTGAGTCAATCAGACAAACCACTGTGTTGGACACTGATGCCAACATTAACCACATAAATCCTGGTATGTTTATTTTAAGTGCTTTTCCTTTCACATGTCTCTTTGTGTGCTGTTTCAGGAAGAAGGTCGCATGTGCTATGGTGGAAAAGATTAGTGACAAACGGCAGCGGGAAGTATCTGTAGCAGACAGCTCTTACCTGTGAGTCTTAGTGCATGGTCACCAAATATAAAAAGACAGACATCTCCAGCTATGTGTTCAAGGAAATAAATGTGAGATGTACTAAAAGATGTATGAAAGTGTATATATTTGTAATTTTATGAATAACAATGGAGCTCTTTATGGGAAAAAACACTAAAAGTCAACAGGTGCATCAAAATATATACAAGTAACTGTTGAAAATTAGCCAGGATGAGACAGCAGTAGACATACAGCTACAAACAAAAGATAGAGGCCATTCCCAGACTGGCATAGCAGGTTATTAAAGCCAAGTCCAATGTTTAACACAAGGCCAAAGGAAATTCTTCACTAGTCTTGCAATAAATAAAATTCAGCAATACAATAAAAAATGTCTTTGTCCAATCAACAGCCAGAGTAAAATAAAATATCTGATTTATTTCCATAATAAACAAAGAAAGAAAAGCTGTAAATCCTCATACATGAGCAGCTTAAACTAGGGCAGAATGATTTAGAGAAAAAGTATGTACATCACACAAGGAGGGCTGCACTACTAGTGAAACTACATAACAGTTTAAACCCTGACTCAGACATGCTGCAAGAAGTATGAAGTGTGGTTAATAAACCAAACCCATTGTTCTATCTGCTCAAAGTAAATAAAGTTACAGCATTAGTCTCAATTTGCTAATGGATCGCAAAATTAAAATAATTGGAAAACCTGTTGAAAGTCCTACATGCCAGGTTGCATTAAAAATATGCAGTCTGACTAGGTTTGTGTTGCCTGAGGTGTATCAGTGACTGTGGGTGGATGTGAGGTGCAAAGCAGCCGTCTTGGGGAATAAACTGTTCTGGTTATAAATTATGTTTGACGTATCCTGTCAGCAAGCAAGAGAAAATATATGAAAGGCATGTTGTGGTGCAACTTCTGCACTGAAAATTAGTGGTCTGGGTCAGTTTTTTTAAACATTTCTACTTAAGCACAGAAAATGAGGCTAACCTCACAGAAGAACTCATTCCCTCTGAGTCCGCAGAACCAGGATATCCAGGACACCTCCTCCGAGCTGCTCATCCTGCTGACAAACCAACACAGAGATGCAGTGAACCATTTTATACAGGCTGGCTAAAAACACAACTAAAACCCAATAGTTTAAGCTATAGATGTGACGGGCTAACTATGCTAGATGCAGATGTGTGCGAGCTAAACTCTACAAAAACGACTTTTACATTTTAACTCCACCGTAGGTTCAAACAACTGAAAACTGACACATTTGGAGAATTTGCTAATATTGTGAATAAATGTTCATTTACGTGGAGTTTGCCTCTCTAAGCTGCTAGCTACGTTAGCTCCTGATTAGCTTGAAAGCTACCGTTAGTGCTAACACGTAGCCTCCAGTACAGATAGCGTCGAAATAAATTATTTCAGCGACAACATATAGTAAAAGGTGTTGTCGCCTGCGTGTATTTGACTGTTAAAGTCTATTTCACTCACCCGTCTCCGTGCTAGTTAACACATAAACTTGTTAGCTTTGCCAGTTTGTCCTCTCCCTGCTCACAAACGCATCCGGGTCATCCGGAAATTTCAAAATAAAGGTCCCGAATGTGCATGTTCCGTACAGATAATTAAATTCTTCAATTATTGTACGTTTATTCATTCAGCTCGTGAAAAGCCAGTTAAAATATGATGAGAATAATATTACACAGAATTTAAGGATGTTGGATGGAAGGGAATTAATAGATATAACGCATGACAATAACGATAATTATACAACTTTTGAAGGAAAGAATTGAATTGTTCTTAGAAGTTTACCTGGACGTATAAAATGGACAACATTTACCTCATAAATATTGTATTTAAACAAGGCTAAAGAAGTACTTTTCAGTATTTTACATTTTTAAAAAATCCCCTTCTTCCTGTCATATTAAAAAACTGATAGACTAATATCTGTCTACCTTTTATAATCTTAATACAGAAGCTGTTTCTTGAGTGTGAAATCAGTTTATTGGCAGATCTCACTTTTGTGAACTTTGTCTACGAGTTCATCCTTAAAGATATTATCTGTTACAGTGATAATCCTGCAGGTGCTCTTGAATATCTGATTAATTTCATCATTCTGGGCGCAAATTTTTGCAATTCATGAAAAGAAATTTGACAAATTGCTCCTTAAGTTGTCAGTTTTTAACAGAGAACTGAACTGAAATCAGTCAGTTTACTAAACAACAAAAAGCAATACATTTATGAAAACATCTCTGACTAAATACCATGTGTTTAAAGCTGTTTGTCTTTTTTGCCTTTCCTCTTATCTAATTATCTTATATATTTTTCATTTTATGTTCTCCAATCTAATTTGTATCATGTATGTCCTATAATAAGTGCCACTTCAAATTTGTATATCACTATTTTGTATTGCGCAGCAATTTGGATGAAGTCAAAACCTCATTTTAGCAAGAACTGGAGCACCACACATTTTTCTTTCACTTTTATTTTTAATGAATTTCCAACAAACTTATAATAACAGGTTCTGTGACTGTTTCATCATGTAGGTGGTATTTAAATATGTTGAAACTCTATGTTGGCTCACTTATATAAGACACAGTGATGTTCTACAGTATGATAATAGCTACTCCCATATAGATTTAATGTTATTTGGCTGTTAGAAGCAACACACATTTTATATAGATTCAGTTCATAAATATTAAACATTTCACAACATGATTGATATGTTTTTCCTGCTGTCACACATTTTATAGCATTTAGGTGATTTGTAAATGTGAAAAAAGTTTTAAAAAGTCCGTTTTCAGCTGGGATGGACAGATTTTTCATGGCAGATCTGAAAAGGTTTTGCGTCGAGGTGGTCCAACCTCTTTCTGCTCCTGCTCCTTTCCCATCCCTTCAAACATCAAGATCCTAAAATTAAAAAAAACCATTAGTGACTTTATTTTGACATAGTAGTTGGACATCTTAGATACTTCTTTTTAATGTTTTTGGTGCCAATTTTCTAATTCAATGAGCTGGAATCAGGCTTAAGGCCTTCAGCATAACCAGTAGCTTCATATAAACTTAGCAGCAGAGTCACACTCACAGCTTTAGAATTGCATTTCTTTTCCCCAGCATCATATTCAGGAAGTCATGGTAGCTGATGGTGTCTTTCGATGCACCGCCAACCACCTCTGCCATCATCTTTTTCAGCTCTAAGTGGGTCTTGGCCAGTCCGAGTTTCTCCAGCATTCGTTTTAATCCCATTATATCTGGAAAATTGAAGAATACAAGTCAAAAAAGTGCAGTTGTGAAGATATCTTGTCATGAATGAGCCTCAACTGAAAGCAAAAGCTGCTCACTGTAGCCAAAAATACTTCAAGGCTGCAAGAGAGGTGCAGTTTTACCTATTTCTCCTTTGTCGTTTAGATCAAACTCCATGTATTTCTCTGTAATGCAAAGAAAAATAATGTAATTCACATGATTTATGACTGCACACTTTATAATAAAACAATTCAATACTCACTTTTAAACATTTCAAGCTTTGAAGCCAGGTCTTCCTCTTCTGCATACTTGGCATCTGTGAGAAAAGCCTGAGAATGCAACAAGTAAATGATCAAAATCAATAAATCTCATATATTATTATCGCTATAACACAGGTGTAATGTTTTATGTGCATCCCCACTGTGAAGGAAACAATATCAACAAGAAATCAATAATCAGCTCAGCTCACCTCATTGATAGAGTTCAGTTTTTCCTCCTGTTGAGCCTTCAGGAGACCAAAAGCTTTACCTCCTGCGGGAAATCAGCAATCAGAAACAACAACAACAACCCATTCACAGAAATCCCACATCAAAAAACAGAATACAATGCTTGAAATGAGTTTTAACACAACTAACCTTGAGCGCTGTTGTCCATCTTCTGCGAGCGGAATATGTGAGACCAACGCTGAAAGTTTTGTTTCTGTAAATCGAGCCACAAGAGGAAGTTGAGCGGCAAAGTTTCATTTAGCACCGGCGAGCTTCCTCTGTTGTATTTAAGGCTGCGGCAGACAAGAGGTCAACTGAGATGACGCAAAGAAAAAAAATACACACTTAGTCTACTGAATTTCACCAGACGGAGAAAAACGCCAGTGTTGCAGTGCTCAAGTTTTCATACAGGATGTCTGACATGTGATGGCAAGAATGGTGTCATATATTGACATACTGAAAAACCAACAACACATACAGTATATCTTCAACAGTTAGAATTAGAGCAGCAACAATAATAGATTAGATATCAGTGACTACATAGTTCAGGAACCATTTTGACAATCTGTTCGAGACATGTTATTAAGAGTTAAAGTCTAAAACCTCTAATTCCAGCTTCCTAAATCTGAATAATTTCTGTTTTCGTTCCTCCTCTATGACCGTAAACTCAATATCTTTGGGTTAAGGACGTTTTATGAAGAATTAAAGCATAAAACTTCAGATTCCAGCCTCTTGAATTCAATTAATTTCTGTTTTCGTTCCTCCTCTGTGACCGTAAACTCAATATCTTTGGATTAAGGACATTTTATGAAGAATTACAGCATAAAACTTCTGATTCCAGCCTCTTGAATTCAATTAATTTCTGTTTTCGTTCCTCCTCTGTGACTGTAAACTCAATATCTTTGGGTTAAGGACATTTTACTAGGAGTTAAAGCCTAAAACATCTAATTCCAGCTTCCTAAATCTGAATAATTTCTGTTTTCGTTCCTCCAGTAAACTCAATATCTTTGGGTTGCAGTCAAAACGAGAAATGTAAGGATGTTTTTTTCACCATTTTCTAATTAAATAAGTTAATGATAAATTAAGAAACTAGTCAAGAGATTGACTGACAAAGAAAACAATTTTGATCCCTAGTTCAAATCGAAGCTGCTAAGGAAGGAAGGCCAAGGCAGCAGGGGGAAGTTTGTCATTTTAAAGCAGACACACATCAGTCTGCAGAAATAGTGCGTTCATGAGGTCCTTTTTGACACATATTAGACTTTTGTTATTCAGGAAGTTCACCCACTCAAACCTAAATGTGAGCTCAGATGTGCTTTTGTGGTCAGCTGTCTAGTTGATGTAGTGTTTGGTTCTGGCCACACGGTGTCACTGTTGGTCACATAATCGGGACTTTCGTGGCCAGTTTCAGGTTGACGCTTCTGTGTGGCTTAGGGAACCGAGAATAGGTGGCGATCAGTATAAAGGTCAAGAAGAGAAAGATGTGTTGTCTGTGAGCTCGCTGCATTTCAAAGAAAATGGAACGGTTTTATTTCCAGCCTCTCCTTCAATTAATTCTCTTAATAGTCGTATCAGAAAGCGGAGGTGAGTAGGTCACTGGATCATTTCTATATCAGATAAAAACCATGATGTATGAGAACTTTAACTATTTGATAACTAATGCAAATCTTGAATTAAGTGGCTTTCTGGTTTGACATTGACTGATCTAGTGTGAGCTTTCTAAACCATCAAACAGACAGCTTTTCTCACACTATATCTATATAAATTCTCATTATTTTAAAGCTGCCTCTCCAGGTGCTGTGACTGTCTCTGGGTATCAGGAAGAAGACGTAGCTCTCTCGTGTTTAAACCCAAATGTGACGGGTCCGGAGAGCAGCAACAGAGTCAAGTGGAAAAAGTATGTCACAAACACCAGCCGGACGGAGGTCATCTTCATGTGGCCGAAGAAACCCCAAGGTGCTAAACGTGTGAGATGGGAAGCGGATGGAGACGGAAGAGGGTGCCTTTATCTGTCGAAGCTGCAAAAGTCAGACGAAGGACTGTACAGCTGGGAAATCTGGCAGGGGTGGGAGATGGTTCTGGTCAAAAACATATCTTTAAAAGTAAAAGGTGAGAGTATTTAGTCATTTATCTGTTTTTGTTTCAAACCAAACCTTACTCATGCATGTTTTATGATCTTTCAGACTGTAAAGCCCTTCCACCGGTGACTGCAGCACCCAGCGCCTCTGTTCAGCTCAGCTGCCCCGTGAACGTCACATCAGGGTGGCAAAACGTCTCCTGGGCGATACAGAAAGGAAACAGCCACGTTTCTGTCGACTCCAGGAGGGTTCAAATCAACGGCACGTCGCTGGTTTTCCAGTCTGTGACCACCAGGGACAGCGGCTGGTACAGGTGCAGTCACACGGTGGGGGAAACTCAGCGCTGCTTGGTCACCAACCTCCAGGTCCAAGGTCAGATTCTGAATGATCACATTTGGTATCATCATTAGCAACACATGATTTAACTCTTATGTGCCTTTTCTATTTCCCTAAAGAAGTGAGAAACATCGCTGTGCCCACAACAGTTCCGCTTATCGCAACAAAAACTCAGCCAGGTCTGTTTGTTTTTAGTCTTTTACATAATGCGTCAATAATCTCCTTCTAACTGTGGAGTTGCTTAAATTTGCCTCCTGTCTGTCTCAGCAGCGACAGCCAGAGATGTTGCATCGACAAACAGGATGGAGGAGGGCAATGGAGCTTTGATTGCACTAGTGGCCCCGGTTGTTTTGGGGGTTGTCATAGCTGCTGCACTGGCTGGATTATTCCTGTACCGCAGATCTAAGGCCCAGAGCATCACATATAGAGACCACACTGCAGCTTCACGTTCTCTTACAGAGTCCATGGTGGGCTACGAGTGTGTGAATCTGGCCGGTTCACAAGGTGGGTGCATCGTTACTTCCCTTAGCCCGACCACTGCTTTGCTGAGCTGAGAATTCATGTCTTGAATCTTACAGATCCAGCAATAATGAGACCCAACAGTTTATACCAGGATCAGGATGACAGCATGCACACTTGTAAGTATCATCACAACTGCCCTCATGGAATCACATTTTAATCCTTATCCTTTTAAATAAGGTGTTTCTCTTCTTTATTGCAGTCCATTATTAGTCGTTTTCAGCCCGCTGAAGATCCGGATCATTCATGCTTCATGTAAAAGTCTGTAATACCTTATTTCCTTATTTCCTTGTTTGCATTGAAAAATCTAATCATCTGTGTTATTCCAGTCAAATGGAGACGTGCTTACAGTGTAATCTTTCAAAAGAAATCTTGGCACGGGTGGCAAATTAGAGGAAAAACTTGAACCCGTGACCTCTACAGTAAGGTGTCTGTAACTGGTTTTGATGAAAATGAAGTTATGGCACCAGATCTCAACCCGATGAACCTCCTATGAGACGTTTTGGATTAACATGTTAGTCAGCCCTCTCCACCACCCTCCATCAAAACACCAAATAACGGGAAATCATTTGGAAGAATGGTGTTTCTATCTGCAATTATCCTTTCCACATCTTCGAATATTAACATATACATTGCAATTAAAGTCATTTTATTGTTCATATGAGTAGGATTTCTGATTACAGATCTACAATTATGGCTGGTTGCAATTTGACTTTCAGATATTTACAGTTTGATTTTGACTAGTCATAATTCCATGGACTGCAGCTTACATTTATTTTCATTTTTCATACATGTGCTGAATACTTTCTTGAATAATCGATCAATTGTACAGTCAGAAAATGGTTGAAAATGTCAATTAGTGTTTCTCGAAGCCTCAAATGTCTTGTTTTGTCAACAAATAACAACAATATATTCAGTTTACTGTCATAGAGAAGGAAAAAAACTGAAAATATTCACATTAACACAGCTGGAATCTTTTCCTGGAGTGTTCTGACTTTTTTTCTTTAAAAATCCCTGAAAACTGATAGAATAGTTGACAACTCATCGATCCATTGATTAATCACTGCAGCTCTAATCTACATCGTCCTTTTTAGATATCTTAAATTATGTCTGAGCTTCTCAAACTGGATTTATGACAAGTCAGAATGTAGTCACAGATATCTGGAATCACAGGTTTTTACTGAGAAAAATGACATTGCAGATATCTGTAGCTACGTCAGACGCTATTGGAAGTAGGAGGCAGAGGCAGCTGAAAGACAAAACATTTGAACATTTCTAATAACTCGGCCGGATGTGTACTGCATATATCTATTTTTCAGTTCTTCCTAGTCAAAGAGGATATTTCAGACATCCGCATTCTAGTTTTTTTCTATATGCAGTTGTCATTTCAAATGTTTACATTGTTGTTTTTCCTGGACATGTAATATTACCGTACCATACTATACTATTTGTCATTACACAGTGTGAGTTATGGGTATGTAAAATGCAAAATATCCACAATTATTTTCACTTTTGATTTATTTTCGGTGTAAGAAATGTTTTTAAATGGTGAAAAATGTGAAGCACTGTTTCATAAATATGCTTCCTCATATGTCATGTTTTGTCCACAACCCAAAGATTTTCAGTTTACTGTCATAGAGGAGGGAAGAAACAAGAAAATATTCTAGTTTAAGAATCTGAAATCAGACGTTTCCCCATAAAAGCGACTAAAACCTATATAATTACCGACAATTCATTTAATACTTGACAACTAATTGATTATTTGTCGCATCTGTAACCTGCATTGTCCTTTTTAGATATATTAAACTAAGTCAGGAGGTATTGTAGATATCTTGAACTTGAATTATGACTAGTCAGGAAGTAACTTTGAATAATTCAGGTCTTCATACTTACATGGACGTTTCAGATAGCCACGATAAGATTCCTCCCAGGACAAATTATAACACTTTTAATGCTGATGTGTTTGGGGCTTCTCATTACAGATATCAATAATGTATCTACAGATATCTATTATTTAAACTGTGATATTTGCACTTTCATCCAGAGTTCCAGAGACTTGAGGTTCCACTGAAACTCCTTTAGTAACACGTGGACTTTACTAGGACACATTATATTGATTTTTCCTTTAATCTCTCTATTTAATATGATGCATAATCATGACAAACGAGTCACAAACCCTGATATCTGTTTCTCTTTGTTACAAGAAAATATCCTCCTTTAAATGTCAGCATTTAAATGCTGCTTTTTTCAGCGCACCGATGATCAAAATTACTCATCAACTCGAATACAAAGCACATGCTGTTGTTTCACTGTAGTTAACAGCCTGCAATAAATCGTAGAAACTGTCAGTCGTAGTGGCTGCTTCTCTTTTGAACTGTCTTTGCTGTTGTGGTTCCTCATCCTGGATGACTTCGTAAACATGAGTCTGTGAAGGAGAACACTGACGTTAGGACATGGGCCAGATGTGAAGCTTATTTTTGGCACTTTTGTTCTAAAGGGGTGTCCTCTCACCATTCCTATACTTGACTGTTCATTTGCTGGAAACAGAGAGGAAGGTAAACATCAGTCGATCTGGGAATATGCTATCAAATCATGCAGTAGTTGCAGTTTTGATGCGTGATTCCTTAATCAGATTCACTACCTGCATCCGTGTTGTGCTTCCTCTTTGTGTACATGTAGAATCCTGCAGCAGCTGCACACATCAGGAGGACTAGAGGGAGGCCTATCCATGCAGGAGTTTGCAGAGCTGAGGGACATTCAGTTAGGTCAAGGTCAAGGTTAATTTTATTTATATAGCACATTTAAAAACAACCAAGGTTGACCAAAGTGCTTTACAGACTTATAAATGAACACTGCACTGTGGGGGTCATCCCATGTAAAACTTTAAAAATAAGAAATAAAACCTTAAAAAATACCCTAAAAGGGAGGGGAAGCCAGTGGAGCGATGCCAAGAGCGGGGTTACATGTTCCCGCTTTTTGGTCCAAGTTAAAAGTCGAGCGGCACCATTTTGGATCAACTGCAGCCGGCGAAGAGATGATTGATCGAGGCCAACATACTAAGAATTACTGTAGTCCAGCCTGGTCATGATCAGAGCGTGAATGACTCTCTCAAAAGTCACCACGAAGTAGATATGGCTTGAATTTAGCGAGCAGTCTTAACTGGAAGAAGCTATTTTTAACGACAGTGCTAATCTGTTTGTTAAAGAACATACCCAGGTTATTAACAAGGGGATGTGTGAACAATCCTAAAGGGCCAAGAGTGCTAGCACAAGAGTCCAGCTTGTCAGAAGAACCAAACACAACAGCCTTGGTCTTATCTTCATTAAGACAGAAGAAGTTTAAACCCAACCATGATTTCAAATCTTTTAAACAGCTTACCAAGGGTTCCAGTGAGTCTGCAAAATTAGCCTTTAAGGACAGGTTGATCTGAATGTCATCAGCAAAGCAGTGGAAGGAAATATTATATTTTTTTAAAAATTTACCCCAGGGGCAGCATGTACAGGGAAAATAGTACAGGACCTAATATGAAGCCTTGCAGAACCCCACAGGAGATAGGGGCCACTGGTGAGGCGCATTCACCAAGGCGAACACAGAAGTTCCTGTCAGTCAGACAAGACTTAAACCATTTAAGGGCTGTTCCCTTTATGCCCACGCACTGTTACAGCCTCGATTAAAGAACGGCATGGTTGACTGTGTCGAAAGCTGAAAAGTTTCCCTCAAAAGCAAGCGTGCAAGTTCATCAAATAAAAGGCAACAATAAAATGAACTCACGGTTAACGGAGCTCCACTTCTTTGATGCCATCAGAGCTCCCTCTCTATGCACAGAGCAGCTTATTTCATGTGACCCATCTGGGAGAAACAGCTTCTTTACAAAGGTGTTATTGACCTTTATTAACCCGCTCTGCCATCCTTCTCGGATGCCTCCAGAAAAGGTTAAATTGAAGTTTTTTTCACATTCTGTAGCGCAGGTGAGCACACAAGTCAAGGTGAGATTGTCTCCTCTGGGCCCAGACTCTGATATGACTGTGAAGACAAAGAAGCATTCTTAAAAAGTCTGTAAGTTTAGGTTCATGTTCCTGCATTTCCACACTTACCATTGAGGGTGTGCAGCCTGTATTCGCTGAGCACCCTCTGCTGACCGGTGGACTCTGAACACCGGTAGTCTGCAGCATGCACAGCCTTCACTTCACTGATAACCAGCGACGAGTCTTTATTCACTTTTGCTTGGAGGCTATCAGGTGAGATGTCATGCGTCTGCTGATTCTCACACATCGCCCACTGTGTGCTGCTGCCCGAACCGAGAGAGGAAGTGTTGCCACATTTGAGTGACACTGACTCACCTTCTGCAGCGAACACTTCCTCGATGCCATCTGGGGGAAAGGGAACACTAAGGTCACTCTTTGCACGTTAATCTCTCATTTAATGCATTTCAGTACCTCTTAGTGCTGTTGTGTAGCTGGCGGTGGCTTTAAGCACATCGTTCTGTCTTAGGTGGCATTTCCATTTCCTGTGGTGGTCCGTCAGTTTTTTCTTGATGATCAGTTTAGAGAAGCAAGCCGATGGATTATCAAATCTAAATCTGTTTCCTTTGATCAGTGTGCCATCCTCGTTGCTCCACTCGATATGTATCCCGGTGCTGTTGTTACAGGCCTCGTATCCTTTAAACGTATTGAGGAAACACTGAAGCTCCATTGTGTGTTCTGCAGAAGTTGGGCTCTCAGTAACTGGAGAATGGAAAACAAGAGTGTTGTGACATTTCCATAAAGTGTTACAACATTATTTGCAATAATTACTCCGAACCAGCGAAAAACAAGCTACCAAACCTCCTCTGCATTGCTCAATGATCACTGTCTTTATTATTATGTGCAAACCTCAAACCTGCATCACGGTATTATCTATTAAAATATTTATTCTACAAAAATATTCTCTGATAAACTGCAATGTAGGGAATACGTTGATTAAAGTTTATTCCATCTGGCTTTTGTCATTAAATGTCCACTGTAGTGAACGTCATGCACCAATACTTACATTCTTCCATTAGCATTAATTTATTGTTTAAAAAAGTTAATTATAATACTGATATAATTATCTGATAACATATCAAAAACTAAATTGTTAATTATTGTGCAACTCACTCAAATGTAAGTAATAACTGGGGAGGTTATTGATGATTTCTTTGGTGGTTTCCAATAATAATACATTAAAATTGATGTATTTTTTATATTTTTTTCTTATAATCTAAGCCACAAATCTCCACTTCAATCACACTTATACACACAAACCTCCTAGTTTTATTCCTTTATGTATCATAAAGGATCTTACAGAAGCTCTTTGTTCATATATCAGTCACAGCCTGATTTAAAAGAATATTTAATAGAACATTTTATTCTTGAAAAAAAATTAAAAACATCTTTAAAAAGTTTCTTTTACTGATCGATGACAGTGTTTTCTAATTCATGCAGTGGTAAAATTCACCTTTCACCTTTCTAATATGTTAAGTTTACACAAATTTGTTCATGCATGTTTTAAGTTTCTAAAAAAACCTTGCAATTCAAAATGTAATTGACTTAATTTAAGTAATCAACTGGAGAAATGGGATGGTGATATCTTTCAGCTAATATTTTTTTACTCATTCACCTGCAGTATTTTGCCTTAAAGTGCATTTAAACAGCTGATGCATGGTGCCCACCACAGTGTATCTCACTCAGAACAATAGATAATGAAAAAAATCCAATTAGACACATTTTAAATCTTGTTTGGGAGTAATAAAATTAAAATCTCACTCAGTTTTGTTCATAACTCATACGAGAAATGGGTAGAAATCGTATGAAAGACTATGCAGGACCGCTTACCTTCAAGAATCTGAAGCGAAACACTCGAATTGAGCGTTCCATCATCACAAGAGTAAAGTCGGGCATCATTGAGTTCCAGGTGAGTAATCTCCAGAGAGCAGCCCTTCAGCAGCCCGTGTCTGCTGAAGGGCTGGATCACTCTTCCAGCCTTCACCACCTCAGTAACTGATTCAAACTTCCCACCAACGTTCCAGTTAATTGAATAGCAGGATGTAATAGAAGGTATACCACATGGCAAAGCAACACTATCTCCCATTAAGGCAACCATCAGGAAGTAATCTGTAGAAAAATATAAAAAAACATTAATTTCATTTTCTAATATATATATAAGATTTTTTAAAGCAGTATTTGTTATAAAACTGAAAAAATACCATCCACACAGGCATAAGCAGCTGTCAATCCTGCATCAAGGCCTGAATTTACTTATTTTGCCATATAATAACTGATGTTACAGTGTTTTTTGAGATTGTGCTATGCAGTAATATAAGCTAGCATCAGCTGCATTCATATTAGAGAACAACAAGTGTACTCTAGCAGTTCCTTGCAAGTACCAATATCAAAACATGAATATTAAACAGGTTTCTGCTCAAGTTATACATGTATCATTATGTGTATGCATTTTATATGTGATATAGGATTTCATAATTACCATTTGAACCAAGTCCAGCTGCTGCCTGTGTGAGAGAAATGAGACAACAGAGCCCTAACAATGAAAGGGAACTCATCCTTCTACCATAAAGTTGTCTTCTTGCTTGTTGCTAAATCACTGCACGTCAGAAGTTTTTTCAAAACCTTATTTTCAGGAAATGACGCAAGGCACCTCATTTTTTTTTCATTTAAGACCAGCCCCACGAGAGAAAACCTATATTTGGCGGTCACATTTTATTTATGTGGGAGCTTTCACACCAAAAGAATGTAACGTGGTACAGAACGAAGACAGAAAACAGCAATAACATATGTATATAATATATTTATATTCTCACCTCTGATACCTCTATACAAAATTGTGGCCGCGAGACAAAAGAATACTTCATGTGTACAATGTATGCTGCTTGTCAGACGTGTCAGTAAACATAACATCTATATTCACTGCTACCTATCATTTAGCGATTCTTAATGAGGGAAATTCAAACACTTTTACAATGCACCTCCTACAACAGAGTGTTGAAGAGCACAACTAACAGAAGGAGAAGTTCTGTTACTGACTGTAGAGTTTGTAGTATTTGCCCACTGGGTGGTGTTGTTACACCTAATGAAAGATACTCCTCTCCTTGCAAAATTAGCTCTAATTTCAGTTTACAGTAAGCAGCAGGCAAAGGCTGATTCAGATTTTGAGTCACATGCAGCTCCACATAAATGACACATGATCTCCATGACCACTGAGGCCAAATATCACATTTCATTATCAAACCCTAACCCAAAGAAAAGGTCAGTTTGCAGAAGAAACACATGCTTGATTTTAGACTTTGAGTAAGTTAACCAACCGTTTAATCAAGATGCATCAAACTTACACACAAGGATCTGCAATTATCATTATTTACATGTCCTATTTTCATATATTAGTTGATACACAACATGTAATCAAGCCACTATATCTCGAGGATCAGTCACAGGTCTTGGATGTGCTACAACTTTATAGGACTTGACCTTGAGCACAACACTTGCGACTCCTCTCAGGTCAGGCAGCGAGGCCTTGCTCTCAGCAGGGACGAACTGGAAATCTCTCAGCAGGTAAGCGGTGAACAGAAAGAGCTCCATTTTGGCCACAGATTCTCCCAGGCAGAGCCGAGCACCCCCTCCGAAAGGAAGCAGAGCCCGGGTGGAGCCTCCTCCTCCTCCTCCTCCCTCCAGAAAACGCTCTGAAAGGAAAGGAGAGAGTAGCTACTTTATTTGAGGTCTGCTGAGCCAAGGCGAAAGGAATGCACTTTCGCCCAGCGCTTGGAGCAGTTACCTGGTTTGAAGCTGTATGGGTCAGACCAGACTGCAGGATCGTGGTGAGCTCCAAAGAGATTAGGAATGATGACTGTGTTCTTAGGGATGAAATAACCTGCAATACTAAACATGGGTTTATGCAAAGTTAAAAAGGTGTTATTAAGTAATACTCTTCAAAAAATATCAAGAACAACAAAGAATTAAAGTCAATTTTGTGTATAAATGTTCAGTGACCGAGACTTTACATGAAACATATTGTGTTTCAGCTGATCTTTGTTTATACTTGTGTATCCTTTATACACAAAACAAAAGTGAGAACATCCCTGTGCAGTATCACTTCAGTGTCAAATGATTCAAACTTGCATGAACATGGCTATAAAATGATCAGTGAACTTTCTCAGATTTGGGCCTATAGGCTATTTCTGTGTGCATGTCTACATCATGGCTCCACATGGAAATAAAATTGCCAGAGGAGCTGAAAAACATAATTGTAAAACTTCATAACACTGGACAAGATGCTAAAAGATTGGTGAGTAACTATAAAACACAGTTGCAGTAGTGATCAAGAGGTACGGAATGAGCCGTAGTGCCACTAATCAGAGTTGCAGTGGTTGTCGTCCAAGAATGACGCCACAGGCAGTGTTCTGTTTGTACAATCTAGGTCCAAAAGGAGACAAAGTTCTGTAGACTTGGCACAAAGGTTGCCAGTGGAAATCAGAGTTTCTCTAGCATATCAGAAAATGTGAAGGACATTGCGTTACATCAACCTCTATGGATGAAAATCAGTCGAAACACAGTTGCAGCACTAATCACGAGGTACAAAAGGAGCCATAGTGCCACTAATCAGAGCTGCAGTGGTTGTCTTCTGAAAATGACGCCACAGACAGTGCACTGATTTTACAGTTTAGCTCGAAAACAAGAAAAAATACCGCAGACTTGGCACAGGGGTTATCAATGAAAAAAATTCTGTGGCAAATCAGACCTTGTGAAGGACGCGGCAATACATCGCCCTTTTTGGATAACGTCCAAGAAAAACAAACCCAGGCTTGCTGTTTGGCACAAAGCTGCAAAATGAAACTCTGCTACAGAACATGAGCAGAAGCCTAAAGATTACTGCGAGTGCATTCTTTGGTCAGATAAGATACATTTGTTGGCCTGGGATAAGGTCCGGCATGTTTGTTGTGTATCTGGCCAATACTACCATGAATGCATAGTTCTGACAGTGAAGCACGGAGTTGAGAGTGTGATTATATGGGGCTGCATGAGTGCAAAAGGTGTTGGGAAGCTGACATTAATAGAAGGCAACATGGATTCCTGTGGAAATACTAGATGAATCCCAGCCTGCAGATCTAACCCTCTTTTGGGCTATTTATTGCAGCTCGGCTGACCTGCTGTCTCTGATGGCTCTGTGTGGCACTGCCAGAGGAGCAACTGGTCTGAGTCGGAGCACTTCACTGATCAGCGAGCACAGGACTGGGAGTCGGTGTCTGTCACTGTATTTGGGGTATCGTCCTTCTAGTACTGTGCACAACTCCTCATATACTCTGGTCTGCACCTGAAGATGTAAATAAGAGAACAGAAAGACACTGAAGCAAAATTCAGGGTTTGTAAATGTTGTGTTATGTAAAAAAAATAATAATGCAATGCCTCTGGTCTGTGTAACAGGAAGGCCACCGTCCAGTTCAACCAGGCTGCAGTGGTTTCTGTTCCCCCGATGAGAAGGTCCACAGTTGCCATGTGAACATGAACATCTGTGAGGAGCTGGAGGCAAGAAAACATCTAATTTGAGACTTCAAAATTTCGAATTCCCGTTCTTGTCTTTATTTAAAATTGATTCATCGTTACATTTTACAAAAATATTGGGACATCATATTAACAAAAATATTGCATGATGTGACAAAATTTAGAAGTCGTTACTTTACAAGCACTTCAATTCAATCTCTCTGGCTATTTCCTGATTGTACGTACCCCTCCATGTTCTGTGCTGTGTTGTTGGTCAATGCCCTGGAGGAGGGATCCTATGATGGCGTCCTCATTTTTTTGGTCTTGTGACTGCACAAATAAGCAAAAGCTGATAAAAATGAGCATAGCAAGAAATTATGGTGGTATGATTCATGAATTATTCTGAATAATCACACACACACAAGAAACTGAGTCGACAGGTATTTTGACATTCGGATGTCATTCAGTCACTAAGTCGCACCAAAACAATTTTTTTTTTGACCTGTGACTTAACCACTTTAGCATAATTACATCTTTCTGTGGCCTGTTTTCGAAAAACATGCTTTTTTAAAATCTTCTATTTCTTTCCATTTGTTATTACTGACCTTGTAATTGTTAAGGTGTCTTCTTATAATTTCATCTCTCCTGGCCACCTCTTTCAGAAGACGGTCAAACACAGGATTCGGCAATTTCTTTGTGACAACAAATGACATCAAGAGTGAATTCCTATTAAATATCTTTTTGTGGTTCTTTACCAGACTGGATGGTGAATAATTACTGACTCTGAGCAATGGGAAGGAGTCCAGAGCAGAAATCCATGAGGAGCCCCACAGAGCAACAATCTCATTCAGACAGCTGTGTAGCTGCTGCAGCTCTGAAGAACTCTTATCGTACTAGAAAACACAAAGAATTGAAGTTTATTGTTCACTCGCAAAATACATCCTTACAAAATCTGTTATGCAATATGACCTTCTAAAACGGCCAACACAAGCAGTGACCTTATCCAGTTCCAACATAAACAATCAGCCAAGCACTAGCCCAGGGACGGAGCCAAGTGGTGGCCAACACAGATTAAAATCTGGCCACCCCACGCAACCAGGAGTAGAACCTGTTAAGTCTGTGCGTTTACTCATATAAACCGGAGTTACATCCGGTAGCTCCTATTTTTCTGGCAGAACTTTTTTTGCCCAAACCATTTCTCTATAGCTGTTGCTGCCATACAAATGCAGCATCACAACCACACCCCATCTAACCACATACAACCAAGTATTTCTGACCAACTAGAAAATGTTTACACTGATTTTGTACCAATTCAAACATTTGGTATTATTGTCACTGAAAACTGTGTAGACAGCATTAGTCAAATTTGGCAGTATTTAGGTTTAGCTGTGCATTTAATGTAAGCACCTGCAACCAAAAGAAATAAACTGGATAGACACAGTGTGATGTCTCAGCAAGGCGGGTGTCTTGAGCCGAACAAGGACACTTTTGACATGAGTTTCTTCTGGGCAGTTATCTTTCAAGCTTTATAATCACCTAATGAACTGAACTTTCCAGTTTTAAAATCAGTTGCAGATTACATCAACAAGCTGATTATACTGTATGTGAGTTCTCATGTATGTCTACATCGCAATCTTGTTGATAAGAGTGTGCGACCAAACAAAAAGGGCCAACACAGCAATTTGCCACTACTGCACTCGTGTGCCACAACCAAGACTGTTCATTGATGTGGATTTTTCCAATGGTCTCTAGTGCTCAGAGAACAGATACTCACTTCTTTTCCAAAAGCCAGAGTGGTGATGACATTGCTGGCTGCTACTGTGAAATCCTCTGAGAGATCCACAGCACTGCCTCGATAGTCCATCAAAACCTGAACAGTGAACAAACCTTTATCTGTTAATGGGATCGCTATGGAAATACCTCAACATTTAGCTTTGGTTTTTGACTATGATATTACAGATTATTTCTTTTTCTTTCATGTCTACTGGTGAGCAATTTGTTCCTTGTTTTTCCCTACCTTTCGCAGAAGCAGTGCCTGTCTCTCGATTACATTGTGTAAAGATTTTTGGCAGCAACGCTGTAGAGCGCTGTGGACGAGGCGACGATGTGCCCTCCACTCTTCATTATAGTCCCCCAGGGAGATGGTGTGACCTCCTCCAGACACAATATTACCTGATTTGAATGAGGAGAGCCCATAAGGACACACAATGCTTATGGATGCCAAAGAAACAAAAAGGACCTGTGCTTTTCTTTTTTTCACCTGTGTATGAAATTGGTCTCCCAGCGAAGTCAGACCACTTCTTCACCAATGCTTCTCTTATAACTTCACTACTATTAAGCACCACCATGGCTGAAAAAACACAGTGCAAGGTTTTGGTATGATGGCCAATCAAACGTGTCGTTGTCATTTCAGCAGTCGATGCAACAAAATGATATAAAATCCACAAATGGGTAATTACTTGTGTTTCCGCATTTAAGGCGGTAAATGCTTCCGTAACGCTGTGCCAGGTTGGTCAGGTGAATTGGTAGATGATCGTGTGCCAGCTCCATCATATTGCCTATGAGGAAGAGGCTGGCAGGGCCTGGGAGGGAAGGAGGTGAGGAACGAGGAAGAAACTGGCAGAAATATTGCAGAAATCTAGATTCTGCTCCTAGACAGATTTGGAAAAGGTAGAAAGAGAATTTTTATGATTGATCAATAGCTCCTAGATAAAAGTAAATTCATTGGTTCAGTAGTTTTCTGCACAGCCAGCATGACTTTGCTATAAATGTTAAGACGATAAATAAATATTTACCTGCAGAATTACTTCCCTTGTCATTTTCCTGTACGTATGAGTCTCTCTGGGCAGAATTCCAAATCAGCACCATGAACAGGATTACAACTAGGAACACAGCTACCGAAGTGACCACTGATATTTCTATCACCATGTTGTGTCTTCTTGCTGCACTTCAGAAAGCTGGTCAGCACACTGCTCTTCCCTTTTATAGGCATCTCACGGATCTCACAGCCAATCTGGTTGATGTAACGTTGACGTTTTTACTCAAATCAAGGACGTCTTAATATTTTTTAGGTCAGCATGTCTCACGATGACATGCACGAAACACATGTAACGAGTGACAGCTTGATAAACAAGGCTGGGACTGAAGGGCGTGATAACACATTACAGCTGACATGACAATCAGTCATGCTGGTGTTTCTTTATCTTGTGGAGCAAGTGTGTAGGGTATTAAGAAACTCTTATGAAACATGAGTCTGGATGTTTTCATTTACTCTTATAAAGGAAAACAAAAAAAGACTCTTCAGACCCACATTAGCCACATTTATTCCAATGGAGTGAGACAGTGCATATTTAATTACAGTAGTAGTGGGGTGGCATACCATGCTGGTGCACAAGAGGGTGTTAGAATCAAAACAAAACTGTGTTGAAATGAATGGGATCAGGCAGAACAGTATACAAAAGTTACAATAAAACATTTCTCCACTTTGCTGTTATATTTCCTATAAAAACAGGTCAGAAAAACAAAATCTTGCACATTGAATGAAATGCTCTGATAGCTGCCATTATAGCTATCAAAATTACTATATGCGATCTGAATTGGAAAGAGACCGTTGAGATCCACTGTCGTCTGGATTTCTCTGATTCTCTGTCAGATGTAAGGTTTTCTGGTTGAAGAGCTCACGGACACTGATGCATCCTCAGCCGTGAGTTGCAGGGGAGAACCTGGAGGGTCTGAACTTCATCTCAGTGAAGGGAATGGAGGAGTCTTTGCCTTTCCAGTCTATCCAGACTACTCCCTATATCAGAAATGACGGAGAAGGTCAGTGATATGCAGTCAGTGAGAGACAGAAACTGTGAACTCTTCAGTAGAGATTACCTGATTATTGCTGTGGGTGCCATAAAGTCCGTTGAGGTTGGTCTTGTAGCAGTTCTTGTACCACCAGCCTCCCATGTAAGCCTTGGCGCAGTGGATCCCCAGAGGATCGGGGTCCTTGTCTCGGGTCGAGAATGGACGCCCATTGTGGTACTTCATAGAGTCACCTGACAGAGGAATGCATTCGCATTAAGAGCAAAGCTGTCAGGAATATGCTGAATGTGTTGAAGAATATTCAGTCACAAGTCGGCACCTGCTGTTCCCGTGTAGCCAGACACTGTGAGAGTATAGTGCCTCTCCTCTGAATTGATGGAGAAGTTGGCGTAGTGAGCGTAAACTGTATCGTTTCCAGATTGCATATCCACTCTCAAACTCACAGGGCCGACACTGGTCAGATTGTGCAGGAGCTCATTTCCTGGGCAGGAGTAGGGAGAAAACATGCGGTTTAAGCACATCTACTAAAAGCTGTTTTGAGTCAGATGCAATGACGGTAAAAAGATCTTTCTCTAACTGTACCAAGCCAAAATTCTTCACTCAGGTTTCCAAATCCAGCTCTGTATTCACTCCAGGTTCTGTAGAAATCAGTTTTTCCATTCATCCTCCTCTGGAACACCTACAAAACACACAGGCGGCTGTCTAAACTCATTTTGTCGTTTGTCCACTTTAAAGTTAAACTCAGCAATTTGACTTACCGTCCAGCCACCTCCATCTGTCTCCATGTCACAGTAGACTCTGACTGCTCGACCCTCTTTTCCTTGCGGGTAGATGTCCACCTCTCCTGACTGCAGAGCTCCATTCAGCAGCTCCTGAGAGCACTCAGTGGGGTAAGGGAAACGCACTTTTCCTAAGGGATGAAGGAAAATTGTTGGTTAGTGTAATGAAGAAGTAAATTGGAAGGTATTGCATTATTTGACATAATCCTAAGAGCTTCAAAAGAAGGCAACTGGACTTCTCATTTTGGTTGTTGATGAAATTTCACCTGTCATCCACAGGTATTCTCAGTTCAGGACTGAAGAAGCATTTTCAAGAACCAAAGAAAGCAATGTCCAGTTGCCTTTTGCTGAGACAAAACATATTACCTGTGATGAATTCTGTGGTGACAACAGATGTGTATTGTCCATCTTTCTCGCCTTGTACTACAACAGTGTAGCGTGACATGGGCAGCAGCCCTGTGAGCCTATACTCTGTGAGGGTGGGCTCCAGGATCACCTCCTAATAAATGCACAGATGGATTGCATTTCTGTTAATAATGGCACTCTCTTTGTACTACTATGTGACAATAATAAGGGGTTAAAACCTACCTTTGTCTCCTCTCCTGCCGCCTGATAGATCACTCTGTAGCTGTGATAAATGACAGTGGATCTCCAGGTTACCACTGCAGAGCGAGCGCCCACCTCACTGGCTTTGACCACTACGAGAAACAAGTAGTTTAATCACTTAAAACTCTACCAGCATTCTGGACTACTCATCATAAACCTGCATTTCTTTTGGGCATGTAAAAAGTCCTGTATTCCAGTTTATTCACCAGTGGCAGTTGTGAATGTAATTGCGATGGCCATGCTCTGGAGACTGTCCTTCTGACTCAGCACCTTGACCATGTACAGGGTGCCTCTCTGCAGGCCTCTGAGCTGGTGCTCCACAGAGTTTCCTGACAGCATCACTGTCACTGTCACATTAGGAGCTGTAGCAACAAGGAGAATGTTAGCAACACCTAGCTTAGCCATTAGGTCATCAGGATCATGTAGCCGCACTCACTCTTGGAAGACTCATAGCTGATGATGAATCGGTCTACTTTCCCCAGACTGGGTGTCCATTGCAGCAGAGCTCTGGTGTCTGTCACGTTGACAACCTGAAGATGTGTTGGAGGGGCAGGCACTGCAGCAAAGAGACAATCCATAGCACATTTATTTACAAGTGAAGACAAACAATAAAAAAGTAGATATATATCAGTATCTAACAGCGCACCTGTGGTGATGACGGATGTGAGACCGTCACTCTGGGCTCGGCCAAGTGTAGCAGTTACAGTGACTATGTAGGAGGATCCAGCAGATAACTCGGACAGAACAACATGAGACTGCTGGGAGTCCACCGTCACAAAGCGGCTCTCCCCTGACAGAATGATCACAAGCAACACAATGAAATACTTTTCCAGCAAAGAAGTGACACTGTGGTTATTTGAAGTCACTACATTTGTGAGATAATTCTAAAATGAAGATGTATATAACTAGTCTTTGACACACCTGTGATAATATTGGTGAATACAACCCTGTAGCCTGTGAATGTGGTCTTTGGTTTGGACCAGGAGACAGCGAAAGAAGACTCTGTTACATTACTGAAAACCATCTCTGTTGCAGGCTCAGGACCTAGCAAGAAGAAACATGGAGATTTTCATTGAATATATAGCATATTTAGTGCACCCAGTACTGATTGTGTCCCTGTTGGTTGTACATAAATGTGTCACTACTGCAAATTACCTGTGATTGCAGTTACTCTGTGAATCTTTGATTTTCTCTCTCCTGCAGTGCCATATATATGCAGGACATAGCGCGTGTTTGCCCGAAGATTACTGAACTCCACAGAACGTACGCTGCCTGGGACCACCATAGAGATCCTCTTGGTTTCAGCTTTGCCTCTCGATCCAACAGCTTTAGTTGTCGTATTGGTGCTTTCACTTTGTACCAGGACTTCAGTTGTGTTCTTAGCTGCAGAGATCTTGTCTCCTTCAAGGACTTCCTCCTCAAACTCTTCGTGTTCGTCTTCGTCGCCCTCTGTCCGTGGCTCTCGTCTGATCACAGTGAAGTTCTTGAACATTCCTTGCGGTGCTGACCAAGTGATGGTAAAGCTGTACGAAGAGATGTTCACAGCCTTCACAGATCCTAATCCAGCCCCTCCAGTCCTCCTGGTGCTCACCCCAGTGCCGTGGGCAGTTGTTTTGTTCTTGTGTGCCTCATCGGATGTTGCCACAATGGTTGCATTTACTATGTACTGACTCTTATGTGTAAATTTCCCTTTTCCTGCCTTGCCAGCATCAGTTTTTCTGTTGTCAACAGTTTGCACATTTACAGTGTCTACTTTAACTGTCTTAATTTGTTTTTGTCCGGATGACTGTGTAACATTCTTCTCAGCCAGTGTGGACTGCTCCTCAGATCCCTTGCCTGTTCTGGTTTTATTTGTCCCTGTGACCTTGGAGAAAATGGTCACAATTTTAGTTGTGCCATTGATTTTCTTCACATTACTCTGTGTCACATTGGTTAGAGGCTCATCTTTCAGTTGGTCAGATTTAGTATGGGTTTTGCTGGCAGTTCCTTCCCTAATAAGGACTTTTTTAGTGGCCAGGACTGTTGTTTTGCCTTTACGAGCTTCCTCTTGCTTTCGTCCCTCATGTTTCAGGAGAACTTGACCAACAGTTGGGCGACTGGTCTTTGTGGAGCTTGAAGAACCTTTAATAGTTATTTTCTTGACAGAAGTTTCCTGTTTGGCTTGTGTTTTAACACCTGTTTTCACATTAGTGGTCACTTTGGGTTTAGTGTCGCTCTCTTTGGTTTCAGACCCCGTCTTCTGCTCCTTCTTTTGGAAAAGTGTGTGCTCTGCCTTGGTGATTTTCTCCTGTGTGTTTTCCTTGTCTTTGTTCACTTGCAGGGTTACTATCTCCACTGTTACCTTGGCCTTCCCTTTGACAGCTTCTGTAATTACAGAGTAGAGATTGAGAATCAGTCAATGGCCAAGGATGGTCATTGTCTAATAACAGCACTGACTCTCACTTACTTTTATTACACTCTGCTCCTTGTGGGCACCTACTGCAGTCTACACCAATGAATCCCTGTCGGCAGACACATTTCCCCTTCTCACATTCCCCATTGCCGCTACAGTCATTTGGACAGTTTGCAGAACAGGGACCTGGGCAGCAACAAAAAGAACCAGAGTTATGATTAAATCTGATCTACAATGAGACATATCAAATATAATAAGAAAAGGAGCATACATTTGTCTTTTAGAGATGACATCTCTCTTTCCAGTCGGGCCACACGTCCTTTCAGCGCCGCCATCTCAGTCTCACATTCGCCGGTGCATCCACCAGGCACCAAGCTGATCTTATGCGTCATCACCAGAGGAGCGCCAGGCTTCAGCTTCAGCTCCTGCTCCTTGTTACTTGAGTCACAACCATCATTGATGACCACCTTTACTGACTGTGAAGGGGCAGATTTCTCTTTGGTGGTGGTGCTGGGAGCCTTGATTAAAGTGGTCTGATTGGCAGATGCTGTGACCTTATCTTTATCTGCAACTGTAACAGCCTTTGAAGGAGTTAGCAGAACAGTTTGAACTTTCGGGAGGGCAAGCCTGTCTTTGGACTTCACTTCACTAGTGGGGGGAGATTTAACAACAACAGTTTGATTGACGGAGGCTGTGGGCTTGTTTTTGGTGGTTTTAGTGCCACTGGCAGCAGGAGACTTAATGGATGTTGACTGAACATTTTGAACTACGGTGGGGGCAAGCTTGTCTTTGGCAGTCTTCCCATCACTGGTTGAAGGAGATTTTATTGCAATAGTCTGATTGACAGAAGGTTGGAGTTTGTCCTTGGTGGTTTTAGCACCGCTGACTGAAGCAGACTTTGTGGATGCTGATTGAGCAGCCCCAGTGGGGGCAGGCTTGTCTTTGCTAGCCTTTACTTCACTAGCTGAGGGCGACTTAGCTGGAGCAGTCTGGTTGACGGAGACTATGTGCTTGTCTTTGTTGGTGATGGTGCCACTGGAGGCCTTTGCCGTAGCACTGACAGTTGGAGGTTTTTGGTTGGTCCCTAGAGTGGGTAGAACTGTCTGATTGACTGTGTTTGGCTTAAGGGTGGAGTGGACAGTCTGTTTGGCAGGGACTGCAGTGGTTTTTGGTTTTGAAAGGGTGAAAACGGCATTGGGTTTGGTCACGTCGCTTCCTGTGGCGTCTCTCTTCTCATTGGTCGTGGTTTGAAAGGAGGGAAATGGGGTGAGAAGGAGGAGAAGTCCTAGAGTAAACAGCATTTTGAGCCAGGAGTTGTGGCCAGAGATGGTGTTGCGTTGGGAGGATCTGTATATATGCTCCTGTAAAATTATGAACTCCTTGCTCTGTACTTCTGGGAGCAGTTGCTAGGGGGATTTTGCCAGGTGTCTCCTAGAAATGAAAGAGATGAAAGATCTGAATTATGACTGAGTTTAATGCAGGATATGCTATGCCAAGTAGTTTTAGAACTTTTTTGTGTCACCAAGTGGGGCCCTACTGAGTATACATGCTCTTTTTCAGCACTGGCCAGCTTCATTTTCACAGAGCTGCCATTGATGCTTTTAAATTTTGTGCCATGCTGTAGGATAGGGTCTTAGCCGTCTTTGGTGAGGTCAGTACTTTTTCCTATGTTCCTATTCATCTGATCATCTTTTAGCCATAAGCACTTATCTTTTAAGCTACTCTCTGTAAGTTATGTGCTGTGATCTGAAATCTCAGGTATACTGAGAAGAATCATTCAAAGTGGACACACAAAAGGAGCAAATAAAAACATCTCATCATACTACCCATACCTCTTTCTTTTATATGTCACTGTTTTTAATCCACTTTTACCTGAGACTCATTGTGCATTGTGCATGATAAGCAAAAAGACTGCACATCTTGCAAGAAATAATTACACTTAACATCCCATAACTGGACAAAATGTCAGTAAAAAATGCTGCTCAGGGTGCTTAAGTGTAGATTGAGCAAATAGAAAGTTCAGAAATGCAGCAGTGTTCCAATCGGCCACAATTCAACGGCTTGCCAAACCAAGTAAAATCTAAATTAGTGGATTTTCTGAACAGGAAGGAAGACGGTGACCTGAGCGGGAAAATCCAGAGAGTCTGTTAGTGAGAGTATGCAGAGAGGTAACAGAGCTTCACTGTACAGAACTGTGGCACACTGTATGTCTTTCACTATACAGATGGTTACATAATCCCCTGCGCCCACAACTCATAAAACCACAAAAAGAAATATGTCCAGCCTCTCGGCTTTAAATCTGCAGAAAATCAAACAACCCATAGAGCAGATAAACACTGTATAATACCTTGGTGCACAGCTAGCCAAGTTTTAAACGCTGCATTGGGGTGCATGGATTAATTGACTAATGCGCTGCAGTACAGGCTGAATTAAAAGGTACTCTTTACTTCTGAAATAGCAATTAACATGCAATCGCAAAATTAATAGTGCTGGACTGAAAAATCATTAGAATTCAGACCAATTCAGGGAAACTGTAGAAGGTTCAACACAACATTTATGAACACTTAACAACTTTTCCACTCACACAAAACTCAGAGAAAATGTTATGATCATTTTCTGCAGAAAACAAAGAATATCTACAAACATGTCTCTTTTATCATGATTAGATAAGATAAAAACAACAAATATAACTCACCAGAATATTGATTAAGTTCTTGGAGTTTATCTCAGTCTTTGCGTTGCTCCCTCCATCTGATTGGAAAAGCTCAACATAGACTCGCTGGATGCGATCTGGGAGGAAAGAGGTGAGAGAAAGGACCACCACTAGAAAGGAGGAGAGTGATAAAGTCTGCTCCTACTTAAGGACACCCCCTCCTCCCCTCCCCTCACACACCTCACCCCACACCCCACCCTGCGCCCCCTTCTACCACACCCTAGTGGTCCCACTCTCTCAACCACCATGGAAAATATTTGTACTGGAGTGTCATTTTTGCACAGATCCGTGTATCAGATAGGGCCAGATACCATCTTGGATTCCGTGACATGCATTTTGCAGGTAGATTTAAGTGACTGATAGGATTACATGATCCCAGTTTTTCTTTCATTTCATTCTTACTTCCAAGTACTTTGAAACAAAAATAGCCAGCATGTTTCAGCTTCTCACAGTTATTTCACTCTCAGTTGTTGTGTAACTTGCCTTGTGTCAGACATTGCTGCCATCCACACACAGTCTTTGTTTGAATTAAGCCCCAGTCTGAGAATCATGATTCAGCTGGAATACACAGCACAACACTGTAGGTATTCAGTGCTGACTCTGGGGGACAGGAACCTCTCGCTATATGAATCGGCTGTTTGTCGGAGGTAATGAGATGTAACTACGTGGGAGTTATGTAAGTGACCAAATATCCACCAGATTTAAGGAATGCTCTGTGAAGGCACTGCATCGCTGACCAAACGGCCACCCACCATCCCACCTTTTGTAAACCACATGAAGACAAGTATATCAAGGGGGTTTGAGAGCAAACAGGGCATGCAAGTGACATTCTGCTGCTTTCACAGGCGAGCAAAAAACAACAATTTGTACCATTGCAGCTTTTTATATCGAAAGATGCTGCACGATATACTGATTGTGTTGTTTTATTAACACTGCAAGCAAACAAAACCACAGTGCATGCTAAAGACACTGCCTTCTCTTACTGTTGCATCTGCTCAATCTATATATGTTGCAGTGCCGGTAAGCAAGAGCCACACAGTAAAACATTTATTTACCAATAGATATTTTAGTTGCAAACATGTTGAGGTAGTAAGTTTTCCTTGGCAGGTACATCATGTTCTGATACTGAAACACAAGTTACCTCTGTTGCAGCATTGCAATGTAGCAGATAGTATTTTTAAAGAAATGATAATACTGTATGTATGATGGTTATTCCAGGCCTTTGGGCGTTGGATCCTGAGGCTGCACAGCAAATAAGCTGCTTGGTTCCTGAAAGGGGTAAACATGGTCTCTCGCATATTTCAGTTTTTGAATGCGATTGGAGAAGAAATGCTGCAAAGCGAGACACACTGCTACTGAAGACAAAGAGCACCCAGCTTTAATGTCTGATAATGTCTAATGTCTAGGTTAACGTCTGCTGTTTTACATGTGGTGTATAAAATAAGAGACTAAAAATTGAGTTAGATGCAATCAACATAATTTAAAAAAGAGAAGACAACAAGAGTAAGTACAGTGGCATAGTGTGTGCAAACCTATTCCACACATATGCACAAGCATTGCCAAGCTGGACCATAAATATCACTCAGATGCACACAGTTGTACCACAAACTGGTTCTGTGCAAAATGAGCACTTTTATATGCAAACACATGCACATAACTTTATTATGACACATGTATCTGTTCATACATGCAAGTCACACGTTCTGTGAAATATTGTTTATATATATGTAAATATTAGTGCATATCATTCCTATACCTAAGGGCACCTTTTAGTAATCTCAGTAGGCCTATATCACCTGCATAAAGTCTTCAAAATATACAAGAAAAATAAAAAGAAACATAATCAGAACACCATTTTTTATCAAATTATCTACAAATTAAATCACAGTCCTGGTTCTTGTCCTCCATGTTTCTCACATGAGGCCCATGTTGCTTTTGGTTTCCCATCGCTTCTTTGCCTCAAACCCCCAAGCTATTTGCTTCTTCCTTTTCTGCGCTGCCCTCAAAGCTTCCTCTTCCTGTTTGCGTAGCACAAAGTCACGGCAATCAGCAGCTTGAGCGATTTTCACAGCCATCTCTCCAGTGGCGAGGCTGTCACTCATCTCCTCCGCCTTTGCACCGTCCAATGTGGCAATATTTCAGCTATGGCCCTCTCTATACTCTTTTCTAGGCTGGACTTCGGAGGAGGTTTAGAACATGCAGGTGGAAAGTCTCTGAATTTTTGTCACATTGCTTCTGGTCGCAGCTGACTCACTCGTGACTTTGCTGTGGCACAGAGGCTTCTTGCAGAAACTGCAGATTTTTTTAAAAAATGAGGGATTCTGAATAAAGTCACTTTGATGAAATAGATGAAATGGACAATTGAAATTCAGATGAGTCTTTCAGTTTTTGCAGTTCCTGGAGCTGATAAATGGTCAGGTTTTGATGTTTTTTTAAAGATAACCTCGCTTTCAAACTTTCAGTTGGGCTTTGGGGTTCAGAGGGTTACTGGTGCTCCATTATCGCCTCATTTAATGCCTACGTGCATGGAAATGATGTGCACTGACCATCAGACACTCATTGAACTGATGAAGTCCAAATTTGGAAGCTTGTAATTTTAATGTGTGAGCAGATATGTGGAAGAATTACATAATTTGGGGGGGGAATGTGCCATGTGTTGTACTGAAATTCATTAACATCAACTGATAGGTTCTCTGGTGAAAAACAGATATTTTTCAAGGCAGAATTTTTTTTTTTTGATTTGCCATTGTAACAAATACATATGAACTAACAAAGTAGCTTCAGACAGTAATTACATACAGGACCATATAACTGAAGCAGCTAAATGGAACTCAGCCAGCACTCATTTTCATTATTTAAGCTCTTGTTCCTGTAAAATGTAAAAATATAATCTATGAAAAGTGGCTGTACTGATAGCAGACCGAGTCACCTTAGCATTCAGGTGACGAACAAAAAGTAATTGTGGATTCCCGAGTGGGTGGTCCCACTCCGTCTGGCGGCTGCCTCCAGGAACAGCTCCGCCTTCGCTCCTTTCTGCACCGTGGACCACCCTCAAACCGCTGACCCTGTCTTGGCCTTTCGGAAAAATGGCCGGACACCCACCACCGTCGATGGCTAAAGGCTAATGCACACCTAAGAAAATACACCTGATCATACGAGCACATTTCCCCAGGCAGCTCACAGATGCTGCTCAAGCCCATTTGGTATGTCAGAGCAGGTCAACACGTACTCAAGGAATATGAGTATTTACAGTAAATCCCTTATGGCGATACATAGATCTACCAAAAATAAATCTATCATTCAACCACTGCTGTCAAGCTGCCTTCACTGTGAGAAAATGTTACTGAACAGCCTGAAAAACCAATCAATCTGTAAACCAGTCAAATGAAATAGCGAACACATTGCTACTGTGAAACTTACAGCCATTTCTGCTACTATGACTGCTCTTGATTTAATCAGAAGTAAAGTCTACTTAGTCATGACAAGCCATCGATTACTTTGAAGAGTCTACAGTAAAAGTACTTCAAATGTGCCGCTGGCTACTCACGACACACCAAAGTCATTTTGCGATGAAAAGTTGCAGTGCTGAAGCCTGCGTATTTATTTGCCCTTTATTGATTCAGATTTAATGAAATGTCTAATGGTGGGGCTGAAACAGTGCGGGCATTGATCTGGCTGTGATTGAAGTGATGCTCAGTACCCCCGTGTTGCTTACATTGGACCTGGCCTCAGAGATTAGAATAATATAAGCACATAAGCCTTTGCTTGTTCCCGGCCTCTTCACCCACAGTCCCCCTTCTCCTCCCCCCCTCTGTTTTCTCCCATTACCTCTCTCTGCGTTAAGTTTTCGAATTATATAATCGCGCAGAGCACCTTGAGAGGAGACTTGTTTACTCTCGCTTTCTGAGAACTTTGAGGGGATGATTGATCCAAATCTTGTCACTGTGTAGCGCCAATAGGAGTGAGTGAATCAGATTCATGTACTCGAAACCACTCCCCCTTTTCCCCCAGCTTGCAGACGTTAAACAGGAATGCAGGGGGGGATCTTTGAATGTTCAGTACAGAGACTCCTCTCAAGTTCTTTGCTGCCCGTAAAAAAACCCAACATTAAATAATAAATATATTTGACAGGAAGGCTGAATCAAACCTAACTGAAGCACACTATTGGGAAATACATTAAGAAAAAAGAAAGAAAAGACAGCACATCACCTTGTGGATGCCAGTAATCAAGATTAAAATGTTACTATTTGTTTTTAAAGGGGACTTATTGGGTTATATTACCAAAATGTAAACTCCTATTTCTGTCCCTATAGGTCACCCAGGTCATCACAAAGTTTCTCCTCTCAGGTCTGGGTTTTATTGGATAATCTGTATTTTATTTAGCTCCACAAAGCATTTAAACTCTTAAACCGACACAAAACAGTCACAATTTCACAAACAAATTAAGACAAAGATGTCAGTTTGATCTGTTTTTCATACAAAATAAATTCAATTTAAAAATATCTGTCATTAACAAGGTAATTTGTGACAGCATAATCACCCTTATATTTCTCAAACAGCTGGTGGTTTACTTAGAAATTGAATAAATATCTTTGTTGCAACCCTCAACATTTGCTATTCATAATGTGTGAATGCTTGCATCATGCTGCTCTTACTCTGTGGAGTCTGCTGCACTCGGATACAATGACAAAATATATTTTCAGGAAGACAAAACTTGTTTAAGACAGTAAAAGTGTCTTTTGCCATACCTGTGGATTTACAGAGAGAGGACCAAAGTGTGTGTTGCTCAGATCAGCACCTGTTTATCACTGAGCTCTGCTTCAAGCTCTCTGACGGATCCACGACACCACAAGAGCACCAGCTACTGGCGTAGAGGTGCACTATTGTCTAATTTTTCCTCTCCTTTTTGTTGTATTTCTGGGACAGGAGGCCACTTGTTCAGAGCCCCTTTGGCACATTTTAATGAAAGTGTTAATTCTTCACATGTTTCATCTGTTTCTACCTTCGTTAATTATTTGCACTTTACTCTGACACAAGGGACACTTCTTCTAGGGTGGATGCATGAAATGAGACCAGCAAGACCAGAGAGCAATTGAAGTGTTTATTTATTAATATAAAGCAAAAGCAAAGATTAACACATTAATATAAAACTGATTAACATGACATCAGTTAAGGCATGCTGCTGTGTTAATGCACATGACCATAACATATCATAATGTAGCTCTGTCTGCTTTAATCCATAGCTATAGAGAACAAGCTTCCCAAATAGACATACTGCTCAAAGAATCATACCTGTAGTGTGACCCAGCACCTCACTGTACCAATATTCCCTACAGCTCCATATTTCTTTTTGATAATTTCTTTAAAAAATTTTTGCAAAAGAGATAAAAAACGTACATTTTAAAATGTGTAAAGCTCTTTCTTACACCAACTACTCTTGGTAAAACAGTTTGGAGCAGCTAACTGCATGGAACTTGTTTTACAGATTTAGTTCTGAGTGTGTGAAATGCAAATTATGAGTGAAGAGGAAAAAGGTGGTTGAAGAGAAGAATGAAAGATGGCTGCAAGAGTTAATCGCTGTATATCTGCTTTAACGCAGGTCTGCAACATTTAAACCTTCCATGTGTTATTAAATGCCTGGTGCTAATTTTTATATCTAACCGGAGACTAAAAACTGTAGTCATTGATGGACTCCAAATCATGGACAAAACCAGCCTTTCTGACTGTTGTGCTTTGTAAACACAAATCAAAGTATCTCACTTCTTTACCACAAAGGCATGGCCTTGGCATCTTTGAGCTGAGTTGTGAACAGCTCGATGTCCGCCTGTTTCACTGGAAAGCTTCCCAGCTGTCCAATCTTCTCCACAGTTCTGGAGATGAAGGCCACCAGGTCACTGAAGCCTTTGAGAAATGCATCACCAGTTGTGAGGAGTTCTCTCATGTCTTCTCCAGTTGGGATGTTGTACTGAACTTTTTCATCCAACTTGTACTGCAGGCTTTCTGCTACCTCGAAGGCTCTGTCAACAGCCTAAAATCAAAACATCAAAACAGAAAACCTCAGCAGAGAATTGATGATGACACTGTTTCTGTTTCTTCAGGTTTTATATGTAATAAAGTATGATGCATGAAATTATTTGTTTCAGATTATATTTATTAAGTTCAACTTCAATTATATCCTTCTGTATTTGTACTTACTGAAACTTATTTGTCCATGTGTTCAATTGTTTACTTTTTCATTCATTTTTAATGAAAAATGAATGGGGTTTAGACTTAAAATCCATCCATCACAGTCATTGAGTTAAATTGAGCATTGGATTTTTATATTTTTTATGGCCAATAAGCCAGGATCAGATGACTTCAGTACATGCATTTCTACTAACATTTTCTAGTTAAATTCACCTGCTGAAGTTCTGACCCTCTCACTACCTTCATATTTTTATTATGGGATTATACTGCTGGCAACTCATAAACCCAAAATTAAAGTTTGTAATTCAAATAAGGAAGACATAACACAGATTTTAAATTGTTTGATGTAATATTCTAATTTATCATGGTTTTGGTTTTGGTTTGTTTCCTGTTTAATTTAAAATTCTGCATCCTTGTGTGTCCGTAGTTGTTTTACTTCCTCCCTTTGTGAGTTTTCCCTCCTTTTTTGATGTCCCTCCTCATTGGCTTGACTCATGTCTCCTAAATCAGCCATTTGTGTGTATTTATAGTTTTATCTTTCCCTCTGTCTTTGCTAGTTAGTCTTGTCGTGTTTCTTGGTTACTTCTGGTTTGTACCCTGTTGTGTTACTTAATGTCTTGCTTTAGTTTGTTCCTTTCCTCTTGTTGACTTTTGGATTTCTGGTTTACATTTGCCAGCTCCCTGTTTTTTTTTTTGTGCCTGACTTTACATCTGTTTGACTGCAAGCAGTGTGCAGTTGTGCCGGACATACCTCAGATATTGGTGTGATATATTTTGCAATAACCGATTCCAGTGGCACCCCAACCCCATCCAGGGTAATTTGGTCATCTTCGTGCTCCTTCATCCACTCCAAGGTCTTCTTCCCTAAGTGAGTTTCAGCCTTGATAACAGTGATGAGTGCCTTAACGGCAGCACGTTTCTTCTTCACATCTGAGCTTTGATCTGAACTTCGATGGGATATTGCTTCATGGAAACCTAAATTTACTGCCCCCAAAATAACACCAATAGTTGCATTTTTCAGAAGAAACTTTCCTATCTTCAATGTGTATGTGTTGGCAAGCTCACAGAAGGTTTTTAAAGTCTCAGCAACTCTGGAAAACTCTGCAACCTCACTGCGGGCTTCAGCCACTTCAGCTTCCATTTCCTCTTGTACTTCTTCTGACATTCCTTCAGCTTCTTCTTCAGCTGCTTCAATAGATTCTTCAGCACCTTCAACTGTTTCCTCAATTTCTTCCATTTTTTGGAATGGTGGGACTTGGTTACCCTGAGAAGACAGATATTTGAAAAGATATCAATTACTGCAGCAGTGCACATGTAGTTACTCATTAAACAGCAATTACAGGTAAAGCAAACATACCCACATACAACACTTGTGTGTTCAAGCAGAGGAATGTTCCTAATTGTAACAAGACAAACAATAAAACCCATTTTTAAATATGACCTGTAAAACGATGAGTTGAGGACTTTTGGCTGTTGCTAAAACTTTGCTTTAGTGCCACCATCAGGCTGATCCCTGCAGTTTCACAAAATGAGGCACTGTTTTGTTTCAAACTACTTTTCTTTGTCAAATAAAAATTGCTAATTGTTTTCAGTTATTAATAAAAGGTTATAATTTACTTTTAACATTTGTCTGCCTTGGATCTGCTCCAGCTCAAGTATATATATTACAATTTTTATGAGTACAGCATTCCAAATCCACACAAAAAGCATGAATGAGTAATGTCAGAAGGTACCAAATTACTGTAATGCATTCTGCTATAGTTAGCACTATAAATAATCAGGCATTATAACCCACTATAATATCTTTTACAGCTAAGAATAGATTATTGTGTGAGAGAAAGTCTTGCTGCTCTTTAGCAAGAAGCATGCTGGAAAATTACTGTTACACACACTGAAGCACACTGACACAGGATAAATTCAGTTTGGCATGCAAACACACTGTAATGCATTACTGTAAAAATACAACCAATTTTTTTTATACCAAATGACTCAGTGCACTTTTTAATTGTACATCCACACACTTACATGACATGACAAACAAATTACACTTTGCTAGAAATCCTCAACGCATTACTTGTAGATCCTGTTATTGTAACTCTACAATGTGTCTTGCATTGTCCCTGACAAACAAACAAATAAAGAAAGATTTTGCTTCCCGCTCAACATTTGAATTATTAAATGTGATAGAGAACTTTTTAAAAATACACGTCTTGCAGACAAAACTGAGCCACACTGGAAGTCTCAACATCATATTAGTCCAAGTGAAGTTGCTTCAGAAATACTATATCCTGTTTTTATTCTTTGTGTCAACCTCCCAACTGAATTTATGTTCCTCCTCGCTTGCCTGTGCATTGAAGCCCTTCAGACTGGGCCACCGTTTGACCAATCACAATTCATGGAAAGTGAGTCGGTCCTCCTCACTAATGGGCCTGTACCAGGATCAGCAGGCTATTATCTGTTCAATATGGATACCAAATGTAGTAAAGATAACATCAATCAATAAATATCTGTGTTGATGTAAAGCAAAAATAAATAAGCTCAAATTAAATATTATTTAATATGGCACATATAAATTAACATAGTCTTTGATAAAAAAAAAAATGTTTGTGTGATGAGCGTGGCAAGGAACCAATAACGAATGTAGTTTTAATTGACTTTGACCAATCAGAGGCTTCAGCCCGCCTCCTGACTTTCCATTGGTTGGTTGCGCCTGTTAAGGTCAAAGGTCAAAGTACCAAAGGGAGCTACTAAGAAGGAAATTTTATTTCAGGAGAAAACACCCACGCCTGTCGCCATTATCCAGCTAATGTGCCAGTTCTTTGCACTGGTGAGTTGAGTCAATTTATAGCCTGGCACATGTAGCAAAGTCCGCTAGGCATGATGCTAATTTTCACCATATTAAACTCTTTTGACTGCTGTTAATACGTTAGCGCCGCTAGCTTAAATGCTAAATAGTGCAAGGTAAAATCCCAACAGAATATGTTAAAAGGATTTGTGGCTTGAATGTTGGATTTGTGAATAGTTTAAGAGACATTACCAATTAACAGACATGTTCAGTCACGTTTCCGTCATTTAGAGACACTTATGTAATTTCTTTGCACTTTTAGCACTATTAGTGTGATTTGCTGTAGTTTACTGGTTAAGATGTACTTTGCTAGAAAATTCCACCATTAGTGGGTGTTTCCTTTGGATAAAGTTGCATCAGTTGTTTTTTTGTTTTCCATTATGTTGCCAACTTCAAATGAGTTTTTTCCTTAGGGCATTACCCCTCAGATCTAATTATTAAACGAAATTGTGATTTTGAAACTGATTAATTATCTATGTTGTACAACAGACATTTGAATTGGAGCAATGAGTTGATTTCATGAGCTCTGTCTTATGCTGGAAATGCTCATATAACTAGCATAGAGGTCATTTTCTGTTGACCTTATTTATAGGTAAGGATTTTGAGTTGGAGTGTTCTTCGGGACCTTGAAGTGAATCTCAGAACCATCCAAGAAATAAGCAGAGATTGAGACAAGATTTCAGAGACTCCAGAGAGACAGTTTCCAGTAGTGGATGGCGAGCCCAGTCCCCAAGATGCCAAACCTGTTGGTGATAGTAGGACTACTGTGAAGGAACAGTCCTGTTTTCACCAGCTACCTGGAGTGCGGTAGGATTGAACTGTACACACATACAGGTCTGGAAACAAATAACTTACTTACCTCCCTTCATATCAGTTCCACAATGGAGTGGAATTAATAATAGTGACTCTTAGAAAGATATTGAGAAATCAAGTTTTTCTTTTTTTATTTGTTTCTTTTAAGTGCGTACAATTTATTTTGCTTGGTTTCAATATTGATGTTGTCGGTAAACAAACGAGACTCATTACCAGAATCTGGTTTGTTTATTGTTATTACAGTTCAATATATGCAGTTAAATTCAGAAGTTTTTTCTTATGTTTCTGTTACACTGTGGTTGTTCACTCTCTCGACTCCCGTAGTTACTGAAGTCTTCTAAATCTGCTCCACTTCTACTATTTGCTTCACACTGTAGTTATCAGTAACTAATACTGGTTATAAAAACACTTCACTTTTGCAAATAGAACACAAATCCCATTCCTCCTTATAGGCTAAAAACCAAACTGAACGGAAAAAATGCCCTCTCATTTCACTTGTGGTTTTGACTTTATGAAGTGAAATTGACTAATAGAAATTAGACTAAATGAAAAACAAGCTGTTTCTTGACTTTACTCCGTTTGATTTTCAATATTAATAGACGATGGAAAAATTTAAACAAAGAGAGTCTGTTTTATTGGTTTTTGGTTCAAAACAAAAACATCTAAAAAAAGATAGTTGGAAAAATAAATTTAACTATGATACGCAGACCCTGGCAGCACATTTCACACTTGTCATTGCTATCTCAGAACGATACAAAGCAATACACAATGCATTTAGAGTTGTTTTAGAACTTGTTTAAGACAATAAAAGTGCCTTTTACCATACCTGTGGATTGACAGAGAGAGGACCAAAGTTTGCGTCTTGCTCAGATCAGTGCCGATTAGCAGTGCTTGAGCTCTGCTTCAGTCTCTCTGATGGATCCACAACACTACAAGAGCACCAACTAGAGGAGCATTAACTCACTTTGAAAATGGTAGAACCCAGGTCAATATAATTCATGTAACTGAACTTTTTCATTCAACTTGTACTGCAGGTTTTTTGCTACCTCAAAGGCTCTGTTAACAGCCTACAACATAAAAATAGAAAAAAACATAATAACTAATTACACATGCATATATATGTATATATATATATATAAATATATATATATATATATATATATATATATATATATGTACTTCCTGCCTTTTTGACTGATTTTACTTGCCTTTTTATATCAGCTTTTGTAATAAACAAAATATGGTATCTGTTTGACAGCGTGTAGTTGTGCCGGACATACCTCAGATACTGGGATGATGTATTTTGCAATAGCCGATTCCAGTGGCACCTCAATCCCGTCCAGGGTAATTTGGTCATCTTCGTGCCACTTCATCCACTCCAAGGTCTTCTTACCGAAGTCAGTTTCGGTCCTGATCACATTGTTGAGTGCCCTAATGGCAGCACGTTTCTTCTTCACATCTGAACTTTGTTCTGGACTATGATGTTTTAATAATTTTTTGAGGCTCACATTTACTCCCCACAAAATAACACCAAGAGCTACCGTTTTCCCAATAAATTTTGCTATCTTCGTTATGTCTATTTTGTCAAGTTTAGAGAAGTCTTCTAAACTCTCAGCAACTTTGGAAAACTCTGCAACCTCGGCGCGGGCTTCAGCCACTTCAGCTTGCATTTCCTCTTGTACTTCTTCTGGTAATAGTTCAGTTGTTTCCCCTTCTTCTGCCAAAAAATCTTCAGCCCCTCCAAATATTTCTGCCATTTCAAATTCTGCCATTTTTAGAATGGTAGTTACCCTGAGAAGACATATATTTGAAGAGGTATCAATTACTGCAGCAGTGCACATGTAGCTATTCATTAAGCAGTAATTACAGATCAAGCAAATATGTAATGTATAAAATATCCACATACAGCACTGGTGGGTTCACATAGGGGAGAGTTCATAATTGTAACAAGATGAACAATAAAACCCATTTTTTGAGTTATAAAACACTGAATTAAAAACTTTTGACTGTTGCAAAACTTGTGCATTAGTGCCACCGTCAGGCTGGACTTGGTAGTTTTACAGCTGGTTATGTCAACTGTTGTTTCAAAGAAGTTGAATTTCAGCCAAGCTCTCTTTCTTCCCAAACTTCTTTTGGTTCTCCAATAAATAGTTCACTAATTGTTTTCATTTAATACTGGCATTGTCAGCGGACCTGACTTGCGATGTGGCAGTTGTCACAAACTGTGTAAACTGATATTTCCAGTTCATACTACCCCTTTTCTTGGCACTAAATCTCATTTTCTTAGGCATCTGTCCCAACTCTGCCCCTCCACCTTTTTCTACTACTACTTTTACTTCCCCATACCAGTGGCTGGGCCTTACCTTCTCCCTACTAATTATCTCAGCATGTTCACATAAAGGGGCTGCCACATTAAATGCCACCCAGACCACATACCTTGCAATGGTAGCGGGTTTTAACAATGATGGATACATGGCAAGTAAAATAAAGATGTTGGCAGCATAGGATATTGCAAGCACATCTGTATTAGCATGTGTCTCTGTTGAGGTCCACGACTGCTATGGAGCGCTGCGCATCAATCACCAAATGTCCCTCCAACTGAGCTCTACAACCCCACGAAAGTCTATAAAATCCCTCCACCAGACAGCGTCACCTCTTGTCCAGTGATCACATACATCACTTTGCAACTACACTGGCACAGTCACATTGTGTTGCTAGTTTTATCATCTCCCTTCCTGGGGCGACACAGTCGTGCAGTAGCTTGCTCTGTAACATAGAAGGTCCAGGGTTCGAACCTTGGCATATGGGGTCTTTCTGTGCAGAGTTTGCATGGTCTTAATGTGCATGCGTGCGTTTTTATCGACTTCTCCGGCTTCCCCCCACAGTCCAAAGACGTGCTGAGGTTAACTGGTGATTCTATACTGTTTGTAGGTGAGAATGTCAGTGTGCTCGGTTGTCTGTCTCTTTGTGATGGCAATGCGATGGACTGGCGAGCTGTCCATAGTGCCTTCGCCCTAAGTCAGCTGGGATAAATATCCGACAGAGGATAAAGCGTATGTAAAGAAAATCAATAGATGGATGGATCTCCTTTCCTACCTGAGCACACATAATCTGAGAATTTTACTAATTATAAATATCATAAATTAATAAATGAATACTCATTTGTCTTGACTGAAGCCTTAACATAACTTAAAACAATTTCAAACATCCTACAATGTTTTTCCAAGGACTTATTATTGAAGAGAGACATGTCTGAATTCTGTGTTTGTATCAAGTTATTGTCAGACCACTCAGTTTCAGACCGGGTCGTAACTCATCAAAGTTTTTAAGGAAATTTAGCACTGATGGATATGTGCCAAGTAGAACAAAGACTGTGCCAGTATACTGCAGACACCAGCATGTGTCTCTGTTCATTATTAAAAATTACTTCTGTCTTCCAGCACTTGAGTTGTTCACTGTGGATGCTTACAGTAAAAATCCATCTCTCTGATAGAGTTATTAATCACAGCATAACAAACCAACCTGCTTCTATGTTAACTTCACTTATTGAAGTGCAAAGATGTTTTACTAACTCAAATGTAAAGGGATGCATATAAGCAGCTGTGAGGTCACCAAGATCTGGATGTGTTTAGGACTACCGCTCGTGATCAGTTTATAGAAGTGTTGGTCCTTGGTAGTCGCTGTTACCAATGTTTTCATTGCATTAGTGTGGCAGGTGTAGATTTTGGCTCCAAATGATGATTTGGTGGTTTCTAGCGGGGAATTATGCAGATCCAAAACACTGTGATTCTTCTCACTTCCATCATGCATTTGTATGCTCTATTGCATGCTATGAACTTTCTCACTCCCAGAGTTTGTGCTTTGTCTTCTGTTATTTTTGGCTCTGGAGTTGCACAGTCTGACTTGCAGCTACTGGTCCCACTAATGCATCCAGTGTTTATGTTCTCTTGGTTGTTTCTTTCTGCTATCATTTTCTTTCTTACATTCACTCTCACCACAACAGGTCGAGGCAGATGGTTGCCCTCTCTGAGCCTGGTTCTGCTGGAAGTCTCTTCCTATTAAAATAAAATATTTTCCTCTCCACTGCTGCGAATAAGCTGCTCATGGATATCTTCCCATTCCCTGGGTTTTTTCCATGTATAATATTGTAGATTCTTAAATTTTTAAAATAGGAAAACATGTATTACATATAATATTTTAGAGTCTCAACCATAAGACCCTTATCTGTATATATTTTATTCTATTCTATTCCACTTCTTCTTTTATATATTTTTTAATGTTATTTTATTTCTTACTATCTTAATCGTTTTCACCAACAGACCAAGACAAATTCCTTGTAATGTAAAAATTACTTGGCAATAAATTTGATTCTGATTCTGATTCTGATAATATTTAAACTTAGTAGGTATAGCACCATCCTTGTTTAAAATGTGCCATACAAAAAACATTGATATGACTATATAGAGAAAATATATTATATATTGCTGGATAACGTTAAAAGTGGCTTATTTTAACTGTGCATTCGACATATAAAATGTGGAGTAAATTAGTTCAACTCAGTTCAATATGCTTTATTGTCATGGATATCAGGTCAACAATAATGTAAAAGCATCAATTTGGTGTAAATAAAAAAAAGTGAGAGGTTAGTAAATTAAAAGGTAAACTATACAATTACTACACAACATTACATTATATGAATTATAGGTATTATGTAGAAAAATGAATAAGCGGATAACAAGAACAAGAATCAGTTATACATCTTTTGTGTGATTTAGGTCTAGATAATGCTTAGTACCTCTGATGGATAGAAGTTCACACACTACTACTGTTAAAAGTCTAATTGTAACAGTATATATACACTATGATATAGAGATAAAATATCACACACTGTAAAAAAAAAAGTTCTCTTACTCCTGAATTGATTAGATTTGTTTCACTGTCTGCAGCCATTCATCTTGTACTCGGCTGTAAATGCATCAAAACCAACACAAGCAGCTTGATGGGCTGATTTCTTACAATCTTCCGGCAACGGCTTTTTCTCGACCCAGGTGTTTGATTCCAACAGATACTGCATCCTACACAAGGAAAGGAGGGAGTGAACAGAGTGAGTCTCAGCCACTGTGACATTCATTCATACCACCGAATGTACTTACGAGCCAGTTGAGTCAGTGGTGGTTCCGTCTTTGCCCATGATGAGGTACGTTTTTCCCAGGTCTAAGTGTCCTTTGCACTGAAACCTCTTGGCAAACACCCGAATGGAATTCTCCCTCACATGCATATCTCCATCTAGTAGATAGATGATGGTAATTACATGCATGGTTAAGTTTTACAAGCAAAAACACAAGCATTGACGAATAGAATAGAATAATGTAATCAAGCAGCAATCCTTACAGTGCATTCACACCATCAGAGAAGATTTTCAAACGTTCAATAAGAAATGTACATATATAAAATGAAAGTAGTGCAAAAATTACATTGAAGGTGCAGTTGCATAGTTTTAGCATATTCTTACATGGTGCATAAGGTAGTAGTACGTGCAGTGTTGTAGATATTTGCAGATTTTGTCAGTTTAACAGTGACTGGATCAAATTAACTTGAGTTAAGTTGCTAGTAGGCGCTCAGGTCCAGACAGTTAATGTGAGTGTTTGGCTCTGGGGTAGAAGCTATTTTTCTTTCTGTTAGTTCCTGATTTGATGAAGCGTCTAGCGTCTTGGTAGCAGGTCAGTGTTAAAGCATCAGCTTGGGCCTGGTGTTGGTTTTCTTACTTGATCTGAGGACATCAACTACTTTAGTTTTGTACAGCTCAAAGTTACTCTTCAAAGAAACACTGATGACTTCAACCATATACCCTGGAACACAAGAAGAATCAACAAATTTCATTTGAACCTTTCAACTGCATCATCGTGTTAAAATGTCAGCATACAAAAGATGGGATTTGAGATGTTCGTAGTCAAGTTAGGATTCCAGAACGTCTTTGTTTTAAGTACTGACCGTAATCTACCGTAGGGAAGAAGCAAGCATGTTGTGCTCGGTCATTCTTTGTGACCCTTCGATTTCTTTCTGATTTGAATGTTTGTTGTAGTTTATGACAGGGTCCTGAAGAAAACATGAACATATGCAGTTTTAATAATTTTCACAAACCTGGAGGATAAACCATTTGCCAGTCTGGGTCCACATTTCGCGAATGAAATTCGCAGAAACAACTTTTTTTTCAAGTTTCAAACATGAAACTTCTCCAGAATTATTATGTAAGTGGAGTGGTGTTAGTCTGTGCAACAATTCCAGTAAAAGCAACATTGTGCAGTTGTTTTATGTCAAAACAGCCTCAGAAATCAGCTGATGATACAGTAACTTGGAAAATAGCACTTCAGATTATTAGCTAGGTCAGTTCATTTCGACAGAGGTTAGGCACAATTTAGACATCTGTTTGAACACTAACACTGGCTTCTACTACATATTGATAAACTCTGCTAAATTTGCAGGTTTTAGTGGGAATTCTTTTTTTCTTTTATTGCTGTTTCTGGCTGTGATTCAATATTTTAAATGCAGGAGAATGCGTGATAGAAAGAAATCTACTGAGGCACATGTAACACTAGTGTGCCTGTTGCTGTGGACAGTAAAACTGCTGGTTTGTACTGAGAAGATGATTTTGTTTGTTGCATAAGCATCTAATAGGTTGGGTTTTATTACCTCTCAAAGGTGAACTTAGAGCCTGGCACTAGAATCGTGTAAATGCAACTTGTGGCCACAGGAGGTGCTGTTGTCTCTGCAGAACAAAAGTGTGCAAAGGTCCGCTGCAGTCCCCATGACTTAAATATAGTTATTTTACCAAGTCTGTAAGAGTACTTGCACATTTCTCTGCAGATGTGTGTTTGCAGCCCAAAACTTGTGTTTGTGCCGTAACTAGGCAACAAGGGCAATTAGTGGACATGCTCTGCAATAGTGTGTATGTTTAGAATATGTAGATACACCCTGCTGCATATGTATAGACAGAGTCCTCCAAGCAAACTCTATGAACAGGATCTGTAGTATAATAATGTCAACTATGCATCTGTTGTGTCTGTTTTTGGCTTTAGGCTTTATACCATCCACAAGTGCACAAAGGTCTATGTGACGCAAATTTCGTCATCTTCTCAAATCTGCCATACTGACCCTCTGTGGATGCATGGAATATATAGAGATGACTTACTGTGCACAGTACAGTTTTCCAAGCTGATTCCTGCAACCTACAAAAGTGGCATCATAGCAACAATTATGTGTCCGTGCTGTTTGAGTGTCGTCCAGGCTTAAGTCTCCAACTTTTTCTATGATTGTTCATTTTAAATGCGAGTACAGCCAGTTGTCTGACAGCAGAAACTGAAAAAAATGTAAAAGTAAAATACTGTAGCTATAATTGACCTCAGAGTACAGGAGGAGACTCAGCAGAAATGTCCTGGGCTGTAACTGTGGTGATGCCAATTTTAAAATATCACTGTCACAGAGCTCAGCTTTGATCCTGCATTCATGATGATTTTGTCAGACAATATCCCGACCATAAAATAATGATCTGGTCCAACAGACTGTCTGTCCAATTTCCTAGAAGATTTTAGCAGTTATTTTACTTTTTTGTTGTTTTCCAACAAACAGGATGGCAAGAAAAGATGAGATTTTGCAGTTTTTATGTTGGTCAGGTGTGGCATCACATGCGGAGGTCTTCATAATAACTGCAAAATGACTTGGTTTAAAGTTAGATGACTTAAAATGGATGTACTCTTAGAGTAATGACTTACTCTCTGCACACTGACACACATCCTCTGAACACAGTTTGGAGATCAACTTGCTTCTTTGTGGGGCAGAGTAGAACACAGTACACTTTCTGTCTGCAAGAGAAACACAAATTGCCATTAAACTCTTGTTAAAATAAGCAGATATATTCCCTCTATCCTAAAGGAAAACTGCAGATAGTGTAAAAAGTGAAAACTTACTTGGTTCATAGTAATCATAGAACACGGCCGGAGCAGACTGGAGGAGGCCGACTGGCACTATTTGTTCAGCATCAAATTCAATGCATTCATTTCGTTCATAGATCTGGAGAAGAAGAAACAATCTTTCAGCATTGTGCAATTTTTATGGATAACTTGATTTCATTAAACTTACCTTGTTAAAGTAGATCAGCACTCTTCCGTAGGAGACTTCATAATGAGCAATGTATTGTTCTAGCTGTGTTAGCTGTGGAGAGATAGGAACAGAACTTTTTATTGCAGAAATAAAGATAGCTGAGAAGGTTAGTGGTGTGATTTCTGCTTTTCCAACAAAGGTATGATGTGAAGGAATATAGCTGAAAAGTGGGACAGGCAGATGCTTCTGGGAATGTGTTTCTTCAAAGTGGGTTCCAGTTTGAAATATATTTGATATCTACAGCGTCCCGAACTTAAGCCTCCCACAAAGACATGCACTCCTTTAATTTAATCTGACGGCAGCTGAATATGAATGAGCAGTGTGGTCACTTTTGTGTAAAAGTCACAACTGTAATTGACTTAAACTTTTTGTGTTTTTCTGTCATTTTCACCACGGCACAAGTCTGAACTGCATGATACAGATACGCACATGCACCCGTCAGGCATCACATTATAACCACCTGGATAATATTGTGTTGGTCTCCCTTATTTGGTCAAAAATGCTCTGAACCATTAGGCATGGACAAGAGGACCTCTCAGGGTGTCCTATGGGGTCTGGCACCAGGACATTGGCATTGGATCCTTTGGGTCGCTGTCAGTAAAACTTGTTCCACTGCATCCTGTTGATGCTTGATCAGAATGAGGTGTAGAAATTTTGGAGGTCAAATCAACATCTTGGGCCATTGTCATGTTCCTCAAGATGTGTGTGATTGTTTGATGTCTTTTCCATGTGGTGAGGTGCATTTTCCTGCGAGGATAGGCCAGTGACATTAGGGATTTCCATTTGCATGAGGGAGTGTGCTTGTTGCGGGACAATGTTTATTTGGATGTGTAAGTACAAAATTTTCTCTGCAATTTCACACCTATTACAGACTGAAATGTCCGTAGAAATAAAACTTTACCTCACTCACCAATAATGAATGTAATCTAGTTTTTGACAAAACATGAAGACGAGCTGAAGTTTAGTTTGTTGCTTCCATCTGTTTACAGAAGTCTGTCCTCTAAATCTATTAAAAACCTGTTGTTAATCCTTTACAGTGATGACTTTACTGGGAGAGTTTTATGTCTGTTCAGACTATGACAACATGAGGAGAACTACTAACCTTGTCCAGGTCTTGAGTACTAGCCATAAATCCACTGAGTAATGTGATGTCGGCGATGGCCATGCCTGTAAGATTGCCTTTTGGACTGTGGCCACAAAAACAATGAAAAATACAAGTTGATCAGGAATTGTTTTTTCTTTTTTTTTCATTAGGAGCAATTGTAAAGGGGATCTCACTCAACGAACCTGACGCAGACTTTGTAGGTAACAACATCGTCTGATATTATGTTGTTATCAAGATCTCTTGTGGTTCGGGTGCGAGCGTCAAACCACTCAATCGCTGATCGTGGCACTCGTGGCCGTTCCTCAACATCAGCAGCATCATCATCATAGTACTCATAATTTTCAATGATGTTAGCTAGAGAGACAGAGGTTAATGTAATTGCAGCTTTTATCAGCAGTGGTAATTTGTTGTCACTTAAAAAAGCTCACCAGTGTACTTCACTTTCCCCTCCACTGTGACGTGGATAGACATTTCGGCACAGTCATCCTTGGGTTCCAGTAAATGGTAAGCCTTCATAATCTGCCAAGGAGATTGGTGATTTACGGATAATTATAAATGTTGTTCATAATATACAAAATACAGAAGTTAATGAAACTTACTTTAAGCTTGGCATCTCCTTTTCCTGTGAGCTGCACTTGAATGTTATTGCCTGCAAGTTCCTGGGACAAAAGAGAGAAGTGTGTCAAATGAGATCAAATATTGATGTGTGCGTATGTAAGTGCATTGATGGGCACTGAGCGGCTGTGGCTCAGGTGGTAGAGCGGGTTGTCCACTGATTGCAAGGTTGGCGGTTCTATCCCCGGCCGCGCCGCATTCCGAAGTGTCCTTGGGCAACACACTAATCACGGAGTTGCTCCCAGTGGCAGATGGCAAGGCGCTAATCTCTGTCGCCATTGGTGTGTGAATGGGTGCATGCGAAACACATTGTAAAGCGCTTTGTATACCACAAAGGCAGAAAAAAAGCACTGTATAAGTGCAGACCATTTACCATTTTACCATTGATGGGACTGATCTGTGATACCTTCAGGTTTGTTTCCACCTTCTCCTTGTCATTTTCCAGGGCAAGAGTTATAATGTCGTTCCTCCCCGAGACTGTGAACTCTGCTGCTATTTTTGTTTCTATTTTTGGTGTATCAGGCTTCTTTAGCTCATATTCTGAGAGGGCTTCCAGTGCCATGATGGTATCCTGGGGTGGGGTAACAAACCATTAACACCACGTTTAACATCTCTAGGATTAACATCTTTGAGGATTAATGTGTAGTGTAAGATCAACCAACAACCAAAGACAAGGATTCCTTAAGCAATATCACATTACCTGTGAGGATACGTAGCCTTTAAAATAGTTTTCTTGGCTGGTTAACCAGCAGGCTGTTGAGTCTGCCCACGCAGCATTCCCAAGTTGCACTGCAGTTAGGAGGGCATAGGCTGTCATCTCTATCGTGATTGCATCGGCCACTTTTTGATTCTGAGGACTGGGATTGTCTGTCCACAGATAGCAGCCATTCTCCGCTGATAATAAAAAACACAGTACACAACATTTTGACCACAATGGTGGAGAATGGTGGAGGTTATTGTTGTGCAGTATGATGATATAGAGATATATACCAGCATAATCATCACTTTAAAGGCTCATTATTATAACATGCTGTAAATCAATGAGCAGGACACACTCATGGCAATATGGGATGTGAATAAGACATACCTTCAGTAGCCTTTGCTAGAAGTTTTGTCCATGCAGGTGAGCGATCTGCTCCCTCTGGCAGGCAAACTGAGAGGCAATAGGCTGTAATGGCAATAGCGTAGGTATGCTTAAGCTCTCCCAGATGTGATTGGAGATACGTTGTCGCTGTTGATATGCTTTCTTTCTGCAAGAGAGAAATACAAAAGCAAAAATATGACATTAATCTTAAACATGCACATGCACATGATACAAGTACACATAACAGTAAGTTTTGTGCAGGGCAGTAAGTTGCACCATCTGTTCCTGTCCTGCGCAGCAAGGTAACATAGTACTTCCTGTTTGCCGTCTGTAGCTGATTGTGTGCTAGTGTTGCAGCTTTTCACAGCTATTTTTCTCAGTTATTGTTAAAAATCTGTCTTCTAGTACTTAAATCCCATCTACAATAAATTAAATCACTACACAAGCTGCTCTTAAGGCGCATGTGTGAAAAATTGCTTCGTAGAGCTTTATATAACTTGGTGTTTTCTAATCTGCTAGCCTAGCAGCTAACTAGCTACAAATGGCTTCTGCCTCTCCCTCTCTTTCCTGTTCGGTGTGTCACATGTTTAGCTACTCGCCCTCCTCCTTTGATGACAATGGTACGTGTAATAAATGCAGCTTGTTTGTAGCTTTGGAGGCGGGACTCAGTGAGTTAGAGACACGGCTCCGTACTATGTTTAGCAAGCCGGTAGATGTAGCAGCTAGCCAGCCCACAGTAGCCGGTATGGAGGGACCTAGCATAGCTCCTGTTAGCTGTCCCCCAGCAGTTCCCGAGCAGCCGGGAAGCCAGGCCTGGGTGACTGTTCATAAGAAGTGTAGTCCAAGACATTAGCCCATGGTTTACCACCCACCCCCCGTTCACATTTCTAACTGGTTTTCCCCACTCAGTAACACACCTGCTGAGAAAAAGACTCTGGTTATTGGCAGCTTCATAGTCAGAAACGTGAAATTAGTGACTCCAGCGACCATTGTTAAATGCATTCCTGGGGCCAGAGCAGGTGACGCTGAATCATATTTAAAACTGCTGGCGAAGGATGAACGTAAATATGATAAGATCGTAATTCACGTTGGCGGTAATGACATCCGGTTAAGACAATTGGAGGTCACGAAAAATTAATGTTGAATCAGAGTGTAAATATGCCAAAACAATGTCGGACTCTGTAGTTTTCTCTGGACCCTTGCCCAATTTGATCAATAATGACATGTATAGCCACATGTCATCATTCAACCACTGGCTGTCGAGGTGGTTCCCAGAAAACAATGTGGGCTTAATAGATAATTGGAAGAGTTTCTGGGAAAAGCGTGGTCTCATTAGGAGGGATGGCATACATCCCACTTTGACTTCACTAAATAAAGTCATTCGGATTTAACATAAATGTCGGGACAAAATTTTATGACAGTTGATTAATTACTTGGTGCACACTGCCACACAAGGTTTGCAAATAAAAAAGTGATGCAGGACACTAAATTTAAAAGAAAAAGTTCTTACCACATTAGTTCGAGCTTCATTTGGCAGAAATTCAAGGGACCGGTACAGTGCAATAGTTATGAAAGCAGTCATGGATGCATGTTGGTCTTTTCCTTTCTATGTTAATCACACAGAGACAATATTGCATTCAAATCTCAGCTTTTCAGTTTACCATAATATTTAATACTGTCGTCACATATAAGTTCTGATACTTTGTTTTAACTTTTTAGAGACATTACCAGGACTTTTCTGTGTAATACAGGTTCCGGGTCGGTGAATGACCCATCGGTCTTCTGTACAGAGAGCAAGTATCTGACTGAATGCCAGATTTCTTCCTCTGGTACAATTTTATGCCTCTGTCCCACTTGTCCAAGAGCTGCTGACTGACGCTCTGCCACCATTGATAACACTTTCACCACAAGGGCAGTCACCCTGAGGCCAAGACAAAGAAAACAAGTGAGATGAGTGGAAGGAAAAGTTTGATTTATAATTTGATATACTGTAAATTAAGAAAGAAGATTTTTGTTGTGAGATATTGGAAGTAACAACACAAAAAATAGAATGCACTCAAGCGAGATGCAGACCCATGCCAGATGCCTTCCTAAATATGGCAGGTAGCCCTGCAACCTTGACCTTTGACCTTTTGACCGCAAAATTAATGGGTGACCAGATAGGTCAAGATCAACATCTGTGCTGAGTTTGATTATCCTATCTGTCTCTGTTCCTGACTTATGATGCAGACATACACACCCACGTACATACATACAGAGGTCAAAGGTCAAATTCAAGGCCAAGAGGTGCCATGTGGTAGTCCTAGATTATAAAGGGATTTTGCACTACTAGCCCTGCGTCCTTGACCTTTGACTTTTTGACTCCAAAATTAATGGGTGACCAGGTAGGTCAAGATGAACATCTGTGCCGAGTTTGTTTATCCTATCTCTATTTGTTATTGAGTTATGTTGTGAACATAGCCACATACAGACAGACAGACAGACAGACGGCCGTGACCACCCTACCCACGGCGGACTCTGTCGGCGTCTGTAAAGATAAATAAAGTAATATAAAACAAATACTTACCAATTACTGGACCTCACTGTACTCCATATACCATAAGATCCATCATTTTTGTTCTTGTGATATTGTAAGATCCTCGTATAACCTGACAAAAAAAACTTGTTTAGTATGTTTAAACAAAAAAGTCTATAGCCCTGTAATCTGTAGAATTGTTGAGGGCACTTAATAGTGGACACATTTAGACACTCCACACATGCACACACACTAAAATGACTGACAGTAAATGTAGTGCACTGCGTAAATAGGGAGTGATTTCAAACACAACCTACTATTGTGCCTCCTGCAGTTGTTTTTAAATGGGTGTTTTTTAGCTAGTAACGACTGGCGCATTTCCAAAATCACCGTTTACATTATAAACATTTGTTCACAAGTTCCATACATTGCAATAGTGTGTGTTTTGTAATGGTGTCAGCTCCTGTTTCAAGTTACATTCAGTACATTATGTCTGTAGTGTAAAATTGCCACCATAGCAGCAATGTGTGTCTGATGATGTATCCATCCAGCCTTGTCCATCACTTTTAACAGCTTTGGTTGTCTGTGATTTATACAGTCGTAAACAAAAGCTTCCATACACTTATAAAGGCCATGTATATCATCGTAGTCTTGAGTTTCAAATGACTCCTATAACTCTAAATTTTCTATGAATTAATCATTGAAGCACATGCATCTTTGCCACTCAAAAACAATCATGCATTTTTTTCATAGATTTAGTATTTTGGAAATGACAAAATCTGCTGGGTCAAAAATATACACACAGGAGCTTGAATTATCAGTTTTGGTCATGTGGAACACTGTGGAAATCATTTTTTTTTGTTGGCATGGCCTCTTAACTTCTCATGAGTGATCACGATTGACTACAGTGGGCTAACTACTCTGAGGCTATTTAATTAGGACTCTCCCTCAAACACTACAGTGGCGAAGTCTGAGTAACTCAGCCAAGATTTCAAAAAGCAAATCATTGACTTAAAGATGTCAAGAAGGTCACTTTGAACCATTTCAAAGCAGCTACATACTCTAAAACCATTTGTGTAAACCATTGTTGGTAAGAATGAATGATTAATTAGGCCAGAATTTAAAGTTTACACTGGTCTCCTGAAAGTCCTGACTTAAACTCCCTGTAGAACCTGTGGACTGTTATAAATAAAAAAGTCTGTGTCAGAAAGCCAACAAATTTAGTTTAACTGTACCAATTCTTCAAAGTGGAGTGGTCAAAGATACAACCAAAAGCTTGTTAGAAGCTTGAAGATGGCCACAACAGTGCCCAGTGAAGATGAAAATGGCCAAAGGATGTTTAAACAAATATTAGCATCGCTGTATATATATGTTTGACCCAGCATATTTTGTCATATTTCCACCTTTAATGAATCTAAAACGAACCACAAAGCATGATTTGTTCTTCTGGGTTTTTTTTTTGTACAAACATGCACAAGTTTCACTGACTCCATCCTTGAAAATTCTGAGTTAAAGGAGCCATTGGAAAATCAAGACTGCCATGATACATGCAGTCTTTACAAGTGTATGGAAAATTTTGTTCACAACTGTAAATTTAATGAGATACTCTTTTTCAGGATGTTTCATTCATGTACATTCACATGTGCACAAATGTTTTCATCCTGTGCATACAAGATAATTATCAAAAATCTATGTCATTAATTGTTTTCTAAGCTTATGGTTTTAGCATACAAGTGGAATTTTTTCTCAGATGACTTTGCTAGTGGAACTGGGTCAACAGGTCACCCAAAGCATAAAATTAAGAATTAAAAAAAAAAATCATCAAACGATTAGGACGCAATCAACTGTGTGATGTGTTCCTACCACGTTCAATGTAATCTAGAACCTGATCTCTTTTACCAGCAGGCAGGTCAAACCATTGATCACTCAGGTCAAGGTAGCGGAGTGCTAAAGCTGTAGGGGCCAGACTTTTCATTGTCTGTTCTAAGCATCCACTAGGCAAGTCGATCAGCTTGGAAACCTTCTGAGGGGAAAGAAGGTTCCTCGCGTATGAATTGCCAAATCCGTCACCTGTCAGGTGAAACCACAGAAAATGTAAGACATCCATCATTTACTGTGGTCTATGAGTTGTGTTTCTGTATGTAACAGCACCTCCTACCTTCCACTGAAACAAATATATTGGAGCTGGACTCAGGGACTGTGTCACCTGGCAGACTTCCATCAATAATCATAGTCTTTGTGCTCCTCCCTGCCATAACAGAGGAAAGTGTTGAAGAACAAACACCATTACAACAGTCAAACAAGTATCAGTGAGAAATATTGATACCACTCACCATCTAATTTAATCAATTTGGTTTCTCCTACTCTCTTTTCCATTCCTTCCGTCTACAACATGAGATAATAGAGAAGCAAATTACTGTGTTCCTTGGCTTTGTTGCATCTGTTTTGCAGAAAGATGAAATAATGCCTTTCTTCACTCACCAGTACATTCAAATTTTTTTCAATTGCATCTATTCCCCAATCTTTCTCCACATCATACAGATGTATTTTGATGGGTATTGAGCCGGTTACCATGGGGACAGCACAAAAGGTGACAAACTGAGAGGACTGTGCCTCCACAGTAATGTTAACAAAAGAGGTCACGGTGGCCGAACCAGGGGAGCAAAGTCCTTCAGTTTGCGCCATATGCACTGCCACCTATACACATTTGGAGAAAAATAGCATTAACAATTCAGTTTTTGCGCAGTTGGTTGTTGCTATTTTCAGTACCACTTAACACTAAGTTATATCTACCTGCAGAGCCTTGTCACCATAGTTGTAGATAACAGGAGAAATAGATAGTTGCTCGTATCTTCTAACTGAGTAAGGCAGTCTCAGAGAGACAAATGTCTCCTTAAATGCTTTGGCCTCGTATGGCTTAACTACACAGAAACCTGAGGGGAACACAGAGTGACATGCAGTTATTAATAATAAACTCTTGAGTCAAATATCTGAGATGCATTTGTGAAGTGGGCAGTAATATTACCAGTAGCTTCAGATAAAGTGATGACCTGGAACTCCCATGTGGTGATGGAATCCGGTAGCGTGAAAGAATACCTAAGAGGGTTTTAAATTAATATAAAGTGATTTTTTTTGGGTGAAATTTATTTATATATTTGTTGAGTAATATATAGTTAATGCTGAAGATGTAAGATGGCCAGTTGAATTTGCACATAATGGAAAAATTTGTAATAAAAGCAAGACACACTGACAATTGTAATGTGCATTAATATCACCAATGGGCACTGTATTGCACTGGAAAAGAAAAAATAAATTTAGAGTTTGCGGTCCACATCTTACCTTCTTTTACCTTTTACATCCAATTCTTTGAATGCAAAGCTTTCAGGGAAATATCGTCGAATATACTGAGTTGTCTCCAAGAAGAACTGTTCAATTTTGACAGTGGTTTCAGCTAAACATTAAAATAAATGAAAAGGGAAAAAGTTTCTGTGTTAACTCAGATATCAAAGCCACAAATGCTATTCAGGTGAATGTGTAAAGAGTTTAATGTCCATGTGACAGTTTTATCTCACTCCTGCCAAGTCCTTTCTGGGCGTCTTCTAGCATCTTTTTTTGCCTCAGATGTTCTGCGTCAAGGCAGCATTTTAGAAAAGCATCGGCACAAGTCTGGTTTGAATTGACCAGGAGAACCCTTTTCACTCGTTCCTGACATGTTCGTCTCATAGGGATGAGAGAAAACCCCTGTGCACAGCATTCTTTCATGTCTGGATCTGGAAAGTTTGATTCTGGAAGTGACAGAAAACGGACATAAAAATATCATAATTTCACAAGAAATACCTTATTTTATCTCAGAGTTGTAATGGCAGAGTGTTCTTACTTAAAGCCATCATTTCTTGGTGAAGGTCCACAGTGCGTCTTTGTCGTAAAGCTTGTGAGTTACAGCCAAAATCTGCAAAAAGAGGTGCAACAGATAAAAGAAGAGCATTAGTTGGCTGTTGGTGCCATTAAAATTATTTCATAGGAAGGAAATTTCTTTGTTTTGCTTCCTCTTCATGGTTGGACATCATCAGTTTAGATTTAAAATGATTCAGAGGGCAAACCACATAGTCTGAAGCCTATTCATGAAACCTTTCAAACAGGGTCTGGAGAAAGAATATTTTGAAGTAATTCAGTAAAGCATTTTGTCATACTCTTTTTCCACACTGACGTAGATTTGGATATAGCAGACAAGCCAGCATCTACTAGCACTGATGTTGCATCAGATCCTCCGTTGTACGAACAACCAAGGTCAGCGGACCCCATGGTGGAAAACACCTTAGAAGCGAGAACAAAAGTTTGGACTCACTATTTCTGTTATGGATAATATATACAGATCATTGATTTATTATGGAGTGTCAGTATGAACAGAGTGTGTGAAACTGTAACCTCTTTGGCTGTGAGTTTATTATCGACATTGAGGGCGTAGATGGCTTTATCCACAGCCAGCAGAGCCACTCTGGCATTCTGACCATGGAGATCAAATTCCAGCTCAGTGGATTTTCCAGGTTGAAATGATTTCTTTTGTTCGACCTAAATTAAAGTTAAGATATTAGAGACTTTTTTGTCCAATGTTGGAGTTAATTCAATTGATACATGACAAATGAGCTAATATAAATAAACAGGCTTTCACTGCAGTACTAATCCCTGACCCTCTAACTCTAATCGTTACCCTAACCCTAACATAAAGTCAGTGTTCAGCCGTACAAGCAATCCAACAAGTATCCTACTTCTAAAGAATTTATTAATTCAAGCAAACATACAATCAACAGAGTTAAAGTTCTGTTTGTTTAACTCAGCTCAGGCTGCACTGTATCTGGTCTGTTTACTCACCTTGACCTTTATCTCACATTCTTCCCTGACATCGACCCAAATAGAGTCGGCAATGATGTCACCATCCGTGCTGTGATAGTAGCCAATCAGACGGAAAGATGGAACCATGGCCGGAGTAATCTGCAGTCTTTGTTTGGCTGATATACTAAGCTTTAGAGAACCCACTTGAATTATGATCCCACGACTTAAGACCTGCAATATAGACAATTAAAAAGTGGTAAAATGTTGCTTTTAATTCTCAAAACACAACATGCTATTTTGAATCTGATACTCCTCACCATGTAGTAAATATACCCAGTTGTTGGGCCATTGATGGAATTGTATGTTACGGTGATTAAGTCATTCACAGAGTACTTCTTGTTGGTAAAAGTCATGTAAAGGAAGCTGTTACTTGGAGATGAAGCAGGTTTTATTATCTTCCTCTGTGTCAGGCCATTTGCAGATACCTATTGGAGCCAGAGGTGAAAACAGTTAGATCTAAACAAATTTGATGAAACGTTTAAGTAAATTTATTGGTACTAACATCGAGGGTAATCGCAGCCGCACTGTCAGCATTAAAGGTGTAAGACACTGTTCCGTCCTGATCAGTGGTGCCCTGCCAAGTTTCCTTAGTGGATGCTCCTTTATGGATGTTTACAGGAACACCAGCTGCTGGAGAGCCATCTGGGTGACGCAGGAGCACCTATAATAGCAAAAAATACAATCTTGTACATAATATAATCTCAGCCATGTGCATAGATATGAACCTATCTGTTAGTTTTAGACGTACCACCACATCAAATGGGTATCCCAGGAAAAAAAACGGGCGAGTTCGTGAGAGATCTATGGTGTATTTGTGGGTAATGATAGGGAGGTAAACTTCTGCCTCTTGGATTTCACCATCTAGAGCAAAAAAAAGAACAATGATGCACACAGATATGTCAGCCAAAATGAAAAATCACAATAATATTTACAGTATTTCCTATTCTTCTTCTACTCTAACAAATACAGAGTGGATGCTGCAATATGACATTTAATGTGAAATGTGATGTGTAGTAGTTAAACTCATGGTGTGCACAATCTATTCTAAAATACGAGGGTCTTATTGTCATGAATTACACATTACAATGCAAGAGTAGTGAAATTAAATGATCAAGTTAGAATTAGTGACCACCATCCTGTTGTTGTTGTTATATTTAGTTGGAATCTCATATTCCTGTAGCAGAAGTTTTGCCAGTAAAATTCATGTTTGTAGTGACAATATGGTACTTTATAGGGATGCACAATAATGCCAATTTCAACCGATACCAATCATCGATAATTTTAGACTTCTTGCAACCAGTAGTTGATAATATTAACTGATATTTCTTTACTTAATTAACTATAATTTGAGTACAAATCCACTTCCTACTATAATTCTGACCCATACAAATAAATAAAACCATTGAGTAGAGTATAAACTGCAAGTGAAATGTCGAGCTGGTCAGTATAGCAATATCTGTTCTCTAGATCCAATAATCATATTTCAGATATTCAGTTTGTGCCGTGGTGTTGGCTGAGGGCGGGTGGAGGTGCGGGAGCAGACGGGAGCGGGAGGAGGAAGGGGGAGGGAGCGGGGCGCGACACCGGAGCGTGTCACTGGAGCATGAGACCGGAGTTGGCAGGTCCACTGCTATAACCACTGTGGCATTCTAGAGCCTTGGCAACGCTCAGCAACACTAGGCAGCGTTCGGCGATGCTCGGTAGCGCCCGGCGTTTTTTGATTTAACCTTTGTTTGTACAGTAATAATAATTTATAGAGTGACAGTGCGTCTTTTACTTTCAATGTTGGTGACAAACACTCCCACGTAGAGTTGTTCTCCATTTATCTGCAAGTCAGCGAGTGATTTGTTTTGGAGTTTCGAGTTTATGTTCTCTACCTGAAGAGAAACTGTTGCAGCTCCATTGTGGACCTGCAAGAAATTGCATGAATTATTGATTTTCAAGTTATTAAATGATATGTAATATACAGTATATGCACTATGTTGCCACATTGTGAAATGTGCTTTACTAGACATTTTGGCTATTTAAATCTGTTTCTTACCGAACCAGCCATGTTCAGTCCCTTGATAACATCAGGCACTATTTTTTCACCACTGGTTGTTTGTTTTTTAATGACTCCAAATAGGCAGTGGTAAGCCCCTTTGACTATTTCACCATGCGAATACCTAAAGAAAACAAATGTAACTGCTGAAATGAGGCACAAAGACAGTCTAAAAACATACATAAGGCTCGTGCTTGAGATAAGCAATATTATCGTAGTGTTAACTCTATATTGCAAACGTTGTGGACTTAGCACTAAGCTTTCCTTTTCAAAGAAACTGCATTCATCAAATTCTATATATTAAGAGCACAAACTGTATGTGAATGCTGAATGTAGCCCCCGTGTTAAGAAAGTGCAACCAATGTGGAAGTGACTTAAACATACATTCTCGCCAACAGCCAACAGGGGGCAACTCTTTTTTTTTTTTTTTTTTAAAAGAAACCTTGTTGTCAAGAAGTGTTTGAAAAACTGACCATATTTTACATTTAATTTGTTAACTGTGTAAACATTTCCATAATGTTCCAAGTCTCTTTCAATCCAGCTTGGCCTTCATTTATTAAATTTTAAACCCACCTTTTGTAAAATTGTCAGTATAGGGTATGCTTTAAGGCATGATTGCGTTGTGGTTGACAAATCAGTATTGTGCGAGCATATGTAGTGTTTTCAAGTTCTCAGTTAGATCTATGTCTCCCTTGTCACATCCAAGAACCAAATGGTGGTGGTGGCGATGTCCATCTTTTATACACTGCCTGTGATTCATGATGAATGTCACTACTGGGTATGACTTGAAAAGTGGTCATCTCCAGTGACATTAACTGGAGTTACTTAATTCAGTTGCCCCTGTCAAAGCTGTTCGCTGGGTATGAGACCATCCTTGAAGGTCTTATGTCTTAGGTCAAAGTCTGTTTATGACACTGCCTTTCACCATGGCTGGGGTTTGTGCTTAGCTTAGGTTATTTTAATAAAGTGTGCTGGTTAGGTTTAGTGTCATGTTTGACTTTTCAGAGAAAGCCTGGTCATATCTACAGGGAACTCGTCTACAGGAATGCAAAGCTTAGCTTCATGCAGTTACTGGTGTTCCTATGAATGTGCAAGTAGGTAACGCTAACTGCTAACATATTAGCACATTAGTGTTACTATGCAACATACAACTTTGTTCGCAGTAGTTCTAACTATGGTAAAAAAAAACAAAAAAACAAAAAAACAACTTAAGCTAATTTCACATCTACTAGCTTAGGTTTTGAGTTCTCATGATCGCTGCAGCTTTAAAAGAAAAGCTGGGCAGCAGAGTACATTTAATAATAAATTAATTACCACTTACCTTGCTGAGATGGTGAAGTTAACCTGTTTGTCATCCAGCAAAACATAGCGCTGCTTCATTGTGATATCTACATCAAAACTTGGTAGAACTAGGGCGTGAAACAGTTGACATGTTATTTTAGAAGTTTACAAAAGACAACAAAACATGCCTCTGAATACATCACATACTCTAACTTTAAATCAGATTGAAGATTACCAAATTTTTGTATTTTGAACTCTCGAGAAGCAGCATTTTCTTCATCGCCTTCATAGTGTGCTGTAATTTTCCATGTGCCCATCCTTTATAAACAAAGCATACATGTCAGAGTTTCTTGTGAGGTAATGTTAGCCACAATTTATTGCAAATGTGTTTTTATCATACTTGGAGACACTAGATATAGGGAATGAGCCTTGGAATATTCCTCCTTTTGCAGTCCTAAGAGACTTCAATATTTTGTTTCCAACAGCATTCTGTCATGAAATAATAAAAGCATGAATCACGACAAATGCAAATTTTTTGATAATTTCTTTTTTCCCTTAAGAAAATACATCTACTCACAACCACTGATATCTGGAACACTCCCTGATGAGGCCTCATTGTGTGGTCAAGCGTGAATATCCGGTATCTCACTAAAAGAGAGGGAATCAGCATGAAATGGCTTTTAAAATATTCACAGTGAACGGGGTAGAAATATTTTACATTGTTTTATAATTTTGTTTGCTTACCTGTCTGTGATGGGTTATAGATCGGCTGATTAGTCTGAATGAAGATATATCCCTGACGTTTTGATACCAGGACCCTCGTTGTCTTCCTGGGTGTGAGGGTGGTGCTTTCTGCCACCAACGAAACATACCCACGATCATAATGGGATGGAATTCTTGACCAAAGATCCCTCATTAACTGTAAAGATGCAAGTCTAAAGTTTAGGTTAAGGACATTGCAGTTGCATCTAAATTTTCTGTATTTTGTGTGAAGTTTGTCATACCATGAGCTCAACTGTTTTGGTCTTCCCTTCGTCAGCACATAGAACAGTTTTCCTCTCAGACACAATGACAGCAGTAATATCATGCTCCAGGTACAGAGTAACAGGATTATTAAGATGAGGTTGTCCCATCTGGACAAACACTTTCTCCTTAACACCCACGTGAAACACACTTGGGGCGTAGATGAAGAAACTGCACATAAAGTTAAAACGTAGATCTTACAGTCTCTGCAACACTGCATATATCTTATATCATTGCATCATAAAAAATGACATAATGGTTGTTATTCTACATTATAATGAATATGTTTAGAGCTTTCTTAATTGTTGTGATATTAAATCTTATTAGACAAAATGCAAATTTATCCCTTTGTGCATTAACTACAAATAAGCATGCTTTTACTACCGTACTACATCATGCACACTGAAGCAGCAATTCCTGCATTTACCTGTTTCCTGCTGATTGATCCAGAGTCGAGATCAGGAGCAGGATTGAAACAAAGCGCTGCCCCATTGCGAAGCTACTGTTTCTTTACCTGCTGTGACGCAAACTTTTGATAAACTGATCTTGCACCAGAAGTGTCCGTTTCAGTTTGCAATGTGTAACTATCCCCTCATTGGTTACTGCAAGTTTGCCAAATTTCCCACAAGTCATGTGATTTACGAGAAATCCTGTTTTTTTTTTTTTGTTTGTTTGAATTTGATTTGGAAGGAGTCCTGCAGAAACTAAACAAACAGCAATGATTTGGAAATTACAGCTTAATTTTATCTGCAAAGTTCCATGTGCAAACGATTTATTCACTTTAGTCAGGCATGCTGTTAATAAATATCTTAATAGTATTAATATCAAAACTTACTGAAGCTGCTTATTTAGCACATATTTAAGTCTTTCTAAAGCGCTGTTTACTTGTGATGTAAGCCTTATCTTGTATCCCTTCATAAGTGACCTGATTGTGTGCTGAATCAGATCTAAAAAGCTCTCAAACTGTGTTTTAAACCAGCACAGTCTGGATCTGGAATGGCAAAGAGACAGAGACGATATGTGAAGCTTTATTTTTCTACATAACTATTGTAAAGACTAAAAGACAGTTGACACAACACATCTTGATATTCAAAATTAGACATAGAGATGTCAGTTTCGATTTTTAAACTTATATTTACAAACATTGCATGTGGAGTAATCTACTCATACATATGGCTCTTGTGCACGCACAAACCCATGCATGCACGCACACGCACAGAGTACCAGTCAAAAGTGTGGACGCACCTTCTCACTCAAGGGTTTTTTTTATTCGGTCATGGTGGAATTGTTGCAAAGAAGCCACTACTGAGGATGAACAAGAAGAAGAAGGAATTCATTGGGCCAAGAAACACAAGGAATGGACATTGGACCAGTGGAAATCTCTACTTCGATGTGATGAGTCCAAATTTGAGATTTTTGGTTCCAACCTTCGCGTCTTTGTGAGACACAGATAAGGTGACCGGGTGGTTTCTGGTTCCCACCATGAAGCATGAAGGAGGAGGTGTGATGATGTGGGGGTGCTTTGCTGGCAACACTATTGGTAATTCATTCAAAATTCAAGGCACACTTAACCAGCATGGCTACCACAGCATTCTGCAGTGTCATGCCATCCCATCTGGCTTGCGATTACTGGGACCATCATTTGTTTTTCAACAAGACAATGACCCCAAACACACCTCCAGGCTATGTAAGGGCTATCTGACCAAGCAGGAAAGTGATGGAGATGACCTAGCCTCCACAATCACCTGACCTAAATCCAGTAAACCCAACTGAGATGGTTTGGGATGAGTTGGACTGCAGAATGAAGGAGAAGCAGCCAGCTTGTGCTCATCATCTCTAGGAAGACCATCAAGACTGTCGTTAAACCATTCCAGGAGACTATGTCATGAAGCTGATTGAGAGAATGCCAAGACTGCGCAAAGCTGTCACCGCATGTATACTACTATACAACAATATATTTGCTGGACAACATTCAAGGTGGCTTATTTTAAAAATGTTAAGTTTAAGTTGGAAGATTCGATATCACAAAATGGGGAAGTCAGGCTGAATCAATTCAACTCAGTTCAGTAGGCTTTATTGTCACAAATATCAGGTCAACAATAATGTCAAAACGTCAAGAATGGCGTAATTTAAAAAAAGGAGGGTGAGAAAATTTAAAAGAAAAAATACAGTTGGTACACTACATTAAATTGTATCAATGTAAATGAATAAGAACAAGAATCAGTTATACACCTATTGTCTGATTAGGTCTAGATAATGCTTAGTACCTCTGATGGATAGAAGTTCACACACTACGACTGTTAAAAGTCTAATTGTAACAGTATATATACACTATGATATAGAGATAAAATATCACACACTGTAAAAAAAAGTTCTCTTACTCCTGAATTGATTAGATTTGTTTCACTGTCTGCAGCCATCCATCTTGTACTCAGCTGTAAATGCATCAAAACCAACACAAGCAGCTTGATGGGCTGATTTCTTACAATCTTCCGGCAACGGCTTTTTCTCGACCCAGGTGTTTGATTCCAACAGATACTGCATCCTACACAAGGAAAGGAGGGAGTGAGCAGAGCAAGACTCAATCACTGTGACATTCATTCATACCACCGAATGTACTTACGAGCCAGTTGAGTCAGTGGTGGTTCCGTCTTTGCCCATGATGAGGTACGTTTTTCCCAGATCTAATTGTCCTTTGCATTGAAACCTCTTGGCAAACACCCGAATGGAATTCTCCCTCACATGCATATCTCCATCTAGTAGATAGATGATGGTAATTTCATATATGGCTAAGTCTCACAAGCAAAAACACAAGCACTGACAAATAGAATAGAATGAGTGCATTCACACCATCAAAGATATTTAAATGTTCAATAAGAAATGTGCATATATAAAATTAAAGTAGCGCAAAAATTACATTGAAGGTGCAGTTGTATGTAAAACATGCATAGTTTTAGTATATTCTTACAAGGTGCATAAGGTGGTACATGCAGAGTTGTAGATATTTGCAGATTTTGTCAGTTTAGCAGGGACTACATCAAGTTAACTTGAGTTAAGTTGCTAGTAGGCGCTCAGGTCCAGACAGTTAATGTGAGTGTTTGGCTCTGGGGTAGAAGCTTTTTTCTTTCTGTGAGTTCCTGATTTGGAGAAGCGTCTAGCGTCTTGGTAGTGGGTCAGTGTTAAAGCATCCGCTCGGGCCTGGTGTTGGTTTTCTTACTTGATCTGAGGACGTCAACTACTTTAGATTCATACAGCTCGAAGTTACTCTTCAAAGAAATACTGATGACTTCAACTATGTATGCTGGAACACAAGAAGAATCAACAAAATTCGTTTGAACCTTTCGACTGCATCATTGTGTGACAGTGTCAGTATACAAAAGATGGGATTTGAGATGTTCCTAGTCAAGTTAGGATTCCAAAACATGTCTTTGTGTACAGTACTGACCGTAATCTACTGTAGGGAAGAAGCAAGCATGTTGTGCTCGGTCATTCTTTGTGACCCTTCGATTTCTTTCTGATTTGAATGTTTGTTGTAGTTTATGACAGGGTCCTGAAGAAAACATGAACATATGCAGTTTTAATAATTTTCACAAACCTGGAGGATAAACCATTTGCCGGTCATTAAGCAAATAAAATTCACAAAAAAATTACCTTTTCTTTTTTCAAGTTTCAAACATGAAACTTCTCCAGAATTATTATGTAAGTGGAGTGGTGTGGGTCTGTGTGCAACAGTTCCAGTAAAAGCAACATTGTGGAACTGTTTTATGTCAAAACAGCCTCAGAAATCAGTTGATGATACAGTAACTTGGAAAATAGCACTTCAGATTATTAGCTAGGTCAGTTCATTTTGACAGAGGCTAGGCACAATTTAGACATCTGTTTGAACACTAACACTGGCTTCTAATACATATTGATAAACTCTGCTAAATTTGCAGGTTTTAGTGGGAATTCTTTTTTTCTTTTATTGCTGTTTCTGGCTGTGATTCAATATTTCAAATGCAGGAGAATGCATGATAGAAAGAAATCTACTGAGGCACATGTAACACTCGTGTGCCTGTTGCTGTGGACAGTAAACCTGCTGGTTTGTAATTAGAAGATGATTTTGTTTGTTGCATAAGCATCTAATAGGTTGGGTTTTAGTACCCCTCAAAGGTGAACTTAGAGCCTGGCACTAGAATCGTGTAATTGCAACTTGTGGCCACAGGAGGTGCTGTTGTCTCTGCAGAACAAAAGTGTGCAAAGGTCCGCTGCAGTCCCCATGACTTAAATATAGTTATTTTCCAAGTCGCAAGTATACCACCCACAAGTGCACAAAGGTCTATGTGACGCAAATTTCGTCATCTTCTCAAATCTGCAAGAGTCCATACTGACCCTCTGTTGATGCATGGAATATATACAGATGACTTATGGCATCTCTATATATCAGGCATCATAGCAACAACTATGTGTCCGTGTTGTTTGAGTGTCGTCCAGGCTTAAGTCTCCAACTTTTTCTATGATTGTTCATTTTAAATGCGAGTACAGCCAGTTGTCTGACAGCAGAAACTGAAAAAAATGCAAAATTAAAAAACTGTAGTTATAGTTGACCTCAGAGAACAGAAGGAGACTTAGCAGAAGTGTCCTGGGCTGTAACTGTGGTTATGCCAATTTTAAAATATCACTGTCACAAAGCTCAGCTTTGATCCTGCATTCATGATGATTTTGTCAGACAATATCCCGACCACAACATAATGATCTGATCCAACAGACTGTCTGTCCAAATTCCTAACAGATTTTAACAGTGATTTGTAATTCTTTGTCCTTTGCCAACAAACAGGATGGCAAGAAAGATGAGATTTTGCAGTTTTTATGCTGTTCCGGTGTGGCATCATATGCAGAGGTCTCCATAATAACTGCAAAATGACTTGGTTTAAAGTTAGATGACTTAATGTAGACATAGTCTTAGAGTAATGACTTACTCTCTGCACACTGACACACATCCTCTGAACACAGTGTGGAGATCAACTTGCTTCTTTGTGGGGCAGAGTAGAACACAGTACACTTTCTGTCTGCAAAAGAAACGCAAATTGTCATTAAACTCTTGTTAAAGTAAGCAAAGATGTTCCCTCTATCCTAAAGGAAAACTGCAGATAGTGTAAAAAGTGAAAACTTACTTGGTTCATAGTAATCATAGAACACAGCTGGAGCAGGCTGGAGGAGGCCGACTGGCACTATTTGTTCAGCATCAAATTCAATGCATTCATTTCGTTCATAGATCTGGAGAAGAAGAAACAATCTTTCAGCATTGTGCAATTTTTATGGATAACTTGATTTCATTAAACTTACCTTGTTAAAGTAGATCAGCACTCTTCCGTAGGAGACTTCATAATGAGCAATGTATTGTTCTAGCTGTGTTAGCTGTGGAGAGATAGGAACAGAACTTTTTATTGCAGAAATAAAGATAGCCGAGAAGGTTAGTGGTGTGATTTCTGCTTTTCCAACAAAGGTATGATGTGAAGGAATATAACTGAAAAGTGGGACAGGCAGATGCTTCTGGGAATGTTTTTCTTCAATGTTGTTTCCAGTTTTGTTTGTTCGGTGTCCCGAACATAAGCCTCCCTCAAAGACATGCGCTCCTTTCCTTTAATCTGACGGCAACTGAATATGAATGAGCAGTGTGGTCACTTTTGTGTAAAAGTCACAACTGTAATTGACTCAAACTTTTTGTGTTTTTCTGTCATTTTCACCACGGCACAAGTCTGAACTGCATGCAGTCACATTAACGCACATACAGCAATCAGGCATAACATTATGAGCACTTGCCTAATATTGTGTTGGTCCCCCTTATGTGGTCAAAAATGCTCTCAACCATTGGGCATGGACAAGAGTGGAGGGAGTGTGCTTGTTCTTGGACAATGTTTATTTGGGTGTCTAAGTCTCATCAACACAGATAGCAAAATCCAAGGTTTTCCAACAGAACACTAAATAGTACCAACATGATGTTATTCACTTCACCTGTCATAATGTTGTGGCTGATCGGTGTATAAGCAGCCTACTTCCACTTGTTTGAAACGATTTAGGGAACGCCTGTTTCAGCATCAAACTTTATTCTGCAATTTTACATCTATTACAGACTGAAATGTCCGTAGAAATAAAACTTTACCGCACTGAGGACAGTCTGTAACAGGTCAGATTACTGACACTCACCAATAATGAATATAATCTAGACTTTAAGAGGAGCTAAAGTTTAGTTTGTTGCTTCCAGCTGTTTACAGAAGTCTGTCCTCTAAATCTATTAAAAACCTGTTGTTAATCCTTTACAGTGATGACTTTACTGGGAGAGTTTTATGTGTGTTCAGACTAAGACAACATGAGGAGAACTACTAACCTTGTCCAGGTCTTGAGTACTAGCCATAAATCCACTGAGTAATGTGATGTCGGCGATGGCCATGCCTGTAAGATTGCCTTTTGGACTGTGGTCACGAAAACAATGAAAAATACAAGTTGATCAGGAATTGTTTTTTCTTTTTTTTCCTCATTAGGAGCAAATGTAAAGTGGATCTCACTCAACGAACCTGACGCAGACTTTGTAGGTCACAACATTGTCTGATTTTAAGTTCTTATCAAGATCTCTTGTAGTTCGGGTGCGAGCGTCAAACCACTCAATCGCTGATCGTGGCACTCGTGGCCGTTCCTCAACATCAGCAGCATCATCATCATAGTACTCATAATTTTCAATGATCTTAGCTAGAGAGACAGAGGTTAATGTAACTGTAGCTTTTGTCAACGGTTGTGATTTGCTATTACTTATAAAACTCACCAGTGTACTTCACTTTCCCCTCCACTGTGACGTGGATAGACATTTCGGCACAGTCATCCTTGGGTTCCAGTAAATGGTAAGCCTTTTCAATCTGCCAAGGAGATTGGTGATTTAAATTGTATATTATGAACAACATTTATAACACAGAAGTTAATGGAACCTACTTTAAGCTTGGCATCTCCTTTTCCTGTGAGCTGCACTTGAATGTTATTGCCTGCAAGTTTCTGGGACAAACGAGAGAAGTGTTTGTCAAATGAGATCAGATATTGATGTGTGTGTATTTAAGTGCATTGATGGGCACTGATCTGTGATACCTTCAGGTCTGTTTCCACCCTCTCCTTGTCATTTTCCAGGGCAAGAGTTATAATGTCGCTCCTACCCGAGACTGTGAACTCTGCTACTACTTTTGCTTCAGGTCTGTCGGGCCTCTTTAGCTCATATTCTGAGAGGGCTTCCAGTGCCATGATGGTATCCTGGAGTAGGGTAACAAACCATTAACATCAAATTTAGCATCTCTACTCTGAGACTTAATATGTAGTGTAAGATTAACCAACAACCAAAGACAAGGATTCTTTGGGTTGAAGCAATCTCGCATCACCTGTGACGATCTGTAGCCTCCAAAATAGTTTTCTTGGGTGGTTAACCAGCAGGCTGTTGAGTCTGCCCACGTAGTATTCCCAAGTTGCACTGCAGCTAAGAGGGCATAGGATGTCGTCTCTATCGTGATTGCATCGGCCACTTTTTGAATCTGAGGGCTGGGATTGTCTGTCCACAGATAGCAGCCATTCTCCGCTGATAAGAAAAAACAAAAGTATACACAACATTTGGACCACAATGGTGGAGAATGGTGGAGGTTATTGTTGTGCAATATGATGATATATAGATATATACCAGCATAGTAACCACTTTAAAGGCTCATTATTATAACATGCTGTAAATCAATAAGCAGGACAGACTCATGGCAATATGGGAAGTTAATAGGACATGCCTTTAGTAGCCTTTGCTAGAAGTTTTGTCCATGCAGGTGAGCGATCTGCTCCTTTTGGCAGGCAAACTGAGAGGCAATAGGCTGTAATGGCAATAGCGTAGGTATGCTTAAGCTCCCCCAGATGTGATTGGAGATACGTTGTCGCTCTTGATATGCTTTCTTCCTGCAAGAGTGAAGTAGAAAATCAAAAATATGGCATTAATCTCAAAACAAATGCACATGCACATGATACAAGTGCACAAAACAGTATCCGAAAGAAATAATGTAACATTGTAATTAGGGATGTAACAATACACGTATTGGTACCGAACTGTTCGGTACAGGCACTTTTGGTTCAGTACACAGGTGTACCACGGTATGAAAATTTTAAGATTATTAAGAAGTTTTAATTGCGAAACTTAAAACCTCATTGTGCCCACAGTTGTGGCGGACCTTCTCCTTCTCACAGTTGCACAGTATTGTGGACCTAAAAAGAAGTAGGAGTTTCCAGTGGACCACAGGATGTGATGGACTGTTTATTCTCCTGCTGGCGCTTCTGTGATATGCCTAGTGTGTACAGCTAGTGAATGGAATGGCTAATGCTAAGAACAAGAAGCCAGAGCTGGTAGAGGCTCTGCCATTGTTAAGATCACCTGTTTGGGATCACTTTGGTTTCCCGGTGAAGTACGAAAAAGGAGGTGATGGGAACGTCATTAGTTTAGCGAGTATTTTGTCATAAATCAAACTTTTGACCAATATTTTAAATAAAGTAATTGGAATTCTACGTAAATGTCAGTACAAATTGCATGACAGTTGATTAATTGGTTGTCGAACAACGTTCATAGGTAGAAGAAAGTTAACAATGAACCTTGTGAAGGACAGTAAATTTAAAAAAGTATTATCTTACCACATTAGTTCGAGCTTCAGTTGACAGAAATTCGAGGGACCGGTTCAGTGCAATAGTTATGAAAGCAGTCATGGATGCATGTTGGTCTGTTCCTTTCTATGTTAAACACACAGAGACAATATTGCATTCAAATCTCAGCTTTTCAGTTTACCATAATATTTAATACTGTCGTCACATATAAGTTCTGATACTTTGTTTTAACTTTGAAGAGACGTTACCAGGACTTCTCTGTGTAATACAGGTTCCGGGTCGGTGAATGACCCATCGGTCTTCTGTACAGAGAGCAAGTATCTGACTGAATGCCAGATTTCTTCCTCTGGTACAATTTTATGCCTCCGGCCCGCTTGTCCAACAGCCGCTGACTGACGCTCTGCCACCATTGATAACACTTTCACCACAAGGGCAGTCACCCTGAGGCCAAGACAAAGAAAACAAGTGAGATGAGTGGAAGGAAAAGTTTGATTTATAATTTGATACACTGTAAATTAAGAAAGAAGATTTTTTGTTGTGAGATATTGGAAGTAACAACACAAAACAAGATAAAGCAATATAAAACAAATACTTACCAATTACTGGACCTCACCGTACTCCATACACCATAAGATCCATCATTTTTGTTCTTGTAATAATGTAAAATCCTCGAATAACCTGACAAAAAAAACTTGTTTAGTATGTTTAAACAAAAAAGTCTTTAGCCCTGTAATCTGTAGAATTGTTGAGGGCACTTTATAGTGGACACATTTAGACACTCCACACATGCACACACACTAAAATGTTTTCATCTTGTGCGTACAAGATAATTATCAAAGATCTATGTCATTAATTGTTTTCTTAGCTTATGTTTTTAACATACAAGTGGAAATTTTTCCCAGATGGCTTTGCAAGTGGAACTGAGTCAAGAGGTCACCCAAAGCATAAAAAACAAGAATTAAAAACACAGTCATCAAATGATTAGGTTGCAGTCAACTGTGTGATGTGTTCCTACCGTGCTCAACGTGATTAAAAACCTCATCTCTTTTACCAGGAGGCAGGTCCAACCATTGATCACTCAGGTCAAGGTAGCGGAGAGCTAAAGCTGTAGGGGCCAGACCTTTCATTGTCTGTTCTAAGCATCCGTCGGGCAAGCGGGTCAACTTAGAAACCTTCTGAGGAGAAAGAAGGTTCCTTGCATGTGATTTGCCAAATCCTTCCGCTGTCAGGTGAGAACACAGAAAATGTAAGACATCCATCATTTACTGTGGTCTATGAGTTGTGTTTCTGTGTGTAACAGCACCTCCTACCTTCCACTGAAACAAATATATTGGAGCTGGACTCAGGGACTGTGTCACCTGGCAGACTTCCATCAATAATCATAGTCTTTGTGCTCCTCCCTGCCATAACAGAGGAAAGTGTTGAAGAACAAACACCATTACAACAGTCAAACAAGTATCAGTGAGAAATATTGAAACCACTCACCATCTAATTTAATCAATTTGGTTTCTCCTACTCTCTTTTCCATTCCTTCCGTCTACAACATGAGATAATAGAGAAGCAAATTACTGTGTTCCTTGGCTTTGTTGCATCTGTTTTGCAGAAAGATGAAATAATGCCTTTCTTCACTCACCAGTACATTCAGATTTTTTTCAACTGCATCTATTCCCCAATCCTCCTCCATATCATACAGACGTATTTTGATGGGTATTGAGCCGGTTACCATGGGGACAGCAGAGAAAGTGACAAACTGAGAGGACTGTGCCTCCACAGTAATGTTAACAAAAGAGGTCACGGTGGCCGAACCAGGGGAGCAAAGTCCTTCAGTTTGCGCCATATGCACTGCCACCTATACACATTTGGAGAAAAATAGCATTAACAATTCAGTTTTTACACAGTTGGTTGTTGCTATTTTCAGTACCACTTAACACTAAGTTATATCTACCTGCAGAGCCTTGTCACCATAGTTGTAGATAACAGGAGAAATAGCCAGTTGCTCATATCTTCTAACTGAGTAAGGCAGTCTCAGAGAGACAAATGTCTCCTTAAATGCTTTAACTTCATATGGCTTAACTACACAGAAACCTGAGGGGAACACAGAGTGACATGCAGTTATTAATAATAAACTCTTGAGTCAAATATTTGAGATGCATTTGTGAAGTGGGCAGTAATAATTACCAGTAGCTTCAGATAAAGTGATGACCTGGAACTCCCATGTGGTGATGGAATCCGGTAGCGTGAAAGAATACCTAAGAGAGTTTTAATTAAAATAAAGTGATTTTTTGGGTGAAAATTAATCTTACAAATACTATTTGTTGTGTGTTTATAGTTAATGGTGGAGACGTTAGGTAACCAGCTGAATTTGCACATAACAATGGAAAAATTTGTAATAAAAGCAAGACACACTGACAATGGTAATGTGCATTAATATCACTATTGGGCACTCTATTGCACTGGAAAAGAAAAAATAAATTTAGAGTTCGCGGTCCACATCTTACCTTCTTTTACCTTTTACATCCAATTCTTTGAATTCAAAGCTTTCAGGGAAATATCGTCGAATATACTGAGTCGTCTCCAAGAAGAACTGTTCAATTTCAATAGTGGTTGCAGCTAAACATTAAAATAAATGAAACGGGGAAAAAGTTTCTGTGTTAACTCAGATATCAAAGCCACAAATGCTATTCAGGTGAATGTGTAAAGAGTTTAATGTCCATGTGACAGTTTTATCTCACTCCTGCCAAGTCCTTTCTGGGCGTCTTCTAGCATCTTTTTTTGCCTCAGATGTTCTGCGTCAAGGCAGCATTTTAGAAAAGCATCAGCACAAGTCTGGTTTGAATTGACCAGGAGAATCCTTTTCACTCGTTCCTGACATGTTCGTCTCATAGGGATGAGAGAAAACCCCTGAGCACAGCATTCTTTCATGTCTGGATCTGGAAAGTTTGATTCTGAAAGTGACAGAAAACGGATATAAAAATATCATAATTTCACAAGACGTACCTTATTTTATCTCAGAGTTGTAATGGCAGAATGTTCTTACTTAAAGCCATCATTTCTTGGTGAAGGTCCACAGCACGTCTTTGTCGTGAGGCTTGTGAGTTACAGCCAAAATCTGCAAAAAGAGGTGCAACAGATACAAGAAGAGCATTAGTTGGCTGTTGGTGTCATTTAAATATTTTGTAAGATGGGAATTTCTTTCTTTTGCTTTTTTTTCCTCACAACTAGACCCAATCGGTTTAGATTGAAAATGATTCAGAGGGCAAAACACACGGTCCAAAGCTTATTAATGAAACCTTTCAAACAGGGTCTGGAGAAAGAATATGTTGAAGTAATTCAGTAAAGCATTTTGTCATACTCTTTTTCCACACTGACGTAGATTTGGATATAGCAGACAAGCCGGCATCTACTAGCACTGATGTTGCATCAGATCCTCCGTTGTACGAACAACCAAGGTCAGCTGACCCCATGGTGGAAAACACCTTAGAAGTGAGAACAAAAGTTTGGACTCACTATTTCTGTGATGGATAATATATACAGATCATTGATTTATTATGGAGTATCAGTATGAACAGAGTGTGTGAAACTGTAACCTCTTTGGCTGTGAGTTTATTATCGACATTGAGGGCGTAGATGGCTTTATCCACAGCCAGCAGAGCCACTCTGGCATTCTGACCATGGAGATCAAATTCCAGCTCGGTGGATCTTCCAGGTTCAAATGATTTCTTTTGTTTGACCTAAATTAAAGTTAAGATATTAGAGACTTTTTTGGATGTTGGAGTTAATTCTATTGATACATTACAAATGAGCAAATATAAATACACAGGCTTCCACTGCAGTACTAATCCCTGACCCTCTAACTCTAATCGTTACCCTAACCCTAACATAAAGTCAATGTTCAGCCGTACAAGCAATCCAACAAGTATCCTACTTCTAAAGAATTTATTAATTCAAGCAAACATACAATCAACAGAGTTAAAGTTCTGTTTGTTTAACTCAGCTCAGGCTGCGCTTTTATCTGCTCTGTTTACTCACCTCGGCCTTTATCTCACATTCTTCCCTGACATCGACCCAAATAGAGTCGGCAATGATGTCACCATCCGTGCTGTGATAGTAGCCAATCAGACGGAAAGATGGAACCATGGCCGGAGTAATCTGCAGTTTTTGTTGGGCTGATATACCAAGTTTTAGAGAACCCACTTGGATTATGATCCCACGACTTAAGACCTGAAATATAGACAATTAAAAAAGTTGTAAAATGTTGCTCGTAATTCTCAAAACACAACATGCTATTTTGAATCTGATACTCCTTACCATGTAGTAAATATACCCAGCTGTTGGGCCATTGATGGAATTGTATGTTACGGTGAGTAAGTCATTCACAGAGTACTTCTTGTTGGTAAAAGTCATGTAAAGGAAGCTGTTACTTGGAGATGAAGCAGGTTTTATTATCTTCCTCTGCGTTAGGCCATTTGCAGACACCTATTGGAGCCAAAAGTGAAAACAGTTAGATCTAAACTAATTTGATGAAACGTTTAAGTAAATTTATTGGTACTAACATCGAGGGTAATCGCAGCCGCACTGTCAGTATTAAAGGTGTAAGACACTGCTCCGTCCTGATCAGTGGTGCCCTGCCAAGTTTCCTTAGTGGATGTTCCTTTATCGAGAGTTACAGGAACACCAGCTGCTGGAGAGCCATCTGGGTGACGCAGGAGCACCTATAATAGCAAAAAATACAATCTTCTACTCAATATCATCACAGCCATGTGCATAGATATGAACCCATCTGTTAGTTTTAGACGTACCGCCACGTCCAGTGGGTATCCCAGGAAAAAAAATGAGCGAGTTCGTGAGAGATCTATGGTGTATTTGTGGGTAATGATAGGGAGGTAAACTTCTGCCTCTTGGACTTCACCATCTAGAGCAAAAAAAGAACAATGAAGCACACATATCAGCCAAAATGAAAAATCACAATAATATTTACAGTATTTCCTCTTCTTCTTCTACTCTGACAAATACAGAGTGGATGCTGCAATATGACATTTAATGTGAAATTTGACATGTAACAGTTATACTCATGTTGTACGCAATCTATTCTAAAATATGAGGGTCTTATTGTCATGAATTACACATTACAATGCAAGAGCAGTGAAATTAAATGATCAAGTTAGAATTAGTGACCACCATCCTGTTGTTGTTATTATATGTTTGCAGTGACAATATGGTATTTTATAAATATAATAGTTTATAGAGTGACATTGTGTCCTTTACTTTCAATGTTGGTGACAAACACTCCCACGTAGAGTTGTTCTCCATTTATCTGCAAGTCAGCGAGTGATTTGTTTTGGAGTTTCGAGTTTATGTTCTCTACTGGAAGAGAAACTGTTGCAGCTCCATTGTGGACCTGCAAGAAATGGATTGAATTATTGATTTTCAAGTAATTAAATTATATGTAATATACAGTATATAGACTATGTTGCCTCATTGTGAAATGTGCTTTACTAGACATTTTGGCTATTTAAATCTGTTTCTTACCGAACCAGCCACCTCCACTCCCTTGATAATGTCAGGCACTATTTTTTCACCACCGCTTGTTCGTTTTTTAACAATTCCAAAGTGACAGTGGTAAGCCCCTTTGACTATCTCACCATGTGAGTACCTAAAGAAAACAAATGTAACTGCTGAAGTGAGGCACAGAGACAGTCTAAAAACATACATAAGGCTCGTGCTTGAGATAAGCAATATTATCGTAGTGTTAACTCTATATTGCAAACGTTGTGGACTTAGCACTAAGCTTTCCTTTTTAAAGAAACTGCATTCATCAAGTTCTATATATTAACAGCACAAACTGTATGTGAATGCTGAATGTAGCCCCCGTGTTAAGAAAGTGCAACCAATGTGGAAGTGACTTAAACGTGCATTCTCGCCAACAGCCAACAGGGAGCAACTCTTTTTTTGCAAAAAGAAACCTTGTTGTAAATAAGTGTATGAAAAAAATCACCATATTTTACATTTAATTTGTTAACTGTGTAAACATTTCCATAATGCTCCAGTTGCTAGTTTCTAGCCTCTTTCTATCCAGCTTGGCCTTGTGGTTGACAAATCACTATTGTATGAGCATATGTAGTGTTTTCAAGTTCTCAGTTAGATCTATCTCTCCCTTGTCACATCCAAGAACCAAATGGCGATGTCCATCTTTTATACACTGCCTGTAATTCATGATGAATATCACTACTGGGTATGACTTGAAAAGTGGTCATCTCCAATGACATTAACTGGAGTTGCCTTCTTCCATTGCCCCTGTCAAAGCTGTTCACTGGATAGGAGAGCATCCTGGAAGGTCTTATGTCTTAGGTCAAAGTCTGTTTACCACACTGCCCTCCACCATGGCTGGGGTTTGTGCTTAGCTTAGGTTATTTTTGTGAAGTGTGCTGGTTAGGTTTAGTGTCATGTTTGACTTTTCAGAGAAAGCGTGGTCATATCCACATGGAATTAGTCTACAGGAATGCAAAGCTTAGCTTCATGCAGTTACTGGTGTTCCTATGAATGTGCAAGCAGCTAATGCTAACTGCTAACATATTAGCACATTAGTGTTACTATGCAACACACAACTTTGTTAGCAGTAGTTCTAACTATGGTAAAAATAAAAAAAAAACAACTTTATAAGCTAATTCCACAGCTACTAGCTTAGCTTTTGAGTTCTCATGATTGCTGCAGCTTTAAGAGGAAAGGCGAGCAGCAGAGTACATTTAATAATAAATTCATTACCACTTACCTTGCTGAGATGGTGAAGTTAACCTGTTTGTCATCCAGCAAAACATAGCGCTGCTTCATTGTGATATCTACATCAAAACTTGGTAAAACTAGGGCGTGAAACAGTTGACATGTTATTTTAGAAGTTTACAAAATATTACCACAAAATGCCTTTGAATAAATCACATACTGTAGTTTTAAAAAAGATTGAAGATTACCAAATTTTTGTATTTTGAACTCTCGAGAAGCAGCATTTTCTTCATCGCCTTCATAGTGTGCTGTGATTTTCCATGTGCCCATCCTTTATAAACAAAGCATACATGTCAGAGTTGCTCGTGAGGTTATGTTAGCCACAATTTATTGCAAATCTGTTTTTAACATACTTGGAGACACTAGGTATGGGGAATGAGCCTTGGAATATTCCTCCTTTTGCAGTCCTAAGAGACTTCAATATTTTGTTTCCAACAGCATTCTGTGATGAAATAATAAAAGCATGAATCACCACAAATGCAATTTTTTTTGATAATTTCTTTTTTCCCTTAAGAAAATACATCTACTCACAACCACTGATATCTGGAACACTCCCTGATGAGGCCTCATTGTGTGGTCAAGCGTGAATATCCGGTATCTCACTAAAAGAGAGGGAATCAGCATGGAATGGTTTTTAAAATATTCACAGTGAACGGGGTAGAAATATTTTACATTGTTTTATAATTTTGTTTACTTACCTGTCTGTGATGGGTTATAGATCGGCTGATTAGTCTGAATGAAGATATATCCCTGACGTTTTGATACCAGGACCCTCGTTGTCTTCCTGGGTGTGAGGGTGGTGCTTTCTGCCACCAACGAAACATACCCACGATCATAATGGGATGGAATTCTTGACCAAAGATCACTCATTAACTGTAAAGATGCAAATCTAAAGTTTAGGTTAAGGACATTGGAGTTGCATCTAAATTTTCTGCATTTTGTGTGAAGTTTGTCATACCATGAGCTCAACTGTTTTGGTCTTCCCTTCGTCAGCACATAGAACAGTTTTCCTCTCAGACACAAGAGTATTAGAGGTCTCATGCTCCAGGTACAGAGTAACAGGATTATTAAGATGAGGTTGTCCCATCTGGACAAACACTTTCTCCTTAACACCCACGTGAAACACACTTGGGGCGGAGATGAAGAAACTGCACATAAAGTTGAAACGTAGATCTTACAGTCTCTGCAACACTGCATATATCTTATATCATTGCATCATAAAAAATGACATAATGGTTGTTATTCTACATTATAATGAATATGTTTAGAGCTTTCTTAATTGTTGTGATATTAAATCTTATTAGACAAAATGCAAAGTCATCCCTTTGCGCATTAACTACAAATAAGCATGCTTTCACTACCGTACTACATCATGCACATTGAAGCAGCTATTCCTGCATTTACCTGTTTCCTGCTGATTGATCCAGAGTCAAAATCAGGATCAGGATTGAAAAAATGTGGTTCCCCATTGTGGAGCTTCTGCTTCTTTACCTGCTCTGTCACAGGCTTTTGGTAAACTAGTCTTGTACAAAAAGTGTCCGTTTCAGTTTCACAATGTGTAACTATCCCCTCATTGGTTGCTGCAAGTTTGCCAGATTTCCCACAAACCATGTGATTTACGAGAAATCCTGTTTTTTGTTTTTTTTTGTTTGAATTTGATTTGGAAGGAGTCCTGCAGAAACTAAACAAACAGCAATGATTTGGAAATTACAGCTTAATTTTATCTGTAATGTCCCACATGCAAACATTTCATTCACTTTAGTCAGGCATGCTGTTAATAAATATCATTAAAAAACTTACTGAAGCTGCTTATTTAGCACATATTAAAGTCTTTCTAAAGCGCTGTTTACTTGTGATGTAATCCTTATCTGGTATCCCTTCATAAGTGACCTGATTGTGTGCTGAATCGGATCTAAAAAGCTCCCAAACTGTGTTCTAAACCAGCACAGCCTGGAAGAATAATGACAAAGAGACAGAGACGACGTGTGAAGCTTTATTTTTCAAACAGCTTAATGACAAAAAGAAAGTTTAACAGAACACATCATGATATTTAAAATTAAACACACAGAGGGCAATTTCAAATTTACATTGTGGAATAATGTACTCATGCGCACACACACAAACACATTTATGAAACAGAAAATGCTCCTTTAAGATGCATTTTCACATTGAATCTTTGCACAAAATTACTTTTTAATGTTCAATGCAATCTTTGTTTTATTTTTAATATCCATTTTGATGCCATATATATATAGCAGGACCTCCCCCAAGTCAAAAAGAACCTGCTTGATTTCTTATGAATCACATGATTTGGTGGAAATCTGGCTGCCACTGAGGAGATGGGTACACATTGTGAAACTGCAACAAACACATTCGGTGCAACAACAGTCAGAGCAGGCAACGGAATAAAAGCCGCACTGTGAGGTGTCACATTGTTTTCTGAAAGTATGCTTCAGTTTCCCATTTTGCCGAGGCCTCCTCTAATATTTTGGGGACATCATTTTCGTTGCAGTTTGTTCAAAATAATTATCTGTTCATATACAATCAATTTTAAAGTCAATTTCTTCACGACAAAGGTGAAATTTTGTTTTAAAAATAATTTAAAATAATATATAGTTACATCAAATAACTCGAGATCTGATTAAGCAAACTTGCTTTCAAGCTTGTATAATCCTAAGACAGTTTCTGTCAGCCTTCCTTTCACTTAGCCAACCATATGCCATGAGGCCCTGCCTGTTCCGTATCGTCTCCTCATCCAATAATGCCTTTACTCTCCCCAGTGAGAGATACAATTGAACTTTTTCAAATTTTGCAATCCAACTAATTAGTAAGTGATAAATAATAAGTGTTCCTTTTTTTAAGTAATCCATTTGGTTCTGTAGGTTAATGTCACTTGAAACAAATGGAACAGCTTACACAAATTCACAGGGAACTGAAAAATGTTGCAGTCCTGAAGAAACACATTTGGGCCTGCATGCAGTAAAATATACCAAAGCCTCAGTTGGAATTAAGAAACATTTTTGAAGTTCAAATCACAACACCCCACACAGTTTATCTCTCATTTTCATTTCCTTACATATGTCATTCTTCATAAACTCCCAACGAATAGCTGTAAATCCGGCCCTGCAGAGTCCAAACTTTTAAAATGCAGCTGCTTCTGAGCACACAGCTACATAACATTCACTTAAATCCTGTGTTGATCTCTGTATCACTGCTGTAGGAAGTAAGAGGGAGTCAGAGAGAGTCGGGGGCATGATGTCCATCCACAACTCCTGGATATGGAGAAGTATAACAAGAATTGCGTTTGGACAATCAACGCCAGACTCTCTTGCAAAATCGGGATGAGCAGCGATAGCATCCTTTAGTCCTGGGATTAGATCCTGCAATGGATGGATGGTTTGATAAAATATCAAAAGAGTTTTTTTTTTTTTTAAATTGCAGAAATATCATAAAATGTATGGAAATTTAAAAGATTTTTTTCAAGCAGCTGCTGCTTGTTGAAAGAGTTTTTAAAAAGCAGTTGAATTTCTATGCTTTTTGTATGTATAAACTAATATAGTAACATAGACTATAAAGTGGAAAACTATTTTAATACTTACATGGTGCACCATCAATAATACACTGATTATAGTCCCAGAGAAGCAACTATTAATCATATGGCCCTATGCATATGAACTCTTCTTCTATCTTTCTAACTTTGCTTCCAAACACTCTGAAGTCCACTCTCGTCTGCATCCATCCTCAACCGCCGCCTGTTTCTGTTTGCCTGTCCATGTCCCCCCGCTCTAGCTCTTCCCCACTATCCATCTCATTTCATGCAGGAGTGGGGTTACCTAAGAGACTGGGCTTCAATGGAGAAAATCTCCTTTTCTACAATTAACTGTGAAAGTGACAGAAGGGAGGGATCTACGGAGGGGTGCACACTCAGAGAAGAAAAGGAGAGGGAGGGAAGGCAGGAGTGCGCATGGCAGGTAGTGGGATGTGAAGTTTAAAAAACCGTTTGCACTTATTTCTTAAGTTTCAACTTCAGAAATTATCAAACAGAATTATCATCCAAAAAGTGTGTTTTGGCGACTAGTTGCGGGGTAATTTGAGCTAAATGTTTCTTTGCATTGCTCATAATGCATTGTTTAGTTGGTACATTTGGCATTTTAAATAATCAAAAATATTGTGTATAGTTTCTAAAGTGTTAACTATGCATTAGATTATTATTTAAAGGATGATATTTTGGTGAAAATGGCGCTACATGCTTTTAATGAACATATACGTTCCAGTTTTAGAGCATCGCACACTTGAATTGGGATTAGGCCGAGAGGAGGCTGCATTACACTGATCCCTGGAAATGAATTATGTCGCACCATAATCTCTAAAAATTCAGAGGGAGTGACCACTGGGTGAGCGTGCAGAGACGTACACAAAAGGGTGTGGCGTGGGAATGTTGCCAGGGGTCAGGAGTGAGGGTGAAGGGGTCAGAGGTCAGAGCCAGCTGGACAGCACACAAGAGGAGATGAGGGTGAGAAAAGGAGGGGAGGGGGGGGAGTCCGAGAGGCTGACTGACTGGACCCATTGGGACATTAACATTGAACTGATGGGAGGCTCGCTGACCAATGCCCATTCAGGGGGAAACTTAGCTATGACACACTCGTGTAATGGCCCGTAGTAATTGACAAGTTGACAAGACCCTCATTGGATATGCAAAAACTGTTATCGAAATTCGGCAAGCTGCTCTTTCTGGTATTCAGTGACTATATGGAGTTATTTGAATCTACCACATAAACATACTCTACTATTTAAGATGTTAATATTTATTAGTTGGATGCACACATTAAGTTGTATCATCAGTTTGTGGAAATCTCAGCATACAGCCAGTATCACCATTCCCTTCTTGCTACAAGTGATAGCAGTTATGAAAACCAACAGCATTGAGCACAAAATAAATCCTGTGTTTTATTATTTGTCACACTAGCTTTTTTTAGATTAGCTTTTACCACCAGGCTGTCAGGCTCCTTAACTCAATATAAACTGCTAAAACAGTTGCACTAAATTCATATCTGTCACACACAATTCATGCGCATGCACTTTAGACCCTGCAAGTGTTTGCATTTTTATTTTTAGCTGTGGACCCTGCACAAGTATATAGACAAATTTCTATCTTAACCTTTGTAATTTTCCTAGTGTAGATACTTGTGGCAATATTTTGCGTTTACTGTTTCTCCAGTGTTTTTAATATTTTCAGTTTTTCTAGTGTAGCAAATAGTGAGTTGACTGGGTCTTCTTGTCCAAAACATTTCATTGCATAGTTGACTGTGTGTTAACCGTCATATGACTAATAAACAACTCTGATCTGATACTTCTTAGCCTCTAGCATGTACCAACTGACAATTACACACTATTATACATTATACATTATTATACACTGTTCTTACATGTATGTGGAGGCATTGTATTGTGATGTGGCAATTATATAAAAAAAAATCAACAGCAAGACATATACAAGCTCTGATAAAATGTCAGTAATTATCACTTGAAACAACTTGTTGAAACAAATACTTGACAGATTGAAGTATAGATACAGTTTTCAATATTAAAAATGCTTTAGTGTGTCTTTTCCAATGCTTTTAAGATGCTCCATGTACCTCAAGTGTGCAGACAGGAAGGTGAGTGTCTGTTGGCTGTGTCTGTGGCTGCTAGTGAAGGTCAGGTCAGCGGGGGCAGCAGGCAGTCTACACTGGGGCCCGAACTGGGCATGGTGGTCTAAAGAAGGACAATCTTGGGGCCCCCAGTCCAGGGGGTCAATATGCAAATAGTAACCCCCAAGTGAAAGGCACAGAGCAGATCAATTTTCTCACATTACTCTCGCTTCCCATGTCTGTGAACGTGCACGCCTACACGCCACATAATGTTTTCATATTTAATGAAATTCAGTCTTGACAATAGAGGAGGCAGCTGTATGCCAACAAAGGTAGAAGTATGATGTCATACGTTAGCGTGAAAGCAACCGTGATGTTCATGAAACTTCACTGGTTTGACATTAGAATTGACAAAAACATAGTTCTGCATGTTAAATAAAGAACTGCAAATGTACACATTTTATTTTTTTCTGTTTATTTTTTCCCACACATGATAAAATCTCCAACATGTATGTTATCCCAAGTGTCCCTGGCCAGCCATCCTTATCCAGCACATGTGGAGCACATGAAGTTCAGTTTTTCTGTCTCATTCAAGCCTACCCACTGCTGCCTCCCAGTGGCCTCAATGGCGCCACTGACACCACATTCATATTCCACATCTGATCCTTCTCCTTCTACCCAGTTGTGGTAACAGCCAGAAGTCGTCTTAGTCCAGAACCAAAACTTGAATTTACAGGTGTAGCGTAGGCCCAACCAAACGTGGGCCGTTGTGGCGTTCTTTGCCTTTTCTGCCACTTTGTCCTGAATGTCTTCGGTGGCGATGTGGACGAGGTCAATATGATGCCGCCTGCAGTAACTCATGGCTTCAATCCATGTCATGTTGTCCTGGATTAGTATCATGGTTTCTTTAAGTAGACAAAAGAAAGAGAAAAAGCATGTAAATCCAAAATTTCAATGCAAAGTTAAGCAAAATTAACACAAAAAGATTATATTTAAACATACCCGGATGCAAACTTGGAATTGAGGATTGCGTTGTGTTCTCAGCTGAAGTTCCATTCGGTGTTGCTAATGTGGTTGCATTCACAGTGGTCTCTGGGGGCGGCTGTGTTGTTGCGGTGCTGAGCTCAGTGGGTACACTGGTAGTTGTTGGAGCTGTGGTGGTAACATTAGTGGTGTTTGATTGATTGTTAGTGGCCACGGTGAAATGATATGTTATCGTGACTTGACTGGAATTCGTTGTACTGATCCCCTGTGTGCTGTTTTGAGTGGTGGTTGTTGCTGGGATTGGTTTCAGTGCTGTAAAAAATAAAGCAATGAATGAAAAGACACCTAGAGGATGATGGATGTATCTCTGTTTTGTCTCATGTAAAGATTACAAAGCAATGAAATATAGCTTAAATTCTATTTTTCTGACAGAAAAGCATGTAGAACGCCAACTTACCCCCACGACAAATGAAATTGCGTTTTCCACTGCATTTCAAGTCATTCCACTGCCCTCCGGCTCTGAATACAGCAGCAACACATTCCTGATCGTTATAATTGGGCTGATTGGGTCTCCAGAAACGGAATGATGAGTTACTCCCATCTGACCATTTCCAAGGGTCTTTGAAGAGGCCAATCCACACATTTTGCGACTGCGACACGTCATGCACTGCCCTATTCTCTTCTGCTGATTGTATGCTAACTAGATCGGACGACAAGCCCCTGCAGTGACTCTGAGCGTTCCTCCATGATTTTTTCTGATCAACAAAAATGGGACCGCTGGCATCACCACCGTCTGTAAGACCAGAGGTTTTTAAATACAAACTGCATTTCAACATGCTGAAAATCTGCAATGTCATCCACTTACTCACCATGACAAACAAAGCTTCTTGTAGTTCCACAGTCACTTTCAAACCACTCGCCGCCTGGATCCATTGCTGCACATGTGTCTTCATTTATGTCCTTTGGTTCTCCTGTCTTCCAGTTAAAAAAGTCTGTTTTTTGATCAGGCCATGACCAGTGCCACATCCAAACGTCTCCAATCTCCAGTCCTATCCAGACTCTGGGAGTCGAGTTAGAAACTGAAGTGATCAGACTGTTCATATCTGTTGAGTTGTGAATTGTTGCTAAGTCCGTGTTTCTCTCTCTACAATAGCTCTTCGATTCTTCATAGGACTTGTTAAGATTAATGAGATGAAAGTTGGAAGATCCCAGTGCGAAGGAGCAAAACACTGTGGAGTTACAGGCAGTGTATTTAGTCACAATAGTTTGACTACCAACAGCAATAACAAAGACATTCCTGTGTAATATTTACCTTTATTATACCACTATTATATATTTTACAGAGCTTGATATCCACACAAATTGCACTTATGTTATATGCGTCAGCTTGTGTATATAATGACACATGTCATATCAGAAAGCAATATAGAGTGCTGAAAAGCATGTATACAAACCTGAAATAAAAGTCAAAGTTGAAGCCCTTCTCATGACGACGAGCCTGTTTTCAGTCATGGCAAACGTCAAGTTAAAAACCTAACAAATATGATCCTGTTCAGTATTGTGTGTCAGAATGTTGTGTTACGGCCAGTCGCCGTAACAGTAGCTTTCAGCAGCTTAGTGTTTGTTGTAAAAATGCCACTTGGCTTGTTCAGAGACACCTCCTCTGGAACAACTTATAGGCAAAGCAGGTTTTCCCGTTTTTTTCTCTCTTGCACAAACTGTGGTACGTAGTTTACTCACTTTGCTGAGATGAACAGATAAGAAAGTACTTACACCTGCCTTTACAATTCTGTAACCCTATAAATCTATGAAATTCAATGATAGTCTTAATTTCAGGCTACAATGAAAATTACAGTCTGGGAAATCTAGTTGATAAATGATGAGGCTGGTCAAGAATGTAGATGAGCTTGTCTGTTTTGACTGAACTAAAACAAAAGCTGCCAAGGGATTAGGGTTAAAAGCATGACAAAGTTTCATGAAACACATGGAGACTAAAAAGGAGTTTCCAGTGACAGACTTTTTCTTTTTTTAAAAAAACTCTGTGCTGCAAAACGCTGCAAGACAAATCTGCATCCAAGGATTTGTAAAGTACTGCCAGTAATTTACACCTCTTAAGTCATTCCTCGGCATTGAGAAAAACAGAGAGCAAAGATAGCTTTGAAAACAGAACACTGTGTTACATATTTTTGGATAGTGGAAAATATTACTGCAGAAAAATCGCTGGAGCAAGAACAAGTTGTGCAATACTTTATATAGCCCTCCTGTCAAAGGCAAAAGCATTCCAACTCTTCTTGTAGGTGTGGCAGTACAAAAAAAGAAGAAGAAAAAAAGAACAAACCACACAATGCTGTTTACTTAAAGTGTGTGTGTGTGTGTGTGTGTGTGTGTATTTACATGTGTGTGGGTGTATTCATGTTTGCATGTATGTCTGTATGTATGTGTATGTATATATACTGTGTATGTGTGTGTGTATTTTTTTTCCATTGTTACTCTGTAGATGTGCTGACTATTTTTTGAAGGTCATTCAGAACACTATATGATGGGGAGAAGGGTGTAAATCATGCAAATATTCAAATATTCTGCAGACCTATAAATATACCAGCCACGACATTCATTTTGTCCTATTAAATGGTAAATGAAGCAGATATCTGCTGCAGGGGTGTCATATGACAGAGCTGTTATGGGTGGTCCCATGAGACATTTTGGCTCAAGTGGGTAGTGGCACTGAGCCATCATGGCCTGTAAACAACAACAGCGTCAAGCTGAAGTAAACTGGGTCTGAGTGTCGGCCTGCTGTCTATAGCTCGTCTAGATCCCCACAGACATAGAAGAGTGGTTTTCAACAATGATTCGAAGGTGTGTCTGGTGAGTAAATCCAACCTTCAAACGACCATGAGCTATTTTGTCAACAGCTTTTTCTTGCATCAGGCTAACGCTAGCTACATTAGCTAAGTTAGCCGCAGTTCAAGCTAACAAGCTAATCTTAGCCAGCTAGAAAACATTGCGCTCGTCGGGTGGATTTATTTAAGTGGTTCGATGGGTCCCAATTCGTAAAGCTTTACGTTTTTAGATACCAAACGAGGTTATATCCTAGCTGTACGGAGCATTTAAATTTTAGTATTAGTCAGACGTCTGGTAACCAAAGCTAATGTTAGCTTATGTTGCTTAGCCTGGGTCTCTCGAGCTTTTATGGATTTGCAGCTAACTGGCTATCGGTAAAAGCTAACGTAGGTCATTCTTTTGCATGTTGTGCTCAGTAATGTGCTGTACTAATGTAAACTAATGAATATACTAATGAAAACTGGTATTATTGGCGTATATTTTGCCGTGCTGTATTTACTTAATGTTGTTCTTTTAGGAGTAACGTTGATGCGTATCTTTAGCAAACGTGAAAAGTAACTGCGATGCCAACAACAAACACTGATTAATGTCACCAGATACTATTGTATCGTAACGTATAATTCAGTTTGAACACTATATGTTTGTTTTTTATTATTTAGCTACCTGGATTAGGGCGATAAATTATTGGATTTGGACTTCAGTGTGGCGGATTTAATGCACGGCGTGTTCAGCATCACAATCGTCCATCAAATAATACAAAAGCTTGTGTTCTGGCACAAATAATATGCGTGAGATTTATGTTTTTTGTTTCATACATAGCCTGAATAGTCGACCTCGCTGTGTCCTGTACCTAAAGGGCTACATCTGTTATTTTCTCTGTTAATTGGCTTACACAATGTGAGATCTTAACGTGTTGTTTTGTACTAACAATTAAAAAACACTATAAAAAGAAAATGTCCTTACATTGTTACAGTAATAAGTAGTAACAGTAATTAGTAAGTTGATAGTGTTTATTTCCGCTATTGTTTCAGCTCTATATGCAAAGCACAGTCAGTCATTTAAAGCAAAGGCCTGTGTTCATCGCACAGCCAATAATATCCTTTTCTGTCCCCAACAGATTGATATCCATCAGACGGGACATCATTCTCTCCAGTGGGTCGCTTTCAAGCCATGTCCTCACAGCAGCCTAACAGCTCAGCCTCCAACAGCCCCACCAACATCTTGGGTTCTCCTTTTTCAGTCATCAGTCCCTCGCTTAACTCTCCAGTGGTCTCACCCTCTCTGGGCTTTGGACCCATCAGCAACAGTCAGGTAACTGATAGCCACTAGAGTACATGTATCAATGTCATGTGTGCCTAATCTGTGACTTAATTTGCAGTCCGTCTGAACTCTTACTTGATTTCTAATCGAAATTGCATTTTGAAGAAATGTGATTAACAAATTGCAGGGGCTGCAGTCCAGGATGTATGTTACAGTTTATGTCTGACTAAATTGTTGTGTCGTTTCTGTGACAATTTATGTTGTCCTCCTTTTGTGACAGTCATATTTTTGATAGTATCTTATGTGGTAAAGACGTATCTTAAATCTATTACACAGTGAATGTTCAACTAAAGCATGACATTAAAAAAATATATGTCTGAAATCAAAATGCAATATCTGTCAGAAACATTACAGTTTAGTTTTTTTCCTTATTCCTTTTTAAACAATATTTACAATACACTAACTGGTCAGTAGAGGGTGGGTAATGCTTCTTCCCACAAGGTGAAGTATACAAAAAAAACTGTAGTTCGTCAAACTGACACAAAATCCGTGCAGTCATTTCATGCAATTCATCAAGATTACAGTGTTGTACATTTGTTTAATTTGGTTGCACTGTGCATCCAGATCTCTTCTTCAGCGCCCATATCAGGGATGCACTCAATCAGCAGCTCAGAAGATGTCAAGCCTCCGTTTGGCCTGAGGCCCATGCCAGCTCACAGCCCTGGAATAATGTTGTCTCAGAAACGATTGTGTGTCATCTGTGGAGACCGCTCCTCTGGTGAGTGATTGTCCTAAGAACAGGGTTAGCCACAGTGAACTGTCAGATGGAGACTGTTTTATGTCACGCCAGTTTGAGCGTGGATAATCCCTTTCTACCAGTAGTTTTCTTTTGTGTTTCGTCAACACTTTTACGTAATGGATCTTTTATAATTGCTTATAAAAACACACAGTGCTTCTCAGACTGTTGTCTTCGCTATGTGTTTGATATTCCTATTGACTGCTAAATTTAGTTTTATTTATTTTTGTGTTTTACAGGCAAACACTACGGAGTGTACAGCTGCGAGGGTTGCAAGGGTTTCTTTAAACGAACCGTGCGCAAAGACCTAAGCTACACCTGCAGGGATAACAAAGAGTGCCTGGTCGACAAGCGCCAGCGCAATCGCTGCCAGTACTGCCGCTACCAGAAGTGCCTGGCCATGGGTATGAAGAGGGAAGGTATGCAAAGAGAAGCATCATATTTTAATATTTTCTTGGTACTGAACGCCTCTATGGTCATTAAAGATTTAGGAACGTGTTTAGTTGTGAGAAGTCATACATGCAGTTTAACTAGGGTGACATATATTGCAATTTTCTCCAACCAACAGTTGTCATATATTTTTAGAATGCAGTAAATTAGATTTGTTGAAGTAATAAATTATGCCAGCCACTCGAATAGAGTATTTGTAGCACAGGTGAGAGTGGATGTTAGATCAAATTAGCGAAAGGGGTAGAGATGGATGTATTGGGGCTGGTCTATGTTTCTAACCCCTCTCCATCTCTTCCCTTCATTTTTTTCCTATTCTACCCTTTCTCCATCTTTCACTAGTGATCAAACATGTAAAGTGGATAAAAGAAGATGGAAAAGATGAGGGATGGATGAGTATGACATGTAAATCTTAAAGATACTGTACTTTAATGCTACTCAGAGACTTGGCCTGTTGTGTTAGAAATGCAAAGTTGATGACATTTCTGTGTGAAAATGGACCCAGGACTGAAGTAGAAAGAGTGGCGTACTGTCTTGTAATGATAGACTGCTTTATAAAATGAAGCAGTCTTGACAGCTGCAGTTCTTTGCTGAGTGTGTCTAAATGCATGTAAAATCTGATCTGGAGGGGATCAGCAGTAGAGCAGGGAAGAATGTAAAGGATCACTATTTAGTGAAGGCCACAAGTTCAGATTTACAGCTTACAGTATACAGTATATGTTGTATGAGTGGCGATGCCTCTTCACTAGCTCCAGGCAGCTCTATTTTTGGTTGCTAGTTGAGGCAGATAGAATGTTTATGCTCTGTTTCATTGCCAGTTAATCATCTTTAAATGTCAGTGTCTTATGGCTGCAGTTTCGTGAGGATGCGTTTGTGTTTTGTAACATCAACCTGCCAGGGGGTCTACAGATGGAAATTAGCCCTGGGCTATAATCTGGCATATTTACATTTGTTTAAATGTTCATTAATATGCATTGTTTCCCCCTTTCTCTTAAATAAATAAATTAAATAAATAAATAAATGCCGATATTTCAATGATCAGTGTCAGTAAACAAAGTCAGAGTGTGTTGGGATAGTTTTGTGGATTAGACTTTAGCTTCTGTTGCTTATATTTCTTTAAGATCTTCATTCAAGTTGCTTCATGCAGTTTTAAAAAAAAGTTATTCTGCACTTTTTCCCACTGCTGTTATGTTTTAACAAACTTAACATAGGTTACTTAGTTGTCCCATGGTGCTTTTTGCAGACAACACCTCTCTGGAGAAATGTCATGTCTGTAGAAATGGGGAAAATAATAGATTTGTAGATGCATTGTGATTCTGTTTTTAACCATGTAATGTTTAATTGCTAAAAAAAAGGTATTGCATGTAAGGTATTTCAATACCTTAATAACAAATGAATGCATGTTACTTTAACCTGCAACTGCATTTGTTGTTCATGACAGTTAACTCATCAGACTTTTGTAATGTTAAATGTGCTATTTTACATGTAAAGTGCAGTTGAAAAAGTATCGTTCTCAAAATTGAAATGTACAATAAAATTTCATAATCAGCTGATAGAACCCTGAATATACAGTGGCAAAAAGTATGTGTGAACCCTTGGAAATGACCTGCTTTTCTAAATTAAATGGTCTTAATCTGTGATGTAATAATAAGTATAGACAAACGAGCTGAAAGAATTTGATTAGGCTAATAATGCACAAGTAATTATCTTCTCTATCTGTATTTATCATATTGCTAAACGCACACAGTGCTCAGTGTTTGGTATGAATTAATTTCTTGAGGTCATTCTTCATGGAGAAAGGTAGTTTTTGTGTATTTTAAAACATTCTGTAGCAGACTTACATTGATGTCTAGCATCATTGCTCTGCTGCATTAACCACAGTTGACACAGCTTCAGCAGGTGGATAGTTACTGTTATTGTCCTGAGCTGATCAAGAATTCGGATTCTCCCAGCTGACGATAACTTTGGTACACACTAATACACAAATGCAGACAGTTCCAAAGGGTTCACTTTTTTCCACTGTAAATCAAATCTTATGGAACCTGCTATAAAAAATTTCAGTCCAACATTTCGGTATTCAGCAGTTTGCTGAATTTAAAAATATATTTTCCTGTTACTGACAACATTACATTTTTGTCAGGACAGTACCGAATCTGAATATTATTTTCTAAATGCAGCAGCAGTTCTGCAAAGAGACATCATTTGGCATGATATCACTCCTGAAGTCAGTTTGCGTTTTCTTTTCCTTCATTCGTCTGTCTTCTGTTTCTGTATGTTTTGTGCAATGCAGCGGTTCAGGAGGAGCGCCAGAGGAACCGAGAGCGCGAAGGAGAGCTGGAGTTCAGCGTCGGAGTGAATGACGAGATGCCTGTAGAGAAGATCCTGGAGGCAGAAACGGCTGTGGAGCAGAAGACTGAGCTTCACTCTGATGGAGGCTCTGCAGGAAACTCGGTGAGTGGGCGGAACGTTGGAATCAATAGGGGATCAGTTTGGTTGCCATTTTTTCTAAGAAAACCGCAATTAAAATGTGATTCCATGTGCAAATTTACTGAAATCCCTGTAGGCATGTATTTTTCATGGCTCGTTAGGAAATCAGGATGTTGTCTTGTTCTGGTTTCAGCCCCATGATGCTGTTACCAACATCTGCCAGACTGCAGACAAACAGCTGTTTGCCTTGGTGGAGTGGGCAAAGAGAATCCCTCATTTCTCAGAGCTGCCCCTTGATGATCAGGTCATTCTTCTGCGTGCAGGTAGGAACAAAATGATCTGCATATAACTGTGTTTTCAAAGTCAGCACATACAAAACCTGTTATTTAAAGGAGACCGAGATCATATCAGAGTTATAACTTTGCATTTTTCAGAGGCACGTTACGAATGCTTCAATGTTACAAAGAAGGCTTCTGAAAAAGTAACAAGGCCACTATTGAAGTTTTCAGTATTTTTGCATATTTGAGTAAATAACCTACATTTACATGCGTTTCCAAATTAGAACACAAGGAAATGTTTTTTATCTAGTCGACAGCAGTCAAAAAAGACTGTTAGCATGTCTTTTGCTGATTAAATCTTTAACAGAAACTAACTGGAAAACATCGTAAAAGTTAAAATATGTTTAAAAAAAATTCAAAGTCCCAAAGATAAAGGACGTATTGAAAATGAATTGGATAGGAATTCTTTTACAGCCCTTTTCAAGTTGTACTTTGAAAGTCAATGCTATAGAAAACATTGTGCTATAGTCACTGTTGTTCGGCTCTTGTTATTATGTGTTTGGGGATGTCCCAGTGGGCTTTTTTTTGCCCAAAAGGGCAACTAGTAATAATAAATAGTTAGTAATACTGTGTTGTACTGGCACACTGAGTCATAACCCAGTGGAAGTAAATTTCAAAGGGAGTTGGTTGGCAGCCAGGAACCAGTTGCATCAGTAGGCATGTAACCTGATGTATTAGGCTCATGGGGGTGGTTTACAGTCGCACTGAGATCTAAACTATGTTTTTGTGATACCGGTTCACTGTGGTTTTATTTTGTCCTGAAGCAGAAGTGAAATATTTTTTACTGCTATCATTTCATACCCCTGTGTAACTGTGTTTCATTTGTCAGGTTGGAATGAGCTCCTGATTGCCTCGTTCTCCCATCGCTCCATTCCTCTGAAGGATGGCGTTCTTCTGGCTTCTGAGCTGCAGCGTGAAGGCGCACACAGTGCAGGAGTTGGAGCCATTTTTGATAGGTACATGCACAGATGAGGGGGGAAAAAAAGCATATTCAAGCGTCAATTGCATGTAACTTTAATGACCTGTGATGTTTTACGTATTGTATGTTTGGAGTCTAACCATTTTTATTTATTGCAGGGAGAGTGTGCAGAGTGCAGAAGTCGGCGCCATATTTGACAGGTACTTTTAAACTTTTGCGATATTATAGTGTGTCTTTAGGTAAATGTGCAAATTTCTCTGATTTCTTTGTATTTCACACTGAAACTTTTTTGTCTCGATTTAGGGTTCTTACCGAGCTTGTCAATAAAATGAGAGATATGCAAATGGACAAAACAGAGCTGGGCTGCCTCCGAGCCATCGTCCTGTTCAACCCAGGTATTTGACATTGCAAAAACAAAGTAACACTGCGATTTGTATTTACAAAGTATGCTTTGTTGTTTGGTGTCCATCCACTAACAAAAATATTTTCTGTACTTGTCCTGCAGATGCTAAAGGGCTCTCCAACACCAGTGAGGTTGAGCTCCTTAGAGAAAAGGTCTATGCATCATTGGAAGCCTACTGCAAACAGAAATATCCAGAGCAGCAGGGAAGGTAAAGGCCCTCAGCTATTACAGGCTCAACATAGTGTCGTCTGGTCTATTGTTCATCTTGTCGAGTGAAGTGACACCATCTTTGTTCCCCGCAGGTTTGCAAAGCTCCTCCTTCGACTGCCAGCACTGCGATCCATTGGCTTGAAGTGCTTGGAGCATCTCTTCTTCTTCAAGCTGATCGGTGACACGCCTATTGACACTTTCCTCATGGAAATGCTTGAGGCTCCCCATCAGTTGTCTTAGATAGGAAACGCGTACTGTGGTTTAGATAGCTGAAGTCTGGGAAGCGGGCGTGGGACTGGAGTGGCACTTTAAGTTCTTTGAAGATTTGTCAGTTTGTCTCACTGCTGTCTGCGTTACACTTCTTTAGTGTGGCACAGATTTGCTCTTTAGACCAAACCCGAGGCTTGGCATGATCTACAAGCTGGTGCTATGTGTTGAAATAACTTCATGAGTAACTATGGTAAAACAAAAGTATTTTTAAAAATGTAAACATTTACATATTTCCCTCACAGGAGCTATAATTTGGGTAAACATTTTTATATGAACTTTTTAGACACCTCAGACATTACGATTCGGTTGTTTCTCCAACTGAACTGATCCCTAAAAGCCTGTTGTTTTTAAAAAAAGGAAAGGCAACCTGAATTATGAGTATGCATTAAGGATGTAGTCTTTTTATAAATTTTAATTCAAGCCAGATCTAAAAGTTTGTACCAAACAGTCGCTGGGTACTGTGTCCCGACAGCTCAGAGTTGACTTGTATCCACTGCAGATGATAAAATCCTCCCAGTGACCCTGATAGAAGACAAGTCGGAGGTTGAAACTGTCAAGCCCTACTTGTCTGTGTTGATTGCGGATCAGCTTTATGTGTCTCGTATATAGACTTAGTGTTGTTTACTTCTTTGCCATTAAAAAAAAATCTAATCACTTTGTGGTTAATGATTAGACTGCACTGCACACTTGCTATGTACTATTTCTAAAACATTTAACAAACGCCTGGCCTCTAAACGGTCAGGGCGTTTGTCTTTTGGTGCTATTTCAGAGATAATTTGACGTTATTGGTGCAGAGAAAACACCAAACCACAAACCTAAGAATATATGCAAAAACGAAAAAAATTCCTCATGTTAATCTTTTGTTTTAAAATGTAGCAATATAAAATGTAAACTGCATAAGCTTGTCAGTTATTCAGGGGTTTTACAAAGTAAATCATTTCTGGCGGTGGAAAGGGAATACTCCATTTTGTAATTTATCTATACAATTCTAAGGTACTGTGCAAAAGTAATTGTTCAGGGAAAATGTACATTGATAAATTTGAATTATGATCAGGAAATACAAAATTATATAATTCTTAATATGTGCCCTTGTTTTTTTAGTTTCCAGCTAGTGTAAAGCAGAACATGTCTTGGGTTGCACTGGATTTGCTGAGACTGTTTCAGCTGATTTTTTTTTTTGTGCTTTATTTTTTTTTTTTTTTGGATGCTCAGTTGTATTTCCTACCTTTCCCTCTTCTTTAGGTAGCTGTCTTGTTCATTGTAACGTCTGCAATTTATTAAAAAGCAAACCATAATTGCATTTAGATCCATAACACCTGTGGACATATAGGAATTTCAAACAAGATCAAAGTAAGGTCTGTATGATGGTAAACACCAGATGAGCTGTATTGGTGAGCTTGTTTCTGTATGCTCTTGAACATAAAGTGACTTGAAGCATGGGTTGCGTGGACTAAAAAAAAAAATAAAGAGGCTTAAGTTTTTTTTTCTTGCTTTTTCTTGCCTAAAAGTGCAACATGTCATAGCTGTTTTTCCCCCCCCCGTAGAAGAAGAAAGATCACTTTAGGGCAAACCAGCACAATTAAAAGATGATTAAAAAATAGTCAAAAGGAAGTTTTAATGAGCCTTTTTATTGTAGTTGTTACATAGCTTTTGCTGTGGGCATAGATGCAGTAGAATCCTTGGTTGTATAGCACTTTGTGTCCACAGTGATGTTATGGCACAGGCAGCAATGTGTGATGGGTTAAATTAAGAAGAAGAAGAAAAACGTTGAGTGCAATGAAATCAAAGGCTTCTAAGAGATTCCACAGGAGAAGCTGGTAAATTTGATCACTGCGCGTTTCATTTGCTCTTGCTCGGTCCGAAGTGAGAAAGCTTTAGTAACGTAAGCCCCACAGCTCTGAGAACCAAAGTGAACCTCCCTTTGTATCAAGCAGAAGTGACACTTTTTTTTTTTTAAACCATGCATGGCTTGGTTTTCTTAAATTATATTTAGAATAACACTGCTTTTAGTCTATAATACACTATTCTACACATGGAGCAAAAAATAAAAATAAAAACAAAGGAACGTAAAGACATTGTCATGACATGTACATCGTTTTACAGCATTCCCCTGCGTCGCTTTGTTCTCGGCAAATCAGTACAATCTGGGAAACACGATGAGCTCCTCCTCCGTTAAACTTCAGTTCTGCTAGGTGGTGGCATGCTACACGTCGAGTCTAAGGTGCTGAATAGGTTCCAGTAAATTCAAAACAAAAAATGTAGTGCTGGTGGGATTTTTAAAAAAAATGTTAAATGTAGCTTCGTCATGATGCGCTAAAATCTTTGCTCTCTTAATGGCTCTGTTTCCATCACAGTGAGATTTAGCGAGCGGGGTAGATTTACCTTGCAAGCTGCAAGCCATGTTAAAAACTGAACATGTTATACATCCAGTCAAGGCCATTCCGAACCGATTAATAGCAAAACGAGCTCATTTTCAATTCTTAAACAGACCTATCTAATCAAAAACGTTAAACTGTGGGCTGCTTCGTATTCACGTTAATGCAGGTTTTAAAATCAGTAAACTACGGAGAGTTTATGTGCATGTTTGTGTATAACCACTACTAATTCCTATGTTTTCCCTGATTATCGCATTCATAGTTGGAGAATGAAGAAATACCCCACATGTCCTGCAGATGACAAACAGATCTCCAGTGATGCCAGTTTAACTACAAATTCATTTGGCCTATTCTATTTTGAATTATTACATTTTACCTACAGATAAGCCCAAAAGTGTTCATACCCTTACTGAATTTGGACTTTTGTAGTGAATTTTTGTTGAACCAATAGGTTTCTTTTGGCTAGAAATGACATAAACGAGTAACAAAAAACGGTGAGACACTCTTCCAGCGATGTTAATGATACATTTTGGGAACTTTTGTGACATTCTGACTAAAAATGCAATGTCCAAAATGATTGTTGTCCCTTGAAATTGTCACAAATGCAGCTTCTGTCCAATTCTAAATGATCCTGGTGACTTCTACCATGTTGAAGAACGTTCTAATTAGAGGCCAACCAATTCTAAATTTGAGGGGGTTGATGCTGATACTGATTTTTTCAGGAGTCAGAAAAAGTACAAGGAGCTCCACAATATGAAAAATTTCAGAGGGCCTGGTAGGATGCTAAAAGTGGCTAAGCTAATTCAAGTCCAGTGATCGTCACCAGGACCATGCTGATAAATTGGAGTAATCTTGGTACTAACATCTCAAATCAGACACTCCAACAGCCACTGATCAAGGCTGGTCTCCATGGAAGCTGACCAAGGAGGATTTAACTTCTCCAAAACCTTACCTAGTCCTTGCAAAAGCTCACCTGGACATAGAAGAAACCTTTTGGTTGCCAGTTCTGTGGTCAGACGAGATGCAAATGGAGAAATAGTTCAGTTTTAAAATGTACAGCTGTCTCCAGCAAGAAGAAGCCTGTTGGTCAGATAAAAAAAATCACTTTAAAGCAACAATTTAACCTGGGTATGAATGATTTCAGCCTTAACTGCATTTTTTTAAACCTACGAAATCACGACTGGAGCGGAACTATGCATGCCCATATTCTACAGTAAGGCAACAGGATGCAGCTGATGTGCATAACCGATCCCTAAGCTGTTATAAATACTGTAAAGCTATCTTCATAACAATCTATCTGATCCGAGAGACCTAACACGGGAGGAAACAGAACTTTTTTTTTTTGCCTAGACAAGATTAAAAACACTGGTTAAAAAGAAATCACAGCTCATGAATGATCTAATGTTCTCCTCGCCGACCGCACATCTGTAGCAACATTTTCGTGATTATATGTCCCTGAAAACGTCTTAATAAATAACTGTCTCTGAAAGGCACTCCGAAATGTGCAGCTCAAAGTTTTTCTACAAAATAAAACGACACAGCTCTACGACGATTGCTCTCTTGCACCCGCTGCGCTTGCCTTCAGTCCCAAAGTGAGAATAGATAACGTGATGCAGCTTGTCTACGTTTTTGCTGAAGCTAAAAATGTTTGCATGACGCCGCATTAGTCTGAAACGGCATCCCAACCGTCCACGAATCAACACTCTGTCTCCGTTTTAATCGCTAGAAAAACGTTCTTGCTGTGATAAATTCCTTCTTATCCGTTGAACAAACTAATGCACGCCTGCGTTGAATCTGTCGGCTGTGATCGGACATTAAAAACTGTGCTACTGTTGAATTGCTGGTCGAGTATAATTTCAGATTCAGATGTCAGAGTGGTTCATCAGTGTCGAGGATCTCAAATTCCATTGATACCCAACTTTTACATCCAGTGCAATTGTTCCTTATTTGAGCACCTTCTTGAGCAAAAATGAAACACAAAACTACCACAGTAGTATATAACAGAACAACCCTCCGCACAAAGCCATCTATTCAATAGATGAAACGTCTTTCAGTTTAGTTTAAGTTGCAGGGCCGACACTGAACACTTATTGGAGGGTGTCTGAACCGCGCCGCCCTCTGGATTCAGTCAAGGCCACAGAGATTGAAGCACTGCCAACCGTTTCGATGCCCTCAGCCTTTTTTTTTAATTTAAAAAAACACTTTTGCGGGGTATTTGTGTGCAACGTCACGTTCAGAGGATGATTGCGCTTAAGCCTTGTGAGTGCATATCATCGGTATCCAGCAACAGCGAAGCTTAGTGGTTTGAAATGCTCCCTGTGCCCATCAGTAAAACTGTGTTTATCCTCTCGCTGCAGGGAGAGCTCGTTTCAAGCCCATGTAAACCAAAGTCATAAAGATGAGATCAACTCATCGAAGCTAGGGGGGGGATTGTAGTGCCAAGCTGCAGTGGAGTGGGTGTAGGCATCGGGGATGATGGGGGCAGTGAGAGGGCTTCCAGATGTCGAAACGTCCAGCGGGATTCAGGAACAGCTCACACCTGCATCTCCGAACCGCTGGACAAACCGAGAGCGTTCGCCTCCTCTGTGGTCAAACCGTTCTTCAGTGTCCTCCTCACTGAGGAGAAACAAGAGGAAAGAGAACGACAGTGTGTTGAATATTGCATTATTTTGGAGCTTAGACACTCATCCGATGACATCCCGCCATTTGTCAGTACTTGACGCGCAACTCACGTGATTTCCGGTTGGCTCGGGATCGCCTCCTCTCTCGAGGTTGCGCCCGCTGGCTGGGCCCCTGAGTGGCTGACCTCACGATCCTCTCCATGATCTCATCAGCCGTGTCATCTGTGCAGTTCACTGGGTCGTCACTGGCGGAACACCACGGGGCAACACGCCCTGAAACAACCAGGCCAGAGTGGATAAGAAAACACGACATATTGCGTAGTGGGACAGGTTTAAGAAAACAAGACTAGAGTTAACAGCTGTGCTGGTGGCTCCGTGGGCTAAAACTAATAAGCTAATACTTTGTCATAAACAAAACTGAATTACTGACCTGATTATGGGGTGTTCAGGGGCACCTCCAGCAATATTTCAAATAGGAATTTCAGGAATTCTTTTATGCTGTTGTAGTATGTTGAGACTTAAAGAATGGTTTCTTAATTTACAGGTAATATTACTAATTATCTGATATGCAGACTAACATCAGCACATTTTGGTAATGCAAGTTGCCGCCCTTTAAAATATCCCAGTAGAACAGATGCTGCAGTACGTTTTAGTGGAAAAAAAGTTCACCTATAAGTAAGATTTCCACAGTTGATTTATGATTTCAACACTAGAAATTCTGCCTATGCAATTTATCAACAAACAGCAACTTATAGGACAATAAATTATTTTTTCAGTTTTACTCAGCTACCTGTTGCCATATTCTGGTTTCACTATTACGAAAGTTGCATTCTTACACATAATATCACTGCTGCAAATATTCTGCTGTGACTGAAACAGAAAAAATGATATAACAAACATATTTAGACTTAAATAAACAGGTCAGACTTTTAAGTTAGTGTCTGAAATAAAGGGAAGTATGTTTGTTTTATGTTAGATCCTGACTTATCCTGTCTCCATGTTGGGTATAAGTTATCATTTCAAGTGTAATTTATAGTTGTAGTAGTATAATTTTAAAGTAGTGTCCTCACTGTGCAGTCAAGAGGCAAAAATCATGTCAAAACCCGGATTAGATTCGTTACTGATCAGTTTCATTATTCTGACATTTCAGTTTGTAATAGATGTGGAAGCCCAACATGCACAAAAGGTGATTTTGGAGAGGTCTGTGCATGCATCTCCTTCAACTTAAAGACATTTTCTGATGTTGTTGATGTTGGACGGGCAGACTGGCTGCAGCTACACACAGGCCTAATCCCAATGTCCACACTCACAGACTATAAGGTGCATTCCCTCAAAGGGCTTAGGGCTGTCCTACTGTCAGATTGTCAAATGCATGAGGCTTTCTCAAATCAGTCTGCATTTCTGTAGCGTTTGCCCAGGCTTGTTACCCACAGTTCATAGCGTTATGACATTAAACATGGGGGTTACCAGGGGGAACCCGGAAGAATTAAAGAAAAAAGGTGGTCAAGCAAGCATTAAAGGTACAACAAACTCACTTGTTACAAGGAAAAAAGAAGTTCACACTCAAATATAAGCACCCAACTAACTGGTGATTCATAATCAGAACTGTGTGTAGTTTTTTGTAAATTAAAAAGTCCCAAACACACAAGAGCATTAAACCGGTTTTGGCATCATCCAGGTAACGTGATACGTACGTCACAAAGGGTTGTTCCATTCCTGTTTATACCATTTCGAGCTAAATAACTCATCAGGTGACATCAGTTAAGTTTGCAGTGCTTAAGGTTACGTCATCTAACACTGCTTTTACTTGCACTGGGACAAAGTAGTTGCATTTACTATACACTGGAGTTATAGTGAATTATTAGAAATGAGGTGGTCACCTTGGTTCCTCATTGGAGGTGCCACTGGACTGGATTTATAGATACATTATCTGGCACCATGAATGTCACTGAATATGTTCAAACTTTGACATGTTGGCGGTGTTAGAGAACGGGTCAGATGATCACCAAAGCATCTATTATTTATCCTATGGGGGCAACAAATGTACAAAATTTCATGTCGCTCCATCTAATAGTGGCAAAACAACCCAGGTTAGTTTAAAGGTTGGATTACTTCAGTAAAATCAAACTCCTGGATCAGTTATGGCCACAGAGGAATGCAAAACTCAGCATAGTAAACAGATGATGATATGTGTATGAAAAGCCACGCACGGGGCTGTAACGGTATAACGTTTATGAGCCTGACCTCTGGTGCTGCTGGCTCTGGTGCGGGTCCGAAGGCCCGGCACCGTGGACGTCCCGCTCTCGCCGCCCTGCAGGCTGCTTTTCAGCACCGCCTTCATGTTCTCGTGTTCCGCCGCATCTTCGGCGTACTGGATCCCCTGAGGCTGGCTCTCCTGCGTGTCCGACGGGGTGCCGCCAAATTTACCACTCTACGGGGGAGGGAGGGGGGGGGCAACAGTAACAGGATTACAGAACGTGAGATTTTATTAGCGGGGGTACGATGAAACTCAACTCCATGCTCTGGTGCTTTTAAAACAGCTTTTCTAGTGACACGGCACTTTCCAGGCTAAAATAAGAACAGTTAGTCTTTTAAAATTGCAAACAACAAAAAAAATCCCTTTCTCCCAGTGACTTTTTCTCGCAACAATGCAGACATGCCAACAGGTGTCACTCAGCACTCCTGCGTCATGCGGGCCCTTCTTTTTCTCTAAATGTCATCACCGCCCAGCTTCCTCATTCATGTGTCAGTCTCACTAATGACTGTCCCTTTGTTAATTGTTATAAATACACCAGGTACTGTTCAAAATTGCAACAACATGTCCAGCTTGAATGTTAGTCACAACACAAAGTTCATGCATGCTCTTGTTTGCACACAACGTCGCACCCCTACCTCGCTATCATCGTCATCCTCACTCTATAGAAATAGAAATAAAGTTGGTAAAAAACTCCATGGGTTTGTAATCCTCCACTGGCTTTTTGACAAATATGCTTTCTTGAATTTCATGACAAGACTTTGCTATTAATCGATTTTAGTACATTTTTAAAGAAACCAAAGTAAATTCTTTAAATCCAGCTTCTTTAGTTTGAGTTTTTTCCCGGTTTCTTTTTTTTCTGTATGACAGTAAACTGGACATCTTAGGGTTGTGGACAAAACACCACTTCTGAGGACACAGTTAATCAAGAAAATAATCGATAGATTAATCAGCAATGAAAATAATAATTGGTTGCAGCCCTTGTCTTTACAGAAATATAAAGGTGGACACAGAAGAAATTAAATTAGTGTGAAGGGTTGTCTAGTACATATAACTGGGATTACATAATCAGATTACAAATGACAACCACAATCAGTCCAGATTACATTTGAAATTTAAAAAAAAAAATGAATTAAGGATTTCTCGGTTACATTTAAATCACCTCTTTTTATAATATGGAAATTTTAAAGAAGAGAAAGCCTCCCACATGTTGCAGAACACACACAGTCCACGTGTTTTGTGCCAGGACTGTCTTTGCATGGGTTGGACCTGGACTTGATTTTGACCTGGTGTAAATGCTGAATATTAAAAATGCATTTGATTGGAATGAAAAATGTTTCGAGATGAGGTTTGAAAGGCATATTGTCTTGGGAAAACAATCACCAAAATGACACCATTTATTAGCCAGAAACTGTAAAAAGAAAAAGAATAGCTGGGTTTTCAACTTTCCGACATTCCTTGAACTAACCATTTGCAACATGCCTTTTCATTGGACAAATTTACCAAATCTGGGCTTAAAATTCACCAGAAAGAGAACGCTTACGTTAACCAGACCTTGTAAAATGCAAAAAAAAAATCTGCTATATTTGGCACAACCAAAAAGTCATGACTGTGTGAGTTTCCGGCTGAACTGGTGTGTTTATACAGAACAGACAGAAGACAAGTATTGAAACAAATAAAAAATATATTTAGTAAAATATCTATAGCATGATGACACACCATTTTTCCCCAGTACTGGTATCACTTTGGGCACTTGGAAAAATGTTGTACATTTCAATTCCAGGTTTTTAGGTTTCATAACACTTATATGGCATTAACTTTGTTAAACTGCCCAAAAGACAGTCATCAGTTCTCTCTACTTACAGCCATACTTGTGTTGTTTCCATAGCGCTCAGAAACTACTTGGAATTCAGTGGTTAAAAATAGAAACAGAATATTTGCAGAACTCAAATTTCTTTTTTGAGCGCAAGGATCAAACTTTTCAATGTTTGATTTTAAAGTAATCCAACAGTATGTGCATTAGATTACATTTATTTTTACATGTGTGCAATAATAAATTTGTGGTTTTATGTGGCGTTACTTGTATTTGGAGTTGGTTTCCTTTGGACAGAGCAAATCCAACTCTTTCCTTTTGCTTCTTGGACTTTCTGATAAGCTAAGCTAAGTGCTTGCTGGTTTCAGTATAATTCTGAAGGGAAATGTACCAGTCTTGCCATCAAACTTTGAACGCAAATAAGAAAATTCCACGTAATGTCAAACTATTCCTTTAAACATTAAAAGTAACATGACTTTTTCACTTCCCCATAACATAATAGAAACACTGCAGATGCCAGCTGTGGAAAAAGAAGAGCATATTAGGCTGAACATATCCGTGTGGCTGAGGTGTAGACCTTGTTATTTCTCCTTCAGGGACGTCCAGAGGTTTGAATTTTCACACAGTGATTGAATTAGGGTCCCTTTGAAGAGAGAGGGGCCCCTGCCAGGGCCTGCTGTGGAGTCTTCGCCGAGCAGCTGACTCTCGAGGATTCAAGGGATTTTAATCACGCAGCGAGGTGTTTGCTCTGGCATTTCTTAGCCCGCTGCAGCTACAGAATGGGATACACTGAAAACAGCTCACCGATTGTTGTTACAGTAACCTATACACGTGAATGCCGAGGAACCAAGCTGACGTCATTACAAATGCAAGCCAGCCTGTCAGAAAATGGCCACATTGGGCGCTTTAACCAGATTAAGGATGTAACCCGCGTCGAGGGATTGTTAATATCGTTTCATAGAATTGAGAAAATACAAACCAAACAAAGATGAGGATTAGGAAATGGAGAAGGTGTGTCTGTGGCTGTTGAAGACCACTTACATCTGTTATCATTTTTCCCCTGGTCTTGTTCCTCTCTCGGTGGTTGGCCCTCTTCTGCTTCTGCTGTAGAACACGCTCCCTTGTTGTGCGATACTCCAGGGCAAATTCACTCAGGATCTTGCTAAAGCGATGTATTCTGACCTCACGCACGCCATATACCGGATGGCCCAGGAACAGCAGGAAGGCATGAAACCTGCAGATGTGTGGAGAAACATCACATCACTGTACAGAGATCCTTTGGTGGAACCTAAAGTTTGAACATGCAACAGCACAGTTCCACTACTAGTAAGTAATGCAAGAAAATGTTAATGTAATCCAGCTCGTACTGAATGAATCTACGCTGCAGACTGTATATAAAAGGTGGATGCAGCCTCCCAAGTCTGAAAAGTGAAGGTTAAAGCTGCATTCTTTCCAACAGCCAGCAGGGGGCGATTTCTCTGGTTGCATAAAGAAATCGAATTGTATAGAAGTTTATGAGAAAATGACCCTACTTCTTACCTCATCTGTTACCTCAGTAAACACTTTAATGATGAGTCTGTGGTCTCAATTGCTACTGTCAAGAGTTTTCAAATGCAACATGAAGATTATTTAGTAAATTACGGTGCCATGTAGAGAAAAAATAGATGATAAAGGAGACTGTGTTTTAGGGGGAGATCCTCTGGTAGAAACTAAAGTTTAAACATGCAACAGAACAGTTCTATTACTAGTGACCATATTTATACTGACATCAGACAAAAGCAAAGAAAATTCTAATGTAATCCCACATGCAGTGAGTAAATCTACACCACAGACTGTATATAAAAGATGGATGTAGCTCCCATGTCTGAAAAGTGAAACATAAACCTGCATTATTTCTAACAGCCAGCGGGGGGCGACTCCTTTGGTTGCAAAAAAGAATTCAAGTTGTATAGAAGTCTATGAGAAAATGACACTACTTCTTACTTGATTTGTTACTTGAGTAAACATTTTCCTAATAGGTTTATGGCCTCAATTGCAAGTTTAATAACTTTTTAAATACAACATGGTGTTTATTCAGTGAATTATGGTGCTATTTAAAGTAAAATAGATGATAAAGTAGAGTATGTTCCAGGGCTGGACTACCTTCCGATTGACAGGTTCCTACTGTATTATAGTGCGTAGTAAGACCAACATAGTGACGACCAAATGCCAAACTCAAAGCTTTGAAGCAGCAGTTCAAAAATCAGTGGTAGACTTCACGGTGACCACATCCATCTTTTACGTACAGTTTACGATTCTACACGTGAACCTACCTGTTGATAATTCTTCGATGTACAATCTTGAGGATAATAATTCTCTCTGCACAGTCTTTGAGGAAGTCGGACATTTTTTGTTTCAACGCTGGCTTCATCTCATGTTTCGCGATGACCTTGAGGTGATCCCAGGATGCTTTGCACCTTCGCTCCATCTGCGCCAGATTGTCCTGAAGCTGGTCAAAGTCCACCTGACGACAAAGTTGCACAAAGAGCTGATCAGACTGTTGAAGACTCTCTGCAAGTGGATACGGTTTTATCTCATAAAAACAAACTGTGGAGATTTTTAGTGAGTTTTTTAAAAGGGGTAACCTTGGTCAGGCGGGTAATGGCTCCGATCTCCGAGTAGAGGTCGGTACTGTCTGGAAACTTCTCGACGACGATGGCGCAGGCATGGTGAAGCAGGGACTGCTTGTGAACCGTGTCCTTCACCTCCGGGACTTTCTCCAAGTAGCTCAGCTCAAAGCCTTTAGCCTAGAGATGGAAACACAGGAACACACTCGGAACGTTGGACGGAAACAACTGTCTAAAATTAAAACTCAAGAGCCCCTACTTGAGGACCAAATTGCCGTGAATTTCCTTTTTGGCGCAGTCCGAAAAAGGGGCTCAATGGAGTGGGCCAAGCAGATATGTAGATTCTTTAGACTGCGATTATCAGAAACCACAATCTACTTCAGGCCCGGCCGATTATTGCGCTCACCGCAGCACTGCTGAACAGCCAGGACTTATCATGAAAGACATAATCCTAACTGGATCTCCCTTGTTCTTTTGCCAGTTTTAAATGGCTTACTGCAAAAACATAAATGCAGCCATTATTTACGGGAACTACTTGTTTTGATGTCGATGACTTATGTTTCCCTTTTGCATGTTTGGCTTTCGTATCCCAAAGGTTCACTTATACGTACTACTTTGTGCACAGATGCGGACGCGCGGCGGCACACGCAAACCGACGGAAATGCAGAAAAACCCCCGTGACAGAGGAAAACAATCAGAGACGCAGTTGTAAGTTCACACACGAGCAGCCTGACGAACGCAAACTTCCAGAAATCGCACAAGCTCCCTCGATTTTTTTTTTCCCCCTCCTGGACAGACAGAGGCAGGTTCAGCAGAAGCCTGTTTTTACTGTAGAAGGACAGTGTCGGCTGCACATTCTTTTACACACAGAGTCTACTGTTATCTCGCCAAAGTGAAATGTTGTCAGGGGAATGAAGGGAAGAGAAGCATTGGAAGAAATGAATGATGCTCTTTTCAGACATGGGATACGGAACACGGCTGCTTTATCAGTGTATTAAAGTGTTGGCATTCTATATTTCACTGCTATGTTAGCGTTTCTCACAGCATCATTTAGACATGTCCATGACCATATTTGTTATACATGCAATATTGGATAGTATAGTGATAGTACATCACTTGAATAATGCTAAAAAACAAAAGGCTAAATAACAAACTCACTCATTTATGATTTCCTAAACAATAAAACGATAATTTCACTACTTTATCAACAGTCAAATAATACATAAATTAATATGTGTAGTTAATCATGCTACCGCTGTTGTTCCAGTCTCTTACTTTGGCGGCAGTCATATGGATCCTCCTGATGATGATGCTGCATCTATTTAATGAACTCAGAGGAAACACTCCTACAAACAGCTGGAAGCAACAAACTAAACCTCAACTCCTGGTGACGTTTTGTCAAAACCTGGATAACCTTTATCATTGGCGAGTCTCAATAATCGGACCTGTTCTGTCCTGATCACACTAAATTTTCATTTTTGGACATTTCAGTTTGTAATAGATGTGAAATTGTAGCGCAAGTGAATGAGAAAGTGTTTTTTTTTTTTTTAAATTTTGGCAGCAAACTGTCTTTTGCTCTCTATTTTTGGACCCATATTGGTACAGAAATGTGAAAAAAGCCTTCCCCAAATCACTTCCAACAACCTAAAGTTGGCTGAATGTGCATACCTGTCTGTTAAAAGGACAGCATGCAGTTCAGCCTTCCGCCATGTTGAATTTATACGGAAATTCTACTAGGCTCGACCTAATAAGGCGACTTTTATGAAAAAGTTAGCAGGATGCTCATTCCGACATGAAGCCGATGTGTTCAGATTGCGTCAGATTGATAAAAAGGAAAAGCGGTTTAAAAGACACAGAAAAAGAAACAGCACCAAGAGATGACACGTCTTCAGGGTTACTCACACTGGAGCCATTGAGGAAGTTGCCGATGGCCAGCAAGGTGGTCAAGATGTATCTGAGAGTTTTGTTTTTCTCTAACTGGTCCATTCCTTCCTTCAGGTCCTGCAGAGGCTCTGCCACTTCCTGGAAGAAAATGCAGTGAAGATGCACGTCATTATTTATTAATACCTCTGAAAGAGATGCGCACAGATCCTGAAAAATATGCATAAGTGAAAAAAAGACTTGCATAAAGCTTTTTGGTCCTCTGATAGCTTCAACTTTAATGAAATTTGCTGGTGCTCGTAGGCGGATTACTTTGCCTTTTATTAGAATCAGACAGGCTGGTTTCTCTGGTTTCTCCCGTTTCCAATCCTTAAGCTAAGATAACAAGTTGCTGGCTTTAGCTTCATATTTACGACAAAAAAAAACTCTTTGCGCATCTATTTCATGAGACAAGCGTCTGGGAGAGGTATGAGCCAATCAAAAGGTTTCAGACAGCTGACGAACTTGGAAAAATACATTTATTTATGCCGTGTAAGTGTTTTTTACGATAAAAACCCTTCACGGAGGTCTTAATGTCGATTGTATTTAGATATGCTGGGAGAGATCTTAAGTAAATGTATTATTGAGGTAATTTATTATTGATGGTAACCTTTCCTATCTGCTATGTTAAATGTCATCTCATTGGAAATGCCTCTGGAGGCCTGTGGGATCTATTGATTGGGGCTCACTTAATTTAACGTATACAGTCCCAACAGATAAATTCTGATGTTTATTCTTACTTTAAGCATGTATTGTGAGCAGATTGAAATTTGAGACCTTGTCTTTTCACTTGTCATTTAAGTGCATCCTTCAGGTTCATTCAAATATGGCTCCTGCAAGGATTAAGTATATGTTTTTTTGGAAATGCAGTAGGCTCTTGGGGTCTTCATCGTCTTTTGCCTCTATGCGTCAACTAATTTGGGGTATATTTGTAATTTTTTTCTATATAGAGCGTTTTCTAACTTCCTGTAGGTTATTGAAAACTTTCTCTCAACAGAATGATGTTTTTGGACTCATGCTTTTCTATAGGAAGTGCAGAATGTGGTCACTTTAAAGCCACTTCCTATTCAAGAAGATGGCTTCTTTTCGGAACAAACCATTTACCAGATGAAGGTCTAGCACCGAAAAGTTGTGAATAAATTAATTTTTGGAAGTTAGACAGTGTGCAGGAATCTTTCTGTAGCTTCATATTGACCATATAGACATGAGAGTAGTTTGAATCTTCTTATCTGGCTTGTGGCAGAGAGCAAATAAGCGCATTTCCCAAAATATCAAACTGTGTCTTTAAGTGGCGTAAGTCTGTGTGTGATTAGAGTGAACAGGAAAGTGTCTGACCTTCTCAATAAGCTCGTAGTCCATCTTGAACGCCCACAGCTGCAGGCGAGCCGCCAGCTCGGTGATGGAGGAGAGGGTGAGGAGGAACTGCTCGGCGCTGCCCAGGGGGATGTCAGGGTTGACCAGCTGAGCCTCCTGGATCCTCTGCTTCTCCTCCTCCGTGGGGATCATCGTGAGGATTTTCTAAAGGAAGGCAGACATGAGAGGAAGCGACGAGAGAAAAAAAATACGGGCTTATAGGATCATTCATCAAACATATCAAAAGTTTTTTTCCTGCCTGTGTAACATTTTTTTTTTTTTAACATAATACGTCGAGCAGTAAATCACCGAGAAGAGAGTGGAGACAAATCGACCCTGACATTTCCTGCTCTGTTTATCCGACTCGTTTCCAGCTCTCCCGCAAATTTGTGTGACATCTGAACTTTCAACCTCACTTTTGTTGTCGGGCTGAAAATACCTTCGGAGACAAAAGGTGGAGATGAGGGCTGCTGTCTGCGGAGAATAAACTCGAGCAGAAGTTCTCGAAGCTATAAGTTATATAACACCAAAGGAATGTGACGTTTACGATCATCTTCTGATGTGGAGTCCTTCAGATGTCTATCGTATGGCTTTTGAGATGAGTGGAAGATAACCTTTAATCATCACTGTGAATAATTACAGTGAAAACAGTCTAATAGTCACAGCCATGCAGCAGGAAAAACCCATCAGATGTGAACATTGTGGTCAGCGTATTGTGCTGTTCTAGGTAAATATAATTCAAGTAAGCCATGTTTACGTTGGACAAAATGAGCCCGAATGAGTTTTATTTGACGGGTAAGAAGGAAACAGGAATTTAGATATCTTAAGTTGGATCTCACCTCAATGCCTTCCTTGTTTAGTGCGTACTCATCAAAGTTGAGAATGGCCGTCTTGATTGTGCGGGGAGGAGGCAAGACAGTCAGGCCGATGTTTATGGCGTTGCTGCGCTTTGAATCCAGGACTATGATTTCTTGTCGTTTGCCGTCAACAGCTGCTTTCTGTTAGATACAAAACACCATCAGCATGTGCGACTATTTAACCGACACAGCCAGTTTTTAATGGTTTAAAGATGTAAGATGAGTATAAAAACTTAACATATAGACAGAAAAGGAGTTAGATCTATCACTATTTTTCAAATTTACTGATTACCTGCAAAAATGTACTTGTTATTACACCTGAAAACAAATGGTTGGATGAATTAAGGGAGAGAAATGTGATATCATTACTGCCAATGCCGCAAAAGCTGTCGACCCTCTAAACCTTAAAATCCACTGGTGGGTTTAAAAGGAATGTCATCTTTTAAAAAAAATGCCCAAACTGCACCATTTATCACATCCAGGAACTGCAAAACATACAAAAATCTGTAGCTCTTCAACTTTCCGATGGTCCTTCAGCTACTCACACGTGACGAGTTGTTCTACCAGGAAAATGAATTAAATCTCGGCATGAAATCATAATATTTCCTCCAAGTCACTTCATTCTACATGTGTCAGTTAAAAAAACTTGCCCATGATAAACTGTTTGTGCCAGATCATGTACAAAAAAAACAACAAAAAAACTAAAATCTGTGCTCCTTGGCACAATTAAGAATCCATTAGTGACTCCTCTGTGTCACATGACAGACCCTCTGTAGCTTTTCGATTGAACTGCAGGCTGTGTTTACACGGAGCAGAGAGGAATAAAGCATGGAAACAAACCATAGAGGTCAAGAACAGAATAAAAAAAAATATGGGATACAGAGGAGCAAGTTGTCAGCAAGTTGTTGGAGGATAGAGTTAACGTGCACAGTAGTGTGAAAAATGAAAAATGCGTAGTATGTAGAGGTTGTAAAAACGTCAGTAGTAAAATATCTATAACACATATAGCCACCTTTTTTCCCAGCATTGGTAACACCATTTTTTAGTAAGACATTTTCATGATTTTTTTTTTTGATTTATGGAATCTAACTTTGTTATGCTGCACAAAAAAAAACATTTTTCAGTTCTGTCTACTTCTAGTCATGGTTGTGCTGTTTCCATAGAGGTGCAGGATTTATATTGCAGTGAAAAATGAACCCACAGTGAGTAAAAGTAAGAGAAATGTGAGACAAGGTGGTGTATTTTTCTTTTTCGGCATGAGGGTTATACCAGTGTAAAGGCTGTTATGGTAATTTTCTCAGAAAATGTCACAACAGTATCTGCACTTTAAGCTTTTAGCTATAAACATGTCTTAGTTTCTTGAGGCTGGACCTAGAGGAGGGTCATCCACATAAAGTTCTCCTTTTGGGAGCTTGAATAAAACTACAAACTAGTGAATGGAAGGAGGGGCTGGTGAAGTATTTTGACTCTCTCCAAATGTATTTTGTTTCTCTCTGAAGGTGGGCCATGTGTTGTTGTTCTATAATATTTTACTTTAAGCATCAGGAAGGGTTCACCTAATTTAAAGACTTGCTTGCATCCTGTACTTCCTGATTCATATGAGACACCGAGGGTGACAGCAGTTTGGCCGCGCTAAACTCACAAAATTATCTTTTCAAACACAGTGCCAGAGAGCAGGAAATCCAGAGCTATGGGAAGGAAACTGAAACAAGCAGTGAAAAATTCCCTCCAAAAGCTCGCTGTATATTAGTGCTGCTGGTGTCTGCTGTAACAGTAAGTTACCTTGGTGACAGGCAGCTCCTTGGACTTCGACTCAAACAGCTGCTCCAGCTTGGATGTGTCCAGTTTAATTGGCTCCAGTTTGGACCACAGGGACTCCTTACAGAATTTATGACTCTTACACTGCCAGTCCACAGGACGCACCTCGTTCCAGAACAGACGGATGGTCTTCTTCTTCTTCTGGAAGAGAGGCGCCTCCCCTCGACTCAGCTGAGGAGAGGGCGGAGGGATGGGGGCCATGAATGGTGGAGGAGGGGGCATCATTTTGCCAAGAATGGGAGGAGGCGGGGGGCATCCGAACAAGGGTGGGGGCGGCGGTATGCATGGTGGAGGGGGCAGCGGTGGTGTCCGGTCACTAGACTTAGTCACATTGTCCATATCTAGAATGTCCAAGTCGTCCTCGTCCCTCAGGTCGGTGAAGTCCATCTCTTTGATCCGCAGCTCTCTGGGCGAAGCCATCAGCTGATCCCAGATATGATCCGACTCTTTCTTCGGGGGTGCAGCTGTCGGGGCAGGGCTTGACGACTTGTCCGCCTGCTGCTGCGGCTGCTCTTTTGAGGACTCCGCCTCAGGTGGAGACGTCAAGCCTTTGACCAAATCTCCAAACCTCTCCGCCACAGCTCGGACGCTGCCCTGGTTGTCCAGATGTCCCACCTCCATTTTTTTCACATTGTCTTCTCGGGCCTGTCGGTGAGCCTCCAGTGTGGAGATCCTGCTGGCCAAACTGGCCACAGAGTCACTGACCTCCGCCTCCTTCTCACATTCACAGTTCTCCTTCTCCGATTCTGCTACATTCCCATCATCCTCGGCGGTTTTCTTCTGGGCATAGAGCATGTCCAGCATGAAGCGCTTGCTGTTGAGAATTTTGTTGCACTGGTCGTTCACATCTGCTTCTTTAATGCACTGAGTCCACTGGCCTGTTGGTGCAGAAACCATTGTAACATTAAGAGAAATATGCACAGTTGATTGGCAAAATAAGTGAATTACTTAGCATCAATCATACCTGCTTCGATTTCATTGGTGAGTTTCTCCTCCCGCTCCTCCCTCTCCAGAGTGCTACTGGTAGACGAGATGCTGGAAGCAGAGCAGTTGTCCTTTTCATTCACTTCCTCGTTCTGTCTCTCCTTCTCACTCAACAGTACGCTGTCGTCTACATCCCTATCTGTCGGCTTCTCCTCCTCCAACTCCACTTCCGCCTCTGCCACCTTTGCTGCTTCAGCGACCTCCACTCCTCCTGCCACTTCCTCCATACGCTGCTCCTGTCCCTCGAGCTTCCCCTTCTCCTCTTCTTTCTCCTTTCCTGACTGATCATCCGACTCCGCCGCTACATTCTTTTCAGTTTCTGCAACGTCCTCCGTCTCCACAAGTGACTCTGCCTCCGATTGCTGTTTGTCTGATTCGGAGGAGAGTTTGGGAGAAGGTTCCGCTACTATTAAATCTGGTGCTGGACTTTTGGTTCTGGTCTGTGGGTCAAGGTTTGGCTCGGAGATGGATTCTGTTCCTGGAAGAGAAATCAAAACGACGTGGAAAAAAAGTGTTACTTTAAATGCTTGAGTCATACGCCTTCATATCATCCGTTGTTTTAAATTGCAACAGCCTGAAATTGCTTCCTGAAATATCCTTAATTGCACTGACATTGACATTTCCAGACTGTATTCATAAAATCAATCATCAAATCTTGTTCACATCCATTAAGGGTCAGACTCTGGAATGTATGCAATGGAACAATTATCGACTCGAAAGTGAACTTTGAAGTAAAACGGGTCATCAGCTTTTGTCTTGTTTAAAGAAACTGTCCAATTTCCACCTTTTTTAAAAATCATGCTTTCACGTAATCAACTCGCCCTTTTTCTTTGGTTTCATGGTTTTGGCTTCTTATCTTCAGAGAACAGAAACTTCCTGAATCAAACTGTTAGATGGTCTCGTTGGCTGATTGGCGAGTCGCAGTTTAACCAGTTATTGGACCATTTGAATAGAGAGTTTCAGCTTCGTCCCTCTGGAGGGTTTACCATCCCAAGATGCAGAACATCTCAGCAAGTTGAAGCAACGGTGCAAAAAGGATGCAGAAGCAGTAATTTAGAAACAAATATGTTCATTTTAGTTTAGAATCTTGAATGCTTTGAAATATGTTGTATATTATCTGTAATGGGTTGTAAAAGGTGTGTCAGGATGGACGACTTACCTACCCCAAGTCAGATCTATCTATAGGTATTGATAAAGTAACCTGATTATGTCTAATATGATGGTATTTTGGAACTTCTGAGAGAAAAAAACTTCCGTTTCAATCTTCTTCAACTTCAGTTTCGAGTCATTGAAGAAGTTTGTTTTAGAAAGATTAACTACACCATTGAAAAGAATATAACCTTTGGAAACTTAGATGTTTTTGTACACACACCTACCTCTAGCTTCTTCTATCCTTGCACACAATACTTATTCTCAGTAGCACCTTTCAACAAAAGTACAACTGACTTTCTTTTCAGCTCAGTAATCATCCATAAAATGTTAATGTCAGGCCCAGTGTATTGGACAAGCGCTCTGACAGACAGCGTTGTTTCTTCCAGCTCTGTAAGCTAATATTACAGGTCATTCATGCTCATGTCTCAGAAGCACTAATGATGAGTAAACGGTTTGCTCTGTTTACCCAACATCTGGTGTGCAGTGGTGACGGGCTCTTCCTGCGAGATAATGGATGAAGGTGTGGCACAGCGGGACGCTGAGCGGCTGGCGGGGTTTGGACTCAAACACAGAGTGATCTCCGTCCGCCCTCTCGTCGGCACTCTGGGCCGCTCGCGCTCAAACTCCTCTGCAGCCAGACGCTCCACAGCTTTGTACCTGCGAGAAGGAAATGTAGCTTTCAGACGTCGGCACACTGAGGTTTAGATTCATGCTAAACGATAAAAACTGTTTACACTGTTTCGCAGCCATTTGATAGCTGCTTTATAAGGAGACAGAAAAATACATACTAAGGCATGAAAACTCATATTGTTTAGCTGACTGAAGGAATGACTGTCTTCATTATGTAACCGTCCAAAATTATAAACGGTGGGTTTAAAAGCCATTTTCCCCCTTAAAAAATGACTAAAATTACACCATTTATTGAGTCAGAAACTGGAAAAAAACAAAAAAACATAAGACTTTCAGCTTTCTGATGGTTTTTGAATGTGCCTTGTGTGTTGCAGTGGTTTCATTGGGAAAAATAACCCAATCTAAGCCTTAAAAATTGATATTTCACGCCTTATTCTGCATGTCTCATTTAAAAGTTCACCAAAAACAAACAGCGTGCCACAGATACTGTAAAAAAAAAAACCAAAAAAAAAAACCAGAACTCTGCACTCCTCAGAGCATGACTGACTTGGCTGCCACCAGAAGTCATGTGACAAAATTTTTCAGATGAACTGCAGGCAGTGTTTACACAGAGAAGAGAGGAGATAGACAGGGAGACTGAGAGTAAAATAAAACCGACTGGACCAACAAAATGAATGCAGCATGGCTCAAAAATGGGATACAGAAGAGCAAGTTGTTGGAAGATACATTCAGCATGGTGAAATATCTTTCTAGAGCTGATGTACAGAGTAGTGTGAAAAAATGTAAATGGGCCTCATCAAATAGGCCATTCTATAACACATGGAACCTTCAGTTTTTGGTAAAATAAACAGTCTTGGTTTTAGTTTTTTCTCTTCATGATCCATGGCATGACAATTGTATCACGGGTGTTTCTATTGAAGTGCATAATCTAATATATAATCTTAATATTTTAGTTAAAAAGAAGAGCCCACCACAGTGTCAAAAAATGTAAAAGGAGTAAAAAACAAACGCCCAGAAACTGGCTCAGAGTTCAGAGGGTGAAATTCAAGCCTAAGTGTATATAATCCTCATTCTATAACAAGCTTTCAAAGAGACCAATGAATTTAAAAGCTCAGGCTTATGAAAACCTGACATTTCTGAGGTATGAGGGCCTCATAGAACAATGATCAAAAGTTCTGTCAGTGAATAATAGCCATTTAGTTTGTCTCATTCCAAGGTAATTATGGAAAATGGAGCTATAATCCCATTACTCAGGGACTCAAATGATGACAAATGATGTCCCCATTTTGCTAAAGCTGCCAAAGTGCACATAACATTTCTGGTAACTACTGATCTCAGTTCTCATGTCCTTTGGAATTGTATGAGGTGCATGTTCAAGTTGACAGGGGTGAGAAAGGTCAGGCCATAAGAATGAGCTATAAATTATACTGCTCACACAGACACACACACAGAAAGATAACTGAGCCACATGCATGTCAAAAGACAATTACACACTTGTCCTGTTAACCTTTGGGACGTCTTAATGGTAAGCAGGCCCAGAGGGGCCCCGACACCTATAATTCAGCCCGAGGCCGGGTGCAACTCTCCTTACATCTGCTGTTAATTTTACATCCTTACAACTGTAGCGTTATTGTGAACCCATGTAAAGTCCTGAAACAAAAGCGAACTCACCTTTCCTCTCTGGCTTGTCTTGCTTCTTCCCTCTTGTCAACGTAATCTCGACTGAGACAGAAAAGACAGAATTAGAGCCAGAGAAGCATGAAAAAAGGGCAATTTGGGGCCTGTATTCACTGTACGTGTGTATAAATAAAGATTTTATTTAAAATTTTAGATCTGCTCAAGTGAAATTGATACGGTTAGTGCAAAGACTGCAAACAGAGCATCATAAAATGTGCTTTTGGACAATCCTCCCGCCGCAAAATTCAGTGTATCTAATGATCCTCGTAAAGAAAGCCTAACTTTTTTTCAGACTCATGGGAGGTTTGTGAATATCTCCACTGAGTCAAGCCACCTGTTTCTAACAGTCTCATGAGCTGACATGTCTTTATTGTCTCCCTGTGGTACAGAGTAAAGTTATTGTGTAAGCTCTGTGATGTGAAGTCATGCTTGGTGTTTTGTCTGACTGGTAAGGGGAGACTAACTTAAAGCGGTTCCTCTCTTCTCTCTCAATTCTCTGCAGACGCTCTTCTCTTTCCAGGCGTCTCCTCTCCCTTTCTGCCGCCAGAGACTCCTGATGCTGTCGGTACGATAAAGTCAGCAAGCCGCCTAGAGCAGGTCTGCAAGCCAAAGGATAAAAGATGAAGAACCAATGTGAGTGACGGGTTTACATTTTGATTTAGGGATCTGCACATTCGTTCAAATATGAGCTTTACACAGTTACTTTTATTATTGTAACTGTAGCCACAAATGTTCTGCATTAGTTGTGGAGAAGTTCACCTGTCAGGTTTGGAGTCTGGTGTGGAGGCTGCTGAACTGCTGAAGCGATGGATGGGGGATGTAGGAGTCTGGTTCTTGCCTGGGCATGGGGTGCCGTTGGTATTCATTCTGGTGAAAGAAGAGAAAAACAAATGCTTTGTTTTCTCCTACAACATTTTTAGAAGAAAGACAAATAGATGGATGGACATCACTTCAACAATCTGATCATGCTGCTGGACAGTTTAGATTGAGATATGATGGCGTTGAATATTTGCAGCTTTCCTGTGAGGAAATCCAATGCTTTCGAACTCTGGTGCATTGGTCATCCGCGTCTGCGAGCGCATAATCGCATTTTTGCACTCAGCTTACTCCTTCCTTGCTGTGTTATACGAATACGGCAAATCATGCGCATTTTTGTTCTCCCCAGAGCAGCTGCACAACAATAAAAGTTGTTTGCACAGATGACAGAATCAGGCAATGAAAACATTAAAGGTCCCATATGGTGAAAATCTGTTTTTACTGCGTTTTGTATGTTTTATAACATGGTGGTGTTAAAATAAAAGCTGCGAGACGCTTACTGCTGCCATTGCCCAAGACCCCCCTCCAACTAGAGAGCCTCCCAGCTTTACAAGACAGCAAGAATTGTACAAAGAAACTGGGTAAAAGCAACAGTTGTGGGGATAAAAATTTGCATAATCCTGCCCCTTAACTACTTTTGAGGTCCATTTACTTACATACTTACACGCTAGAGCTGCTTCTGCTAACTCTAAAAAGTCTCAGCAAGTCAGGCAAAATGTCCTGCTGTTTGCTGCAAGAGTGAACACAATAGTCCTAATGCACTCCCAGCATATGAAGAACTAAGACCTAGCAGTTTACTTGTATTTTTGATGGCAATGTCACCACATCAAAAGAAAAAATCTCAGTGTTAGTGCATTATGTGGCCAATATCATCTTTAGCTTTGACTGCATGGCCATTGGCCCTGCATCAGTCTTGAAACGAATAATCGAGGACTGTATGGGTTACTTTGTTTTCACGTCACCTTTAGTACATCACTGCAAACTAAACTCAATCATGTTAGGCTTTTCTGTCTCTCCTGCATTTTAGTACAGTCAAACTACCAATTAAGCTGTTCTCATTTACATGTTTTTCTGCTTCTGTTGTCAAACAATGGAACAAGCATGAAACAGTGACTGAAACGCTGCCTACATTTTAGCCAGCAGTCATTTCCAAGCTGCTGCTCTGCACCGCTAAGACACTGATTTTATCACCACAACAAATGTTCACTGATACACTCGCAAACATGTGAGTTATAAACAACTATGTTCAGAATTCAGCGATATTTGAATGTAAACTGATCATTCAGAGAGAAAGTTAGCAGAATATTCTACTTTCCAACATGCAAAAAAGAGTGAACGCAGAGAGAGTCTTCTTCCTGAAGGGGACGTGGACAGCAGCAGCTCAGCTACATTTAAAGCTATAGACACTCAAACAGCCCATTTAGAACAGGGCTAAAACCAGTTGCCAAAAAGGGGAACAATATGGGGCCTTTAAGTGGTGTTCTACCAGTATTCAACTGCAAATATTTTATGTGCATTATGTGTTTTAAGTTACAAAGCCTCAGAGCCACTACACATTCTGTCCCTGCAAACCATTGCAGCTCCTAACCTGTTGACTCCTGGCCTTACCTTTCAGCCCAGCAGGGCTTTCTAGCTGTGTAAGGTGAAGGAGATGGAGGAGTATCTGTCAGACTGAAGATGAAAGTGAGAAGAAAAAGTCAAGTCAGACACTCCAAAGACGAAATAATTAACTGTTAGTCACACATACAAGGTAGTGAGGCGGCAGCAGGAGGTAGGAGGGCAGCAAGACCACGAGACGACAGAGCAAGACAGGGACAAAACAGCATCTCTCCGTCTTACCCATTCGGTGTGTCACTGATAACGCAATAAAACTACTGTAATTACAGAGAGATAAAACTGTTTGTAAGCTTTTACTGGATCATTTTTTCATTGCCTAGTGCACATAAAACAGGAAACATGTCTTCATTGCGGCTGGCATCGTGGAACTCCCGTGCAAATTCAGATTTATGCCGTTTCTGTTGCTACAAATCTCCGCAAAACATCACCAGCTAAGAGACAGTCACTGTGACTCATGCTAATGCTTTGGATTCCTTAACGCTTTGAATTAATTTATTGACTTGTCTCGGATTAACTGTGGTGCAGAGCCACAATGGGAGACAGATGAGGGGCAAATATCTGCAAAATAATGTTTTCCAGCGACTGAGGAAGTAACTGTGTCTTACATGGCTGGACTTGTTCGGGCAAAACATGTCTTCAGAGGTGAGAAATTAAACATAAATGACATCTGATGGGAAATAAAAGCATCCTTAGCCACTATGCTCAAGAATACATTCGTAAAGGATGAATAAGGTAACGAGGAACTAAGCCAAAGTATGTTTAGTTTAAATAATCTCACGCAATTTAGAGGAACAAACAAGGAAATATTTTAAATTTCAGCAGTACTATTAGTGATTTTGTTCCTATAATGCTTGCTGAAGGTAAAGTGAGCTACACAGAGACACAGACACCAGCGATGGAGACACTGACATGGCCTGGATGCGACATAAGTAGACGAACTGGGAGCTCCTGCCTCCTCCCCAGCTCTGGTTCAAGTCAGGGGATGGTGGGAGAGGAAAGGGGGGGGTGAGGTTCGGGGATAGACTGATACTGAGGGTGTGCAGAGACCCGGCACCCGGGAAGACACATAGACATGGCTGGGAAGAACACACCCAGGACTAAAGGCCCTCTTTTTAGGTGCGACGGACACAGGAGAAGATGCCCTGGTCTGGACGCTGAGATACTCTCTCTGGGCCTCACTGGCTTTAGGGAGGATGGTGGTGGCCATACACTTTAAGTTCAGACACATGTTAGGAGTGTCTGCTACAGCTGGAGCCACACTAGGATGACAAAATACAAGAGAGGAGGAGTCCAAAAGAAGGAAACAATGACACTTTCAAATGGGGGAGAAACTGTGTAAGGGGGGTGTAGCAACCAATAAAGTAATAACAGCCAGTAACATAATAACATTTTGCCAACTGTGTAATTACGTTAATGGCCTAACATTAAAAAAATCCTTTGAAAATGTAATGACTGCAGCCGATAGTGTAATGATACATCAATAAGACTGCATTTCTTGTAAATAAAAGATTTTTTTTTTACAGTTTTTGTGCAGTTTGCTCATCAAAAATAGGTCCAGTGGTTGGCCTAGTCATCATATTGATTCATCAAGGATACGTCCCATGTAGTTCTCATGCTCCTTCATTATGGTTGTAATAGCCAATTTGAGAATTACTTATTGTACCAAATCTTTCTTTAGAATATTGTTTATTTGCTTAGATATGTAAATTCATAATTCCATTTCAGCATCTCTGTTGAGTGTTGCACTGTCAAATGAATTTACCACATTCATTACAACTTTTTTTCAAACACTTCTCAAGGGAAAACGATTCAGTCCTCACTTGAAACTGTATTTGAATAACTGGACTGGCACTATAATGACACATGGCCCCTTGATGCCTGCATTTATTTACAATTATATAAAAAAAAATATTTTTGTGTTTTTTGATTTCAAGTTGATGTTAAATTAAGTGGAGATTGTTAATTTGTCTATAGCACATATAGTACATATAAAGATGTAATGCAACAGGCATTAATGCTACTTTTTTTTTTTACTGATGCCACAAAGGCCATTCAAATTCAGTCCTGAGACAAAGCAGTGCTTGCAAAAGGTTCCTAAGCATGTATTGAATATGCACGAGCTGGCACTGGGGGAATGCATACGCTATCTCGGCTGCAGCGGTACATTGCAAATTTGCGACAACCGACGTTAAGGGGTTAACTCCAATATATAACATAGAACATGAACACTGATTTACAAATGTAAAAAAAACCCTGAAGAGTATTATGTACGTTATTGGCTCAAGAATTTTATTACATTTTTGGCAAGTCATCATATTATTGGCTTTATTGCATTTAAAAATTATTACATTAATGGCCGATATTATGGTATTGGTTGCTAGTGGGGGAAAAAGAACAGGATCACATTTGGGGGGGGAAACCAGCTGGCCTAAAATACCTGTGAGCGCCCTGTCTAGAGGACTCAATGACTGGATGACTTTCATCATCTGCCTCCTCCTCGTCCTCCTCCTCATCCTCCTCCTCCTCCTCCTCCTCATCCTCCTCATCCTCGTCTTCTTCCTCTTCTCTATGGTGAGAGGAGGGGTTTGAAAGGAGGAAAGGGAGGACGTAGGCAGGTGGGAGGGAAGAGAAATTGGACAAAGACAACATGAAACCACACAGAAAAGGGTGAAAACACCAAAGACATGCTTGTCAAAAAAAAAGCATTAGACACAGACAAGCATCGAAAGAGATGGTTAGTAGTTTTATGACAAAACGGCAGTAATGGATACGCACATGCAACGGTTACATTCAATTTCTATGATACAAAAATAACACATTAATCTGAAATATCCCCTCATGAGGAGAAGGAGATTTATTGCAACAAGCAGCGCTGGTGCTGTGGGAGATATCTGGTGTGGTTGAACTGATCATACGCGGGTCTGTGGCCGGTTTTTCTTAGCGGATCCCTCCCGCTTTGTCTGGATTTCATTAACAATATGGAAAAACTGCGATCTTCAAAGGCAGCTTAAATTTCCTGTGGTGGACTGGAAGAAGCTAGTCTGGTGTCATATGACCTGCTGGACTGGATTGAAGCAAACCTGATGATCTGAGCGCTACCAGGGATATTAGTAGGTATGGCTACTTAAAGGAAGCTTATTATTAATGATAGGGGATTGGATTGCATGGCCCGGTAATCAGTGGTGATTTGTTTTAACGACAGAAAGCATAGCAACAAATAATTTCCAGTTTAAAACGCTTCTCATGTATGATCTGCCATATAAAAAGTGGAATAAAGGGATAATGTAATTGTCATCATGAGGAAGAGGTTGATTAGTGCTTCTATAAGGCCTAATTTGAGCTACTGTGCAATTAAGCAACACTGTATTTTACTTTGTGGCCTCTCTGACTCTGTGTCGTCACAAAAGTGCATAAAACATGTGGCACTGTGGAGTTTAAGGTCAACTCACTGGAGGAAGTCTGACTGATAGCTCCTATCATGTGCTTACAGAAGCTTCCTATTTCCATGAGTGGCAGGAGATTGTCTTTGTCAGTGGGAAAATTAATTTAAATGTCACTTTGCAGCAGCAGGAGTCTCCTCTTTGCCATTCTTTAAATTACTATATAATTAAATTCTCCGCCTTGGCTCAGGATATAGTGGATGCATCTCTCCAAGCTTGAAATATAATACACACTTGCAGTCTGTTGGCTGTTTCCTGTGAAACGCAGTAATACTCCACGGGCCCAGGAATAATTTGTGATTCCTTTTTCGCTTTCAGATATCTCTCCGGCTTTAAAATATACAAGATCAAAACAAACCCTCCTGGCTGAACCCGTTTTTAAAAAGCCAGGATCAGACTAAGTTCAAGCTGAAATGGACACACGGGTAAGGTTTCTCCTCTTCCGTATCTTCCAGTTTTCCATTCTTGGGCTCCCCTCGCCTCACCTTTCACTGATGTCTTCGACTCGCTGGCCACCGAAGGGCAGGAAGCCCGTTGAGTGGGAGCTGCTGGGCGACGCCGGGGCCGAAGCGTGGCCTCGGCTGTTCTGAAGCGAGTGCCTCCGGCTGCGTCTTCTCTCCAGGCCTCGGCGCTCGTTGGTGCCGCCGACGCTGGCCCGTCTGCGGTCCTTTCGGCCGCTCGGGGGCAACGGGGTTTCATCGTCCCCGTCCTCGTGGCGTAGAGTCATCTGGGTCAAAGAAGCATAAACACACTGCATCTCTGGCTGCTGCTCGACTTTGACTTATACATGATGATGTTTTACACAGTGTGTGCATCCTTCCTGACCTCGTACATGTTGATCTGCTCTACGAGGTCCAGGTCGGTGCCTTTCCTGCTCAGGTGTCTCTGGGCCATGCCTTCGATGCCCTGCTCCTCCAGACAGTCCACCATGTCGTAGTAGGAGTCCTGGTCTGGGAGGCCTGCCAGAGTCTGAGACACACACAATTAAACACAATTAGAGGTTTTTATTGCTTTGTTTGTGTGTATTTTAGAATTGTGTACAACAGAAAGGAAACCGAAACAAAGTGTGAGTAAGAAAACACTTCTGAAAATACATCATTTTCTGGGGAATTTCACTGCCTTTACGGTTAAACTATTATCTTAGTCATTACAAGGGTTAGCCATACATGCTGTGTCTTGTTTTCAGTTTAGTCTAGCGTATCCAGATCTTCCATCATTTGGGATGACGATACTTGCAGATGTTTAATTTTAACCTTTATGTCAATGAAAAAAAACTGTCGTGAAATTTTTACATGTATCTCCTTTACATGTATCAAATGCCGGCAGAAGAGATGTAAACTCATAAGTGTGTAGCTGAGGTTGTCTGGAATCAGGCAATATCAGAACCATGACCGTGGGATACTGTATGACTTGGAGAAAATACTATATGTGCATATCACCTAGTTAAATCACTATTTAATCTAAGTGTTCACATACAGTAGTAACCAGGCTACTGTTTGTACACCGTGTCCTAAAACAAGGGGCCCCAATGGCTAATTCACCCTGGGCCCCATAGTGTCTAGGATCACCACTGCCTACTTGCATAGAGGTGACCCTTTGCTCATCTTTTCACCACAACTTTTGAATTATTAGAATTAAAAGCAAATAACTAACTAACTACAACTGTGTTGCAAAGATATAAACATATTTATGCAAGGAGGCGTTCAGGAGCAATGACTGTGGAGCTGGATCATTGTAGCTCTGATTAATTTTGATGTAAATTCAAAGTTGTTTTGTTTCTCTGTGACACTTTGTCGCACAGATAAGCAGCTGCCATTTTTGAAAAGGTCAAAAAGTGCAGTTTTATTTAATATAATGCATTATAGATAAAATAGTTGTACCTCACTGCAAAAATACTTCCAAAGTGATCAAAATGAAAAGAAGGGATGTTAATTTGGATGCAAAATGCAGCTGCTGGGCTTTAAGGGTTAAACCTTGTATTTAAGTGTAACCTGGAGCCATATACAAAACCTAAATCAGTATTTAAACACATTTTATTGTCTGTATTTAAATCAAATTTTCCATTTTCCACCACGGAACAGGCAGGACTATGATACATTGCATACTGTACAGTTCATTACTATTTGTAATTAAAACTCCTGCTGTTGTAATCTGCTGCAGTCACTTCCTGACTATCAGAGAGTAACTACTGTTTCATTTAAGTAGCACTTTGGCACAAATGCAATCACACTGAACAGATTGAATCTGCACCTGATTTAATCTAACTGAGAAAGTGCTTTAATCGGCCTGATCACATTCTGGAAACAATGCTGCTGTGCTGAGGGCACTTCCACCTCGCATTAACGGTCTTCCTCCTTGTCTAGATAAGTTATCCAGATGTTGATAAGAGTTTAATACAGTGTTTAAATGGCATCAGAAAGAGAGAAGAATATGAGACATGGAAAGTAAACGCTATACCGCAAGTTGATGCAGTAATATTATGTAAAGTAACCCGTAAATCTTGTTCACTGACCTTATTGATGAGCGTCATCGCAAACACCAGCAGCTCTGTATCCACTCCATCCTTCTCATCCAGGATCTCCATGACATTTGACCACAGTTTCGTACCTGCGTCACCGAAAGCAACACATTGCACATAAAAAGACAGACTCCAAACAAATCGGCTACATACAGGCGCCTGCGTTTTAAGGTTTGCGTGGAGACCGAACAACAGCAGAACCTGAGCTAACCCATCTTCACATCTCACAGCCTAAAACCCTGACTCAGCTCCACCGCTGTGCCGGAATAAAAAACAGAAAAACTGTTATGTCATCTCGCGGCTCCAGCAGCAGAACTGCAGTCAAAGCAGTGCTCCTCTAGAGAAGTGGCAGCGGAAAAAACATCGCAGGGGTGACTCGATCTCCGGTAAGAAAGCAGCACCTCTGCGCCTCCGACGTGAGGTCAAGTCCATCTCCTTCTCATCAGGAGACCGGAGGATCGTGTTCAGTCTTCTTACGTAACGGCAGAAAGTGATGGGATAAGACAGAGCTGAGACAGAGGGATACCTGACCCCTCCACACGGATGACCAACCCCCTGCTGTTCGCCCACGGTACAATGTTGAGCTTTTAGGACGGCAGGTAACTGAACCCCACTGCAGGCAGGAGTTACACTCTTTCCCAATAAGCCTTGCTGCATGCACGGCTTTGCAGCGACCCACGACAACCGATCGGACTCCTTTTTCTTTTGCTGCTCAGGTTACACTGAACAGCAGAGAGGTAAAACTGATACAAGGACGTTATGCGGTGAAAATCAGTAAAATAGCACCATATGTAGCCGTTTTGAACTGAACTTTCAGGCTACTTCGCCTGAACTCTTACCTCTTTTGGCGTCCACGACATTCACGGCCTTTATGAGCAGGGCAGCGTTACATTCGGTGTACTCGACGAACACCAGCAGCAGCTTCAGGGACGTCTTCACAACCAGACGGAACTGCGAAAAGAGAAAAATACAGTTAAAACAGAAAATACAGAAAAGCAGCAGCCCCTCAGGGACGTAATGCCCATTTCAGCTGTGAATTTCTAATGTTATGCAGGCTAATATGACGAGCACGTGCGAGCTCTTGTAATTCCAAATGCTTAATGGCATCATATTGTGAAAGCTTTTTCCGGTCTGAACAGTCTTGAGAGGCTTGATAAGAGGGTTGTGTGACATTGACAGCTGGTGGGTACAAACTGTACAACAGTCAGGCAATAAACAAACACCACAAGGGTAAGATTTTCTACAATTTGCATAACGTAATAACTAACTTCTCACACTGGTTTGCTCCTTTTCATTTAGGCTTTTCAGTGCACCTCTGGCATGAACTTATACTTTTCTCACACTTAATTTCTCAACACATTACATAAATTATTGTCAACAGGAATAAAGGTGCAATGATAAATGATTTGTACATTGAACCAGCTCGTTTTAATTATGATGATCTGGGACTTAAAGTCAGTAAAACTTAAAATATAAGCAGTGGTAACTTTTATTATACTTTCTGACGCCTCACTGCTTCAGTTTGCTGTTGCAGCCTTGTAGCGAAACATCATGTTGAGGTAAGCTGCTCTAAAGGCCACTCAGTTTCTTTGAGACTTTCTTAGCGCTACAGTGAAAACATTGTTTCCAGGCGTGCAATAAATGCATAAGGTTGACCATGTTTATCATATCTCTGCATTCCCCACAGGTTGAGATGGCAGGGCTGATGTGCATGCAGAGACTTATGCAGTTTGGACTGTAGAGGAAAATGTAACCAGGGTTGTTTTCTAAATCTGTAGTCTACCAATGTTCCTGAAATTTTTTTTCCATTTTTATTGATAGAGGGAGAGACAGGGTGAAAGGGGGTATAAAGGAGAAATAGACATGCAGCAAAGGGTCATGAGCCGGACTCGAACTCGCGACCGCTGCTGGCGACCTGCGCCCACATGGTAACGCCCTAACTCAGCGAGCTATACGATGGCCCTGATTTCTATTTAATTACTAACCTTTCTGTAACTGCGTACATTCCACCGACCTTCCTTTATTGCAGTCTGGCAAAACAACTTGCTTCGGGTTGAATGAAGTTGATCTTACCATAAATTATACAAAATGCTACTTTTTACCGATGCTTCCTAAATGCCTCACATGCATCGGCAAATGTCACAGTTTACTAGTGCCCCTTACACATCTTGCATGCATCTGCGAACGCTACAATAGACGACTGTCGCACCAACACCTCAGGGTGGATGCTGCTAGGTGGTTTGGCGCAGAGAAACCTCTAGTCTCCATTCAGTTACTTCACCGACCTCAGACAGGTGTGTGACCAATAATTAGTTTGAAAACATAAAATAAGGCGCTCTGTTGTCAGATCTACTGTAAACCAAGTGATTTTATCTACCTGGGAGAGACACTCAGACGTTCCCAGACAGGCCTGCTAAATTATTGAAACAACCACTGAAAACATTTTGCTGCAGCTAAGAGACTTTCAGTCGCACTGAGGATCCACATAATGTCAAATGCTGAAACAGAGATCAATCTGAAACTATACAAACAAAACTAAAGCCAATCAAAAGTGTGCATCAGTACAAAATGTGAAAAGAGAGGACAACTAGTAGCGAGTGATATAAAATTAATAATATAAAAATAAAGCTAAGAGTGAAAATCAACACAGTTTCAGGGGTGGTTCAAATTGAATTTAACATGTGCCACATCAGCACTAAGACTGGACAAGCAACACCCCAGTGATCACAGTCAAAATGACTGTTATGAAAATGGAAACCTGCCATTAAAATCAGGAGGATAAGGGACTGATTAAAACAAAATAAGGCACATGCCAAATAATATGTCAGTATTTACACAGGAAAGCAATAAAGTAATTTGTAAGAACATAAAACAGCAGGGAAAGAGGAGAGAGAGCAGAGTTCCTTCATCTGCTGCACATGAAGCCATCCGGCCACTAGAGGGCCGAGGTGACCACAATGACTGGACGGTTTCTTCCATGTTGACAAAGCAGTACATGGTTTCAGTCAGAGCCCAGATGGGACCGCAGGGTTCATCTTACACTTTATCTACATCCACCAACGTGCACATCCTTTACCTTGGATCCGACCAGCGTGTAAAGCCACTGGACCGTTTCATTGTGAGATATGAGGCCGTTCATCCCGTCCACGTACAGCATTATCTGACCAAGAGCTGCAGAAAAGAGACAGAGGCACAGAGACAGAGGGAGGGAGACAAAAGAAAGAGATGCGGTTTGGTTAATCTTCCACAATTACAGTTGGTGTTTTTGTCTCTTTCTCTTTAAACAATCCATCATATTCGTCTTGCTCAACATAAAAAAGGATCGGAATGTTTTTGTGTGCGTGTTGGAAACTTTGAGTCTCAGAGGAATCTTTACTAGGCAAAGCAGGTGAAACTTAAGTTGCACTATGGACAGAAGATTAAGGGATCTTATTAAGCCTCTTTTCTTCTTGCTTAGCAACATTGCTAAGAAAAATGCAACACAAATAAGGTTTATTATTAGATTATTAGTTATGTGAAACCAGCTTAGTCTGTCTATATGAGGAATTCCTGAAATATCTACATTTGCTGCTTCTGGAAGAAACTTCAACCCACACTCTATGACTGTGGAACTGTTGTTTTCATACTTATGTGACCAAAAATGTGCAAAACTGTTTTTCTGCAGCACACACTCCCAACCACAAATGCACCAACTCTTTGTTCAGTTAGTAAAAAGGGGATCACAGTGATTACATCAAGCCGCACACATTCAAAGTGGAGATGCGCCTTTTTAAAATCACAACAAGTGAAGATCAAAACTTGTCCACTCATGCTTCGAGCCGGCGGACAAATCTGCCTCGCTGGATGCTGACCTGACTTCTATCCGTAACAGGATACATAAATAAGAACATAATAAGAGCCGAGGGATCTCGATGGGGGTAGGGTGGTGGTATAAGTGTAGGGCTTCTGTTAAAGAAGGAGGGGAAAGACAGGACAGGAGTGGAACGGACAAAAGCACCATTTAAATATGCAGTCTTTTTTTTTTTTTAAAGCGGCGTCTCGGCGGCCGTCCACACTCGGGAAGTTGATGCTTTCATACAGAAGAACCACAACAAGATGAGCCGAGTTTGAACCCGCGGCAAACTTTGGATGATACATTAGCTGACAGAGCTGAGGAGAAGAGCTGAAGCAGGAGGACACGTGAAACATTTCTGGAGCGCCTGTTCGACTAGTTCTTTTGGCGGAAGCTACGGTTTTAGGAGGCAATACATAAGAGGATTGTCTGAATAAGTCATGGCATTCCTGTTTTTCCCAAACTTTATGAAGTTTAGAGAAATATTAGCAGGAGACCAGGTGCTTTGAAACTGTAAAAATGTAGGGAAACTGACAACTCAATAAAGATTGAATTCTCCTTAACAGAAAACCATGAAACCTCCTGTTGCGGTGCTAATACATAAGAGGATTTTCGGAATAAATCATAATATTCCTGTTTTTCCTCAAACGTGATCAAGCTCAGACATATTTTAGCAGCAGACCAGGTGCTTTGAAACTCTAATACATAACAGGATTTTCTGAATAAGTCATAACCAACAGGAACTTTGGATGATACATTAGCTGACACAAGGAAAAAAGCAGGAAAAAAAGGGGAAAAACATTGTTGGAGCGCCTGTTTGAACATTTTTTTGGCTGAACTTACAGTTTCGGGGGGGTAATATATAAGAGAATTTCCTGAATAGGTCACGACATTCCTGTTCTTCTCAAACGTGATCAAGGTCAGAGATATATTAGTAGCAGACCAGGTGCTTTGAAAGAGCAAAGATCTAAGGAGCTGATAACTCAATAAATGTTGAATGTTGAACAATCGCTTTCTGAATAAGTCATCATCTGCAGCAAACTTTGCATGATGCATTAGCTGACACGAGGAAAAGAGCTGAAGTAAGAGAACATGTGAACTCTGTTGCCTGTTTGACTAGTTTTTTTTGGTGGAAGTTACAGTTTTGGGGTAAAACATCTGAGAGTATTTTCTGAAAAAGTCAAAAGACAAATTTTGGATTCGTTTGGGTTTCTCTGTTTAAAATTTGAAAGGTCGTCGCCGTGCTATTCGAAGTGCTATGAGATGACATATGCTGTGAACTGGTGCTATATAAAGGAAATTAATTTGAACTGAATCCCTGTTTTTCTGAAACATGATCAAGTTTAGAGATACATGGATCAGGCATAACATTATGACCACCAGCTCGGTATTGTGTTGGTCCCCCTTATGTCGTCAAGAATGCTCTGAACCACTGGGAATGGATAAGAGGACCTCTCAGGGTGTCCTATGGGGTCTGGAACCAGGACGTTGGCACTGGATCCTTTGGGTTCTCTGGCTTGTCCAGTTTGGCCTCTGTCAATCAAACTTGTTCCACTGCATCCTGTTGATGCTTGATCAGAATGGGGGAAGTTTGGAGGTCAAATCCACATCTTGGGCCATTGTCATGTTCCTCAACATGTTCCTGATTGGTTGATGTTGTTGCCATGTGGTGGGGTGTATTTTCCTGTGAGGGTAGGCCACTGACATTTGGTATTCCCATTTGCATTAGAGTGTGTGCTTGTTGTGGGAAGTTTATTTGGGAGTCTAGGTCTCATCAACACGGATGTTAAAATGCAAGGTTTTCCATCAGAACACCACATAGTACCAATATGATCAATGTTATTCACTTCACCTGTCAGTGGTTTTAATGCCTTGGCTGATCGGTGTACATTAAACCAGGTGCTCTGAAACAGTAAAAACATCTAAGGAACCAACAACTCAGTAAGCAGACTTATTAGATTCTCCTTAATCAAAACCCATCTCATCTCTTGTTGCTGCGTTTCAAACTGCTCCTTATGACACGTTGTGATGAGAGCCTGCGGTTTCTTGTCATGTACTCTCCCTCTTCGCCTCTCTAGGGCCATGAAAATCGCGAATATGCTGTAGATAAGCCAAAATTCCCAGGTGCAGCTGCTGCGTGTGCGCGGTGCGTGCGAGCGGACGCACGGGTGTGTGTGTTTGCTGCCGCGGCGACAGTTCATCTTTTATCAATCAGGGTTAATTACTCGCAACATGTCAGGCCAGAAGCATTCCTAACAGTCCTTTCCTGCTGCGAGCTCCGAGGCCATGTGTCACAGCAGTCAGCGGCACGGACAGCAGGCCACAACAGACTGTTATGAAAACATGATTAACTCCTTCGCAGTGCCACCCCGCAGCAACTGCATTACTTTGTATGGGACGACTGCAGACAGATGGGAGGCGGCAGTAATGACATGATGTACAGCTGGTTTACTGAGCCCACAATGGATTCCTGGAGAGCGCTGTTAGAAATAAAGAGCAACTAGCACGGCTGAAATAATGCATTACAGTAATTCCCGAGACACAAACAGCTGCAACTTTAGCTGGATGAGTAATGATGCTCGGTTTCAAGTTAGACATCACCGCACACTTTTATCTCTTGTGTGCACCTGTGCAATGCGGTTTTCAGGAATGTCCACTGAAAACAGAACAAATGAGGTGGCCTTAATGAGGCTTTTTTAAAAAGTGTCATTACACAACGCGAATGTTCACCCGCTGACAGACGAGACGTTATCACCTTCCCGCCAAAATGAAATGACTTTTAGATCACTGCGACGTGTTATCACAAGACATTCTTTCAAAAAATGTACCGATACCGAACTGGTGGCTCCTTTTTTAACTCAAAATCCGAACGTCTCCATCATATGTGAATTTAATCCAGCGAGCAGTCAAGATACGGCAATGATATTCAGTCATAAACCGCGCCAGAAACCACGCAATCATTACCCCCTTTTTTTTTCTCACATTTATTAAAACTGCTGCTTCATGAAATTATTCACTGCCAGTGACCACTTACGTACAATTCCGCTTAAAGGAGCAGAAACCACACGTACTTAACAGTTAGGTAAAATGATACCGTAACGGTTTAAAAAAAGAAAATGAAATTACCTTCATTATGGGCAACCGAGTCTGGTTTGAAACGGCTTTAAGGAAACATCTACTTAGTCTCACTACGATCACCTTTGTGGATGGAAATGGACCAATTTAAGATATGCTTTGATTGAGTTAAAATTAGGTTACCTGTGTGTTGCAACTCTAAGCTCCAAGCAGTTTCTGGCCATTGTTTGCTCATTTTTACTCACTCTGGCCTCATTTTTCACTGCAATACAAAGTTCTGCACCTCTATGGAAACAGTGCAACCATGGATAGAAGTATTAAGAATTTAAAACATGTCTTTTGTGCCGTACAACACAGTTATAGTGCCATAAATCACTCCAAAACCAAAATAAAAGTTCAATTTCCTTGATTTTTTCTTTTATAAAAATTGCAAAAACCTAAAATAAAAAAAAATTAAAAAAAGGTGACTCTACATATTATAGATATTTTATTACTTACATTTATAATTTGTCTCCTGTGAAAACACAGCCTGCAGTTCAACCTACTTCAGAATTTTTGCCGCGTGACTGTTGGTCACAGCTGACCCACTAATGGCTTCACTGTTGCACCAAGAAGTGTAGAATTTTTTTGTTTTTACTGAATCTGATTATCTGATTATGTTAATTCAACTCAATACTTGTCTCTTATCTGCTCTGTTTAGCATAAGTTTCAATTCAGTCGAGTTTCGGATAACAGTCTCTGAATTTTTGTCATGTGACTGTTGGTTGCAGCTGAGTAATTTGAGGCTTCACAGTTGCGCCAAGAAGTGCAGAATTTTTTGATTTTTACAGAATCAGGTTTGTGCAAATGGTGCATTTTTTAGCAAATATTTAAATGAGACATGTAGAATAAAGTGATTTTTATAAAGCAGCATGATTTTAAGCTTAAAATGCAGTGATTCTGTCTGCTTTTGCAGCTTCTGGATCTGAGAAATGCTGTAATTTGGGAGATTTTTGTACAAGATAACATGCCTTTTTTTAATAAGAAGGTCTGGGAATTCTAAGGGTTAAACTGTGGCATACTTTCCCAGTGTCGTACCTCTGTGAATAGCCAAGACTTCGGGTCCTGAACTCTGGATTTATTTTTAAACTCTCCAACAGATAGTCATCAATAAGTTTGGAGGAGGGTTAATAAGAGGAGCAAGTGAGTCCAGAGCCTGCACTGATCTGGGGCCAAAAAATGCGGGCCTCCATTTAAATAATCATGAGCAGCTTTACAATACCTCACACAAAGTACAACAATAACATCGCCGAGTCCCTTTGCATGTACATCACGTAATAAGATGCTGGCGGACAATGAGCTGCCTTCAAAGCTCAGTGATTAGAATTTAGATGTTCGCCATCATGGGAGAGGGAAGCCAAGGAGGAAAGATTCAGCTTAAAAGAAAAAGAAACTTGGAAGTGTTCAATGAGCAGCCTGGCATCTGCACAGCACTCTCACGCTCAATTTCTTTCAATATGTAACACACACAGGGCCCTGAGAGCGAATAGAAGCATTTGATTGATATAAAGCTGCAGAAGGGGGAACCACAGACCTACGGACAGGAGGAGACAGACCCCGTTCCTCCGGCCTGGACCAGAATTCTCAGAGAACTTAAACAACTAAAGGTCTGGTGGAAGTGTTTCTTCAGGGCCTCTCCCTCTCATAAACCACAGCAATTATCTTCCACAGCCCCAGGAATGTGCAGGAAGGGCTGCTCCGTGACCACTACGGAGGTGAGAAGCACTCTGAGGTCTGGGAGGCAGCACCAGTGCCGACCAGCTGACTCGTACGTGGATGTTTTAAAAAAAATAAGCTTATCTATAAAGATGCGAGAATCCACCTAAAACAGCTTTCTCTCTACAAACCTGTCCACTCCCTCCCCCCTCCTCCAACCTTACCACCCTTGCCCCCTTGGGTTTCATTTACATTTTGGAATTTATCTAAACTGGGTCAGCCAAACTGTCTGTCAGCGCGCAACATTTATTTTACCACGACTCTGGGACGGAGCCAGATCTCCATCCCCATACAGTGCAACGTAGAGCCCTCTTATCTTGTTATGCTCTGCATTAGCCAGAAGCTGCACTCACAGCGCTGAAGTGTGCCTCCCCTTTACCCACATGAGCTGGCTGGGCTTTACCGCGAGGTCTGGCAGAGACGTTTTATGTACATTCTTGCTCCTTTATGTCACTATATTTAGGGTAAATTATCAAAATTTCAAACAAGGATTTCAGTGTTCACACTGGCTTCTGGGAAGAGACACAGACTCACCTGTGGATTCACTTTCCTTCATGTTCTCTGTACTGGTGATCATTACCGATAGATAGCCATCAATAACATATTTTCATCAAACATTTACTCCAAGACATGCGTTTTTAATGTAACACAGTGTTAAATATACAGAAGATTCTGCCCACATCCTTCCCACTCAGTTAAGCAAATATCTAAAGCAGCTATAATCAATAGTTTTACATTAACAGTGGACCACATGACTACTTGTTTGTGAAAAGGGTCGTTTGTAGTGATGAACCCCTTGGACAAAGTCTCAGTTCCTTTTCGCTCTACGGAGCTTTATGGCGTCTTTTTAAACCCCCCTTGTTTTTTAAGGACTTGCCACTTCACGGTTTTGGTTCGCTCTCATCAGCACTGTTTAAAGCAAAAAAAAACCCCACTAAAAACCCCCATGAACTCGACCAACCCAGCACAAAAAGATACAGCTATTCCCCTTAGAGGAAACCCTTTAGTAAAAGGTAAGTAAAAATGGGTCTTGCACTCTAAATACATGCTCTAGCTACACTGTGTGCACTGATAAGCCAGCTGTCTCATGCCATCAACACAGCTCTGGTTCGTGGGACCTTGGAGGCGTCCTGTGGTGTCTGGCACTGGTCTTGTGGATGGGGCTTCCGTGGATTTAGCCTGTTCTGATGCATCCAGTTTTGCAGTGTGGTGAGGTGCAGTGTCCACAGCATGCATACATTTAGTCATCTCCCCTTACAATCCACGCAGACCCCTCTGCTGTCCAAAATTGGCATCCATGCGGCAATGCTACAAGGGCAGCAGTGTGTATGCGCAGAATATTTAGATACAACCTAATATACATGTATTTGGAATGGTGTCTGCCCTGCAAACTCCAGTAAAAAAGTAGCATAATGAAAGTAATTTAAAGTAAGCAGCTGTCTGTGTGTGTGTGTGTGTGTGTGTGTGTGTGTGTGTGTGTGTGCAAGGGTGTATAACCAAGGCAGTAAGTGTTTCTGCTGCCTGAACTAGTCAAAAATCTGTTTCTCATAGCCAGCAAGACATTCCATCCTCTGGTTGCAAAGAGCCATAATTGTACAGAAGTCAATAAGAAAATGACACCGTGATTTCTTACCTCAGTAAACATTTTCCTAATTAGTTAATGGTATCAAGGGATGCCACCAAGCCGAGGCTCTTACTATTTATTACTGTAGCGACCAGAGGAGGCAGGCAGTTCCGTGTCGGCCAGCACAGAGAATTGCTGCTTAGCTAGTAAAGGGGCACCATGACAAAGTCTTCTCTCAGGCTTAATGACCTCCAGTCAGCACAAATGTATTAAATTAAAGCAGCATCAATTAGGATCTTGTTCCTATCTATGTAAACGGCTTATTAAATGGCCATTTCTGCAGTCCATATTATGCGACTTTGGTTTTGTGAGAAATTTCTGTGTATGATCAATATAAAGTAGTGGATTTATAACATCAATCATGGAATTATTCCTAGATGCTGCTTAAGAAATTAAGTTATTGAAACGTGTGACAATGGCTGAAAACAAAGGTTCTTGCCATCACCAATCAGTTAAAAACAGCCTTGATCGGTCCTGATTCTGATCTAAGGTTTGGGCTCAGGACATCCTGAGACTGAATCGCTAGTTTCAAGACTTTTCGAATACAACATGATGTTCATCTTGTAAATTCTGGCCCACTATAGAGCAAAATAGATGATAAAGAAGGGTATACTTTGGGCTACTAGTGGTTTAAAAGCAGTTAGGAATCTGCTGTACAGTCACAGTAAAAGTGATCAACTTCTCTCCTCCAGCTCAGCCGTGCTCCTAGCATTGCTAAAAATCTAACTGTTCTTATACCAGCTCTATTTTGCAGAATTTAGTGTGGCAGTAAGAGAAAGTAATGAAAGCATACTTAATGATTGGGCTAAAAGCTGACTGATTTCCTCTTTGCTACTGACATTCCTCATGACTGCATCCATGCCTCCCAGCGAGGTCCTGATTTAGAGTCTGTCTGCCATAAAAAGACAAGTTTATTAGTCAGCTATTACTGTATATGAACTGGATTAAGACATGTTCATGGGTTATGTTCTATTTGCTAGTCAGCTAATCACCCAGACCATTAGAGCCAGACAAACTGCCTCTGCCAGAAATATTCCAGCCACCGAGCCGACTGCCAGACTTACATCGAGCCGCGTACAGTAAAACAACAGGGGGATGCTTCCATTTTCAGACCTGGATACATGTCTGCCAGCATTCGACACAATTTACTGTGGGCCGGAGCCCAAACAAATTCCCCACAGACAAACAAACGCCCTTAATGGAACAACAGCATGAAGCAAGGCAGGGGAGGCTCTTTGGTATTTGGCTGAGCAAGCTCCACAGGCACTGCAGCCCTGATGAACTGCTGCAGTGCTGAGGAGGGCACAGCTGAGTAGAATACAACAATATGAGGAGAATTTTAAAAAAAGACTAAAATATGCACCATTTTCTGCCCTTCTTTTGCAAAAGGTGCTAAAGAAAGTTCAGAAAATGACTTTGAAACAATGAAAAACTGGATGACGTCCAGCAGATGAGGTTTTTGCATCCCGTCCAAGTGGGAAAGACTTTGGCATAAGAGCGGCTCCGTGACATCCACCCACTTGTAAAGCGAGCTGAAAGATGAGCTGCGGTAAATTCTTACTGCTCTTAAGAGAGCAGTGGTGTGATTCGCTCTGCTTCTGGCCAGTCGCGCACTGAATTCAGTCCCAAAAAACAGTCAGCTTACAAAAAAAAGAAAAAGAAAAATCGCTCGTAAACCCCCTCTAAAATGTCGAGGATTTCAGCCTATTTGCCTGAGTGCTACATTACTGCAAAAGATTTATTTTTTTTCCAAATGATAGTTTATGTATCTTAGACGGCGAGGTCAGAGATGATAAAATAAGAGCTTGAGAAATGAACCAAATCAAACATTCTTAAAGCATAATTGGCTTGTGTACTGAATTCTGTTACAGTAAAACAGGCTCCGGGATGGTGGTTGTAATTCCACGGCCAGTGTGTGTTTGCTTAGGTTAAAAACTTCTACAGATGTAGGGCGAAGAATAGGGGGGAGGCGGAATATAGGTCAGGCAGGTGGGGTTGAATTGGGTTCAGATGCAAGCTGTCTGCTCATGTGAGGGCCGGAGGGCTCCGACTCAGAGCGAGTGGGACGTATTTGGCTGGAAGTTTAACCGAAAACATGACAACCGGTTGGGTTTGTGCTGGTAAAGGATGTTAAAATGACAGGTCGTGTTGCTGTTTTTGAAGTCAGTATGACGCAGCGCATGGGGCTGTGCATGTTTTTACGAGGATGTTTGAAAGCTGGTGATTTAATTTGTAAAGAGAGAGGCCACGCTGGAAGCAGAAAAACAAAATGTTGCCTGAGAGTTGAGAGGTTGTTGGCTGAAACCATGCCTAACGCTCATTTCCTAAATTTCCTCCGACCAAATGAAGTTAACCCAAAAGAGAAAAGCCTCAGACAGGTACAAAAGCTCTATTATGGGGAAAAATATGACTTTTGGCAGGTAGGAAGCAAACAAAACACGAACAAACAACCTCAAAACTGCAACTTTTAGATCAATACTTGCAATAAAATGTGAGTAAATTAACCCACATCACCACAAAGAGTGGACATCGTGAGTGAGTGTTTTTCAAATTGAAAAAATTTGCACAAAGAGGCAGCAGCAGCGGCGGCGGTGGCTGGTTCAGCAGGAGACTGGGTGGAAAACATGCTCGTGTTCCCGTGGGATCTCATTACAAACCAGGAGTTCAAGTTTCTATTGGTACGACGGGGGCATTCCTGGAGAGCTCCTTCTCCCTCCGAACGCATATGTGTGTCAGCAGTTCCTGTGTTTCCCCTCTCAAATTCTCCTTTATCCTAGAGGAATTAACAAAGCACCGCCTTATCTCCCCCTGAACTTGCACGATCACAAAAAAACAAGGAAGTGATTACACCAATAATAACCCGAACCTGCGCTGCGTATCGATACCGAAGCCACACGGCTCAGCACAGACGGAGTGGAAATGTTTATCCAGACGACGGGCCATCGTAAAGGTCTCCCTCTCCAGAGCAGACGACCTATAACACAGCCAGACAACACAATACACACTGTTTCCAGGAGGAGCTTCCAACGCTGCTGTTAACCCAACCATGGCTGCTTTTTCACTCAGAGCTCGGCACAATAGTCAAAACAATGGTCCAGATTCTAAATTAACCCTTAGAGCTCTGGGCTATTTTCAGGGTAGTGTCACTACTTTTAAATTTAGGCTTTTATTTTGGTAATTTTAAATGCAAGCCATATATGCTGCATCTTTCTTTTCTTCTAAAAGTCTACTCTATCCAGATCTTCAATCATTTCATATTATAAGAGGTACAGATTTGTTATATTACCATTTATATCAAAGAAAATATATAATTATATCATAATTGTGTTGGTGAGATTGTGCAAAATCTGGTTATATCAGAAGAATGATGCTGAGATACTCTATGATTTACAATTTGGGAAAAAATATGTGTTTAGTGCATAATAAAATATATTTTAGTACTTTATTCACTAAAATGTTCACATATAGGCTACTACCTACCATCCAAATGTTTCAAAATCAGATCACTCACTGGTGCACAGAGAAAAATATAGTACCATTGGACAGTTCTGCTGTTTATTTTGATATGCAGCAAGCCTACATTATGAAACCATTAGGACTTTGTGACTGATTAAGATTTTTTCAGCGCAGTGTAAAGTCCTGCTCCTCTATGAGAACAACACAACCATGGTTAGAAGCATGGTTATCCGTTTTGTGTACACGGCCTGCAGTTCAGCCCAGTGTGGTTTAAAAGTCTGTCAATTTTCATCAAGTTAGTGTCTGTCGCAGCTGAGTCACCAATAGCTTCTTGGTTGCACTGAGGAATGCAGAATCTGTTGTTTTTACAGAATCTGGCTTCTCAGTAAAGTGAGTTTGATGAAATACAATTTTAATCATATATTTTGTTATTTTCTTAACTGAACCACGCATCACACATGATATGTTCAAGGACTGCTGGAAAGTTGAAAATTCAATCTTTTTTTTCTGTTGCGTGATTTCAGCATTTTTTGGCAAAGAAAACACGCCTTTTAAACACGCTGGTTGGTTTCCTGGTTCAGCCTTTCAAATGCCAGTTTGATAAAATATACAGACTTTGATTATTCCTACAGAAGTTTGCAGGTTTTTAATCCAACCAAACTTGACGGCAGCTGCCACAACTACAAAGCAGGAGTAAATAAGTGAAAATTGTTCGCTGTTGCATTTGTTTACAGTGAACTTTCAGATCCCACACCCTCATGATGGCACACAGATGAAAACCGCTGCACAGATGTGCCACTTGACGCTCCGCCCTGCTGATCTGCCACAGATAAAACGTAATGCCCCTGCAGCCAGAAAACACCACAGAGACTAAAAACAGCCTCAACAAAAGGGTCTTGTGTTTCAGGTGCACTTGCAGCTTTGTGAGAAGTGCTGCCCTCTAAAGTTACTGCTGTGTGACACTAAAAGCTGCACTGAGCGCCGTATCGGGAGTAATGTTCCAGGTCCCAGACAGTTTAAGAGGCAATGAAACACTTGACTAGAACACATCTCCCTTTTCCCCACTGAGGCCGTCTGAGCACTTCCCTCTGGAAGCCGGGAAGTCAAGGTGCTTCGACTTATGGCATTATAACAGCCATGTCATTAAAAACAGGAGACCTTAAACCGGTAGCAGGAGAGAGATACACAAGAGAAAAGGCGAGATAAAAGCAGAAAAATGAAATACGGGCATGACTTATTTCGTACAGTGATACTTCTCGACTGTTCACAACAAGTCCTACTGTGCATCTGTTAAAACTATAAATTTGCAAGTTACAGCATGTAAGGCTGTGTATCATAATATAGCGTGTGGTGAGATATGGCCCTCCGGGTATGAGGATAATCCGTGCAGTGTTTAGTGTTTTCCAAAAATGTACTGAAAGGTGTATTAAAAAAAAATCTCTAAGTTCCCACAGATCACAAACTAAAGCTTCACTTCCAATTTGTTTCCACTGTGGCTTAGAGATGGCAAGTGTTGTGTCAACAGCAGTGTGCAGACAGACATGGCATGGCCTTTAAGAAGCGCACACAGGGAAAGTGTAGCTAAAAACATGGCTTATGGCGAGGAATGTCAACAGTGGACATTTCAAAGCGGAGAATAATTGCTTCAAGTCGACTGTAATTGGTTTGTCTTTAATCTGCCCTCTCCGTCTGACGCTCCCATTTTTACAGTTACCAATTAAACACGGTCGCTGCCCTTTGTTGGTGCTCTTATTATAAATTCTGCAACTGGAACAACGATCCAGGAGAAAACCTTGTGATTTGTTCCTCCAGCTCATCTCCCCGTTTTGCTCATGATAATTAGTACCATCGGGATCGCGCTCTCACCGCAATGAAAAAGTTTGAGCTTACTGCTGGAACTTCTCTGACCTTTTGCACAAGCTGCTTTTATTTTAGGGGGCTGTGGAAGCACTTACTGCGCTGTCAACAGTGCCGTGTTACTATGTCAACCCGTGTTATTTGGTACGTTTTACATAAATGGAACAGAAAGTCTTGTAAAAACGAATGGCACAAAAGCAAATTTAAGGGGGGTGGGGGGGCACAATACAAGAAACACCTAAGCATCTGGCAGGGTGTGCACCTGATGCATAAGTAGTTCAGATTTTACTCCAAATGATGGCTCATGATCCCAACATAAGCAGTTTAAACTTCAGAAGTCTAATAAGGCTGAACTGTATAATTTAAAGGTGATGTAGGCAGTATTTTTTTGGATCAGTTTCAAGGTTAAAGTCTTAGCCATGGTGTTGTCCGTTTGTCTTACTCATTATATGCCATCTATCATATAAATAAAAACACCATATGGGCATGTTAACAAGATATTAAAACTTGATTGTCATCCGAATGGGTCTTTAAAGCTGGGGTAAGCAGTATTTGTGGGCCGCATTGGGCACAAATTCCACAGTAACCTTTCAGCTTATTGTGATTCAAGTGGTCTGAAAAGAAACTAGACTTCTGCACCTCCTCCTGGCTGTTTTCAGGCTTTGAAAAAATCTAGTCTGTAACAGGAAATGTGGGCTTTTCACCCAGATCCCAGATCAGGTGAGAGTATAAACAGCAAAAAAAACTCAATTGTCAGCATAGGATGCAGATTAGCTACATGAGAAGGGTGTTTTCATCCAGCATTGTTCTTATTAATTCCTTTTCAAAAAGTCAAAAACCACCTCAGGTAAGCATAAGCTCTCTTTTTGTCAGTTTCCATTAACTGTTTCCATTACCACAAAATGCATGTAAATCTCTTATGGGGACACCACTGCAGACTGCTTTATCTGAGATCCCTGACTCTACCTGCATGCTACTCCCAATGACCCGTCAGCCCTGAAACTCAATTCAACTTGAACCGGCGATTCATAATATCTTTTCTCAGAAGAGATGCACAGACACACTTAAATCAGGACTTCATGCCTTTCCCTCTCCTCTTTATTTAATCATTTATCTTCTCCTGTACTGATTGCTGCATTACCTTTTGCTTAATTTTTCGCCGCTGTTGGACATTTCTACTTTCTCTAAAACTTAAACCATGTGTCTTGCTGACCAGGATTGAGGATAGATCAGGGCTAAGGCTATGTAAATTAGGAAAATGTTAAGAATGTTCTGCACAAATTCCACTTTGCATTTGTTCTCAAAATAACAAAATGGCACAAAACAGTTTGACGCTGTCGTAAACACTAAATGCAGTGTTTATTACATATCTATTACCTTCATGCATTTCATTGTGATGTGTTCCAGTTACAGTATTTTGTCCTTTGCATGTGCTAAATGAAACAGAAATATAATATGGAATAATATAGAATACAGTTTTTTATCTGTGATTAAATATTTTGACTCAAAGAAAAGGTAGCATTCATTTGTCATGTTTTAGCTGAAGAGCCAAAGTCTATGAAAGCGGCTAAAAATGTAAAGATAAATGACGGTGAGTCCACTTTCAAAGAGAAAGAACATTTTAAAACCCCATGAGACGACATTCTTAACTGGAGAAACATCCATTCTGAAAGTTTCCCTGAGATTATCACTTCATCAATGAAAGATTTACGATTTCAGAGAGATTATAAATGAGCAGAGAAATTCTGTCGTGAATGAGGGACGAATGCCTCTAATGAATCCTTCATTAGCCTTTTGGCTCCTGTGTGTGTTTGCAGCTAACTGTGAGGTTTACAGAAGGACCAGATGGTACAGGCACCTCTGAAACGGTGACCTCACACCCTTTTCCTCTGATGGGGTGATAAAGGCGTACAAGCTTTCCCGTGGGTCAAAAAAAGAAAAAAAACCCAAAAAAACGCAGGTCTCCAAGGAGCTAAGCCCAGGTCTGGAAGCCCTCCGAGCCAGGTGTGAGGGGCCGCTAAGGGGGACCGTGCCCCAACCAGGCAGCTCCAGAAACTACCCACATCTCTGAGGGAGCTCTAACTGGCCACAGACACCTCCAGGGGCTTTGAGAGCGAAAAAAAAAAACACAAGTGTGAGATGGTGTAGATTGCTAAGAGAGCAGCACGAACAACCATTTACAATGAAGGCAATGTTCCACGGAGCCAAAGCTGGGAACCTGTTGTTGCGAAATGCATGGAGACTGGCGTGCACGTGTGACTGCGCGAGTACAAAAGATTGATTTTTATTCATGAAGGAGATTGTTTTGTCGGGAGATTTTTAATGCGCACCAGACAGATGGGTTCAAGGCCACATTCCTCCTACTTTTTTTATTACTGGGCTCAACTTGAAAGACACCACCGCATCAAGAAAGAGCAAAACCCACATTAGAAGTGATCAGTGTTTGATACCAAACAATTACCACAGTTGGTTCGCTTTCCGCCTCTCTTCCTCTTCCCCTCTCTCCGTGTGTGAAAATTTCAGGCAACTAATTTACTCCCCTCTTGGGATCCCTCGTGACATAGCCCCCTCTTGGAAGTCGTCAACAGTAAAGCCGCCAGATACGTTTTCTGACCTGTGCATCTGCGTTCCAGCACATGCTCGGCTTGTGTTCCTCAACACATGGCTCACGAGGGAGAGTGATCTACTACGCTCCACATTTCCTCAGCTGGTCGGGGGAGAAAATTAGGTCAGGAGTTGAAATGGGTTAAAGGGGCTTTTGGGAAGAGTGGTAGTTTGGTTTAGTTTCTCATGGCGATTGTAGAGATACATGGGGGGAGGAGGAGGAGTTCGGGAAGATGAAGCAATAAATTAGCACATGAAAGAATATAAAGAGCCCTGCAGAAATGCACTGACACACATGTTTTATCTGAATTCTCTAGAGTGTGAAAGGAGAAAAAAGAAAAGAAAAGGGGGATGGCACAATAAGTAGGAGTGAACAGATATGAGAAGTGGTTTCATCACTCACAGCGGAATGACACTAACAACTCTTGCATGTGGTCAGCTCTGAAGTTTCCAAAAAAGCACAGTTGTTCTCCTCCTCTGTCGTGTTTGGGGCTATTTAACCCCCGTGATTTATCCGTCTGAGTCAGAGACCAGGCCAAGTTCAGATGAAACATTTCAGATCTGAGCGTGCAGAGGTAGTCCACGCCGGGGTCATGTTCATGTTTATAACCCGCCCGGGGGGCATCATCAGGACTTTGTCACAGACTTCCGCCCTTTGATCTTTGATCCTTGATTTTCCAGCAACACAAAAGGTCAACAATGAGCAGGTTGGAAAACTACTGAGGAAGCATTTGGGGACGTGGTGCATCTAAATGATTAAACATGAGGGGGGCGAGATCTACTTGAAATGTGCAACAAAATCACAAGGGTCAACTACACTATGACTTCCAGTATGTTAGCGTGAAGAAAGACGAAGAGGGATGTCTCAGCTAGACAACTGAAGTGTTAAACTAAAGTCTATACAGGTGGATTCAATATCATGAGTTCATGTCAGTATTTATTGTGAAGTATACATGTAAAACCACTTAACTAGTAAAGCATTGATTTTTTCGCTCAATTCAACCCTTTGAACCCCAAACACGCCAACAAATTTGATCGGCTGATCAACTTTCTGATGATCCTTGAATTATTCATATATAACTTTTGATTTTGTTGGGAAAAACAACCAGACTGAACCTAGAAATTAGGATATTTAATCAGAATCACTAGGGCTGAACCCGAATATCCGAATATTCGGTCATTGTGGTGGTATCCGGATAATAATTTTGAGAGCCGCATATTCTGTGCTCCGGATATTCAGGTCCAGTTAATGATGAATAGTCAATTATTTGGCACGTGCGGCGGCAGGGTTCATGACTTTGAATAAAATAATTTGTTGTCTACAGTAAGGACAACTCTAATACAAAGCCACCACGACGAAGGTGGATGCGCACAAGTATTCGGATCTCAACATTATTATCCGGATACCACCACAACGACTGACTATTCTGATATTTGGATCCACCTACTGCTTGGTGCAACAGGGAAGCCATTAGTGACTCAGCCAGTGACCAACAGTCAAACATTCTGGGAATTTTCAGGTGAAGTAGGTTGAACTGCAGGCTGTGTTCACAAAGAGCAAATAGGAGACAAGTATGGAAACAAACGATAAATGTAAGTAGCAAAATAACTATATTATATAGAGTTCCTTCTTCCAGAGTTGCAACTGTACGCACTTGGAAAAATGTTACACATGTTGATTCTAGTATTTTTGTTTGTTTGTTTTTTTTGTAGAATGAATGAGCAAAGAAATTCAGCTTCTTTTTTAAATGATTAATGGCATTACAACGGTGTCATACTGCACTGATACCGAGTCCTTTCTCCTTTTAGTCATAGGGATTCCCTTTCCATAGAGGTACAGGACTTTATATTGCAGTGAAAAAATGAACCCACAGTGAGTAAAAATGTGACTCGAGCAAAAACACCCAGGAACTGCCTGGAGTTGAGAAAGTTAATGAGGAAACTTAGAGAGGTGCCTGAACTACGCAGTTGCACATTTAAATTAAAATTCATAAAGTTGGTTTCAAGCTTATTGCTTGTGTAGTGTGTATAATACATAGTAAACCTAATAAAGCATTGATGTTGTGGCTCAGAAGTGCACCAAATGATGAGGCAACACAGAAAGAAAAATAAAATCGACAGAAAAAAAAAAAGAAATAGAGAGAAGAGGAAATTAGTTTTATGATTTGTAACATCCTGCCAGGACTTTTATTAGATGTTTAAGCATGCGTGACCTGCCCCCTCACAGCAGGCTGTTAAATGCTAGCGACCTTAGAGCGAGAGCTACGGACCTCTAGTATCCCCAAAACATGCAGTCCCTGCCCCTCGTCGACCTCAGCACACATGATCCTTCACCTCTCCGACATGGGACAGATAAATTAACCAGCTGCTGAACTTGGCCCAGCCTCCACATCCACCGTGGCACACATTTGAGCTTGTTTATAAGCTTTAAGTGTGCGAGTGTGAGGAGGTCATCAAGCAGAATCATTAATTTACATAGTTTACATAAACACATGAGGCCGCAGATAGGTTTATGGAAATAAAGTGTTACGCGATTGATTAATAACATCCCCGCGTTGGAAATTGTGGCATGAGGAAAGAATGCTGTCGGCTTGTTGGCGCAAAGCGGTGCTGTTCTGCAGCGCACGTACCCCTGAGGATGTAGTTCTGGTAGTTCTGGTCGGCTTCAGCTCCCACTTTTATCAAACACGTCAGCCCTTCGGCCACCACAAACTCGTGCACCAGGTCCTTGTCATCCTGGAAAGGGGAAGAAAATCCGTTACAGGTCGTAAATATATATCACATAGAGCCAACAAACGTGCTGTATTTATTTATTTTTTTTATTGAAATTAGGGATTTTGCTTGGCTTTCTGCTTAAACCTTTGAGTGCATGAATGTTTGTTACACATCATGCTGGGAAATGATAATCTGGAACTGGTTGTTGAATAGGTCACACAACTTTTTCCACTACTTAAAGTTTTATGTGATAAATAATCAAATCAGTCTCAGAAAGCTCCAAGAACTTAGTCTTACAGTGAGCAACTTATATGTGCTTAAGCCCCAAATTAGTCATACCCATGTCAAATGTCAAACAATAGATCTCCAGGTCTTCGAGGCTGAAGGCCTCTCCATCACTCTGCTCTTCAGTTCCTCCACAGATTCTGGATGGATTCAGGTCTGGACTCTGGTTGGGCCGCTCCAACATCTTCTCATCGTTTTCCGTTAAGCAAAGTTCTTCTGCAGACTGTAGAATCTTAATGTCGTCCTCTTTTCTCACAATGCTGTTTACTCTAAAGGGTTGCTGGGCTTATCGGCTGAAAAAACAGCCCCCAAGCATCACATTCCCACCACGTTTGACTGTAGGAATGCTGTTCTAGGGGTTTAATGCTTCTCTTTTCTTGTACCAAATGGAAACCACGTCCCTGTGGTCAATCATTTAATCTCATCTGACCACAGAATCAATGACCAAAAGCTTTCTTCTTTGTCCAGGTGAGCTCTTCTGTGTCTGTCTTAGAGAAGTGGAGTCCTCCTTGATCGGCGTCCATGGAGACCAGCCTTGTTCTTGGTCCACTGGAGTGTCTCTCAGTACCAGAATTACTCTGATTAATCAGGATGCTCTTGGTGCTGATCCTTGGATTCTTCCTGGCCTCTCATACTACCATTCTTGCCATTGCAGAGGTCACTTCTGGCTTCCTATGGCACCCTTTGAGATCTTTTCATAGTGTGGAACTCCTTGTTTTTCTTGATGATGCTTTGCACTGTGGTCACTTAAAACATTTGGAAATGTCTTCACAGCCTTTTCCCATCTTGTGAGCAGCCACAATGTGCAAGTCTTTCTCAGTGATAGAACTTAATAGTGAGCTCACTCAGCTCTTTGGTTTTAGCCATAATTCCCATTTGACTAGTTACTGACAGAGAAGTATTGCATCAGCTGTGATCCATTCATAGTGTATAAGAACATTAAAGCACACGGCAGAAAATACCAGGACCACGTGGAATGGTATGGAAGCTCCACTGGTGACAGTTTCATAGGGTATGAATAATTTTGGACATAGCAATTTTAGTAAAAGAAGGTAGAAAAAAACATTGAAATAGTTCTTCTTTAATATCTGTAATTTAATGTCTTACTTTCTTTTGCCACTTGCTCATGACATTTTCAGACAAAAAGAGACTTTTTGGACAAATAGAAATTCACTGGGGCATGGGCATGAATAATTTGATGTCTTTTACACACAGTGGGAGAAACTGGTTGCCAACAATTTTGCTAGACAACACCTGTTACATGTTTTAAAGTATTATTTAGGATTTAAACAAATGGTTGCCAGGGAAACCGACTCCGCCTTCTTTATGAACCCTGCTACCAAATCCTCGGCAGGTTAAAACTCATCTTACATTTGTGACATTCAGCCTAAGTCACTGCGAATGCAACGAAAAACACAGTCTGCCTGCAGCTTGTTCAGACGGAGTCCCGCTGCACCAACTTCACCCCACATTCTGCCCTTGATGACAAAACCACCTGCATCTCTCACACCTGTCGCTGAGTCGGTAATTTAAGGCCAAGCATTAGAGCCTTCTGCAGGATTTATCGCTTTCTGATACACTCTACTGTTCGGATTGGATGGGAAGGAAGGCGGCAATAAACACTGTAGGGTGGTCAGGGCTTCTTCTCTCCCTGGAGGAAGTCTAAGTGCTTCCAGAACATCTTTACCATAAGATCTGTGATGGAGGCTCCAGCCACTTGGCAGTGAGTCTAAATATACAGGAGTGAACTAAAGAAACAGAACGAACAGGAGTCCTGAAACTGGTGCACTACAGTAGTTAAATGCTGATACCAAGCTACATTCTCGACAAATGACGCTTTACAGAGCCACTCGCGGTGTAAAAAGCGAGGCACTCTAATCTGTTCTGGGCCTGCATCAGTGTCTGCTGCTCTCTTTTCCATTTAACTGTCAGTTAACCCTCCCCCTCCGCGACCGACTGCCCGCTAGCCCAGCCCAGTGTGTGAAGTATGACCAGACCTGAACACTGCACAGCTGCCACGAAGGCAGACTCTCAGCAGCACAACTCTGCCTCAGGAAAACACTGCTGTGTCCGAGTGGGACTATGCACGGATGAACGTGTGCACGCGACACATATTTTTCATGTTTTCGCACACTCAAAGCCCAGAAAAAAAAACCAAGGGACACTTCATTATAACTTCTGTTTTTTTGAGACATGCCTATAGGATCACATTGCAGGTTTAAGAGAGATGTTCTTAAAAGGCCTGCATGAGCGAGAATCGATAAATAATTACCTGAAAAATCTGCTTGAGGGAAAAGAGGGCTCTCCGTAGCTCCCGTCCCGTTGAGTTGTAGAGTTTTTCTGTAAAAGAAGAGAAAACAGGAGTGAGTGGGGAAAATAATGAGCTGACACTGGCACATATTTGATGTTACTAGAGTTTCAGGATGCTTTCTCTTAAAAATAAAATGACTAGCATCATATATGATGTTTCCAAATGTCTAGGACATCCCTTCCTTGTGTCTACGTCATGCACATACCATTTTAAAGCAATTACCCCAAGTGGCTAAATATGAAAACTATCCTACAAGAGAAAAAGTGAGAGCAAAAGAAAAGTCAGAGCAACTTCTGTAGACATCTGTGGAGAGTTATGGGACAGAGGATGTTTCCTGCTAACAAAGCCTAATCTGTAGTTCACATAATACAAAGTCATGGTAGAAAGCCAAAATGCCACCACAACGGAGGAGAAAGAATGCACGCATTAATCAGTTATGGAAACTCAGCAGAGTAGTAAAGGAGAGACGTGATGGATGACACATGCTCATGATGGAGGCATACATTTCCTGCAACAATCCCCCACCCCGTGTGTGCAGTCTGCAGAGTCTGCCAGGGAGTGGCAGCATTGAGCGCAAACCTGGTCGCTCACTCATCACTGCTGTGTGAACTCTCTCTGACTCAGCAAAACCTGCCTGGGCTGCTGCAGAGACAGCAACACAGCAGCACAGGACAGTACAATGCAGAGCAGAGCAGAGCAGTGCAGCTTGGGACTCACTTTCTCAGCCTTTTCCTTTTTATTCCCTGTGATTTGCAGTGACACTCTGTTCTGTATTTGACAGATACTTTCTAGCTTGAAGGCACGGTGGTATGTTTTAGTCATCAAAGATCTAACAGAAGATTGGCGTGTACACAAAAAAGGCAGCTTGTTTCTCTTTTCTCTCACACACACACACCCCTTACACAAAGACATGAGCAGAACTGAGCGAGATCCCAAAACACGAAACCGTGAGAAAAAAATGAGCAGACTCAGCATATTTACAGTGCAATGGGGGTGCAATGTCATCTAAATGTCAAATTATTCAAGTCCACATCCCTAGTAGAGTTGAAGAACCTTAATCAGAAACAAGACATTGAAGCTTAATTTTATGAATATGTTTAGAAAATGAGCTGTGAATGTAAAAAACGTTTTTAGTTGTCGACCTATGTCATGTGTTTATCTGCATGTCTGCATCATGGTTCCACATGGAAAATAATTTCCAGAAGAATTGAAACAATCTGTTTGGAAGGCTTAACAAAGATGGAAAAGGACACAGGAAGATCAAAGACTAACTTAAAATCAGCAGTGATCAGAAGTTACAGAACGAGTCACAGTACCACTAATCAGAGCTGCAGCAGCCGTCCTCATAAAACGATGTCATGGACAGTGTACTGCTTGGACAATCTAGCTCTGAAAAACAGGTGGGCATGTGCTTCAGAACTGCTACAGGGATTAGAAATGGCAATCAGAGTTTTTGTAACTGCTCAGACAGTGTGAAGGACACTGCATATCATCAGTCGCTATGAACGGTGTCCAAGAAAAATACAACTGCTTGCCGTTTAGCAAAAAGCCACAAGATGAAACTTCGCTAAAGAACGTGCAAAGAAGCCTGATGAATATTGGGAGCACATCTGGTCAGATGAGACCAAGTTCAATTTGTTCATTTAGATAGGTTCAAGCATGTTTGGTGTAAACCTGGCCTGGACTACCACAGTGAATGCATAGTCCTGACAGTGAAGCACAGAGTTGGTAGTGTGATTATAGGAGGCTACATAAGTGCAAATGGTGTTGAGGAGATGGAATTCATAGATGGTATCATGAATGTCTGTGGATATGCCAAAATATTGGCTGACAAGATGAGATGCAGAAGCCTGGCAGAAGAGGAATATTCCAGCATGATAACGATCAAAAGCACACTGCAAAAATCAAACTAGAGTTTCTGAAGAAGAACAAAGTGAAAACCATGACCTGGCTAAGTATGTTTTCTGACTTGAATTCAATAGAACAACTGTTGGGTATCTTAAAGAGAAAGGTAGAGCAACACAATCCTTTCTGCAAAGTGCAGCTGGAAAAAACTGTCTCTGAGGAATGGCAGAGCCCCCATCATAAATCAGAAATTTAGTGTGCTCCATACCGAGAAGGACTGAATCTGTCATCAAAGGTTCCAACTGTGGGGCCTGTACGTTTACTGTAGCAAATCCAAACTGTTCTCTACTGTTCGACTTAGAAATAACGCAATTACTGTAAAGTGATACAGCTTTGAATCATTTGGCATTTCAGTGATATTGCACAGGGGTCTACTCACTTCTGTTATACACTGCATATACCGCCTTGACTGCATCCTTACACACAAGCCCCAAGACTTTACAAGTAGTTGCCTGTGAATCAACTGTGTGAGAAACACACACTGATGACTGTATACACTTGGGATACAGAGCAAGAGGCTCCTATTCAGTGTTGTTGTTGGCCTCGTCAGCTGTGGAGTAAATCCCTTCAGCTGATGAACTGAGACAGAATCTGGGTGTGTGTGTTGCCTGCCAGGTCTGTGGGCACGCAAAGGCCACTTCGAGACACTGGACCAGACGGAGCGAGCAGTCGACGTCTGAAGTCTCTGGGTGGCTTTTCGGTGACACACAACATTTTCACGATGTGCATGAAACTTCACACGCAGTGACAGCAAGCAGGCCCACTGAGACAACAAACATGCAGCATCATATAATCCAACGCTCTGTGAAAAGGCTAAGTCAGAGAAAACATGCAAACAAGGTCGTTTATGAAGAAACTAAATAAAGAGAGACACCTCAGTTCGTACAGCTGTTTCAGCAGTGGTAAATATCAGTCAAGCCTTGGTCTAAATTGCATTCCTGGTTTGAAACTTGCTGCCGTGTTCCAGGACACGTTATTACAGGAAAAGGTTGTCTACAGTAACTCTACACACTTCATATCACTGGTGTAATCCAATCTTTTACAGACAGACATGACACTGGATATGCAGTTGTAATGATGACAGCCAGTGATTAAAAAAACTTCTGTTTGAGGATGTTGTACACTGAAATCCTGCAACTAACAGTCCAGTTGCAGTGCACTTTAATTTCTTAAGAAAATGTCTTGTTTCTGATTGATGCCTCTGATGGTGTTTGGTATGAGCAGAGCAGAGCCGGGCCTTGAATGTTTTGCGCATTCACTGCCGTACATGGCTCTGATGCCTGATGGGTACACGAGTATTGGTCTTTTACGGAAGAGTCCCATGCAAGTCGCTGGCAACAACATCCACAAGCAATTAATCTCTACAATTCCAGATGCATTAAGAGGGGACGCTGTGTGATGCTGGCAATTTATGCCTTTATAAATAATAGGAAGGAAATGCGACTGGGTCTTTTCAGTTTGGACGCTCCAGGAGTGGAATTCCAGCCTCAACAAGTCAGGGCTGCCAAAATCAGCCTCGTATTTTAGATCTCTTCTCAAAGCTGATGCAGTTTTGTAGTTATATCATTCTGGTGTTTACTTCTTATAAACACTACCATCACTATGCAGGGTCTTCCCTGGAATTCTGGGCCTTCTCTACAGAAGTGTATTATTGTGCACAGTCACCAGATGCATTCTAAACCAGGAAAGCACTTTGTAACTATAATAGGGATATATAAATGAGTAATATCAACAATTAAACCATCGATCAAACCTCTAAAAACTACTCTCTGTTACATTTTTAGAATTTGTTTCAATAAAAATAATGCCTTCATGTCTGTCTTTTCACCCATCCCTCACCACTGGCTGCAGCCTGAGCACACCTGCTTTCCTATAATTCCACTCAAACACTGTAAAACTACGCTATGCTACACAATGGCAAGCTGTAAAACTGGAAATCTGAATTCATATTTTTGGGACAATTACTGATTTGCATGCACTTTCAAGGTGAACATGTTCAACCATGGTGCTGTCTACTTAAAATGCTCATGACGTGTCTTCCAGAATGTAAAAACACCATATAGACATGTCAAGAGGGTAGAAAGAACACTAGATTTTCACGAAAGGGAGCCTTTTTATAATAATTACATATCATTAGGGGCACAGTTTTATGACTGTATAATGTATTAAAACAAAATAGCACCATACAGATAATAACAGCCTGAGCTTTATGCCACTCATTTTGCCATTAGGTCTGCGGTTGAGCCCACGTCATGTAAAAGAAATACCAAAGCTTTTTAACTACAAGCTTTTTAACTACTGCTCTCTCCTTTGCAGGTCAAAGTAGAGTCACATCCATTGCCTTGTATCTCAGGGAGATGACTCAGAGTTTAGATTAGCGATCTATAAACAGACAAACTCTCTGATCACTGGAGCGGAAGGACAGGGGGAGATAACTCTGGGTTACTCATCACACCTTTACCATACAAAGCACGCTTGATTTGTGGTCCTCCTGAATCACTGCGCTCTTAGTAACTGCACTTCCACATGGACACTGAACGTTAATCAGTCAACAGATGAATTACACCCAATACTGCTGCACAGCCGGTGATGGTTCTGCCCAGATCACAGCACAGCATTACAACAGTGATGCATCAGCATTGGGCTTGAATAAATCCCAGCGGCATGTTGTATGTGTCGATCAGCATTAGCAAGGCAGAGAAATTCTTCCACGCACAGCTCTACTGCAATTCGCACAAAGGGCCTGTGCTCGTCTACTTAGCCCTGTAGTTTGGACGGCAATAAAACTGTCAGAAAGTTATTCCTGCCCAACACTAAATGAAGCCCATCTGCAAGAACAGACAGTTCCTTCGCTGTCCCTGTCCGCAGTCCACACACCGACGAACCTCCAAGAGGCCCATCTCTAATGAGAAATAGCTCAGTGGAGATTAGTTCCATACCATTTGGCACAGATATGCACTCAAAACTATGGGCCCTCTGCATTTCCCCCCATTCAGGCAAGAACCTGGGAACTCGTTTATTCACAGGAAATGTTTGGGAGTCTCAACTCAAAGCAAGTTCACATGAAAAACCTGAACCCATCTGAAACTTCAAACTCAGTAGGTCACTACATTTGCCAAGGATTTGTTATGGGGCCAAAGTAATTGTAGTACTAAAAGAACAAAGGAATATGTAGTGTGGGCGCTCGGGCTGCAACAAAATTATTTTCACTGTTGATTTATCAGTCGATTACTTACTCGAATAAAGGGTCAGCTGTTTGGTCTACAAAATGTCAGAAAATGGTAAAGATATGGCTGAGATAGTGTCCTTATCTTGTTTTTTCTACAACCCAAAGACTTTCAAGTTTACCGTCATAGAAACCAGAAAACATTCACATTTAAGAAGCTGGAATTAGAGAGTTTTAACCTTTGCCTTTAAAAAAATAGCTGACAACTAATCAAATAACCATTGCAGCTGTACTGGGCACAACTGTCTTTTTGCCTTTTATTAAGCCCTAACTGCCTTCATTAATGTAATAGAATAAAAATATTTTAACCAACATGGCAGAAGATGAAAAACACGCGTCAGAAAATGTATTGCAGATTACCTGTAATACCTGGTTTTGCCACCAGATGGTGCCATGTACAGTTTAACATTGTAGCAACCTGAGGAGGCGGTGACTCAGACAACCGGCAGTTACGTGTTGGCAAGCAGAGAGGATTGTGGGAGTTTAGCTCGTGAAGGGCCACCATGAGCAAGTCTGCCGTGCTGCTTAATGCCCACTGTCCAGAGCTCTCATTATGAAGATGATCTGAATGCACAATGTCGCGCTGGCTCAGTATCTGATAATCAGAATCAGCTCATGACATGTAACACAAGCTATCTGAGCGGCTTCTGTCAGATGACCATGTTCAAAACAGCCATATCAGGACACGGATGAAGTTCATTTGGCTTTCAGTGATTCCTCCTTAATATTGCTTGATAAGACTGCTGGCTTAAGAAAACTGTTCAAAACTGACTGCATGATACAGCTGCAATGACAACACAAACTAATTACAGCAACCAAGTAGCCTTTGCATTGCCTAACCTTTAAAAAAAGCTGAGGTAGGCAGCATTTTTGGGCACAATAGAGGAAAAATTCAATACTAACCTTTCAGCATAACAGTTCAAGTTTGAAACGAGACATCTGTATCTCCTCTTCACTCTGTTGTAAGGCTTTGGAAGATCTAGCCCATGACAGGAGATTTTAACGCACTAAATCAAACTGATGTTAGTTAATCCGATTATGCTGCTTATTACTTTTTGCACCGCAAAACAAGACAACCTTGAAATTAAAACAATGTATGAGTGCATCTGAGGACAAGCAACGCATTCTTTCTGTCATCTTAACACTCACCTTGGGGTTTTACCGACAAGCACCTGACAGTGAAATGACTCAACGGAGTGAAAGTGCTTCTTTGATGCCTCACATGGATTTACCGCAGAAGGCAGCTGTTTTCCTCTCTTAAATTGCAACACACAGTCACGTTTTCTCAGCTGAAATAGCTACAGGGTTGTAATGGATTCGCAATTATAACAATCATAAAAGTAATGGCGGAATTTCTATAATCACCAGGAATGCGCTCAACTATCCGGAGCAGACGAGTCGAGGAAAAGAAAAACTGCTGTGGTGGGCTGATATATTCAGACAGGGCAGGACTTCATAGAAAGTCATGCTACTGCTGAGAAGACAACTTTTTAAAAAACCTATCTGTCCTGTGCTCCTTCAAACCTCCTCTGATTCTCTGTCAGTGCCAGCACATTCCAGTCACACTGTTTTGTATGAGTCATGGGTCACTTTTTTATTTATCTCCGTACGCCAATCTCAACTTAAAACCAGTCCCCACCACTTATTGCTGGACGGCGAACAAATCTGTTTGCCAATAAAGCCATTAACGTCGCTCATTTTCCATCCACAGTAGTAACCTCTAGCATGTTCAGTTTTACTCATGTGTTCACATGTCATTATTTCCAGAAAGTGCTATAAAATGAGAGGGATGACTACCACTGCTCATGCATTGCGCGGCAGGCGGAACACATAAACCACATCCAAAGCGCAGCCAGGAAACCCACAAAGACCCCACTGGGCAGGACAACCCCGCAAACACCGGTGTAAATTCAGCTATGTTTGCTTTCAGGAGTGGATGTGTCACACTAGAATTTGAGGAGGAGGATTCTTAACATTGTATTGGTATGTGTATAGAAGATTTTACCCCGGACAAGCTGGAAATCTTTCTTCATCACGTTCTATCAAATCCACAACAACAGAAAACGTATTTTCAACTAAAGTAGGTCATCGGTGTACAAGGTCATCAGTCTGTCGTCACGCACTTCCACTTCCACCACTCGATTTATGCGTGCTGTGTTGCCGTTGGGGTTACAATTAGAAGGTTTATATCAGTAAAAAACAAAAACATTGAGTCTGACTGGAGGTAGGGAACGGACAAGCACCTGGTTAGAGTTTAAGCTTCACTTAAAGTCATGATACCTCCAATAAACCAGCTCTCTCTGACTCAGTGGAGGAGGCTTTTAACAGAACAGAATGGGGGGGTGATGACAATAAACTTCCCTCTCTGGAAGAAAGTTCAGATTCTGGAGAGTCTAGGGCGAATGTGGGACTAACAAAACCGAAATGCACAGCAGGAGTTGGAGTTGCAGCAGTGTTGTAGCAGTGTTTCTAAGCAGCAGATGATTGCCAGATTAACCCAAATAATCCCCAAAAGCTGCCACTGATAATCTAAATCATTTGTCATAGTCAGAACTGCAAAAACCGAAAGGATCACTGGGTTTCCAACTCCCTGATGGTCCTTGAACTAATCATTTGTGACAAGCAGTTTCATCGGGATATGTAAGCTTAAAATCATCAACAAAATCACTTTATTCTACATGCTTCATTTATATATTCTCCAAAAAGAAACCACCAGATGCTGGAAAACACCCCTCAAAAAATCTGAGAAGCTACGATTAACTGAGAAATTCAGTGTTGTTTTAGATGAACTGCAGGCTGTGCACATACAAAACAGAGAGGAAACAAGTATAGAAACAAATTAGAGACACTGAGGGGAAAATAAACACATTTAATCAAGAAAATAAATGCAGCATGGCTCAAAAACTGTACACAAAAGAGCAATTTGTCTGCAAATTGTTGGAAGATACGTTCAGCACGATGAATTATCTGTCTAGAGTTGACGTTATCATAATAAGCTATAGCCTGAATTAACCAAATGTAGAAGATGTACTGTGTTTATGTGCAGTCTTGCAGGAATAAAAGGTCAGTTTGCTGCAAAGTTCTGGTCTGGTCAAAGCTGGACTCTAAGTCAAGAGACAGTGCCCTGCCCATGTCCGGATTTAGCCCTGTCCCAGAGAGCTAGGAGCCGGTTCCACTGGTCAGTAGAAGGCCACAGACTCTGTGAGAGGTGAAAGCTGAGGTCAGACAAACTGTAGCCATCTGGGAGAGCACAGTCTCGGCTGCGCCAGAATTGCCACATCACTGCCTGTCATGTATAAGGATAAAGCGACCCATCTTTCATGTTTATCCCCTGGTATTTTCATGAGAAACCCTCGAGTTTACAGTAATGGCCCTCTGCAGTCACGAAAAAGACAACAGAACAACAACATCAACACCGCTTCCGACTCATTTTTTCCTTTGCGTCCTTTCTCACTCTGTAAGGGAAACCTCGTGTTCCAACATTTAAGAAGAGAAAACACAAGTAATTAAGGTAGAAGACCTCCCAACACGTGCTACTTTGTGGACTGGGGTTGTTTCTCCTCTTTTTTTTTTTTTATCCCCTTTCCTCTGAATGAAAACATAAGGTGAATGATGGGTCAATAAAAGCAGATTATAGCACTCAGGTGGAAATCATTAGGGAAGAATGCAGGTAAAAATTAAATCAATTTCAACATGTTTGGATTCTGAGTGCAACCGAACAGTGGATCAAGAAAATTAAATGGAAAATGTCTGTGCTTTTGTGGGGGTGTACGAACATGCACACACTCACACAGGCAGTTTACAAAGTGTGCAGAGGAATAAAGACATTAATTAATTTGTTCCTGTTTCCTGGAGTTTATTCAAATGCTTTGGAAGTTGTGATAGAAGACATATGGAGATGATGTTTTAGATTAGAGAAAGCCGAGTCAGGCCACACAGACTGAAGAAGCCTGTGTCACTGGCAGCGAGCCTCACAGGAAGGCAGGCATGGACCCACGGGGTGTGAAAGTCTCGGAGCAGCCAAACGGGTTAGGCATGGAACAAGATCAAAATCATCAAACTATCCCATAAATATGGGCTTAATCTACTGCTGAGAGAAGGGCTCACATGTAGTGCGGGATTGGAAGTCGAATGTGTGCTGTTGTTGTTTATGGTTTGCTATCATTAGGCTGTTTTCCACTGCCGGAACTTGTGGGCCGTTTTAGGGCAGCTTGAACCTCTGAGCATGTACCAACCATAAGAACCGCCCCTTTAGTGGGTCTTTACACTGATTGGTTTACCCCAGACAAGACAATGTTGATCGATTACATTTGTACAGAACAACACCGGCCATTTTTTCTGCTCTCTCAATGTCCTGGTTGAGTTGCAGTGTTCTTTCTAACATTGCCCTTTTCAAAGTAAAACTTGCTATATAGGCTAACATAACAAACCCTTGATTGGTCTATTTCTTTTACACTTGTAGAACTCTAGTTACGTCACGCAGCTACTATTTGTTCACCAAAGCTGTTGGATCCTATGACTCAATGAAAACAGAAAGACTGAAACAGATGATTAGGGGGCTGTTTCTTTCTGAGTAATATGCACCAGGGTCAAACACCGCATCAACAGCATTTACACAATAGTTTGATAGAATCTTGCAGAATTTTACTTAAATGCATCAGATGCAAGACTCTAACAAGAAAGTAAAGTTTGAATGCAAACACTGGCTTATACACAGTCTATCATATCCCTCGATACCTCCGCGGCTCACCGTTGGCTTCTGTGCAGGTCTCCTAAGGCGGGCATCTCGTAAATGGTCTGCACTCATATACCGCTTGTCTACCTTGGCGGCACTCAAAGTGCTTTACAATGTTTCTCTTTCCCATTCACACACACTCTCAAACTGCCACAAGGAGCAGCTTTGGATTCAGTGTCTTCCCCAATGATACTTCAGGCATGTGGATGGGTTTGGGATCAGACCGCTAACCATGAGATTAGTGGACGACCTGTTCTACCATTTGGGTCAGAATCGTCACCCCTTTCCCCAACTGCAGACCTCCACTAGTGGATCCTGGGGACCCGCAGGGACTTGTGGTTGCCCCGATGGGAGGGGCTTTGTGGTCTAAAATCATTCATGACTCGGGATGGGTGCTTTAATTCTGTTTTTAATTTTAGTTTCTCTCTTCATAAAACAAAGCAAACAATAAAAAACAATCCAAAAATACCAATAAGAATACCGTTAATTACCAGATTGATAAGCAGTATCGGTAAAAGTAGTAGCACTGTTAAAATCTTAGTGATACCCATCTCTACTCATGACCTTGTGCCCCCTGCTACCTCTACCTAAGTGATGCATTGTCTGCAAGCTGCAGATGGACTTGACTTAGGGTGAAAACAGAGGCCGGTGTGGAGTCCCCATCTGATAATACCAAGTTCTGTCCAGCCCACTCTGAACCTTAATCTTAATGTAGTGTCTTCTCTGTATTTAATGAGTATCAATGTAAGATCATTCCACCATTTTTAGTTCCGATAAACAAATAAACCTTTGTCTTTATTAAATAAGGCCATTGTTATCAACAGTTACTGATAGACAGAAATGGCACATTTTACTGTGATAAGTTTTCCAAGTATGTTGCCAAGTCCTGTAAACACTTCAGCGCTTCAACTTGCACTTGCCCCAAGTTCCTGCAGTGGAAAGCCAATTGCTGTATTAAGGGTTTTCTCCAAAAAAAAGAAAAAAGGTCCACAATAAATTACGTTTGGAGTCTGGATACGTGTTCCTTCAGGCATGTTGATGACAGTGCTAGGAACATGCAAAGAAACCATGCTAATTCACTGTAATGTGACTTCCTTCACAGACGTTGTACCTGAGCTTCCTCTGCACATTGTGTAAAGGGCACAGCACCTACAGTCTCCTGGGAGCAGTGAGGAGATCAGGTTTCTGGGTTGCGATACTCGATCCTGACAGAGGCATTTGATACCAAGGCATACCACAGCCAAGTTCCAATAAACACAAAACCTGGCCCTCGGAGCTCAACGGCACTCATTGTCCCTCAATGGAAATGGGGAAATTGGATTGTTGTGTTTATTGACGTGTTTACATAAGGCTTTGAATGAAAGTTTATGTTTTCATCAGTCACAGTAATTCTTCTGGAAGGCCGCAGTGGCATTTGTCTAGCTTGAAGAAAGAATCGTACTGTTTTAGCAACATGTACCCTTTCATTATTCTTCAGAGCACTTAAAGGCAGGCTAATTATGTCTGGGTACGTCTCTTCAATAAACTGTATGCTAACTACCCATCAAGATACTATCTGACGCTGTCATAGAGAAACAGAAGAGGAAAGTGAGGGTGGAATCTGCAGAATTCCAGATGAGGAGAGAGACATGACAGCAAGGCCAATGTGAGGACAGACAAATCTTTCATTAGTGCCTGCCTGTTTAATGAATCATTCCTTAGCTACCAGGTGGAGTGACCCTCACAACACCCCCTAGTAAATACCCTCCTTTTCTGCCCTCTTTTTTTTTGTGAAGCCCACCCTTTCACCTCCTCAGCAGGGTTTCCCCTCACTCACCACCACTGACACAGATACGTAGTGGAGCGGAGAGCAGAGAAAAAGCATGCATCCATTCAGGAGACCAGACAAAAGCCTGACACAGATATAAACTAGGGGATCAACAATTGAAGAGTCTGTTTAGGGGGCTGGTGACAAGGCCGGGCTGTAGAACAGTTAAAACACGTTACTATAAAGTTACGTTAACCGCCGACGACAGTGAAGCTGTTCATTAGAATGATTCTTGTGACTCTGAATGCTCCTCTAATGATGTCTGTGGAGAAAGTTGGAAGGAAGTTGGATGAAGGCCCTTCCCCATGTGTTGCTTGGCAGCTGCTGCAGCCAAACAGCTTTTCTTACTGCAGTAAAATGTGCATATAGATGCAGGACCAGATGCTAAAGAAGTGAGATTTAAAATCTCAGTCCATATATTCTCCTATCACATGTGTGCACACATTCTATAGTTCTTTTTTATCTTGGGATTTTTTTTATCTTTTTATCCATAAAAGACAGGTCCACAAAGCCAAGTGCTTTTCTCAATTTAGACTTTATGATCCTTAAAATCAAAAACGTTTCATTTCATGTACTGCAATTAAATGAGAATTTAAAAAGTTTTTTTTTTTTCTCTTCAAAAAGTTAAGTTGGAAAATATTCTCAACAATGACCTCAGTGACTCTCCCCTAACCTACTTTACTCCCCTCTTCCTCTTGGCCTCGCCGCCCCTGACTTTCTCTGCTCCCTCCTATTCTTAACAACCTGACACGTGGGGAAATACACCAGTGCAAACTCTGTCCAATAAACACAGTTGTGCTGAGACCACATCTATTTCAGACTCTGCTCTAGGAATAGGAAGCAAAGCGATGTGGAGGCAAACACATGTGTCACAGTACACCATCTCATTTCCATACTGGCCACCCCATGACTGACTGAACTTAATGGAAAGGAGATGTCAAAACACCTGGTTTCTGCACAAACGGGATCCATTGCGGTTTCCCTCCAGTTCCTTTTCTTTCTTTCTTTTTTTTTTGACTATTCCTGCCAGGGCAAAATGTGGTTCCTCTTGTCTTCTCAGTGAAAAAGAGGAGGACTTTTCGCACCTGTCTGTCAGCAGCTTGGGTATGGATACAATCTGGTTAACTTGACATCCAGTCTAATGAGAGCAGCCCTTGTCATCAGTGTTGTTTCCAGTCCTAATGACCCTGAGTAACGTCTTCCACTAGTCAGAGACAGTCGGACATTGAAACATCTGACAGGGAAGAGGGAGGAATCGAATTTTTAAAATGTATAAAGCATGCAATGAAAAATATGCATCTACAAACTTTTTTTTAATTAAACAATTAAGTGTTTCTTTACATCTGGAGAGTCAGCACCTCCAGTCTACGGTGAAAGTTCTCCTTGGATGTCTTCCTATGAGCTAGGGATAAGTTGCTGTTCAAGCAAAGGGGATTTAAGCATCTTGGGATCTTGTTCATGAGTGACAGGAAAATGCAGCATGAGATGGACAGGCAGATTGGTGCAGCATCAGCAGTAACATGGGAATTGTACTGGTCTGTCAGTTGGAAAGTGAAGCGGTCGATTTACTGGTCGATTGAACTCTCAGCAATTGACATGAGCCCTGGGTAGGGAAAGATTTGAATTGGATACAAGTGACCAAAATGAGCTTTCTTCATTAGGGTGGCTGGGCTCAGCGTTAACCCTTGATTAGTTCCATGCAGACATACATACAGTCAACTCTGGACACCACAGATGCTAAGTTGTTCCTAGTATATTACTTTTCTAGTCCACGGAAATTCACTTAGAGGACAAAATTTGTGCCACATGGACACTTGTGTACTCTTGCATTCTACAAACTTGGGGGATGAAGAAAGTATAACACAGACCTTAGGGATGGGGTTAGGAACTCAGACATTTGGAGGATGCTTAGATTAGAATCGCTGTTCCTTCAAGCCAAATGGAGCCACTTGAGGTGATTCAGACATCTGATTACGGTGAACCATGTATGCCTTCCTATGGAAGTTTTCTGGGCAACTAGGAGGGATTAAATATATCTTAACTTGTCTGAGAACACCTTGAGATCCAGAGGAGGTACTAAAAAAAGGTTGCTGGGGATAGGAAGGTCTGGAATACCCTGTCTAGCCAGCTGCAACCGCAACCTGACACTAGAGAAAAAAATGGATCAATGGATGGAGAATAGACGGATATACATTTTGACAACCTTTTCCAACATGTTACGTCATCTCAAAACCTACTCGACACAGCTAAAAGAAGCGTTGCCTTTCTTAGTCCACAAAAAATAACCTTTAGGAGATGTATGGTTGAACAAACTGCATGTACAAATGCATGACAGAAGATAAAATGTGTTTTGCACAAATCATCTAAAGAGGAACATTCAGTATTTGCTGCATTTAAAATCACAGGGGAGCTTCATTTTTTAGCTACTGAATAAAATTAAGCCTTGGCTGAGAACAACAGGGCTCCATGTTTTCCAGATTTAATGTACGTATGAGAAAAAACTCAAGCTGTGGACACTTCTGACAGTTACCCAGACACAAACAACAGAAATACCAAGCTCCAAATACTGCGCATTTTCTTGGCAGTGTGAAGTCAATGCCATTACCTTTCATCCATATCCACAATCAGACCAGGCACAGACGTAACCGACAGTACAATCATCAAACACGTTAATGCATGAGGTTGTTTTTACAGTCTGCGTAATCTTTCCCTTTTGGATCTTGGCCTTCAAAGTCTTCACAGTAAAAGGATTTCTAATGAATCCATGGAGGACGTGTAATGAGGAAAGAGCTTTATGAAAACGCTGGACTTAAACGGGGCACATATGATATTCTGTACTGGTTACCATACTATCCTGGCCTTGCATGAGTACCCTGCCATGTCAGATTGTTGCACCTTGGCACCGGCTTTGCAATGCCAAGCTGGGTGTGAAGTGTGATCTGACTGCTGACAGGTGCTAGAGCTTAGGAAAAGGGTCAAGTCAGCACTATTACCAACACCCCGAGTCCAGATACAATGGACTTATTTGAAACGCACACTCTAATTACAGAGGCATGTTGTGTGTGCAGCTTAAATTTGACATTTTAAGTATCAAAAATGAGCTCTAATTACAGTCAAATCCAAATTGTTAGCGCTAAAATGCAGCATTTCTCAGGGCCCCGATGAATCAGTCTCATGCCGAATTGTTAATTATCTCTGATGTCAAGAAGGTGTTTTGTTTGGATTGATACTGCTTTATTTTGAAGTGTCACTGAAATGAATATAATCCACGCTTGGCACAGGCAGTCAAAGGGCTCAAAGACCCGTTTTGTCCTCTGGGGCCAACCTGTTTGCCCAACTGGAACAAATTCACAATCAACACGTCGGACGGCTTTTCTCTTCGAAATCCTACTCGACAATGCCAAATGATTGATGTGTTCGCTGTTCTACTCCTCGTGGATCACATTAGAAATTTCCCACTCATGTTAGCGCTGGCAGAGAGGGATTAAATATTTGCCTGGTGAGCCAAATAAGTGCGATGAACGACGACCTGTTGGCATGATAAATGATTTTTCCTTTGTTTTTTGTTCCCGTGGGCCGAGATTAAAACTCTTTTCGCTTGCCGTCTGTTGCACTTTTTCTCAACATATATATTTGGCATGTGAATAGTGTACAGTCTGTGTAGTTTGATGGAGTGATATAGCTCTGCAGTATAAACCTCTAATGCTGTCAGAGGCACATTTTAGCGTGCGACGAAAAACTGAGCAATATTTCAAATATTCACCTTGTTGGGGAGGGTCAAGTGTCATTTTTCTCCAGGGTCAATGGGCCTCACGGCACCCCTGACATGTTTGGACTGGTCTGAATAAATATGGTGATACAGTGGCCCTGGATCACTGTACCACACCGGGCCTGTCTCAGAGCGAAAAAAAAAAAAAAGGCAACTACAGCTCAAATCCATCAAATTCTAACACACTTGTCCACCCTGCAGACATTAATCCACATTATGATGAAATGAGATACGGAGGGACTCTGCAAATTTGAGATAAAATGCAAAATACCCCACTGATGGATGCTGTATGAGCGCCCTACGCGATCTCATGTTACCCAGCAAAAATCAACAAGGGATGGTCCAGTATGTTGCGGTGGGCTCCTCGTCTGCATTTTTCAGCAATGTGCTGGGCCTCTTCCTCATCATTTATCTGTCACATGAGAGGGCACCTACTGCACTTTCCAAAAAAGCTCTGTGCAACTACGGAGCAAAATAAGGCCCTTCCACCACACATGATCTTTAATTTACCTGCATTGTTGGCTTTAGTTTGTAGTGATGCTGATGAAAAACTGCTCTCTTTGGGTCACTGAATATTTACGATTTACAAATCTCATTTTTCTTATTTAGAAAAGCAAAACATGAACCGAAAAACAGCCATGTTGATCAAGTCAAAACCAAGAGACAGAGGGGGAAAAGTAGTGCTTCAATGAAAGTGAGGGAGGATTTTACCAACAACTGCTGCCCACTTTGAAGTGAGACATACCTGGCTTTCAGCAAACATGCCCTAGCAATATAAATCACACTCAGGAGATTTTTTGGAAAACCACCATTAGGAGCCAGTCATGCATCTCCGTAGCATGACAGTGTCAAGGTGGAGAGGGATTGGCTGGCACTACTAAAGCACCCTCAATTTCTGATAGGATAAAAAGGCGTTCTGGCTCGCAGCACTACAGAGGATCAGCCGCCTTTTGGCAAGAAAGAATGCGAAGTGTTCTCTTACCTTATTTAGCCAAAGCCAGCCATCATATCACAGAGCGTGCAGTGGGGGGAAGAAAAAGGGAGAGATGCAGCCAAGATTATGATCCAAAGCTATAAAAAACAATGTCAACAACACATACCTTAAAGTAATGTAAAGATATCCGTGGTATGAGGATGACTAGAGGTGTGCACAGCCCGACACTCACTTTATTTAGGGAGGAACCACATGCCAGAGGATAAGAGTCTTCATAACATTTATTTTGTAGTAAAAGGATTGGGTGGATATACGGCACCTCTTGTTGTTTTAATAAGTGGGAGACATATCCAAAGACTAATGCCAGATTAGCCTAATCTGCTACTAATTTTATGAATTTGACAAGACAAAGATTTGAGTGGTTCAGCTTGGAAGCTCTTTTACTTCCCACTTAATGATACATTAGATTCCAACACTAATGGGTAAAACAGACTTGCTCACACTACTGACACTCTCTGATATACGCTTTTATTATCTTTTCTAATGTAATTTGTCCAACTGTGCCCAGTCCTTACTATCTCTCAATGAAACTGGACCTTTACTTGTATACGTGCGTGCCTGCACGTGAATTTGTGTGTCCTCCAGGATGGCAGAGATAAGAGATTCCTGGCAGTCTTTTAAAGGAAAAGTATTGACATGTGGGAACTAAACATGTTACAGCAAATAAAATAAAAAGAAATCCTCAACAGGAACAGCAAATGAGAATTATTTTAACTTTTAAAAGGCACGTTTGTTGAATCATCTGTGGGTGTCTTTACCACCCTAACCCCTAGAGGTCTCTGTCTAATGTTTTTTTAACAAGCTTTACTATGTTTGCATGCGAGTATAGTTAACAGGTTTAAGGAGCCTGGTGTAATAAAGCCAGAGGACAAAAAAAAAAGAAAAAGAGAAGGACTTTGCTCCCTGCACAGTAGGGGGTGAGACTTACGCATGACTGCATCAAATCCATGGAGACAAAAAATGAAGAAAAGGTCTTGCATAATTTCAGTAAGCCAGATGACATTGGGGTTTTGGTATGTCATTCTCATGTTCCCAAAGTAGAGGCCAAAATACTAACTGATTAATGCTGGTTTGACACAGATCAAGTGCATGTCTGCAATGGCAGCACATATATTTAATAGGCTGCATTTTTTTACCCTGTAATCCTGACCCTTATTTTTTAATCCAATTTATATATAATTTCCTAAATGCTGCAATTTGTGATCATTTTAAGTTAATTTATTGTGACAGCTCCTGAAGAACCAAACTCTATGGATAGATCTTGCTCCCACAATTGATTGGAATATTGTTAACACTGCAATTTGGCCAAATGCAATTTCTTGATTAAGGTAAAATGCATCACAACATAGTATTATAAATGATGCTAGTCCTGCTACAGAGATGCCCCAGCCTGAAAATCATATTCTCCAGGTGTAAGGGAACATGCATGTTTGGTGCAGGTCTCAGCATGTATCTATTTTTAAAAAAAATATTTGTTTTAGTGGAAAAGAAATACAAAAAGCACCTAATCTGGACTTATACTGCAATCACGATATCCGTCAAAATGATCGCGATATGACTGTCTTTAGCATCATCCAAAGAGACTTTTCAAGCTACACCATAAGAATCCAAACTCCACTAACAGGCTGTTTTCTATTTTTGAGCATACAGTCAAGATTCTTCCCAGAACAACATACAATAAAAGTCTGCACCAGCCAGGAATCGAACCAGAGACTCACTGCCTGAAGGCATTTGCACCCATGTGGTTTTTTGCCCAGCCACTCTGCTATCAAGTCGCCCCATAACAACAACTGTTTAGCAAAGAAATAATCTGGATAACCAAGAAAAGCTGCCTGCTTTTGGACTCTCCTACACAATACACGACCACACATACCTTTGAGGCATGGTTTGCATGAAGCTGCGGGTGTACTACCCCGCCGCTTTATGCCTCACAGTTGGGAGATTACTTTTTTGCCCCACTGGGCTTGTTGCACCGAGACCATGACGAGTCATAAATCTCAGGACTCACCTCATTTGTCTTTCATCTTCATCGACCACAATCTACCCATAAAATCAGCCAGATTTCAGAGCCAAAATCTCAAAAATAATATTTATGACTTCACATGACCCACATATACGCCTGTTTCATCTACCCTCCACCTCCTAAAAAAGGCAAAGAAAACATGCAATAAGGCAGTGTTTGGGGGGGCGGGGGGGTTCTGGGTCTGCATCAGACAAGATTTCAGCTCAGGCTCTGCACGATCACACTGTAACTAGTTCGGACACCTTAGCCTAACAACCCTGGTACCAGATTCAGGCCCGTTTGATGTCCTCACATTAAGCAACTCCATTCCTCTGGCACTCCCTCCCCCCTCCATCACACCCCCCTCCAGCTTCCACCCCGTCTTGACTCTGTGCCAGCTTCACCAAAACTTTTTCAAGCACACCTGGTAGTGGTTAGACTCAATCACAGCAAAACAGCTCCTGAGCGCTGCAGCAGAAGAAAGGAGGAACTTGACAGAAAAGGTACTCGTATTAACACATCTACGCTTTACGCTGCGTTACATAGTGGAGTTAGATGTGTGTAAGTGGATGCACTTGACACCCAAAGCTTTTCTCAGCGTCTAACCTTTTTTTAGCAGCGTGTTTTTTTGAGTAGACTGAAAGTGTCATGTACCGCAGGAATGCAGATCTATTCTGATAAACCGTAGCCCTGAAAATAGGTTTGATCCACATTCAGAGGGTAGTGTTTTGTGACAACAATGAACAGTGGGAGCTCATTGTCGAGCAGCGATGAGGTTCAAGTATTCAACCACACCTGCCGAGGAGAGTTAAGGCGCTTCACCACACTGTAGGTGGGGCTGGGATCACAATGTGCGTGGTTACATTTTACTTTCACAGCTGCTGGATCGCAGGCTTAATGGATGTTGTAATTTCACAGACTTACATCAGATTTCACAGTTCAGGAGATTTGAAATACTGAATCCAGGAACCCACTCCACCATGTAGTATCAGACAGGACAACAGACACTGGAATGAAAACAACTTCATGATCCCAGTGTTTAATCTCCAGAAATGTGTTCATGTTCCTTAAAAACCCTTTGCTGTTCCCAAGGCTGCAGCGGGTGTCTGACTGGACTATGCTCTGATCTGGCTTAGATAAAATTGGGACTTTGGAAATGCTGGATCGGGCCAGCTGGATTCCATAAAGGCCTCAAAACGGCCTTTGCACTCCGTAAAAAGCCGCGGCATTTAACCGGCAGACAACGCAACTTCTATACACTGTAAATATTACATGATTAGAAAGAGGAGAGGTTAGATAAGCAGAGCAGCATATACCACACAATTACAGACTTACAAACACAAGCTGTGTTTGGACTCAGAACAATGGCAGCCTGTGAATGAATGCTATGATTTGCATACTATTGAAGTCCGAAGAGGAAGAAGGAACACATTTTGCTCAATGACTAAAACAAACACTGAAAAAGTCCTAATGGCATCCAGAGGGAGGAACAGACATGTTTGTTTACAGTGTCAGGCTAAAGGCTGCACTATTTCATTTGGTCTCCCTCAAGTGGACTGCTGATGATATGTTTGATCATGAGGCGAGGAGGATTAGTGGGTTTTTTTTGTTGTTGTTGTTCTATTATTGCTGTTCTAATTTTCCCATCATTGGACAAGGATGAGGACCGACAACTATCCAAGTATATACCAGAATTACCAGTGAGAACAAGTTGTATACTATACAATACTATATCTATTAGTGCTCGACATACTTGCAAGCACTCATAGCTCTGGTGTTATGACTTGACAATTTGACTCATGTTGCAGAGCTCCACACCAACTATTTACATTGGTTGCACTACCTATTTCATTTTGGTGCACCCAAAATTTTTCACCACACCTCTTCCCCTGCACGGAATACATTATATGTCTGTTCTCACATGCATTTAATAGTTCATAGGTCGGTAGTTGGTAATTAACCCATTTTTTCCATAGGGACGATCTGGGATTTAAAGTCGGTAAAAGGTAGCTCTCCTTTGGCTACAAGGATTGCTAAATGTCAATTTTTGAATCCTCATTGCTTTGGTTTAGGTAAATGTAGGGCGGCAACTCTGCCAGCCACACACTTGTTACTGCACCGGACAAGTGTTTTTTCCACATTTCAGTTCTGAATGTTGATGCTCCAGCAGCAAAAGCTTGTAACATGTGGACCATTTTGTCACATCTTAGTGTTTCTAACAGGCTTGAGAATGTATTTGTGAAGGTGCAGCCTGACCAGTGTGCATGTAGACTCATGCAGATTAGGGAAGAAAAGTATAAACCAGCTTCTTTTCTTACATGCAGACTATCAGTTGATGCTACAGTTGATTCCTAAAAGCCTCAGGTGTATTGGTAGATGCTAGAACTATGTACTAACTAACTACTAGAAGTGCCCATAGTGTCTTACAGGTATTGGTAGACGCTACAATTTCCAGAAGTTCAATAAACACCTCGCATGCTTCTGTTGATGCTATGGGGCAGCTGAGCACAGAGAAGCTTCTAGTCCCCACTCAGTTAATGCCATGTGTGAGTTTGCAAAGAGTGAAATAAGGCGTTTTTTATGCGCTTCCAATCTGGTATACTCTACCTTTTGGCATCATAACATAATTCAGAATAGAACAAAGCTATAATCAAATACTGCAGCGATGCAGCATCAGAGCAAAACACGACAAATTTCTTTTAACGTTATAAATGCAGCAATGTCAATATACTGAGCACATTGTTAAGAAGGAGGTCATAGAAGACAACTGTACACTTAACCTGGGAACCATTGCTACTTAATTGTTTATTTCTTTCAGCAAATTCTCAATTGGGTCTAACGGAGTTAATATGAAAGGCATTGCTCTGAGAGATTTTTTGCTAAGCTTAAGGCAGTAGAGGGGAGAGATTTTAGTATAGATCTTAGAAAATAGTTGCTGAATTTAATAGTAGTTGAAATATTTATTATCTAAGAACCACAAATATCAGCCCCAGGGTGATGATGAAGGAAAAAAAGCAGCGAATCATTGAATGGGTAGCGTGTAGAGATTCAAAATTGTCCTTGTGCTTTGAATATTCAGATTTATGTGTCACTAATGTATTAATAAACTATAAGCATCTGGTATTAATTCCAATAAGCTCAGCATGCATGAGAAGGACCAGGTCCGTTACAATGGCTGTTTTTGCTTCAACAACTGACCTTTGACTCCCTGATATCAACAGCTCCTGGAGCTGGGCCGCCTCATCAAGAGCTAATTGTCCCCTTTAAGAAAATACACCACGTTTGAGGATCCACAGGGAGAAAACCTGGTCATGCTACTGAATTCTTGCCCCCCCCACATCTTATTGTCAACATTGTAAAGGACTGACTGAAACAGCTTTGACTGCTTCAGACAGCGAGGGCAGGAGAAATCTCAGCAAATGTTAAATCCAGACACTGTCAGGATTATACTTATGTAGGTTTCCTTTTTTGATTTGACACACCAACTAGATCATCTAAAACCCACAACATGTGTTCTACAGCTCCATGACGTTAACATCATGTCAGCACACTGGTCTCTTTTAATTTAGAAACAATTCAGGTGTTAAGAATAGCCGTATTTACAAAGGTCACACACTTAAAATCTGATCTGAAACTGGAGAAGGGCCGGGGGCATTCCTTTAGACTGCTGGGTCTTCAGAGACTCATTCTGACTCTTTCCATATTTGCAATAAACAGGAAGACTGCGGAGCATGTGCTGAATTAAAACTTTAATTCTAACATCGTGTGCATTGAATAGCTACTCATATCTCCACAGTTACCCCTTGGCCCGGATAATTTGTTGTTGTTGTTGTTTTACCCTTTTATCCTAATGTTAACACAGCTACTTGAAGCAGAACAGAAGAACAGTCTCAACGTCTTAGACTTTCCCCTCAAAGAAGCGCTTGCATAAATATAAAGCAGACTGTCTCCCCTGCTGTCCATGTCAAAATGTGTACAATTGCAGCAGAGCGAACACTTTATGTTTGCATTGCGGGAGAGCAAGTCTGTACTTAGCATGTTGTTTTTAGCTAGTCTTAATGTCTTCCATGTCTGGGCCCATTTGTCTCTGGGCTGACTGGGCCACATCAGTGGGGAACACAGCGGAGAAAAGTGAAGTCTGCATGTGTGTGATGCGTGTGACAGCTGCAGGCCCGGTTCACAGAGCCACTGTGGGCCGCTCTGTCACACCAGCCAACAAACCCTCAACTGTAATTAGCATATTTAGGGGGGAGATTTTTCCCTTAACTTGTCTGTGTTTGTGCCTTCGTCTTGTATATGTATTTAGCGAACATCTCATATCCAAATACGTGCAGCAAGTGGCACAAAATGACCATTCGACAATTATAAATGCTGTTTTCGTAGGGATATAACACTGAAAACACACGTGGTAATAAGGTGTGGTCGAGCTAACATGGAAGAGTTCAGTGAAGTTTGAGGTGATCTCATCAGCCTCTCTGACAGCGAGATGAGACTCGAGTCCTCTCGCTGTTTACTCCAACTGTCAAACATAAAGCTGCTGCAGGTGAATATCTGATTCCTGGACCTTCAACTCTTCACTTGCCTGCTGCCATCTCATCCTCTGTTTACTGATACTGGGAGATAAAATTGCAGACTTTCACAGAATCAACTTTCCTTTTAGATAAGCAGAGTATGTTGACTTAAATTATGTGTTTGACAAATTTGCTCATCTTATTCAAGGCTAGATGCTAGGTGTGTGTGAGATGCAGTGCAACATCCTGGACAGGCAACTAGTTCATCATGAACATGGAAAAACGGAGTTAAATCAAGGGCTGGGTGATAAAAAAAATATATCAAGATAAAATGTCTAATCTCAGTCAAAATCAATAAATACTGATAATTTTAATGACCAATTTTTAATAAGGACCAGGTTTATTTCGTATTTAACCATCTAATATTGAAAAGAGCAACTTTTACCTGTTTATGAAGGCACACAGGTCATGTTACTAAGGAAAAACAGGTAGTAGTGAAAGAATGAGCTCACCTTGATACACATTAAATAAAGAAAGCAAAGTAAAATCTGGAAGTGCAAAGACAGCGACTAGGGCAAAGACGCCAAATCATGTTTGACAAGGTGTCACTGGATGGGGAACCAGAACCCCAACGTCAAGTCCGTCTGCCCTTGGAGCAGGATGCCAGGTGTGCGTTGCTTAGTTAAAGGTGGTCAGGGACACATTTTTTTGACACTGAAGCCCATCTCACACGGGTAACAACTGGTCGCAGCTTGCACCAAGGAAGGTCTACAGGTGCCAAGGGAGGTCCAAGCCACGGTCGACGAACACACCTTGGGAGACCTTCACGGAAGTCATGGGGTGAACAATGTAGGGGAAAGGGGCTCCATTATCAAGATATGATGGGCTTGTACGTGCAACCAAACTCTGTGTTTTTGTTATGTGCTTTCACAGCAGTTCGCATTTAATGCATTTAAGAAGCTACTAGACAGTTTTCTTGCTATATTGGGTGTCTACTGCCAGCACATATCGCTTATCATTGAATCACCCAGGACTGGTTAAACCCACAATCACGTCTGTTGTTGTTCACAGTGTCTCGTTCATTTGACCCATATTTCTACCCCTTGAGGAAATTCACACAAATAAAACAAGCAAACTCTACAGAAGGCGGCACCAGTCAGACAAACCCTGAAGCTACTTAACACTAATCCTATGGACTTATTTCAAAGAAGCAGCAAATTGTAAGCAAATGGAAGCGCTCAACTGTGAATTCTGAGTTATTCAGAAATTTCTATTATATACTGACAAGCACAGTAATGCACCACGTCAACTAAAGTTCATTATTTATGTATGTAAAACCCAACACTCATGCACTTTTGAACACAAAGTTGTGAGTTGGATTCCAACAACTGTCTGGGACTGTTTGAACATTTGCAAGTTACAACCATCTAAATCAATATAATCGTGCTTTCTATTCGACAAGATTAGGGTCATATGTTCGAAAGTGGGAAAGAGTCAAGAAGTCCAGTCTATTTGTCTGTCCTGTCACACTGGTTTGAACACAAGTGTTGCAAAACATCAGAAAATTAGACAATGACAGGGAAACTATGAATAAAATTATTACAGAATAAAGAGATGTGCTTGTTTGACCAGAGTATATTGTTTAAAAAGACATCCAGCAGAGATCAAGAGAGAATGACAGTCTTCTTCAGTGGATGGAAACATTCCAAATGTGTCCACCCCAGTATTTTGTGACCACAACAGTAGAACAAAGGAACAATAAAATGAGCAAAAAAAGAAAAGGGAAAAAAACTGTCATCATATTCATTACATCTCACTGACATCCTCAAAACCCCAACAAGAGCAATAAACTCCCATGGAGCCAAGCAAACGGACATGTGAATTCATTTTGTGTGGACACAACTGGTGGAGTCTGAACAAGTTGACAAAACTGGCCTTTGTATCACACAGATTGAAGCTTTAGAGCTACGAATATGTTTGCCGCCCAAAAGATAAGATAATCTGTCACTTCTATTTGCTGGTTTTCAATGTTTTAGCACTAAAATATTTGAAATCTGATTTTTAGTAGCAGTGCAGGGTGTGGAATTAAGGTTTGTGTCCCATTATCTCCCCTGTGGACACAGCTTACTTTTCCAAACAGCTGCATTAGTTCATATGACTAAAGCAAGATAAAGGTCTCTTATAAAAATGGGAGCCATGGGACATAATCATCTGATCCTGCTGACCCATATTTTTCTGTTGTTGCATTGTTTTGTTGCTAAAGTGAAATGCAGGGGTGGGAGGGGAATTACTTTCATTCCATTTATACATCCACATCTGTCCATCTGTGCATCACGATTCCAAATCACTGCAGTGCTAAAACTGCAGGTCAAATTAAAGTGGCATATTTGTGACCGTCTGGCCCAGCGGTGGACTGCACTCATTATTTGGTGACGACATGTTCACTTTTACCTTGTGTTTTTGTCGTCGTCAAGGTGATGACCTGACGATGGAGGTACACAAAACTTAAATTACCATAATTAAGGCATGTTACCTTTGAAGTAACTAAATTACAGTCATAAAGGTAGGTACAAAACCCAGTCACATGTCGAGTGGTAATTACCAGTGTGTCGAACAAGAGGACTGACAATCACCGCTTTAATTTGTGAGTTTTCAAAGCAATTTTGCTAAACCCCAAGAAGTGTGTCCAAAATTTACATCAGACACAAAACTTCCCAGATTATTTAATGTGGCAAGAAGAATGGTCTGAAAAAATACTGACATCATGAGCCAAACAGCCTTGGTTAAAGAGGCAAAGACGAAAATTTAATAGGATAGCTGCTTAAAAATACACAGTAGCCTACAATTTGCAGTTTCCAAACAAAAAAATATCATCAACTTCACAGAGATGATATTTACAGCTGTACTGCCATTTGAAAATCACTTACTCTGGGCCCTTGTCCAAGGTTAACATGCAATGACGTATAATCTGGCACCCCAGAATGCTGGAAAAAGTAATATAGTGTGAGAAGTTTTCACCCTTCTCCCTACATGGTGGATCTGTAGACATCTCATGCCAGGCATCAGACCTAAAGTTAGCTCTGCATAGTGGTGTAACCGCCAAGAAATATGAAGCGTTTTTACAGGACCAGGTGCACCTTTTGATGCATTGTTCCCTCTGTACGTTAAGAGATGGCAAAGCTAAACAAATTCGAGTGCAGTTTCATGAACACCAGGAGGAATTCAAACACCTTCACGGTCAAATCTCCTCAGTACTTGTATTACAGCATTCTTTAGAGAATGGGAGCTGTTAGAGAGGCTGAAAATGGTTTCAGTCCATCTTAGGTAATACATATTAGTAGTTTTTTTTCTGTGTAGTGGAGAAAGAACCACATTTTCTTCATGTTCCTGGTGAAAATCACACAAAAATCCTTTGGATAGGCTATGTAATCAGAGCAAATAAGTGAAACAAAATCAAGAGTCTGAGGTGTACTGGCTACCAATTTACCATATGCAGACATAACGCAAAATTAACTTGTCTTAACCACTTTTTCTTCCTCTTCTCTTTTTCTGAGCTTTACTGAGCATGACACAAATTCCTCAGACATCCTGCAAAGCCATCAACCTGATTTCCCCTCATGTCACAAGTTAATGGGTGGTGGAAGCTTAGCACATTCGGATCCTGAGAAAACACTGCCTCGCTCACAGCGTGAACAGCAGCGTAAGCAACTTTGCACTACTCCCTTAGCTAAGGTACTGGTGGAGACTGATGCTGTGTTACATAATACTGGGAATGACTGAAGAGAGAGACTTTTTACTTGTGTTAATATGAAGTCAAACTAAACTTAAAGGCACCTAGTCCCACGTATTAGACTACCTCTATTTGTGTAAAATTTCAGATCTTGTGCTTTGGATTGCTCATTGCTCCCTCACCTATAATTGGCCAAACACCTCGCTAAACATAGAGCAAGCAGCTAAACTGATCAGCTGGAGAGAGCTGATACAGCTGGAGCATGCTGTATGTATGCAAAAGGAAAGTGAGACCTGTCTACACCTAGAATATATGTGGGTTAGATCAAAAAATAAATTAGCACCATTCCAAACACTCTTAATGAGTCACCAGCTGAGCATCTGAAGCAGATGAGGGCTTACGCTAAATAAAAACACGTGTAAAGTCCTGAGATAAAAATACAGTGTGTTGGATCAGACCTATGTGGTTCATGACATGTGGTGAAGTCCCTAAACAGCAATATCACCCCCCGACTGATGCTCAGCTCTTCTCTAAAACGCAAATAACAAGCGACAAAGACCCTCTCTGTTAATATTCAGGTCACTCTTTCACTACCACTCTTTATCTGAATATCTACTGTATTATGAGCACAGCTGATGTGATATTTTAGTCACGCAAGCAGATCAAGTGACACAGTGAGTGCTTGGTCTGGTGATGAGAAGAAGAATAGTCACATTTAATTGCTTGCGTCTACCGTTTCAAATAATTCCTCCAGGAAAAGGGAAACCTTTGCTCCGTTAAAGGTTGACGCTAGAAATAGATTCTGGGCTATCTTTCGAATGGATCAATCGAACATGGGTTAGCTGAGCCCAACACCTTCCAAGGTATATAATCACTTACATTTGGGATTAAGGAATATGGGGTGCAATCAAGAGGTTCAGAGACTTCACCTACAACAAGCAAAAACTGCTTCTGATTTAAATTTTCCCTTCAAAGTAGTCTCCATGCGCAGCGATACACTGCTCCCAGTGCTCCTGCCACATTCGGGTTGCTTTTACAAGTTCCTTTCCGACCACTTGCAGGTGCCCATTTGCGATTTTACCGTGGAGCTCAAATTTGCACACAGAAACGTCAGATTCTATGTCAAATTGATCCAACCTTCATGTTGAGGATCACACCAACCAAACAGCAGTCGTCATAGTGAAAGAGTCAGCAGAAACTGACTGAAAAAGGTGCATCAGGTCAGCAACAACCAAGAGCATGCTGGTTGTTTCGTTTGACATTCACAGGGTTGTGCACCATGAATTTGTCATAAGGGTTAGTGCTAACACCGGTTTCTACTGTAGCATCCTGAAGTGTCCAACAATTCACCAGTTTTTTGAAGAGTTTGACACAGTAAACGAGGGATACACGCACACAGGGAGTGTTTCAAACTTCACTACACGAGATGTCTACTTTAGAAGGGATAGTGGCCAAAGTTGAATCAGATACAGGTCAAACTTCTTGATTGCACCTATATAACAATAAAGACAAATAACATTAACCTAACACCACAAAAACATGCTAAGGTTTGGAGTACCTGGGGTAGAAACTGATAGCAGTCACTTGAGAGTTAAACATAGTGTAATATACAGTGCAATTTGGTTTATTTAATTATGAAGCGTACTTTGATTTGGTTCCAAATGGGTTGCACAAGCAGCTGTCCGAAAAGTATACAACCGTACAACGCTAATGAAACGCACTCAACAGAAAAACAGTTGATCTGATGAGAAACTGTCCCTGCCTGGAAGCCTTATGAATGTTCCATTATACCAGAACTGTCTGTTTGCCAACTCAGGAAATGGCCATGCTGTTTTGATGAGACAAACATCCATAGAAATTCAGCATTTCAGTAGGGTGCTAATTTGTCATGCCCCACCACAACATGCAGAATGTATAGGAGGCCATCCAATCCCCTGCTGGCTCTGGGGGGTCATTATGAAGGGGAAAAAAAAATCAGAGCAATATAGACAGACAGAATGAGATGGATTCCTGCATTAAGTGGATGAGGCCCTCCTCACTACAGGACTTGGGTTACACTACAGTCTACTACACATATGGACTTCTTTGTCCCACATTCCCTAAGCTTTTTCATGACTATAAACCCCCTTAGCTGTGTCAGCTGAAAGCAACGTCCGATTTTACTGGAACATGTTGCTGTCAGTATCAGAGAGAGCTCATCATGTCACTTCATCTCAAACACTGTGTTGTTCTAAGAGGAAAAAAAACACACTTCCAATTGGACAGAGAGTCCTTTGATACTTCATTAATGTAGTTTTATTTCCTACAGTCCTCTTCATCTCATCTTCATTCTGGTGCAGCATAATTTCCCCCATCTTTCCTTAGTAATACTGAGCCCGGGACGTCTAGCTGACACTGGACTCCATGCTCCCGGGTTTCTGTGGACTCGACACTTTCCAAAGATAACACGGGCCAAAGATTTCCACTCACGGGCAGACTGAGGCCCCGCCGAGGCAAACTGCCTGATGGGGAACAGACCAAAAAGGAGCAGGCACATCTCCTAAGATGCATTGCGCCGTACCATCCGATACGCCTTCAAGGTTTATAGTCAGTTACTACAGATGAGAGAAACAGGGACCGACCAGTGTGAGAAGAGTGTGTTCTTTAAATGCACTCACAGGATAAAGAACCAGACACACGAGGCTCGGGCGGCTTGATAACATGATACCAAAGATAGAATAATAAAGGATGTCATCAAGTACGAAAAAGTCAAACAAATCAAGTGCATTTATAAGTGAATTTCCTGACCTTACTATAACTCTTCAGTAATAGCTCCTGTGCCGTATTAACTCCCCGTTTCATGTAGATATATATGTCTGTGATATATTGTCCCTTTCTATTATTCAAAGGTAAATTGAGATTTCCAGGAAAGGACTTGTCCCTGAGAGAGGGCCTGGAAAGCCCAGCCTGGCGGTGTGCACAGTCATACACCACATGACGTCTTAGTAGGGGAACATTCCTCCAAGTCTTTTTCTCTCCCTTTAAAACCATCTTTCTCGATTTAGAAACGGGGGGCACGAAAAGCGGTTTTGCACCTAAAATATGGGGCAGCAGATTAATGCAAAATTAAGCCATAAAAAACCTGACATATGTGAAATGTCCCAGACTGGGAATGAAAAATCATTTCTCCTATTCGGGAACTTTCCACAGGAAGAAATACATGAGACTGAATTCCACTTAACCTCTTTCTCCTGTGTGCCAGCGAACAAAAAAAAAAGAAGAAATGGTTGAAAGTTTTATCTTCGCCAAACATTACCATTACCTAACAGACTCTCTCTGAGGGGAGCAGGTATCTACAGTATGTCCACAAGGTAATGTCTTGGAAGGAAGTCAATACAAGTCAAGCCAAACAGTCTCTTTAAAATATTTTCTTTCCAACTAAGCGCTACTAAACACCACAGGGGAAGGCGGACTGAAATGATGTTATGGCTTCAGCGCTCAATGCAGCTTACAGGAGCTGGGATTGTGTCTCTTCTACATAAATCACTTCATGGTGACAGGAGGTGGTCCTCTAGTCAGTCAGCCTACCCCCGCCGGCTGACCTCAGGGGCCACAGCTTCCCTCAAGCGTCAACCCAAACAAAAAGGAGTGCAGCCGGCTCCCATAGCTGCAGCTATAGAGGTCACATAGGCCTGTGCCAAACCAGGCCTTTCATCCTATAGCATTTACACGATCAGCATCCTACACCAGGCATCAAAGGTAAAAAGAAAAGGGAGAGAGAGGGGAAACTGTGTGTGCGAGAGAGAAAGAGTGACAGATATGACCTCTATGACCCTTAATATGTGTGCCGCTCATGTGTAGGAGGGTGTGGGATAATCCGGGCGAGCTGTGGACTGGGGGTCTCCAGGTGGCCCACAGGGTTAGACGGGGTTAACCCCAGTTGATCCTGATTCTCTGCTGTCAGAAGTAGGAGATCTACCCATAGCTTGTCAGGGAAATCGGAACAATGCGGCTTGTCCGTCTTGTAAGACGATCACTGAATAGAGTTAAAATAGTCTTTTATGCTTATTTAATTGTGCAAATGACCTCAATTCCATCATGTTTCTTTATCTAATCAAAGCTGTGTTTAAATTATAGCCTTTTGTCCATATTGCCTATGTTAGCGGTCAACTAAATATCGGTTTATCTAAATCTTCAAATTATCTGTAGCAATATTTTTTAAAACCAATTACTGATCAAATAAACAAATTAAAAGGTGTAATCACCACTGTGCCCTGATCTGATAGTGATTATGCATCACAAGCAATAGCCTATCAGTCCTAAAAGGTAAATGCTGAAATGTTCTTTTAAAATTAAACATATGAAAATATATAAATAAAGGCATTTCCAAGCAGTTTTATGTTGTTGATTTGTGTTATTCGAAAATTTTGACACCAATATTTTAATTTTTGCTGCAAATATCCATTACTGGGCTTCTTGATTACTATAACTGGTATCGGCCCTGACAAAACCATATCGACTGATCCCTAGTCTACGTGATAATGTCACCATAGCAACACGTACCCAAACATTTTTTCTTCAATATACCTCCTATCATTGTATGCCAAGTTTGAAGACGATAGCAGTTGTGTTTGTTCCAGTAAAGCAAAATGAGAGTGTCAATCTCAGGACAAGCCTCAGCAGAAAAAAAACACACTGCTGGTTGGCAGGTTAGGGTTAAACACTTCCTCTAAATGCTGAGACACAAAGGTCTCAGATGACAACACATGGCCAGGGGGATGGGGATCTCCTCCTGTGTCACTTTAGGTAGTCTAGGCATGTCTGTAGCCTGAAACAGCTGACTGTGCCACAGCTGAAAAATCTACAGTACATTAATACGTTGTTATGTTCAGACATCCAGGTGGAGACCAAAGACAGGTGTGGCAATGAATTACAGTTAGCGCCGTCTGGGAAGGCTCCCAGAAATAGAGAAGTGTTACATTTGTTTGGAAGGAGGATGGCGAAACTGGAGATTGTGCATGGAGACTAGTAAACAATATCTTGCAGCTATTAAAAAAAAATAAGTTACTGGAGTGTGATTCTTTTTACCTGACATTATCAGCCTATTAAATTATCACATATCATTCCCATTTATACGGGCCAGTAGGGACTTTCTTCTTTACCTGACATTATCAGCCTATTAAATTATCACATATCATTCCAATTCATACGGGCCAGTAGGGACTTTCTAGTACGCCCAGTTGGCAAATTATCATCCATTCAAATTAGCCCAACACCATCTGAAAATCTAAGTAAACACTGACTGACAAAGAAGCAGGTGAAAACAAAAGTCAAATTAAGACTTAAATGAAAAAATAAAACTGTAAATATGGTTGGAAACGGGACTCAAACAAGTCTGCTGAGTGACAGTCCACTAACTTAAACCTCTCCAATTTCCCAATGTGGACTTTTGGTCCTCTGTAAGTGCAAAGTCATGGCTTCACTGCCAATAAATGAGGTGATAACAGCCTACTGAGTCTACTATAAGGAGGAGGAAGTCCCGACTGACCCATTTATACAGAAATGATATCCAGTGATAATGGCCTTTTAATGGACTGATAACATTCAAAACAGGAGTTCTTTGTTAGCGTGCTATCTTGCAAAATTCCCCCTGATAGGCCCTAAACTTGAGCTCATCAGCTCCATGTTACATTGCTTTGTGTTTTTTTCTCTGCTGTAGTTTTGTGTTTTGTCCTTTCTGCAGGTATTTCTGGCTCTGGAGCTGCACATTTCTGATCCGTGGTTTCTGGTTTTACCAACGTCCCCAGAGCCTATTCTTCTCTTAGCTGTTGTTTGTGTGTTTTCTCACTGCTGTCTTTTTGTCTTTCCCCTTTACCCTCACCCCAGCTGGTCAAGGCAGACGGCTGCCCTCCCAAAGTCTGGTTCTGTTGTTAAGATAAGACAAAGTTATTTTCTTCCCACTGTCACAACAAAGCTTTCTCACAGGGGATTGTTCGGACTTGCTAGGGTTTTTTTTGTATAATATAATATTGTAAGGTCTTAACTGAACTTTGTGTAGCGTCCTGAGATGGCTTACATTAATAAAACTGAACTGAAGTGAACATGTACTGACAATCAAATCACTTGTGTTTAAGGTTTTGTAAAATCACTAAGTTGTTCTGTACTGTAGGCCTGCATCAAAATACTATTTGCCTTAATATATGCTAACTACAACTTTGCAGACTCCACAGGAATGTCATTTTTTTAACTTTATCTGAACAAAAGTCCAAAACCTAGAAATATTCAATTACTGTTACACAAGACAAAGCAGCCAATTCTGTCATTTTATAAGTTGAAACGTGTGGAAGTGTCAAAACTTTCACGTCTTCTACTTGAAAATGACTAAAACAATGAATGAGTTATCAAAAAAGTTGGTCTAGTCCCCTCCACACAGCATAGTCTGCACTGCATGAGAGTTCGTCTGCTATGCTTCCTTCTAAACTTTAAGTTTGGGCCTCAAATGTGACCATTTGCGGTAAATGTGGAATTGGAAGTAAAAAGCTTCCAAGCACCATAAACATTTTTATTAGTCACTCATGTGGCTGGAATCTAGCTGGCCTGATCAGAACGAGATGAAAGTGTTTGTGGGTCGAAAAAGTGGAGCAGACGGCAGTTGTCAAAGAAAGCAGGTGTGTGTGGAGACTAGTGAGTGCAGACTGTTGGCGATAAGTCCAAGAAAGCTTTGTGACTGCTAGTAAATTCTGGGCTAGACAGAGCACATCACCCCCTATGTGACAACGGAACAGTACATTTGTCTGACATAGACGTGACTAATGATCTGCCAGTTATTTGTGAGCAAAGCTTAAAACCTAAATAGGTAAGAAAAAGTAGCATTTTGTCGACAACTATAACAACCTTTCATGAGTGGATGCTAGTTTATTTGCAGTAAATTTCCAGAAAATGATCTGAAACTTTAGGTGTATAAATCCAGTACTGCAGGTTTTAACTGTTATGCTTTGTGTGCATCATTCACACAATGTAACCAGTGAACAAAAGCCATTTTACCCTTAGTTCTGAGATTTGCAGTCGACCTAGAGATCTGACGTATCTAGAGCAGAAAACAGACAAACAGAAGAAACCATATTTTTCTTCATTCATGACTCCATTCCAGCAGAGCTGCTCCTGCTGCCTGCCACAGTAGTCTTTGCTCAGCTGCAGGAGTGGAAAGTTAGGAGGGAGTCTGGGGCTAATATGCGGTTCATGATGACACACAAGATGTGCAGTTGCTGCATTCTTTGTACAGCGGATCCAACTTAAACTCAAATGACTGAAATCATGAAGTGTACCAGAATTAGTTGCCATCTTCGCCACATTAGGTCACCAGCGGTCTATACCATAGAGTTGATGAATGGACCTAAAGCCTATATTATAAACCCTCTTTGTGTGAGAGGGTGCATTGTCCTTATTGAAGTTATGCCAGGATTACTCTCCCTTGTGGATGCAAACATGGACAGCTGCAGACACTACAGATGTCTAGTGGTTCTTAGTATGTTCTTTCCAGTCTGCTTGGACTCGAAAATATTATTCTGTACTCAAATCAAAATGCCTCATTTTGTTTTAAAAGGGCACAAATGTTACAAATGTACCGTAGCAGCTAACAAACTGGAGGGTACTTGGATGTCACATACACCAAAGGCAAAATTTACATTGCTCAGACTCTAGGGTACTCACAGATGCAGCAACCATTACAACAGCCTTTAGAGCCAACTGAACGTGTTTTAATAGATTGAGATATATCTGCAGTGCAGTAGGTCTCAATGATTCATCTAATTGCAATATTTCTGCCAATATTGCAACTGTGGTTTGATCTGAGATATGATTTAATAGTTCAATATGCACAGTGTAATCAATTTAAAATGCATGATGACCACATGGGATTCCATCAAACGCTTGACTGTCATACAACAAGGACAACAACATGGATTGTGTAACATACACCGATCAGGAATAACAGTATGACCACCTGCCTAATATTGTGTTGGTTCCCATCATGTCCTTAAAAATGCTCTGAACCATTGGTCATGGACAAGAGGACGTGTGGGGTTTGGAACCAGGACGTTGGCAGTGGATCCTTTGGGTACTCTGACTTGTGCAATAGGGCCTCTGTCAATCAAACTTGTTCCACTGCATCCTGTTGATGCTTGATCAGAATGGGGTGTAGGAAGTTTGGAGGTCAAATCAACATGTTGGGCCATTGTCATGTTCCTCAACATGTTCCTGATTGTTTAATGTTGTTACCATGTGGTGGGGTGCATTTTCCTGTGGGAGTAGGCCAGTGACATTCGGGATTTCCATTTGCATGAGGGAGCGTGTTTGTTGTGGGACAATGTTTATTTGGATGTCTAAGTCTCATTAACACGGATGCCAAAATCCAAGGTTTTCCAGCAGAATAGCACATAGTACCAATATGATCAATGTTATTCACTTCACCTGTCAGTGGTTATAATGTTGTGGCTGATCGGTGTATGTCCATAATTGCAGCCTTTGCAAATCATTAATCACATTGTTTCGAGCTGCGATTTTGGTTTAGAATCAATTAATTGTTGTTTAGCACTAAAGGATACACAGTTATCCTTGGAATACTGTGTCCTAGTCTTCTTGGAGAAATCCAATCGAAATGGCTCATTTTGTTTGTTGTTAATTGTAGTCTGCTGGCTAACAAACTGGACAGTTGGCAGAACCTTGTGTAAGCCCCCTGGTAACAAAATTTAGGTCAATCGGACCTTTGCATACAAGGATGCAGCTTTAGTATTACCGATTTTGTTTTAAATGACTGAAGTATATCTGCAGAGCGCTAGTGAAATCTTTGCTGGAGCCTTTGCAGAGTTACATAACATTGCACATACCTACAATGATATGATGGTGGGCATAAGAGCATCATGTTTGATGTTTGCCAGCAAATACTCTGGATTTGACACTGATCCTTTTTTAGTTTTATGTATACTGGATACAGAAATAAAAGAAAAGAAACATAAAAGAAACAGACCATCCCTTTCGTTGCACTGGTCCATTATTCAGCTGTGTTGCTTTATGTTTTGACTTTGTGTGCCGACCTTAAATCTTGCTACCCGCTCGTCTCTCACTGAGCTTCGACTTGTGAACACTGTTCTGCCAAAATGCAGCAGAATTGGAGACAGATTATCTGGCCTGAGCTGGAAATAAGTTATTTGCCTGGTGTAGTTTTCAAAGTGGTGAGTGTCAGAGCTCTTTAGAAGCTTACGGACCATTAGCTGACATTCAGTTTGAGTTGAGTTGTGTCCCATTTGCAATGGTAATTTAGTACTTTAAAGTTAAATCAATTTTCATGCATGTTTTCATACATAACGTGTTTTTTCATTGATTATGTGCTTGGAAGCTGTTGACTGAGGCATAATGTAAATGAGGACAATGCTATGTATTGTATTTAACAAACAAATGTCAGTATATAGTGTCCACCCTCTGTATGTTGTGCGTCTGGGAACAGCGATTTCTGAATGAAACCCTACACGACCTCCCTTAGCTTTGTGTTGAACCTCAGTAATACAAAAGGCATTCATAAAGAGAACAAGCAGAGAACAAGCAGTCACTGATGTCATTAAATTCTGAGGTCCAGACACTGGGAGAGATTCAAACATTTTTCACATTTCCAAACACGGAGATTAAAGGCTTATATTCGGGCTTTTATCTTATAAACAAGACGTCTAAGCAAAACATTTTAGTGCTTTGTGTGTTCAATGATCCCTAAGTGACCACTGAGAAAACCGCCATACAACGCATGTGAACAGATCTGAATGGATCACAACAAAGTCTGACATATCCACTGAAAGACGAGACTTAACTTTACACAGCTTTAACCACAACAATGATGTAAACATGGCTCGCTTTTCCTCACAGCTTCAGGAGACATCACTTATGGTTTACACCAATCGAGATTTTCACTCCTCTTCATACCCCAGACTAAGCAAAAGCAGACAATGTTTCTTTTGCTCTCGCCGCAGAGGCAGACTGGGTAAGCGGTTTGCTCAAACGCAATTAGAGCAGATTTTTTGGCCGCATAATTTGACAATTTATTGTTAAATTCAAGAATTCTCTCCACTTGCTAATTTTCCAACATCTATTGTCCTTATTAGCTTTTCTGAGTCCCATCCTTACTTCATGTGCATTTCAGACAGACACTTTGACTCCTCTTGTAACCTGCAGTTCAGACAGAGCGATCCCAACTGCCCAACATGCCTGAACCGATTAAGCAGGCTTTTGGCTCAAATTCACACAAGGCATTGAGGCCTTTCTCTCCTTCTTTTTTCCCTCTATCTATGGTTCTTTTCTTCTGCTTTTGAAGAATGTAACAAAGGTTGTCCTTCTCATGCTAAGGCCACTCTGAGTGGTCCCCTTGAGAGCCATGGGTGGGCCTGCAAAAGGAGATTCTCCTGGTGCTTGAGGTCTTTATTTCAACGGCGCTCTCCAACGTGTGGAATGGAGGTGAGAACGCCGAGTATTTCAGTTTCAGTTTTGGTCTCAGTCAAAGGCCAAGAGAGAAAGCTGCAGTTACTTTAATCATTTTGACTTCTTTCATTTACTTTAAGTTTGATAAAACATGGCTGAATTGCTACACTATTGATGAGATCCTCCTTAGCGATTCTTTAGATAAGAGTAATATCTGTAAAAATGGTACTTATTAAAGATCCCCTCTTGTAAAATGAAGACTTTTACCTTGTTAACATGTCCATATGGTGTTTCCTATATGCTAGATGACATATCATGAGCAACAAAAAAAGCAATGAACGCATTTCTGACTTGAAACTGCAGCGTACCGATAGGTTTCTGAAAAACATGGATTCAGACAGCCACGTTTTCATATGTAACAAACAATCCCATCACCTTGCGGGGTAGCACTGACCGAAAAGTGTGATTTCGCTGACCAGAATTATGATCTGAATTCCAATCTACTCATTTAATGTCAAGCCTTAGTTTATTATTTACTGTGTAATAGATTAAACACATCATGAAGTATTATCACGAGACACCATCAAAAGCTTGACTGTCACAACAAGGATGGCATGACTGGAAAACCATTGATGCAACAAGCATGCTGTATAGCATAAATCTTGAATTGCAGCCATTGCAATTTAATAATTGCATTGTCATAAATCACGATTTTGATTTCAAATCGATCAATCACTCAGCCTTTCTGTACTATTATTATTCTTTGAAATTGATTATTGGTTATTGAAATTATTCCAATAGTACAACTTGGCATTGTTTAACACAGAGTAATTTTACAGTGTTTGAGCAAAGTCACAGGTGAGCTGGTGTGCTCGGCCTGCAGCGAGTGGTGGATGGGTGGGTGGAGAAAGAGGCAAAGACCTCATACAGGTGCAGATTCAAAAGTGTAGTTACATTTAGGGCTGCAGCTAACAAATATCTTTATTGTTGAATAATATGTTGACTACTTTGCCCATTAACTGATTAGTTGTTTGGTCTAAATGGTAAAATGTGTCAATCTTTGTTCCCCAAGTTTAAGATGGCGTCCTCAAATGCCTTGCTTTATCCACAACCTAAAAATATTAAGTTTACTATCAAAGAGAAGTGAAGCAAACAGTAAAAATATTCACATTTAAGAAGCTGGAATCAGAAAATTGACATTTTTAACCCTAGAAAATAATTAAACCAATCAATAATTTATCAAAGTAGTCAGTAATTAAGTTAATAGTAGACATCTATTCATGAAGGAGTCATGAAGGATGGAAAAAAAAACTTAAATATGCAATTTTGATACACAGAGATGTGTATGGGGTTAGGGGTTAAATGAATGTCTGGAGAGGAACTTTAACACAGCTTTTGATTGTATCAGGTTACGTTGTAAATGCTGTAACTCTATTCTAGACTTTTTACATTTTACAACCCTACTGACTCCCTCTCTCACTGCATTGTTCAGTGTAAACGGAACAGAAAATGACTTGTTGTGGGCGTCACAGTGGAGAGGATATTATGTTTCATTAGAGACTCTACAATATAAATATAACTTATCCCTCCTCTGGCCCGCTCTTGAGCTTACATCAGCTCTAAAAATAACAAGTGCAGTTGTTACTTGGCCTTGAACCTGTTTAAAGATGATGAAGGGAAACAGATAGCTGACAGCTAATATTTACAGTGGATCAATATATGGTCTACAATATCCAGAATCATTCCACAGCTGTGGATCATACCTGCACTCTTGGGTGGCTGTGCTGTTGTGAACCAGAACATGAGTGGACAGCTTTCAGAGCATTAGCACATCACCACAAAACGCCACATACTTTCTGCCGTTGCCAAATAACTCGGGCTGAATATGCCTGAAGTTTCTGTTGGCCTGCAGCCAGTGGCCACAACACAAGGTGAAACACTGGAAGCTGCAGGTGTTCCAGAGCTACAGCGCAGTGAGGAGTCATGGAGAGATAAAGAAAAAAGGACATTGTTAATCTGCCTTGCGCTATGAAATGAAATGGCTACTGTTTGCATGATAAAAGGGAAACATAAAATCTGTAAGCTTCCTCTGCCTACATCATCACAGAGTGTGCATCCAAGGTTTCAGAAGCTGAAAGGTCAGGGACATGAAGAGGTAGCAGGAGGTAGAAGGAGATCATAGTATCCCAGAGGCCATGAATGCTCTTCATTTGCTCTTCATTCATTTAACTGTATGTCAGTGTACAGTAGAGAATGAAAAGAAATCTTTTCATATTAAAGTGAAAAACTGTATGATTTGACTGGAAGCATAATAAAAATGCATTTTAAAAAGGGCTTATTATTGTAATCCGTAGTGCAAGTACAAAAGACATCCAAGTTTCTATTTAACCCTTTAATGCAAAATCAAAATCATTCTGTTTATAAAACAAAGTGCAACATGGACACAGTGGATATCTGACAAGTACAGAGCTGCTAAAGCAACTCCTGTCATCTTTATTGTTGGAATATGGTGGTGAAAAATACAACCGACTTCACAGCACAGTCATTTTTAACTCATGTATGGTGAGTTTGTCAGGCAATGTTATATAAAGCATTAACAAATCAGGACTGGAAGTCACTGCTGTTTAACATGTAGTCAGTCTGCCACATTTTAGTCTCAATTTCATATTTGTTCTGTTGTTTAACAGTAGAAACAGATAAATAAGTAAAAGAGAAGATCTTTTTCAGTAATCCGGCTGTATCAAGATCAAGTTTATGTGAGCACAGGGAGCGGGAGAGAAGTAAACAGATGTAAAGTGCCTGAGTGATTTTTTGTGTGCTCATGCTGCTGTTGTATTTCACTGAAACTCTGCAGAGTATCCAAACTAGATTCTTGTTGAGTGATTATTTGTTTGCAGTTCCAGACTTTCAAAGATCTGGGTCTTATACAGAACCAAGTCAGACTTTTCTGCAGCTGGTATTGCCTGAAACTGTAGCATTAACCAGTGAGCCAGTAAGAACTAATGTCATGATGCAAGCAATGTAGATATAGTGAAGAAAAATATTTGTTATAATGGGCTCAAGTGAAAAAGAAAGAAAGGTGTCAGTTAAAAATTTAGCATAAATAGCACTGATGTCATTGATTATGTGGACCGATTGCAGCAGCTCTAGTTTCAGACAACTTGGGCAGAAGTTTGAAAGTAAATGACACTCAAATATTTACAACTGTTCCCTTCTCTCCACACTAAAACAATAAATCTAGACCAGTTCCATGAGTGACCTTTTGTGTCCAGTCAGTTGCCGTGCAAAAACGACTGTCACGTCCCTCTAAACTCATTCCTAAACAAGTCACATCAATCTTTATTTTCCCAGCTGATGTCAGCTCAAAGCCTAAATCAATCTCCGCACATGAATGTGACGAAAATCCAATAAATCCCCCCTTCAAAGCAAAACAGCAATGGTAAATGATTCAGAGCTAGCCAGCTGTGGCAACACGACTTGATCCAAGGTGAGAGAAGAAATAACAAGCCGGTTTCATACAACACCAGATGAGTGACAGTTACTGTAACGACAAACAGAGGAAACCTTAAGTGGTTCGGTTCTCTTAAGCATTTCTCATATTCTCCTGATAGATGCAGCGAGGGGGAAAAGAGACGTTTCCTTACAAAGAAGTTGACATCAAAGCCGAGGGAAAAGAAAAGGAGCCAGCATGACATGTGAGGGAGGATGTGAGATGAATTCCGTGGCACACTAGGATTTGGCTGAGGGCCAGTGGGGTACTCAGTTAAAGGTCGGGGTTTTTTCTCGTCAAATCTGGCACTCGGAGTCCTCCTGCCCATATAGTATAACCATTACCCCAAACTCAAATCTCAAATATGACAAAGATGATAAATTAAGCAGTCAGAAACTCTGCTAAAAGTGCAGAGATAGATGATATATGGTGCCATATGTAGACATACTGTATGGAGGCCCATTTGGTAGAGCATACGGGGCATTAAAAAAAGACATTTTTCAGTGTAGGAGGTCAAAAGGTATTGTGACAGGCTACATTAGTAAAAAAATTCTAAAAACATAATACTACATTAACAGAAAAAGTCAAAATCTATCTTTTTTGACAGTTATTTAACAATTTAACCCTCTGAACCCCAAGCAGTGCTGGGCTTTTTATGCTCCCATCACATTTTCACTCACTGTGGCTCATTTTTCAATGCAATATAAAGTCTATGGAAACAGCCCAGCTGTGGTTTGAAGTAGACGGAACTCAGGTAAGTCTTCTGTGCAGTTTGACACAGGTATAATACCAGAAATCATAAAAAAAATGTTTTAATTATTTTACAGAAACTGAAAAAACAAACCTGGAATCAACATAGACAACATGTTGTCAATGCTACATACTATAGGTATTTAACTACTTGTGTTTATCTCCTATCTGCTCTGTGCAAACACTGCCTGCAGTTCATCCAAGTTCAGCCGAGAAGTTCCTAAATTTTTGTCACATGGGTGTTGTTTGTAGCCAAGTCACTAATAGTTCATGACTGTGTTGCATACTTCAGAATTGTTTTTTTTCATAATCCGTGTAATGCAAACAATTCATGATGATCATTTTGATTGAATGTGCCAATTTTAAGCTTAGATTTAGTCAAGTTATCCAACCGAACAGAACGTAACAGACAACCAGGACAAAAACAATCAAAAAGTTGGAAATCAAATGATTCCTTGTGTTCTTCTGGCTCTGATAAATGGTGTACTTTTGACAATTTCTAACAGAAGACATTCCTTTCAAAGCTGCGAGTGGGTTTTGGGGCTCAGAAGGTTAAGTCAGTTTCGGGGCAAACAATGCCAAGCATGTGAGGATTTGCTCCTCTTCTTTCTTTTAAGTGATAGCTGCTGAATATCTTCATATTTTAGACTGTTGCTAAGACAAAACGTGCAACTCTGAAATCCTGGAGGTCATTTTTCACTATTTACTGACATTTTATAGACCAATTATTCAATTAACCAAGAAAACAACTGTATGGGTTCAATTAGAGCAAATGAGTTCAATTAAAACCGTTAACTTAATCGTGTCAGTAGACTCATTCAGATAAATGCCCAGTAACTATGCATTTCCTCGGTCTGCTGTTTTTTCTTTCCTGCATCCATTGAGGACAGACAAAAAAAGGCAAACACAAGCAGTGCAAAGGCTCCTCAAACCTCAGCCGTAAACCACCACAGACCCCCGTGCAAAAATAAATAAACAACTCTGCTCAGACAACAAACAAACGCTGGTTTCTGCAGAAGGAAAAAAACAAACTCCGATTCATTCCAAATGTTCCTTCCTGCCAGCAGTCAGCTGTTTAGAGTCTGTGGTTGCTGAGGTTACACACCTGTCCACTTCAACCAGGCCTGCTCCGGTCTCACTGCAGCGGGGAAACCCAGAGCGGTTTGGTTCGCATGACTCTTCGCTCATACGTCATGAAGTGCCGCTTTGAAAAACTGGATTCTGGCATTAGTTATACCAATTCTGACCTATCTGTCATCTGATTTCCTGACAAGAGCTTGGCTCGCCTTTAGAAGTGAAATCAGAAGAATAAAAGGGATGGGAGATAATTTACTGCATTGAAATTCTATAATGAGGCGTCCCTTGTAATCCACAGGGGCATATTGTCCGCTGGTGAGGCGGCACGCTCGCCCTTCTGCCTCAGTCCTGTAAACACAGCAAGGAGAGGAAAAAAAAAACTCCCCTCGTGGATGAAAACAGCGCTCTTCTTTTCTGGATGGGTGAGGAGCAGCGCTGAGGGGCCTTCCAACTGGAAACAGATGGCTTCTTAATGTGTGCATGCCTTTGGATGAGTGTGTGCGAGCATACGAGGGTGCTTTTATGAATTAATGTTCTACCGCTTTGTACAGAATGTGAAGCAAATCTGCAAAAGAGCCAGAAATTAGGTGCAACCCTACCAACAGAAACATGGAGAAAGTTGTGCTTTAGTAGTGAAAACTGAAGGAAAACATACATCGCTGTACTGCTGCACATAAATGACACATTAACCCAAGCTATGCTGTTATCTCACCGCATGTGGTTTTTGGGCTCGTGGCCAAACAGAGAGAGTATATAAAAGAGCAGAGCAAGCCAAAGTGTGAGTGGAGGGATACCATCAACCCCTCCCATGATGTAGTTCTGCTATCAGCTGGGATGTGAAGAGCGGGACTCATTCTCTCTTGTTTGCTGCCTCAGATTTCTCTTCTTTGGCACAGTGTTGTTTAGGTTGGCCTCCCAGGGTGACTCTAAGTCCATGATCCTACTTTGAGGGTCTCTTTGAGGCAAGCTGAAGAGATGAGAGTCCAGGCTACTTGATCTCCCTCTGAGTTTCATGGGTGCCATGTGATATACATGTTTTTAACTACTCCCCTCTGGTTTGGCACTACCCAGGCACACAAGCGTGACTGGGTATTTGATTTTTTGTTGCTTTAATGTGACTCCAGAGTCTGAGGATAGTCTGTGTGCACATACTCTGATGATCCAAAGGTGCATCGTGACAGAGCTGCCATACGGATATAACCCAAAAAATCATTCTCGGGTTTGAAAGTCACAAAAAAACAAAACCAAACACCAAATTTACACCATTTATCAGAGGCAGAACCTGTAAAAGTAGAATGAATCAACATAGTTTCCACTTTCAGTCGGTTCTCCAACTACTCTTTAGTGATGTGGCTTTCCATCAGGAAATTTTAACCAAATACAAGCTAGAAATCATTACATTTCATCAAAATCATTTTATTCTACATGTCTCTTTTTAAAAAATCTGTGAAAAACAAACCATTTGCTCTAATTAAACTCTGTAAAAAACTAAAAAATTTAAACAATTTGGCACAACCAGAAAACCTTTAGTGACTCAGTTCAGACCAACACTCGAGAAAAAAATTGAGGGACTGTTCGGGTGAACTGCAGGCTGTGTATACAAAGAACAGAGAAGAGACAAGCATGGAAAGAAATTTAAAAATGAAAAAGTAGTAAAATATCAGGAGTATGCAGAACTGCCATTCCCACCCTCAAATACTGGAAACACCAGGTGACACTTGGATAAATGTTCTACATGTTGGTTTCAGGTTTTCTAAATTCTTGAGAGACAAATAATAAAAGAAATGCAACTTTTGTCTTTTGTGTTTTATGGCATTATAACTGTGTCATACTGCACAAAAGATATTTTCAAATTCCCTCTAGTTCTAGCCACGGTTGTGCCGTTTTCATGCAGGTGCAGAACTTTATATTCCAATAAAAAACAATCCACAGTGAGTGAAAAGAATCAAAAGCATCCAGAGAGTTGATCAAAAAGAAAGTAAAAAAAGCAGAATAAGTTATGATTTTCCCTAAAAATAATTTTAACTGCTGCAGAGAACTGGATATAACCCATAACCTTAGGTGTAATTAAATCCTTTGGCTCTTGTCAGGAAGACATTTCAAGGTGATCTCAAGCTTTTTAAGGGGCAGGTTAACTGCTGGAATTGCTTTTATGTGTGTGCACAAAAGTGCAGATGGCTTAGCAGAGATCTGGCAGAGTGCGTGGAAAAGACAGGCACTGTGGTCGGGAGCGCCACGATCACCCGCAGGTGATCTTATCTGGTGCTGACATCCCGCACATCCACACCCTCACACATAATAATGCATTAATTAGGTAGATAAACACTGGAAAGCCCACTCTTCAACAGCAAACATTTCCATGCAGTTTCTGCTGTTTGTTGCTCTGCATCTTCCAACATGGTCTGCAGAGGCATAATTGTAGAAAATTTAGTGCTCTTCCATTTGAACAACCACAGAGTTTGCAGTTGTCAACCTGAAGATCAAAACTACCAATTTGACAAAATTACAGCATGAAAGAGAAACACAAGTCAACAGCGGTCACAATGAATCATAGCCATGAGCTCGGATTATAAGAGGTTGTAAAAGACAAGGCAGATAATCCACTAAGAATGTGTCGCCTCTGATTACAGCTGTCACTTCTCAGCTGGGATCAGTGTGTTGACAGATGAACCTGCTCTTAAAGGGGAATACCAACAAATTTCAGCTTATGATTCTTACCTGAGAGAATAATAAAAACCAAACAAAAAAGTACAACCCGTACTATTCTGAGATGTCTCTTTAGTGCACATATGGCCCCATATAAAATGATTTGCACAAATATGACTTTGACATCATTTTCTGAGGATCGAGGGGAATTTTCTGAGTAGCAGATGACATATTTACCACATCAAAAAGCATTGCATAAATGTCATTAATTGCCAGAAGAGCAGCTTCTGACAAAAAAAAACTGGTTATGATTACAAAACACATGACATTCATTAATTCCTAACTTGGTATCCCCATTGAAACATTCCGCGACGACAGTCAGTCTGGCTTCAGCCTCTCCATACCGTCACATCACGGCAAACTCCAGCAGCTTCAGAAACTAAATTGCACATAAGAAGAGGACCTACTGTACTCGCAGACAATACCAAAATAAGCACAAGACTGCTTTAATCAGGCCCTCGATACCACATCTAGTCCTCCGACAACAATAACAGCCCGGCAATTTAAACAGGCTGTGGCCAGTGCTAACACGCAAAGACGGGTAAGTTGTGTTTGTTTTCTAAATCCCAAGATGTTGTTCTGGTCGTACAAATACAAACAAAAGATCAGCACTGCTGGTTATCTAATGGCAAAAACACAAAGTTGTCTTTGTTCTCCTCGAAGAACTAATGCAACATCAAGTAATGCTTTAAAACATGCACACAGAACAAGGCTCCACACTAACATTTTACATTGGTTGCAAAGTTTTTGAGTGCAAATTTTAAGCATTACCTTTTTTGTCAGTTCCCAGACACAATGGTAATTTCTTAACACACTATGTAAATGATTGTTAATGGGATAAAGGTGCAGATAAATGCACAGGATTGTACTTTTATATTCAGAACATCAGTGTTCCAGCTACATGGCTACACCATTTGCAATTAATGTTATGCATGTTGCCCATTCAGTTATATCTCAGTGGTTCCCAAAGATTGAGAATCAGCTTGTGGTGGTGGGTGCTTTGGCATGACTGATGTACATGCAAAGACTCAGGCACTTTGAAGTGTAGAAGAGAGTCTAACTTACGTTTTTATGAAGCTACAATTTACAAAGGTCTCTGAAATGCCTCACAAGCCCTGGCAAACATTACAATTTACAGATGTCCCATAAACACCTCACACACATAAGCAAACACTCCAATTTTTCAATGTTCCATAAACACTTCACATGCATTGGTAGATGCTATTAGGTGGCGGTGCACAATGAAGCCTCTAGTCCCCACTCTGTTGCTGCAGGGATGCAACATGGGCAGAAGTGCAATGGAAAATTTGCTAATTTCAGAAGAAAACCCGGTGATTATATCTACCTGGTGGGCGAGACACACAGACAGACATGCAAAATGCCATACACCCCTATACGACCAATGAAATTTTTTCATCTGCACATTTTTGTCAACACAATGATCATACTCTGGAGCCCTACACTGATCTCTTCCAGTGCAATGTCTATTATATTTTTAAAGCATACATATATATTATCTGGAAACATTGATTTTGGCCTCTGAGCCTTCAGAAAGGCTAAAATTGAAACCACTCAAGACAACACAGTCACCTGAACACCTTAAATGCAAACACAAGCCATTAGACCTTCACTTGTACTAAGGGTCAGTGTTTGTAACATAGGTCAAGATAATTAACCCACATTTAGATAAAAACACTTTGCATTGCCAGGCGGCTACTTTTAGTACACAAAGAGGCTGGACTCACTCACTTTGTGATTACAAGCAATCACTGTGCCAGAGCAGGATCAGTAAAAAGCAGTTTAATAAATCATTAGCTCGTCGTGTGAGACGTTTCCTTCCTCCTCCCTGTTGCACAGATTTCTGCCTCGTCTCTGCAGAGACATATGTATGTGTGCGCTAATGACTATGATTAAGGCAGCCTGGATTAGGTCCCGCTGTGGTTCATGACACACGTACACACAGAAATCTGGCTCCGCGATGTGTAAATCTGGAGAAAACCGAAAAAACCAAGCAACATAAACAAAGAGATGTACTACTTAATTAAACTTGAAATACACGCGATGGGTTTTTCCACAAAATAGTGCTAAATGACATAGATTACGGTACACACAGTTGTAACCAGCTCATCACTCATGTTCACGGAGGGGCCCCCTGGGATAAACAAAATATCTTAACAGCGTGGGTGTGCTAATCCGCCACACAGTCTTAAGTAGGGAGACACTTAGAATAAAAAAAGAGTTTCAGAAGATCAATGTGAGCCATTCAGATGTGCATTTTGTAACAGAATGAAGGTTTTATTTAATGCATAACATCTCTCATTATACAGAGACAGAAGAGTAAGATCAGCAAAGTCACTGACAGTAACTGGGCTCTTCTTTTGGGGTCACTTTGGTCTTAGAGAAATGCCCCTAATACAGAGCAAACGCATGACCTAAAGAAAACCGTGCCATACGTCTAGCGAATTACCTCGTATGCGGAGCAGGGAAATCGCCGGGTAATTCTGCGCTCGCGGGGCTACGAGGTAAGCCCACTAGTCAGATAAAATTAGGCTCAAATGTCTGCGCAAGTTAGGGAAACGGTGACCACCTCAGCTCGAGGAAAATAAATCAGCCAGCCACACAGACAGTCACTGAGGGAGACTAGAGAAGGGCAACAGGTGGCTGTCAACTTAGAGAGAAAGAGGGTCATCATCCACTTAAGAGAGGAGCAGCGAGTCTGTCTGCTGCTCCCCAGGCTGCACTAAGCCGAGCCAAGCACCAGCAGGAGGAGAGAATAAGGTAAAGCCAGTTCAGGGTAGCCAAATATTCACAAGTACAGCCATGGTAACCATGTGACCCATTACATCAGGCGCTTACTAGAGATGTGTTTTGGTGATGCGCTGTTATACAATCGGGGAGCATCGCCTAACAATGTTACCAACAACAGGAATTTAGCAATGTATAATCCAATATATGATAGGTTTGCTGTATCAATTACATAATTACGGCGTCAAAAGCGAGATCAGAGAAATCATCCACATGTGAAAACTTGACCTCAGCAGGTTCGAGCAGAAGCCGTCTTTCTCATTTCTCGTGCGTCTCACCGAGAGTTTAATGAGCTGTCAGGACAGAACAATCCGAGTAAAAAGATCCACTGGAGATTCCAAACTTTTCCACTACATGTCAGTGCGTACGATAAATAACCAGGGAATCAAAGATAGCTCTCGGATCATGCTGACCTCATTCAAATGAAAAATAATGTCTGTGCCTTCGGTTTACTTCTACTCGCGCTGGAGAAAAACAACCAAATTCAAAAATCTGACAATTTACAGCTTAATAGCCTTTGCAGACTTTGGGTTATTTTTGCACTTGAAGCCTGTAGGAGGGACCCAGTGTGTGAGTCTTTATGAGAGAATATGTGCTCCACGTTCGGCTGCTAACAACCCCTACTGCTTAACAGCATTTTAAAAGCTTGTGTATTAATTTCTTGCACTAATAAACATGCATTAAACAAGGTTGCAAATCTAATAACACCTACTTTTCAGTTGCATCTTTCCATAAAGATGCAGGAAAAGTGAGCCTAATTACTTAAACCATAATCTGACAGAGCACATAGCAGTTAGTAAAAGCGAAGGCATCCTTGGTTTAATCAAAAGCCAACTTCTGAGGCGCGCTGTGTGTGTCGGCACACTCACGCCATGTGGATGCATATGTTTTCACTCAGCTCTTTGTGCTAGTTCCCTCACATTACTCAAAGACACCAGGAGGCCCAATTAAACAAAGTGACAGAACACAGTAACTCTGAAAACATAAAATGTTTTCAGTCTCCGCTCCGTGCCAGCGTTTTGTTTTCTCGGCGTGTTGTTGAAATGCCGCTAATCGTCACTCAAATTAAGACCCTTGGTTTTTTCCCGCAAACTGCCACTGTGCGAGTTTAACAAGCACCTAAATAAAACAATCCACTGGTGACAGAGCTCATTAAAGCCCTTACCTCACTTCTGATACAGACTCGGCAGGACAAATTGACCATCACAGAGTAGTGAGATGTGATGAATGTGCAGTTTAGAGTGGAAGACGGTTTATTACTCACCGATGCAGGCGTGAACTCTGACTGAGAGCTGTGTTCGAAGAATAATGCTGTGTTTCTTGCCTCTCCTGGGAAGAAAACATGAAGAAAGCAGCATGTTAGGAGAATATTAGTACCAGTATGACTACTTACAATGCCATATAACAATTAGCCATAACATTAAATCCTCCAACAGATGAATTAAATGACATTGAAGATCTCATTACAATGCGTTTTGCAGGGACACCTGGGGTTGATGCTTTCACTTGTACGATCTACTCGAGCAGAATAGTATGCCAAAATCACAATGCCATTATTTTGAAAGATGCGATTAATATGGCTCATAATTTTAGTGTGAATAGTCATTTTTGTATTTCTTTTCCCCTGAAACTAATTAAAAAATGATGCCATTTTGCTGCTATCTGCACAAACAAGCATGTTTACTTACATCTGAAGAATAACCATTGTATCCCAGGCCATCACATGCTTCATTTATAATGGTGCATTTGCATATATTTGCACATCATACTTGGCCACAATGCAATTTTGCCAATATTTTGATCAACTCTTCAGCCCTTCTACCAACCTAAACATTGTTGCAAACCAAATACACCCTTCATAACAACAGCAGTCCCAGATGGCTGGACAACGTACCTAGCTACACTAGGATGGCTCAAGGAAGGTGACCAAGAGTCCAAGGCATCGCTCCGTCCTGCAAACGCCCATGATCTTAGGCCATTTGAGCTTCCCAAGCTCAATACTCAGATGTCTCATCCTGCAATCCACAAGACCCAAGGGATCCACAATGGGAACCTACATATTATTAATGCTGTTGTGGATTTGTGTACCTCCTTTTGTGTATATACTGCACAAGCAGAACCCTGTAAGACCAAAGAAAAGACTGATTTTCTTCATCTAAATCAACCACCAGTAGGACCAACATAGGCAAGTGCTGACATGACAATATAGCTGAGTAGCTACTGTTCAAAGGTGCAAAATGATCTTCAAAGTGAATTCTTCTTCTGTAAGTTATTCCACTCGGTGTTACTAAAAACCCTTCGACATTTGCAGTTTGAACAGGTCTTCATAAGGTGGAAATGAAGGATGGGAGCGACTCGGAGGTCAGCTCCGCCTTCTGTGTTAATGGAGATATGCCAAGACCCTATCACCACGCCGTCAACTGCTTACAATGTCTGAATGACAACCAAAAACAAAGACGACAACAATGCAGGCCGATTCTATTCAGTCAGTCAAAGTGAATGTAAGAGCGGCGCAGTTTGTAGCCCTACAAAAGACAATTTGCCTGCTTAGAAGCTCACTTTCTAATGTGTTTATAAAGGCTGAAGTCTGTAAAATTCGCTGTTTCAAAGAATAAATCTGGCATTAATGTAGATTTTCTTAGTGGGTTAGTCCATCTAACCAATACTTTCCAGCTTCCCTACCCTGTTTGTGGCACCTCAAAGCCCAATCCTTCAATAGGTTACATATATATGCTTTAGTTTTTCAAAAAGCTCAGTTGTTTTCTTCACTTTAGAGTTGGACGCTGCAGTTTGGCTCATTCCAATCCTGTGTTTTGGGTTTTGCTGACAGGGGCCGCCCTTTTGGATCACAGATTGCACCATTAACTTCCCAACCACCTAAAGACACAGACAAACAAGCCCAGCAGACACAAATGTAGACAAGAGCACAGCAGGTAGAGTTGCAAAAACACCCCCTCCTTTCTAATCCAGTCCACTGACAAATGGGCTTTTATGCCGCCTGCACAGAGGTTGCGCGATTGTTCCGACGGGCGCAGTGCCAGCGGCGGACTGTCCCTGTGAGCGACCATCATGCAGACAGAAAAAGAAAAAGCCCATCAGCATAGAAAGGCAAACAACTGCAAAACTGCACCACACACACACACCCAGACAGACATGCTAGCATCTTTCCTGTCAGCTGGAGACGGCGCTGATATGCACACAGGGGAGATTACACGGCAGGGGGAAGTCTGTTTATCAAATATAATATCCAGCAACAAGCAGGGGCGACACGGGAGCAACATCTGTCAACGTGGACCTCCGCTGACGGGATGAGAAGCCGAACGGGGAACTTAATCCCCCGTGATGCTGTTGAGGGCAAACGGGTAACTAGAGCCATTTTGTCACGAACGTCTGCTTTCTCTCCGCTGCGCTGCAACAGTATCCCTGTGCTTAAGCGAGACCTGAGGCTACGCAGGCCAACATGCTCATTATCAAATTAAACAAACGTGCACGGAATATGAGTGAGGTTTTTCGGACCCCACTCACCAATTAAACATGAAAATTGGACACTCCCACAGACAGTGCTGCAGGCCTGTGACGGGTGGAGCCCAAAGTTACAGAAACAATCATAAGTATAAGGAATGTCAGCCCAATAATAAATTGACTACATGTTGGTGCACTGGAAGCTTTGGTCCTTCTTCTGTGCCAGAATGTTCTGGTTTCCCCCAGTAGTGGTGGGACTGTATAATGAACCTAAGCCACAGGTCAAATTAAACCTGATTCATCATGTTTCTGAATTACTTGCTGACACAATTTGAATAGCTGAGGTCATGTTTGCATGTAATTATCGAGCCAATTCGAAGCAAGCTTTTGCAAAAAATTAGAATAAAATGTAAATTAGGTTTGTTATCAGGAACGGCTTTGGAGCGAGTAAGTTAGGCTGCATGATGTGTTCAGAAGGTGATTCTTTAAGTTACATTGGCAAGAAGCCGGAAGTAAAATCAGTTGTTTTGCATTTTACAAGAGGAAAAACTAAGAAAAGTTATAATTATTGTCAGCCGCTAAATATTTGAAGCTGTCTGGAGGCAAAGACAGCAAAAGTTAAAGGTTCACTATGTCAGAACTTATTCGACAAAAGTGTCCCCATCACTCTTCATGAGCAGCAAGTCAAAAAACACCTCAAGTGAGCCTAAGAACATTCGGGAAATTGGGGAAAGTCTTAAAACTGTACAAAATACTTTAGTTCAAGTCCTCTCCTCTACACATTTAACATATATTGATCATTTAAGACTATGTTAGAGGACCTGTACACTAAAAAAATATGACACATAGGAAATTTCAAGGTAAGTATCATGTCTTTTACGAACAAACAGCACTAAAGCAATAAAAATAGGAATAGTTTCAATGTGGTACGACCAATGGTGAACTTGTGTGTGGAGGTCAGGCTACAACTGCTAATACAGTTGATGGAATATGTTGTACTACCGCATGGAGCTGAGGCTAGTTATATTTAAGAATATCAAAGCTTCATTTTACAGATCTGTGGAGCCAAAGAGGAAGAAAAGCTTGACTCGGCTTTTTCTTATTCGAGTAACCATGAACAATCAAATTCTTCATGAAGCCAGTTAAATAAGAGTTTTTACCAGCAGATAACAGGCCTCTCTTATTGAGAAGTCGTTTGGTTTTAAGGGACCTCTATGGAAATGGGCTACTTACCGTAATTACGTACATAACACTTAAAAATTCCATTTAAATAACGTGGAAATACTAATTGGAACAACTTAATTTTTATGAGTAATTGACTTAAAACCATTTATGCTGCCAATCATTAAGTAAGTGATAATGCAAAAGCTGATTGCCCTAACTTGATTAGAAGTTGTCGTAACTCAAAGATTGATGCAAACTGTTGCGTTAATGTGTTTTGTTGCTGGAAACGTTGCCTGTGACCGTTTTCAATAGTCTTGTGAAATTAATGAACATGGCCGCTACCTACAACAATTACCTCCTACTCACGTCATACTTCCTCACCACTACTGAAGGCAAGTTGTCAAAAAGTAGACTGCTTTGTAAAAGGTTAAATGAAAACATATGAACATTTTTATTTTGTCTTTACATTAATGAAAGGAACTTGCAATGGACTTTTTCTCAATGGCATAAATCTGATATCCATCATCGTCACTTTGCCTATCAAATATTACAGCTGGAGAAACTTAACAAAAGCGTACCTGGCAATTACATTCCGACATTATTTTCTTTTCTATTCATCACCCTCGCCGCCGTGTTGTGCAGCACCCTCATAAAGCTCTGCCTTAATCCTCATACCCAGAGCAGCAACAACTGGACCAGTGGACGCCTGCCAGCTCTGTGCTCTCTGGCTTTATCTAACGCCGGCATTACTGGCCCTGTTTATAAAACAACACAAAATGTGTACCCGCAGAAAGTGAATACACATACTTGGGATACAGTAAAGCCAGCACTTCCCCTCGAAGACCAATTAATGCCAGACAAGAAGGCCCCACAGAGGTCCACTGACTCAGCACTTTCTTGGACACCCTAGCTGGAAACCAACGGCGTCCATGGAGGGACCCCCAGTGCCAGAGTCAGCCAGGTGGGGTAAAGAAGCTCAAGAATGAGCGTCAGATTATCCGCAAGGTCATTTCTCGCAGAAGGAGCTGCTTCGATAACCGCTGACCAGGTCAAACGCTCACGACCACGCGCACATAAACGCCAAACAATCGCCGATCCGCTCCGTTCTGTTAATAATACCCTTTAACTGCAAACACAGAGGGGACAACTGGTGTTTTATTTCCCTCCATGAAGTTTTAACTTGTACCGCGTTTGACAATTCCTCTGGTTCTTCTCAAATGCACTTTTCCCCCCCTTCTTCAAATGAAAATCTCGTGTGCTGCTGCGAGCGTCTACGAAACAATGTCCAAGTGGGTCAGAAAAAAATGAAAATAATGAAAGCGGAGCTGCCCTAAGAGAGATGAAAGGATATGATGAGAAGCTCGGAATAGTTGAGGCCTACAGAGCAGGACCAGTTGGACTTTTAATACGGCCGACTTCTAAATGGTTGTCAAACACATCTGAAACACTCAATAAAACTAGGAAGAGCATTTTCAGCATAAAATTACCGGCTTTCTAATATAAATTATATGTACCAGGGAAGCGAAATGCTATAAAGTCAAAATGCTCAAAAGGAAATCCACATGCTGAATCATTTATGCAGTCAATAACAACGCTTCATGTTATCTTCTAAAGGCAAGCCAAGGGAATATGTCCTCGAGGACTGTACTAATCGTCTGCCAGTCAACATCAACGTTTTTCGTAAGAACATCAAAACCAGCTCTTCAGTCCATATAATCCATAAAAATATTCTAAAGCCGTCTAATCCCAACAATGTCACCCAAACTCCACCTCAGCTCAGGGCTACAAATGCAGGAAATTGTGCATACATGCATCAATCTATCACCGCGACGACACCGCGACTGCCTAAAACTGTGCAGATACGTCTGAGCACATGTCTCGGCCGCATGGTCAGTTTACAACCTGAAGCGAGGCGGTGTCAGTGATGGGACACGGGGATTTACGAGTCACAATCTCCCATAGCCGAGCTTCATAACACGGTGTGGAAGTGATTATGGCCCTTAAGCTCCTGTGACATGGATATCTCCCGGCTCTGCAGCACTCTGTCAGAGGATCATACTTTAATCTGATTGTAAAGACACTAGGTATGACACAGGCGCCTCAGGAATGTAACCTGTCATTAATATCAATTACACATGGATCCAATTGCCAATGATCGCCTCAGTTCAGGAACTGAGGCTGCACGTGAATATTGTACTTTTCCGAAAAGGTAGGTGGCTTAGCTCAAAGCAGGAGTAGTGAAAGCAGAACGAAAGCAGGGATTTGCTTGGAGTTTGAGATCGACACTCAAATCAGCTATTTTCTGCAAGTTTTGGAGCGCTAGCTGCTGTTGACAGATCGCATTCAGTAAAAAGGGGGTGAAAACAAAAGTAAAATGGAACAAGTAAAGGTGAAATGCCTCGTCAGACCTTTTATTAGCTCAATAATCATCAAATCAACAACACTGAGCGGTGGGGGATGTAATCCTGGGCACATCAGCACCATAAAAAGCCAGAGAGCAGAACTGCCCTATTTTTACAAAATAATTGGCTAACCACCTTCACCCCCAGCCTCCTCAGACAACACTGTGTGGGTTTAATGACACACATCCATACCTGCCTCTGCCAGCTGGCACGACACGGGCCCTGGCAGCCTCGGTCTTTGACGAGAGAAGAAGTGGACCACTTTAACCTCACAGCTCTCAATAGCCTCCCATAAGCTCCTAACAATTTCAGCTGGAACTGGGAAAGGACAGCACTCGCAACGTCCAATAGAAACACCAAGCTAGAGAGCAGCTTATGAATTCCAAGTTAGACAAATAAATCCATACATGTTTGTGGTCCAGCTGACCAGGAACTCTCATGCCAACCTTTGGTTTGTGATCATCTCAAGTGGGCGGTACATGAATGATATATCAACACACTCCAGAGTACAGGAAAATACATATGGAGTCAATAAAGGCGACGGCCAAGGAGAGTGTATGAAACTGAAATTATACCAACAAATTTAAACCTTTCTTTTCTTCATCTGGATCCAGGGGTTATGTCAAGGCAAAGTATCAACCAGTTACATGTTACAGGGAAACAATACCGCTAAATTATTAGCTGAGAGCCGTGTTGGTGGAGGGAGCACAGTTGTAGTTACCTCAGCGTTCTAATGAGAACACCAAAGTAGCGTTCTATAGAGATGAGGGTGATTTCTCAGGAGACATGTCTATAACACAAATGGTTTAGATTACATCATTCTGCCACTCGACCAAGGAGGCCAGAGACATGAATGGATGAACGCCATGGAAAGTGTGAGGCATTTAGGGTCGATTTATACTTTTGCATATCCAACTATAGTTTGTTGTAACCATTTGTACTTTATACTCGGCAGTTACACCTCCAAAACGCTAGCTGCCATTGTTGAGACTGAAACTAAGAGGGTCAAGCTAACAATTCTCGAACAACAATTATGCTGAAATTACTACAAAGCAGGAAAGAGTATGACCATTGAGCTAATTTAGTCTATACACTGGCTATTCTTGCAAGTGTGACTGGATGCAAATATTTGTCGAAAATCAGCCCTTTCAGGGTTTCTGTTTCAATTGCGGTGTAGGATCTGACAGCTTTGATGGTAACGTTAACTTTGTGTGCGCCAAAAACAATAATAAATAGCAGTTACTGGATGTAGCTGCAGTTCTATGAGGACATGAGAAATAGAAGAATGGTGGGTTTGTTATGCTCGCCTATAAAGTGAGAAGACTGCACCTCGACAACCATACTGTGAGGGCAGAAAAATGGCACTGGTTCTCTCAGAATTTAACAAATCAGCACTGTCTTCTCCTATCATTGAGCCCAACATAGCAGTTTTTCTGGGTACGTACACTTTGGATTCTCCCCCAAAAAACATCCCTGAAGAGGTTCTAAAAGGGCAGTTCTTGCGTTCGGAATGTGCATGTCCAACCTTCAGTGGCCTGAGATGGACTTTTCCCTCTAAAATCCCAAAGTGCTCAAAGACTTTTGAAACTTTAGAAAGCCTCAGGTGGCGTAAAGCCTGTCCCCTCAGTTGTTCAACAGCTCCATCTCCTTCCTGAGAACAGCTTTTGGGCTACAAAGCTCAATCAGCCGAGGCCCGGAAAAGGGGATTATTTCACTAATTCATCCTGCAGCCAAATAGGTATCATTACGATTTAAATCGCTGTAATGGTATCAAATTAGGCAAAGGAATATAGCAAGCAGGATATTAATATGTATCTCTATAGCCAAGGGTTTAAATACTGTATCTGTTCCTTCTTATCATGCCTGAATTTTGACTTCTCCCTCTCGACAAACAGCAATCATATTGTACTGATTATGTCGGACTGTTAAAGCAGAGAAATAGTTGGGGTGTTTTTAAAAGGCCAGATTGTTGTAATCAAAAACTTTTAGGTCACTTACTCCTAAATCACTCACTTTTATTTCTGGTGGATGACAGCTCATTTGACCACAGCAGCATGAACAATCTATTCCTGGACAATCAAGAGCCTGGCAAGCACCGCACATTACTGTATCCACCTGATAGGCAGTGCCAGTCCCTTCTGTGTTTTCAGCCTGAGCTGCACTGGCAACACTCCCAGCTGCACCTTTTGAAGTGCAAGGAATACATGAGCAACTTTTTATAGCAGCATAAGCTCCGGTTTTTAACTGTAGTGCAGAAACAGATTTGTTTTAATCTTGTTCTGTACATGCATTTTTTGGGGGGAGCTTTTGAAGTTTGGTGATAGTGAAGGAAAAGCTGCGAGAGAGACAGAGGTGATTGTTATCTTACCCTCCATCTTCCTGAAATCCCTCCAGTTCATCTCTCTGCTCTGCCAGGGTAGACTCCAGGTCCAAGTAGCTTCCATTGTGGGACAGCTGAAGGGCGCAGTCATCAGCCTAAACACAAGAAAACAAAGTTACAGAAAGTATGTATGTATAAAGAATGCTTAACAATAAGTTAAATTCGAGACATTTATGAGCATTTGATGCTGGAAATCCATTTGTGGGCTCCTGAACGGAATTCTACTCCAGTCTGATCAGATCAAAAACCACATGTCGGCTGAACAACTGGCACTGACATCCAGGGAGACTGAACTCCGGTTTCTGTGAAGCAGAAAAATGACTGTGCCTTTGCTTCAAACACAGTATACAGTTATACAAGTTTCTAACCGCACAGAAATTATAGTATACAACAGAAGTGAGTAGACCCCTGTGCGAAATCGCTTAAATGTTGAATGATTTCAGATTGCATCACCTTTCAATAAATGTGTTATTTCTAACTTGACAAGTACATTATTTTGTCTTATAAACAATCCAAAACAGATACTTTAGGAACAATCTATTGAAAATGCAGGCCAAAAGCAGAAATTCAATGCAATAAAAGTAAATATAAGTACGCATCCAAGAAAAAGAAGCTTTTCTTGCTCTTCAGCACAGAGCTGGAAAACGAAACTTTGCTAAATAAGGTGAAAAGAAGCCTTATGAATATTGAGAGGACATTCTTTGGTCAGATGAGACCACAATAAATTAGTTGGGCTCAAATAAGGTCTAGCATTTTTGGGGGGAACCTAGCTAGGACAACCACAGTGAACGCATCGTCCCGACAGTGAAGCATAGTGGTGGGAGTCTGATGATATAAGGCGCCATTAGTGCAAAAGGTGTTGCTGAGATAACAGTTATACATGCACCATGAATGTCTGTCGGTGTAACCCGAAATACTGGCCGACAAGATGACTCCCAGTCTGCAGAAACTTGGCAGAAGAAGAATGTTCCAGCATGATAACCATCCAAAGCACAAAATCATACAAGAGTTTCTAAAGAAGAAAAAAAAAAGAGAAAACTATGACCTGGCCAAGTAAGTCGCCTGACTTGAATCCAACAGAACACCGTTTGGGTATTTTAAGGACAAGGGTAGCGCAAAACAACCCTTCCAGCGACGAGCAGCTGGAAATAAAATGTCTCCAAAGAGCAACTAGAGCATCTCGACAGCATTATCCACGCCAAGGAGGATTGAGTCTGTCATTAAAAATAAGGGTGGACATGTGAAGTATTAAAAAAATAAAAGCTTTGAATCCATTGCATTGAGATCCTACTATGAGGTAAGTATTGGTAATATAGTAAATCTAAACTGTCAGTTTTCAATTTTACACAAGAGCAAACATCCTCCTCAGTTCTGTTCAGTAATCCCACTGATTGGAAACTTTCATTTTTTAAATCACTACTTCTAAATATGGATGCCTTTTTTTGTTTTTCTAGAAGAAAAACTTGTTCCATAAATCATATCTTATTTTTATGGGTCAATGGCCAAATGTGCAGTGTATTCCAGGTTTCTGTCTAGCCTGTAGTGGACCAAAGCAACTTATTTTATCAGCCCCTGTCTGTGCTCCACAATGACAAGCTGTGCAAGGTTGCCGAGAAGTCATTTGGAGCAGCTCGGCAGTCTGGTGCCTCTTATCTCCGCTCCCCCCCCGTCTGATAAACTATCATCACACGAGATGATTTTGCAGAGGAGGTATGATTTGTCTGGTCCTGAATGGTTGTCATCACCTGACTGTGGTCAAGGAGATGAAGAATGAGGGTGTCTGTTCACTTGTCTGGTTGACCTCCAAATTGGAGATATTAACCTATTTATATTTGGAGTCTGTCAGCTCCGCGGGACAGCGGCTCCAAGAGCGAGGCAGAGGACGGGAAAACAAATACCATTAAGGAAAGGTGTAAACACAGCAGAGAATGGCACTGCTTTGCTCCATCAACACTTGAAGTATCTCAACCAACAACATAGGGTACGAATACACTGAACACAGTGAATCTGTCTTCTCATGTTAGTCCTCTGAGGCTTTGTAAAGTAGCAAAGACTATGATACACTTGCAGAAGTACTGCTATACTTACACATCCCCACATGGGCAGCACTGCGAGATTTCCCCTCTTAATGAGCAACACATGCAAACATATATGTAACATGCAAAACCATGTGTTTTTTAAATCAGACCAGCTATTGCCAGGTCGGATGCAGTTCAATTTCCTTCCACGTATGACAGTAACGTAATTAAACCTGAAGGAAAAACGCTGGGAAAGACATCATGGCTTTAATCTGTCCAGCCACTCTGTTTGGATTACTGCACTCAAGGACTGTGTCATATTTGAGAACTGAAACAAAACATGTGGATGGTTAGGATAACTTTCCCTGCAACTCCCATTCTGACCGAGACCCGTCTCGCTGCGTTGTTTTCCACGCTCGGTAAACCAAAGGATTATAGCTAATACAAAAGCTGAAGAGATAATAGGGCTGAACATCGTCTTCTTTGAGAGGACACCGGAGTTGAGGAGAAGCCCAAGGCCGACGCTGCAAACAAAATTGCAGAGGAAATCCTAGAACGGTGGCAAGTTTTATGCAGACAGAGATAGAAAAAGACAAGAAAGGAAGATAGGGAGACAGTAAGAGGGAAAACAAGCACATATACTGTGCATAGTCAGGAGAGAAGCAAGTGATTCTCCAGATTACATGGACTCACAGGAAATCCAGGCATGAGGGACCAAGTAAAGCCCACTATTTTAATGCCTATGGACTGACATGCTTTTGAAACTAAATGTGGGACAGTAATATGAAATGTAGCATGAAGGAGAAGACATAGTAAATCATATATGCTGACCAGTGGCTGGGCCTGACATAACCCCCGAACTATCCCAGGAAAATTTTTTATTGAATGTCTGGTTCCGCCCCCCCTCCCCAAAAAGAAGAGTCTTCCTAATGTCTGAATCACAAATATGCACTGCATTATAAGCCAAGAACTGGTCACCCTTTACTTGAGTTCAACTGATATACTGGTTAAATAACACTATAGGCCGATATTGGCCTGTCACATACACTGATCAACCTCAACATTATGACCACTGACAGGTGACGTGAATAACATTGATCATATTGGTACTATGTGGTGTTCTGCTGGAAAACCTTGGATTTTGACATCCGTGTTGATCAGACTTGGACACCCAAATAAACATTGTCCCACAACAAGCACACTCCCTCATGCAAATGGAAATCCTTAATGTCACTGGCCTACCCCCACAGGAAAATGCACCCCACCACATGGCAAAAACATCAAACAATCAGGAGCATGTTGAGGAACATGACTATGGCCCAACATATTGATTTGACCTCCAAACTTCCTCAAGCCCATTCTGATCAAGCATCAACAGGATGCAGTGGAACAAGTTTGATTGACAGAGGCCCCACTGCACAAGCCAGAGCACCCAAAGGATCCACTGCCAACGTCCTGGTGCCAGACACCATAGGACACCCTGAGAGGTCCTCTTGTCCATGCCCAATGGTTCAGAGCATTTTTGCCCACACAAGGGGGACCAACACAATACTGGGAAGGTCAACACAATGTTATGCCTGATCAGTGTATATAAATATTAGTATTGGGACAAATATTTTTTTGGAATGCAGCAATATAGAAGCTGCTTTTAAAGAGCATAAAAGTAGAAAGGGATGCTCAGCCATTGTTTAAAACACTCTCAGTACTGTTTGCAGCACATGCTGCTGAGTGTGCACAAATGGCAAACACCAGAGCTTCAAAATAAAACCAACAAAGAAGTGCCAACAACTGCAGTTCCTCAAATGACCACTAGAGGCTGGCTTCAAAAGTGAGTCAGTCCCCATAGACCCATATGTTAAAATATCCAACTGTACAACAGAAATAAACATGTTTACAGCCTGATGCAAAAAAAAAAAGGTTTTCACCTCTATAGTTAATTTGAGCATCCATGACAACTGCACAGGGCGTGAATTTTTATATATTTTTTGTATTTTATTATATATACTCCAGAGTATTTATGACATAAGGATAAAAGGGTGTGGGTGAGTGATAGGTTGGTACCATAACAGGACTTACACATGGCCCACCTCAGCTTCAACCTCTCCACCTCTTTACTCATTTTTAGATTAGCTGGGAGCTAGAAGGAGTCAGGCATTACAGAATGGCAGTGGCTGGAGCCACCACACTGAGCTTTAAAACTCAAGAAACCTATAGATGCCGTCACACAGGGTTTAACCCATCTATATATACAGTTCATGTCACAACTGAGCAGACAGTGGTTTGGAGTCAAGTGGTGGCTTCACAGTGAGCTGCCTACTAGTTTGTGAAATAAATTACTGGGGAGTTCAATATTACTCTTACATACTTTATGTATGTATGTATGTATGTATGTATGTATGTATGTATGTATGTATGTATGTATGTACACAATACATATATAAAAGGAAAATCTGAAGCTTATTCTTTAAAAAAGAGGTTCAGCCCCAAAAAATCAAGCATCAGTCAGGCTCTAGTATTTAACTCTATGTGAATTTAATTGTACTTTAAATTATACTTTCACTACTTAAATGCATAGATTGGAAAAACAAAGGAAAAATGTTTGTTCTCTTTCAGCTTTTCCCTCTGTATCACAACCTGAAATAGACAAAACATTGGGCTGTATTTGCAGCTGTAACCAGTAATTAGCCAACTGTGGAAGCAAGAAATGCATTTCCCCACACAAGGTTTTGACTCGCAGACCAAAAGCAACACAAGCAGAAAAGTCAAAGTGAATTACGCAAGTATACTATTAACAATCCCCATGTGTATCTATTCTTCCATGGATCCACACATTCATCCTCTAATCTGTGTCACTTTAGGTGCTCATTATATAATCAACCTGGATTACTAATTACAGGTATTGCAATGCATAACCAGGCCAGGTTGGTGCACTTAAATTCCCTTTAATCCAGGAATAGTGCGACCAGATTATCAGAGGCAGAGGCTTCTTGAGCTGTCCCCTGCCCAGGACGTGAACCCACAGTGGCCCTGCGATGGCCAAGTCCAGAGATGTAACCACAAGCGCTCTGCTCACACACTGAGGTCTGGCCTCTCCCTTCAACCACCATACTGTGGTCCACTGACCAGGGAGGCAGTTAAGGCAGAAAGGACTAAAAATAAACACCATGCAATTTCCAATTTAAAACTGCTATCTCACTCCAAATTTCTTTGTAATCCACAAGAGGAAGACATTTGCAGTGAGATAGCAAATACTGTGTGAAACTTGCACATTTGAAACTCGTGATAACCCAATAATAACACGCAGTTCTGTGCAAACACTAACCGTAATGGACTTTATCAAACAAGTGTAAACCTTCTGAAGTGGCCGACTGATTCCTCTTGTTTGATCAAGGCGAGGATGCCATTAGTGCTCCAGATTTAGAACACATTCAAACACACCTGATGCATGAAAGAGAAAAACCACAACGGCAATCTTGAGTTCCCGTCAAGCATGCAGAGGATGAGCCTGTCCACGGGTGCATTCTTCTGAAAGGAGCCCTCTGCTGAGACAACCCTCCAAAACGCTGAGACCGGCAAAACCTCAACTCTGCATGACAATGTGCAAAAGAATTCAAAGGAGCTTTGACAGGCATGAAGGAGGAACCTGTACTTTACGGCGTTTAGCATAACTTCTCATTTACCGTGGCTTCTCATTATGGGACGAAAAAAATGCAGAAAAACAACTGTCCCGAAAAATTTGGAATCACTAAAGTGAGAGTCCGTTCTCTGATGCAAGGCCATCAAGCCACAAACTACAAAGCACTGAGAGAAGAAAGTATATGAAGGAGTACTGATCTATTGATTTGCGTTGGCAGAACTGCGTACTTGGAATAAGCCCAGCGGATTTTGAACAGCATGCACACTTGCAATGCGTTAGAAGACTGAGAGGCTGAATCAGGTAGTCGTAGTTTCCGTCTACACAAGCAACAGAAAAGTTCAGATAAGGTGCTACACGTGCACATTGTGTGGATGCATTTTGTTTTTTCATCACAAACTGTCTCCAAATAAGTGTTCAGCTGCCACTAAAGCCTTGAGAAGACTCAGCAGTAGGACTTCAGTACGCTGCATACTGAGTTATGATACATGGTTGGTTTGGCATTTTCCAAAAGGCCACAGGGTGGAAAACTGACTTCAAAGTGGTTCTGCTGCCCTGACAAAGCTGTTGCTACACAATAATTATTTATGGTGTGACTTCTTGTTGCTATAAAAATAAAAGAAAAACCTTCACAAAGGGCTTTGAAGTTTAAAATGTCTTTCTCTCTTAGCTGATGCTTGAATCTGCACAGTAGCGAAGCCAAGGTGCCATCCAACGCACAACCCAATCCAACACACACACTACAAACAACCCACACACATGCATGCATGTAGAGATTTTCCCCCTCTTGAGACTGCAGACTGAAACTGACAGCAACAGCCCAGAAACAGCATATGCTTGCTGTTCTGACTCCCTCGGCACCATGTGTTAGCAGCGTACTATTTATATCAGGTTGACCTCCGCTGGAGAGACGCAGCTCAAAGACAACAGGTTTGTTGTTTGAAGCGACTCGCAGGGTCACACTGAAGTCACCTCTTCAAACCTTCGAGGGTGGCAAATTCAGAGAAGTCCTTGCTCTGATGTGATGACAGAGTGTTGTCATCCACCTTACTGGGTTTTGTTTAATAGCCACTAAATCTCACTAACCAGGAGCTTAACTCAAACCAGTCGACTGCATCAGCTCTTTGTTTGTGTTTTTTAAATTCTCCCTCTCTCCTCTCCTTTCTTTCTCGTCCCCCGTCCCGTCCTGCTGGTCAGACTGAGTGGGCTGCAGAATGAGAGCCAGGCTTGTGGTGATCCACAGCATCCTGAGGCTGCTGTGACTTATCTTACCAGCTCCACTCAAACAGGACAGAGCACCACTGATCTGACAGAATGAAGAAAGACCCAAATTAACTTTCTATTTGAGCGACTTCCCGGCCAGACTGAGATGAATACTCAATAAAAAAAAGACTCAACCTCAGCTCGCTGTGGCTATGCTGCTTTGTTAAAATCCAAAGGTCAGCGAGATGGGGCTTTTTTGACAATGTGTTTGGATGCGCACGGCCTCATCGGAAGGCCTAAAACAGACATTTCTCAAGGGATACGGCCTCCAGAAGAGGAGAAAAACTAAAAATGGGTGTCAGGTTTACATTATTTGTCACCGGGCAATTCCAATGTACAAAAAAAAAGGCACGACCAGTTATTTTGAGCTGTTTAAATTGTGGATCTCGGGAACTTTTGCAACCAAAACAACCCCATAAAACAGTTAGGAGGAAATAAAGACTGACGTGATGAAGCTGACCAAACACAGAGTGCAGCTACAGCAAAATGCACTCTGTTTTTGGAAAAGTGCAGAAAACAGCAAAAGCACATTTGATTCAGAGGATGTACTGAGATCTAATTCAGAACTACAGATCTCATCAATCCAAGTGGGAGGAAGAAACCCTCTTCCATCCCTCAAGAACTGACCGACTGAGCATTTGACCCCACCTCCTCTAATTGGAGCAGAAGTGGTTTCCTACACGGACCGTAAGCGTTGCCCATTCACGATACCACAAATGCAAAGTATGCCCGCTTTTCCGCAAATGATTTTCCCCTTTGAGAAAAAGTTTGCGAGTCGAATTTCTTCTCTCTTACACAACATAAATGGCATAAAACCAATTTCGAAAGATCTCCTCAAGTCTAGTTAATGAATAGAAAGTAAATCAGGTTGAACTGAGAGTGGCAGCTGATGTAAACATTAACTGATTCCTTCCCCCTTTAGTCAAATAATGGGTGCCCATTTCAACCCAGTGTCACCTGGAGGAACCAAATCTTCCATTATGTTACAGTAAAGTCTTATAATACTGGTAAAGTGCATGCAGTAACTGTTTGAACTCTGTTGCTCCATCACTTGCTCATTGGCCCATTAGTTTTGTTGGTAGTTACCCCACCAACAAGGTAATTATTAATTAAGGTGTGTTCCAACTTTTGACTGTTTAACAGACACATGAATAAAAACACCAGTGAGACATTTAAAAAGTGCACTTGCATACCTTCTGTGGAGCTTTCAGCAGCCTGTGGACTCCAGCAATCTGATTGATCAGAGGAATATCCTCCCTGAAAGTGTACAGAGGTGGTCTGGTGGGCTCGGGGAAATTGGTGCTGTTAAATGGATCAGTATCATCTAAGAACTGCACCCTGCATACAAACGTAGCCATGGTGCATCCATGCAAGAGGCGATGTTGTTTTTAGACCATCCAAATAGTGGATGCGACGCCACAGCCTCTGACAGACAGCGCACCGCAGCCCCCCCACCCCCTCTTCCTCCAGCCAAACTACCGGCAGGTCTTCTGCAGTAGCACGATCCCTGCAGCTCTGTTATCCTTGGAGCTTCTCCATTTGTTTCCACGCAGCGCGGATGAGGCAGGACAGTGCGCACAACGGTCCCGAAGTGGCAGATCCTACAAGGCGGAGAAGGCGCGGTTAAGTGAGCGCAGGGGCGGCAGTATCCAAGGGCATTGCGGGCGGTTGAGGTGCTGAGGCAGACTGCGGACGGGGGACTGCTACACTTGGCGCCTGGTCTGTGAGAGCGATGGGAAGCGGGCTCCCTCCTCATGCAGAAACTCTGCCAGGGGACGCCGGAGCCAGACCTCAGCCGGCCCGACGCAGCTCGGATTACAGGCGCGACTGCGGCCTCCAGTGGGGGGAAAAGGGAAACACACACCGCACTGATGCTGGAAGTGAAGTGTGGCGGTTCAGTGAGCTTTGGTTAGTACTCAAGTGCTGACAAACATTCTGTACAGAGACACTGCAGAGAGTAGATACAGTTGTGCGTAAAATGAGCCATGTCCATGCCAAATTAGGATCTGACCAATAAGTTTCTTATGGCTGGAAATTACAAACAAATGATAAAACGCAGCAACACTGCGGTTGGAGATGTGAGTGGTGACTTTCTAACTATTTATAATAACTTTATTTATATAGCATCACTTAAAACAGAGTTTACAAAGTGCTTTACAGACAAGGCAAAAAACAAAAGAAGGATATTCAGAAAAAAAATCACCGAACAGCAGAAGGCCAGTCAGTCCAAACAGAAGGAGAAAGACCAGAGAGGCTAAATAGAGTTAAACATGTAAAAGATTTTTTAAAAATGAATCAATACAAAGACACATATAAGAACCAAAAATGCCACATCAAAGTAAGGAAAAAGAAAATGTGAAATAAAAGAAAATAGAGGGTGAAACCATAAACAGAAGACTAAAAAATAATAAAGAAAATATTTCTGTTTTTCTGTTTTTTTAAAAAACAACATTTTTACAAAATATACCATGAACAAAATTATTAATCTCAGTAACCAGTGTTGGAGTGTTTATTTGGCACCACATCATTTAAAGAGTTATTCTAATTGCTATCAGTCTCTCTTCATGTTTCTACTGTGAGATTTATTTCCTCCAAGTGTCCATCTCCAGCACTTTTAATTTGAAAGGCTTCCTCTCCATCACTCTGTTCTTCAGTTCCTCCACAGGTTCTGTATGGATTCAGGTCTGGACTCTGGCTGGGCCGCTCCAACATCTTCTCATTGTTTCCTCTTCACCATTTCTTCACCACTTTGGCTCCATGTTTCACATCATTGTCTTGATGGAAGCTCCAATGCTGCCCAAGGAGCAGTTTTCCTGCAGACTGCTTGATGTTTTCCACCACAATCTGAATGTGCTCCTCATGTCTCATGATGACGTTTACTTTGACCAGGCTGTCTGGTCCATCGGCATTACATCCCACCATGTTTGACCATGAGGATGTTTTTCTTAGGTTTAAATTCTTCTTTCTTTCACCAGTGTCCAAATAACCACATAACATTTTCATCTCATCTGACCACTGAACTGATGAGCAGCAGCTTTGTTCTTTGTCCAGCTGAGCTTAAGTGTGTCTGTCTTGGAGAAGTGGAGTCTTCCTTGGTCTGATCCATGGAGACCAGCCTTGTTCTTCTGATGGACATGTTGCTACCAGAACTGCTCACATTCATCAGGATGCTCTTGTTGCTGATCCTTGGATTCTTCTTGGCCTCTACCATTCTTCCAATACAGGGATCACTTTTGTCTTCCTACCAGCCCTTTGAGATTTTTCACAGTGTGGAACTTCTTCCACTTTGATAATGCTTTGCGCTGTGGTCACTTGCACTTGAAAACTTGGCTTTATAGCTTTTATCAATCTTGGAAGCAGCAGCTCTCCCAGTAATGGACCCTAATAGCAAACTCTTTGGTTTTTGCCACAACTTGTAATTGACTAGCAAGTGACCAGAGAACTACAGCAACAGCTGTTCTCAGTTTAGAGTGTACTAGCACCCTCTAGATTAGAACATGTTAGAAATTATCCGGAGCACTTAAACTGGTATAGAAGCTGCATTTTCTCAAAAATCTGCATTAGTTTCAAAAGTATGAATGACCTTGGTCATGGCAGTTTAGGCAAAAATTCCTCCTTAACATCTCTAACACATTATCTTTGTATCTTTTGTTTCTTGTTTTGGTCATTTCCGGCCAGGAGAAATGCATTTTTCAAACAAGAAGTCACTAAAGTTCAAAATTTGTCAAAATTTTGTTGTATCAGGTATGGGTTTTACTCTAGATGCATTATCACCATAGATACTTCACTGAAAAACAGATGGGACTTGTTGATTCTGGATTTCAGTCAAGCCTTTTTAAGTTTCTTGGGGTTCACACCATCTACATCACGTATCTGATCAGGGAGGCACAGCAGATGCTACACTTCCTGCGGAGGCTGAGGAAATGTCAACTGCCACCATCACTAATCTGCAGCTTCTACCAGTTCGCTATTGAGTGCGTTCTCACTCGTAGCATCCTGGTATGGTTTGGGAAGTCAACGCAAGCAGACTGTAAGAGCCTGCAGATGGTGATAAAGTCTACCAAACACATCAAAAGGACGTCAACCAGTGGAGTCTCTTTAGAGGGCCAACAACATAATCAAAGACTCCACCCACCAACAGCACCACCTCTTCACACTCCTGCTGCCTGGCAGGTGCTACAAGAGTCTGAAATGTCGAACTTTAAGTTTCAATGACAATAAGACAATGCTGACCTTTGCACCGTAGCACATACTTTTTAAAACTTTTTCTTCTGCACATGCCCGCCTTGCACTGTACTTTATATACTCGACATTACCTACCTCACTTCATATGAGAAGTTCTTAACTTTTTCTGCACATTAAATATTGCACATGGGTTTTAAATTCCTGTACAAAACCTTTCTGCACTGTTCCTGTATATCCATATTTGTTACCTCAGTACGTATGAGCAGATGTAATATAGGTTAATCATGGTACCAGGTAGAGGCACAGAGAGCTCCGGATGTCATTGTACTGATAACTTATTGCAGTTTTGCCTTGACTGAGCTAGAGAAAAAAAAAATTGTCATCCATAACTTGACACACCAACATATTTCCCTGTAAAATACTGGCAGCTGAGTTATACAATATTTCACACTACTTTTACAGTGTTATAACTGTATTGAAACACCTGATTATTTACGGTACTCTACCGTAGAATATGATGTTTACTGTTTAATACTGTAACTATATTTTCCAATAATACACTGTATTTATATAGTGTTGCCACTGTAACTGTAACCGGAGCTGGCTAAAAATAAAACATTTAGTTCTTTAAAAAATATATAAAAGGTGAATTTCAGGCTTATACCATAAATGATGTTTCTTCAATCTTTATGTTCAAGATTGAAAAACTTTACTTAACATTTTAAAATACATACGGCACTAAAACAATAAAGGATAAAGTTATATTGTCATGGACTGGGAACATTTATGCAAAGGCAGTAAGTTATGACACATTGTGTTTTTTTAAAAATATACTTTAGAATCCAATAAAAATAGTTAAAGTTAATGTAAAAAATAATAATATTTTTTTTTAAAAATGACTTATCTCATGGCATGAGTCATCAATAACATTGTGAGCTCCCTATATCCAGTCGCTATTCTAAACAGGGCTTAGTTTTTTTTAATTCGGTTCCCACGGTCAGTTTCACAGTTTTCACTACTGTTTATGTTGTTTTTGGGCTGAAAAAAGGAACAGATTGAACAGTTTTTAATGAAATTGTCGGAAAACAATACACTGTTAGAATTTGGCTGGATATTTACAGTCATTTATTACAGTGTATCTAGTATAGTTAAAATAGTTGTTTCCACTAACTCCTCCTCTGAGTTAAAGCTTTTATTTTTGTAAAACATTTTTTTCCAAGGTCAAAAATTAACTTCAACAAGTCAGCTTGACGCATTTTTAAAAGACAGTTTTAACCCAACCTGTAAATGATCTGTACCTGTAGTTAAACAGGGTGGTGTTTTTCCCCCCAAATGCAACACCTTGAGATTGTTTTACTGTATTGTAAAGTACTATTTCACCCTATAAGAGTTTCTGCAATTAGACTTTTTAAAAATCATCTAGCACTGTTTTGATACCAGCACTAGGCTTCGTAACATTTACAGCGAGTGAGAACACAGGTCTCTGTCCTTTAAGATGAACTCTACAATAAATCCTATAATTTTTTTCTCCAGTAAGCCCCATAAGAACAGTGACTTCCGTGCACTGACCCTTCCCCATCAGATAAGACACAACTTAACTGTGTTCTTGCTCAGCTTCCACTTCAAAGGCTGCACACCTCCAGCTGATGCTCTCTGACACCACAGTCTAGTCAATCTATTACAGACCGTGAGCACACAAGATCTCACAGTGCGAGCAGCGACTCGCATTCCAGTGCTTTACAGTGCACCACTGTATCACTACAATAGTACAGTGTCCGACAGACCATGAAGCTAAAACTTTCCAACCCTGGCCTGGATGACAGGATATTGTCCCATCAGCAGCTGGACAAGCTGGAGGATGCCGAAGCTGGAGACCGACCCAAGTGGGACAACAAGGCCCAGTACATGCTGACCTGTGTGGGGTTTTGTGTGGGGCTCGGAAATGTGTGGCGTTTCCCTTATCTATGTCAGAGTCACGGAGGAGGCAAGTGATATGTTCATAGTTTGGTTACTTTCAATAATGCTTTTTGAAAATCGTATTAAATCCAATTGATACTGACTAGAAGAACACAGGAGATTATTCCTGTATATCCATGTCATTTATGGTAACTTAAAAGCTGTCTATATGATTTGTCTGCCTACGAATACACATAGAAATATATTTTACACATTTATGCTGTCTTTACATGAGCATGTTTTCAGTTTAATTTTTTTTTTGCATGGGGAATCAGTCGCTCAGGTTTCATACTGTATTCTTCCAAACCAGCTGCCTTAAACCACTGAACCCCAAAAAACCTACCAGCAGGTTTGAAAGACATGTTATCTTTAAATCCCCCCAAATTACACACATTTTTTTCAAAGCCAGAAATGGTACAAACAGAAAGAGTTATCAAAATTTCCAACTTCAAACAGTCCTTTAACTAAGAGGGTGAGCAGGTCACTGGAAGATACATTCAGAATGGTGGAATATTTTATATATATAATATACATATAATATATACATGCAGAGCCACCATTTTTTCAACAGTGCACAACTGGAAAAGTGTCGTGTCTATATTGATTCCCCCTTTATTTTGCAAAGCAAGTGATCAAAGAAGTTACTCATGATTGTGCCATTACCACAGAGGTGCAAGTCTTCATATTGCAATAAAAAGTGAGCAAAAATGTGACTTAAACAAAAATAACACCACCAAGAAACTGATTGGGGTTGATTCATCCTGGTGATCACTGGGTGTGGTGATAGTCTATATCTTAGTCCATATTAAAGAGGTTATAGCCAATATCTCAACCACCGATGAAATACTAAACGTATCCTTTAAAACAGTATATACAAACAGCAGGTTAAAGCACATTCAGCTGTGTAGACTCAAGCGTAGATAAGAACTGCATACCTGCTGACTGACAGCAAATTATCCTAAAGTGCTTACTGCAGAGGCACGCATGTACTACATTATTAACCAGACTTCATTCTCTGTCTCTTCATGTGATTCCTAAATGATTAACAACAGGCTGTTGTATTTTTATAGACTTAGACTTAGACAGACTTTATTCATCCACAAGGGAAATTTTGTTGTCACAGTAGCTCAGAACAGTAATAAAAAGAGGAAAAGGACAGCACTAGTAGGATATAAAATAAAGTAATAGAGTAATCAGTATAAAGATAAAAAAAAATAATAAAATAGAATAGGTACTATCCTATAGTCTATAAAGTTTTCAGTGTTACAGAAAGCCTTCTGATTTAATATCCCCATGACCATTAACACGTCTGTTGTTTTTCTGCAGGTGCATTTATGATACCGTTTCTCATCCTGCTGGTTGTTGAAGGAATCCCCCTTCTCCATCTTGAGTTTGCTATTGGTCAGCGTTTAAGAGGAGGCAGCTTGGGAGTGTGGTCTGCAATTCATCCTTATCTGACTGGCATCGGTAGGCAACAGTTTGCACAATATTTTCAAAAAACTGGTGGAAATGAGCTTTAAATGAAACCCTTCACTTGCAGGTATCACATCCATGTGTATATCCCTGACAATCAGCCTCTATTACAATACCATCATTGCCTGGATTATGTGGTACTTCTTCAACTCATTTCAAGACCCACTGCCTTGGAGCCAGTGCCCCCTGAATGCCAACTTAACAGGTAGTGCTGCAACTAATACTGTACTTCTGCAGAATGGAAAGTGACGTTCGAATCTTTCTCAGTGACACATGCTGTAAATTCTGTCAGGCGTTGTCTCAGAGTGTGAGAGGAGCTCTGCAGTGGATTATTTCTGGTACAGGAAAACTCTGAACACAACTCCGACCATTGAAGAGGATGGTGGGCTGCAGTGGCGGATTCTGCTATGTCATGTTTGTGCCTGGTCTGTGCTCTATATCTGCATAATTCGTGGGATTGAGACCACTGGGAAGGTACAACACGGTGTTTACTACAGTAAAGGAGAACGTTTTCATTCATCTAAACAATAATTCTGTTCATATTCTGTTTTTCCAAGGCTGTATATGTGACTTCAACCCTTCCCTATGTGGTGCTCACTATATTTCTGATCAGAGGATTGACCCTGAAGGGCTCCTTAAATGGACTTAAGTTTCTGTTCACACCAGATGTAAGTTTTTAAAAAATTAAGCAATCACACTTGATTTACTTCAGATAACATGCAAAAATGCAATGAATACCTGAATACTCCAGTGTTTTAAAGTTGTTTGGTAGTTATCGGATAACATTTTTACTGAGATGGAACCAAATGTTTTGTCCATCTGGAGCACATTAGTTAATTATAGTCCATCAGATCTTTTGCTAAATGCCTAACTATGTTAATCCTTAACTATAATTCCTTCTTAAGAGGTACAGATAAGGCGGCCCACCAGAACAGCCTTATTGCACCTTGGCATTGATTCTCCGAGTCTCTAGAACTCTACAGGAAAACTGAACATCATTTCTCCAGAAGATATTCCCTCATTTGGTGTTTTGATGGTAATGGTGGAGAGCACGGTCGAACGCGTTGGTCCAAAACCTCCAATAGTTGTTTAAATGGGTCAAAATCTAGTAACCGCTAAGGCCATAGCACATGATTCACATCATTTTTGTAGTCAAAAACATTCAGTAGCCACTCATGCCCAATGGATATTGTCATCAGGATAGATATGCTTCATCACTGGGGGTAATGGTTCAGGTTTTAGCTAAAAATCTGCATTATATAGCCCATGGATAACAATAGTCAGCCGACATAATTGTCTACTATACAAACTGTTCCAGTTAACAGAGCTGGCCAAACCAACAACATGGCTGGATGCTGGTGCTCAGGTTTTCTATTCCTTCTCTCTGGCTTTCGGTGGCCTCATTTCCTTCTCCAGCTACAACTCAGTGCAGTAAGTTTGGTATTTTGTTCGAAAATGCACAATTTAAACTTAAAAAGTAGTTACACTGTACTGTGAGCAAAAGTAAAATTTCGTTTTTCCTTTAGCAACAACTGCGAACAGGATGCAGTGATTATCTCCATCATCAACGGCCTCACATCTGTCTATGCTGCAACCGTCATTTACACCATCATTGGCTTCAGAGCGACGGAGAGATTTGACAACTGTCTGTCTGGGTATAATATGTCTTTTTGTTGAACTACATACTTTATCTGATCATACAGGAAAGCATTTACTTGAAATCTGTTTATGAATTTGGGGTTTTAGAAACATCGTAGCATTACTAAATGCCTTCGACATGGCTGAGGGCAGCATCACTGACAGCAACTACAACCAGGTTGTCCAACATCTTAATGAAACCCACCCTGAGGTTATTCAAGGGATCGATCTGACAACCTGCGATTTGGCAACTTTTCTCAGTGAGGTAAGATTTCAGTAAATCCGTAAGATCAAGACAGCTGATTTATTTTCTTTCTCAAATAATCCACAGGTTTTGCTTCATCGCTGTGCTTTGTTTGGGCCTATAGGGGGTTGAAGGGACTGGTCTAGCCTTCATTGTGTTCACTGAGGCCATCACCAAGATGCCCATCTCACCGGTGTGGTCTGTCCTGTTCTTCATAATGCTCTTCTGTCTCGGCCTGTCTTCTATGTTCGGCAACATTGAGGGACTTCTTGTACCACTGCAAGACCTCAAAGTCTTCCCCAAGACATGGCCAAAAGAAGCTGTCACCGGTAAACTTCACACCTGTTCTCTCGTTTAACATTATCAAAGGACTTAAAGTAATTTCACATGGCTTTACAGTGTAAGCATTTTGTGCATTTGTGAGTAAATTTCATAGCTCATGAAACTCTTGATGCACCAGTGAATCAGAACCAGATCATAATGATTAAACTTAAATCTTTGAAACTAGTAACTGGAATGAAAACACTTCAGGTACCACACAGCAAACACAATTTTGGAAACCACAGTCGTGTCCCAGTGTGCTTTACTTACATGCATACAATGTAGGGACTTCTGAGGTTCCCAGCTTCCCCGCAATATGGCAACTTGCTTCACTGAAAAAGAGTCAAAACCGATGAGAAAAGAATCACAAACAAAGAAAAACAAACCAGTTGGTTGACAATGAAAGAATCACAACTCAAGCATGACAAACAACCTAACAAAACCGCTGCAGGAGAACAACCTTTGGTTTGGTACATTGGCACACAGGTTCACTTAAAAAGGTGAGTAGGACAACAATAGCCTCAGGAAACATGCCTGATCAATCCTAGAACAAAATGCAAACACCACAGAGACAGTAAAAAAGGCTAACTAAGGCATAATGGTCACTTTAACTACCTGTAACTCCAACAGAAGCAGCAGCCAAACAAAAGGAGTGAACAGAGGCCAACAGGTGTTTTAGACAGACTCTCCCTGATTGGAGGATTCATCATGAGTCAGAGTCAGGCACGAGGCTGCGTTCACTAAACCTATTCACCTGCACTTTAAGGAGCATTTCTCACCACACAGCACATGCAGCTTGTGCACATGTGAGGGAAATTGTGAGCATTTTGGTACAGTGACTCTTGCGTTCTTACAATTTTATCCAACATCTGACTTGTGCTGACTGTTACAGCTGCCAGGTAAAAGAACCAACAAGAAGTCATAATAGCTGTTGATAATTAACTGTAGCCCCATGACTTCATTTAAAAGGACAAAAGGAAACTTTGTGTTTTGAATGTTTAGAAATTCAGTCAATTTCAGAGGTTAGACAAGAAGACAAGATCAAATGCTGGTATTTCTACTCTGATTTTAAAAAATCTAAAACAATTCAGATGCCATGCTCCAAAAAATGGATGCTTTAATCAAACATAAATCCTTTCTGTCCATTTTTTAGGCCCTGAGTACATTTTAGGTTTTAAAATCCTTTAGCAAGCATCTACAGTGGTGTCCAAAGAAAATGCAATCATCTTGGACTTTCATATTTCTGACCTTTTTCTCATGTTACACTGATGACTAGCATTACACACAATATTTGAATGGTGCTCTTAAAATGCTCCAAAATTAGCATTAGCGTTAGCAACAGTTTTGGTAAACCTGATATTTATGGTTGAAATGCTACCAGAAGATATCGAGTGCCTTCACTTTAATTGGAAAACAAAATGGTCTGCACTTATATAGCTCCCTTTTCTACCTTAGTGGTACTCAAGGTGCTTTATAATGTGTTTCGCATTCACCCATTCACACACCAATGGCGACTGAGCTGCCATGTAAGGCGCTAGCTTGCCATTGGGAACAACTTCAGATGCAGTGTCTTGCCCAAGGACATTTCGGCATGCAGAGGGGCCGGGATTGAACCGCCAACCTTGCGATCAGTGGACAACCCGCTCTACCAAGTGAGCCACAGCCGCCACAAGATGAAAATGAAAAGCAAGGAATGACTTATGGCTTATACAGCAGTATGAAACACCTGATGCAATATTACATCATGTTGCCATGTGTTTAGAATATTTGGACAACAATTACAACTTCAAGGTCAGACACACTTACTTTTAAAACCAGTGTAGTTATTTCCATAAACCCAGGACTTTTTTTTTTTTTAATTCCACCTGAAAAAACATACCTAAGTTTAGTCAGGAACAGCTGCAGAACTGTGAAGCCAAAATGAACAAGAAAATGTTGGCTAAGAGACACTTGGGAGAATTTTGAAATACAATGAGTTTCCTTGTTTCCATCATAAGGCCAGATTGGGATTTGGAAATCTGTCCAGTAATTTCAAGTCCGGCTAATTAGAACAGTACATTTGAGAGTAAATACTAACCTTACAGCAATGAGTCACGGATACTAAAATTATTTAACCTATTTTAAAACTTCTCAGTGGCAAATCTAGCAAACTGTACCAACAATGCCACATCCAATTTAATCATAGTAGATTCAGGTAGCTTCTTAACTGAACTGGTTGCATTTTCTTATATCTCAGTACAAGGACCTCCGGGGATGAGGAGGTTAATTCAATGCTTCTGTCTTATAGTGTATGGTCAATGTTAAATGTTTAATTTTGCAAATAAATGTAAGTGTGCAGCCCTGCTTTATCAAGTCCTTTTGTTTTTCTTCAGGTGTGACATGCGCGCTGTGCTGCCTGGTGGGTCTGATATTCCTCCAGGGTTCAGGGAACTACTGGCTTTCCCTCTTTGACACCTATGGAGGATCCATCCCTCTGCTGGTTGTTGCATTCTGCGAGATGGTCTCAGTGGTTTACATATATGGGATAGACAGGTGATATAAAGTGTATTGTATTTTATTCTCTTTGCAGTCTGTTAAGCCTTGGATAGGGGTGTTGTCATGATTTATAAAATGCATAGCGGTGGCATTAGCATAACTGTAGTTCTGCATATTATGGCACTTTTAAATTAGGGTCACTTAAAATTTAACTTCTTATGTTGTTCAGAAGGTCTAAAGATGCCACTAATGCATTGTTGAACTTAGGCTTGTTTGCTGTTCTTATATGTTGTGTACACCCTCTTGACAACGCAGTATGTGTGTTGCTGCTATCCTAGATTCAACGATGACATAAAGTTCATGATCGGACACAAACCCAACTTCTTCTGGCAGGCGACGTGGAGAGTCATCAGCCCACTCGTTATGTTTTTCATATTGGTCTTTTACTTCGTCACTAAAGTCTCTGAAAATCTCTTTTACAAAGCCTGGGATCCCGAATCGGTAAATATAAACCTTTTTTGAGATTCACTCCCTAAAATTATGTATATTTAGCTTTATGTACCATGAAAAACTCCATCTACTGGATTTTTCCCCCTGTCTTTTTCCAGGACAAATTCCCAACACTGGAAGAAAAGCTGTACCCAGACTGGATCTATGTGATTATCTTTATTTTGGCTGGGATCCCCAGTCTTGCTGTACCTTTCGCTGCTGTCTGGAAATGTCTGCAGAAAAAGAGGAGGCACAAATCAATTCTACCTACTATAAATTTAAATTAACAATGAGCCCAGAAAATCTCCAGTCCAAAATGTTTATGAAATAACTTGAATGACTGATATGATGGTTTAATTGAATCCGATCTTTCTTCAGTTACTTGTAACTGCGTGTAAAGCCTTTGAAATAAGTGAGGTAGCAATTAGAAAAGCTGTAAGATTAAGAAACACAGTTGCATATTGACTCCTCTTTAGTTCTGGTGAAAAGATTTTTAGATCAACAATTTAAAAAATTCAGATTCAGACCTTACAATGCAATTTATTATGTAATATTACCTGACTAATTTAAATGTTTAAGACCCAGCAGTATTATATAAAATACAAATTCAACTGAAATTAGCATTGAGGTTAAGACTCAATATGACACACATTAACCCTACAAAATGTTACGGTTAAGAACAATATTATACAGCTGAAAAAATTCCCTTACTAATTGAAAATTTAAGCTTTAAACTCTACAAAATTATACACAGAAAAACCAATAAATCCAAATTTTCTCTATGAACAAGCATATTGCAGGTATTGGGTTGCACAGCTGATGTGTTAATGACACTGTGGAACGCGTTTGTTTTTAGGGAACATGGTATGGTACCTTGTAGCACCCAATAACGTAATAACATTTTGCCAATAATATAAGTCATTCTGTTAATGGCCTACCATTAAAGAAAATCCTTTGAAAATGTAATAACTGTAGCCAATAATGTAACAGTGCATAAATGGGACTGCATTTCTTGGAAATAAAAGATTCTTTTGCAGGTTTTGTGCAGTTTGCTCATCAAAAAAAGGTAGAAGATGGCATAGCTGTCATACTGATTCATCAAGGATACGTCCCATGTAGCTCCCACCTTTCTTAGTTATGGTTGTAAGAGCCAAGTTGAGATGCTTATTTGTTTAGATATGTAAATTCATAATTCCATGTCAGTGTCTCTGTTGGATGTTGCATTGTCAAATGAATTTACCACATTTTTTTTCTTGGAAAACATTTCATTATCTTTTTTTTTTTCCAAACATTTCTCAAGGAAAAACGATTCAGTCCTCACTTTAAACTGTATTTAAATAACTAGACTGACACTATAATGGCATTTAACTCCAATATACAACATAGAACATGAACACTCATTCAGAAATGTAAAAAAACTGAGGAGCATTATGTATGTTATTGGCTTAAAAATCTTTATTACATTATTGCTATTGGCTATATTACATTTAAAATGGCCGAAATTATTACATTATTGACAGGTATTATGGTATTGGTTGCTACACACCTGTAAGAACGATATTTGTATATTTGTTCTGCATAGGGAATATCTGTTTCTGGTATTATATCCCTGTTGAGCAGCTGAGCCCTGAAATGAACTTAGTACTTAAACATATTTGAACAACAGCTTGTATTTTGTCTCTAATGTCTGCATAGAAAAGAAAAATGACAAGGATTTCCTTAGCCTAAGTCTATTATAGATTTCACAGGTTGATGCTTCAGTGGAGTTAAACATAATCTGACAGCCATAATCCATCATGTGATTAAGTAATTAGATTCTGAGGCAGAGAGGAGGTGCTGTCTATGAGTAGTGAAGATGCATACATCCGTCCAGCTGGGGTCACTGTTGTGACGTGTCAACAGAGTGTTTGAGAAGCGAATTAAATATTGATTAAATCAAATGCACATTGTCACGGGTGTAAATGGAGGCTCTTCCTAGACAATTCTGAGCATGAAATACTTCATTTCCTGCATTTTGAGGGATTTTATGCACTGATTTCTGCCTTTTGTGCATCAATTTATGGTGGAAATGTCTTTATTTATGGAAGAGAAATGTAAAAGTTGGACCAAATACCAACTTTTAGCTGGCAATAATAAAGCATTCAGGCATCCTGTATGACATTCAAATCCTGGAGATCAACTTTTCTAATTTAACATTATCTCTGATAAAATAACACATACATTTAGACAAGATTTGCTCTTCTGTCCTTTTCTTGTGCCTTTGGTTAAAGAAGTTAACTTTTTAAATGTGCTTGTCGCACCTTTTCATATCAATGATAAATTAGGTTGTGTTTCAGAAAGATTTTAGCTCATGTGGAAATCTTTAAATACAGATTTTTATCATACTCATCAGAAGCTTTGTTGCTGTGTGTAAATGTGTAGCAGTTCTTAGATCCTTTCTTATTTCAATTAAAGGGACAAATGCAAGTGTTTCTATATTTGCCTCTGATTTTCAAGTTGCTGTTTGCCTTCACTCTGTGCCTTCAGGTTCAGGTTAGAAATAATAGATGCCAATGACAGCATTTCATATGAATATAATACGGAATAGAAATTTAATACAAGACAGATGAAGAATTTTCAAGTGCATTCACTGTCAAATGAAAATAACTCTGTGACTGTGCGGCAATAACTGTAATATAACTGTATCACGTGACAAATAAAAAATGCATGTGCACTATCCCAGCTTTATTTCCAGGGTTCTTTTATTTCTCCTGCACAATCAGCTGTTATTGCCTCTGTTATCAACATCATATCTCGCCGCTTTAGACAAAGGCCTTTTTATTAAACAAGCCACACTGTTCCCACAGCCTCAAGAGCCAACAAGAAATAAGGGGCTGATAAAGCAAACATCGCCCTGTCGTCTCCTGATACAAACAAGTCGCCAGGTCCTTCCTTTTCTCCTCTCACTGAATGCGAGTTGGACAAGTTGAACTAAAAGATTTGTGCTTGCCAGAGAAATTGTAACAACATGAGAAGGGATATACAAATAATGGAGGAAGAGGATGGTGAGGAGAAAGAGATCAGTGAAAGGCCAAAATGGGACAATAAAGTCCAATATCTGCTTACCTGCATAGGTTTTGCAGTGGGACTTGGAAATGTCTGGAGATTTCCATATTTGTGTCAAACCTATGGTGGAGGTAAGCAGATTTCATTGACTGATTCATTTGTGACACACAAAAGGTAAAGCTAGCTTTTCTGTAGGGGTTTCCAACATTTTTCAGCGATTATGTAAAGGATCTCTCAAAGAAATGTGTAAAAACTGTTTTGAAATCCTGCCAGAGAAGCACAATTCTTTCTTGTTTTAATTTAAAGAATCCCACTAATCAATCCTTGAAAATACTTCATCAAAACTACAACTCTCCTTTCCAGGATAACTATCCCGTTAATATATTCCTGGCTGAATGGGTTAGACAAGGTCGCAGAAATGATGCAAATATGACTTTACTTTGATTTTCATGATGCAATCATCTTAATTTTCCAGGGTAGAATTATTAAGGTTTCTGAAAATGAAGAAATATGACTTTTTGACTCTTGTCAAAATCAGCTTTCCAAAGAATCTTCATTAATACTTAAAACTAACTGCCAAATACGTCTCAGTGCTCACAACTGCAGCTCTTGGGTAATGACATATTAAATATCACTTCCAAACACCTTATAAAAACTTTTTATGTGATTGTCAACATGTCTGAGTGAATCTTTTTCCCCCCTCACCTTTCTTTCCTTTGCTTCTTGATCTGAGGCTTATTCAGAGTGCAGATAAAGGCGGCCCGTATCAGATTTTTTATGCTCATATGTGACTGAGATAGTTCTTTTTCATACCTGTGTGGCCAGCATATTTTCAGTCTTTTTAAGTCTGATTTGACCCATTTGTATATGTGATCCTAAATCAGAGACAGGTCTGGAAAACGTCAGTCTGAACTGTCATATTGTCGCTTTAGATCAGCAGGGCAAGTCTCTCACCTCTTTCTTGCTATATATTTACCAATGTAATGTTTTGGGTGACAAATTTACTGGTTTACACTGCACAGAAACATACAAATGAAATTGTAAATGCTGACTTCAGTGGTCTCGATGTTTATTTCCTTCTGTATGACAGTGTGCTGTGTGTGCTGTGTTGCTGCGAGAGACTTGTGGAAACGACAGCTGTAGCCGAAAGTACCATCAACACATTTGGCTAAGATCTGTTTCAGTGCAGCCACTCACATAACCACAAAAGCTATAGTTAAAAAACGTAACGCTCTTCATCTGTACCATCATAAACGTTGACTTCCATGGCCTCTGTCTTTACTTTGGTACAACAGCCGACTGCGTGTGATGTCTTTGTTATTCATCTTTTGTGCTTTGCAGGTCAGTTCAGGACTGCAGCCAGTTCACAGTGGCTACATGAAAAAAAAAAATAATGAGAACAGCTGTTGCAAAAAAAAACTGTTATGATCTTAAAAAACACAACAAAAGCTCTGCTAGTTGTTGGTAAATGTTAATCTATTGCAAATGATTAAAAGGCTGAATTTGTGCTGCATTTCTCTCAAAGTGAAATGCAAGAGTTACAGGTTAATCGTAGCATGACAGTGAACAAAAACCTCTTTTCCTATTGACTTGTAGGATAAACTAAGGGATTTTTCTTAAACCATTGGGAAACTTTGAGTCTCCCCTTCCTAATAAGGGCCTGAGGTCTCTATTCTTGACTCAACCTATGCAATAGCAACTGAAAACATTGGTCCGGTTTGAGCAAAAAATATGAGTTTTATTATTTATTATGAATAGATAATTAATATATAAATAAATGATGATATAGGAGCTTGTGTTTTTTACACAGTATTCAGGCAATTAATCCAAATTGAGCACAAAGGTTTCCAGGATCGCACTAAAAAGAATCCACATCATTTTAGTTTGCGTGTTTAGGTCAGTCTAGAAACATGTCTGAAGAGAGGGAATATAACATGTCACATGAATCTCACTGATGATTTAAGCAGCACTTGAGTGACAAGTAACTGCTGCACTCTTTGTTTCTTCTATTTAATTCAGAGTTGTGCTTGATCTACTTAAGACAATTCCTACTTGGACAGCCCTCTATACATAATGGATACTTGATCCATTTAAAAACTGGGACAAAAGGTTTTTACTACTCCATACACTTGTGCACACAGCATATGGTCAAATACCAAGGGAAAATAGTCCCACTATGTCTGGTGTTTGGTCAGAGTGAGTGCTGATAAAGCTGGTGATAATAAAATGCCTAGTAAATGGAAAGGGAATGACCTTCAAATATAACGGCAATGCAACTGTTTGTTTTTAAGGTGACTCTACTCTGCTTGTTTACTTGTCAGCTATTTTGGTATTTATGATTAATTATAGGGGCATTTCTGATTCCTTACCTCATTGCCTTGGTGTTGGAGGGACTTCCACTGCTACACATGGAACTGGCCATCGGACAGCGGCTCCGTCTGGGGAGTGTTGGAGTGTGGAACTCAATCTCGCCATACCTGGGAGGTGTAGGTAAGAAGGTTTGGGATTGATGAAGGTGAGCCAGAAAGGTTACTTTCATGTCTACATCTTCACATCACTGCACTTGTTTGTATACACAGGTGTGGCTTCCATGATGGTATCCTTCCTCGTTAGTCTGTTCTACAACATGATCTTGGCCTGGGTCCTCTGGTACTTCTTCCACTCCTTTCAGGATCCACTTCCCTGGAGGAACTGCCCAGTAAACCTGAATCATACTGGTAGCTTTTACATCACAGCGACATAATTTATGACTAACAATTACAAAAAGTCTAAAAAGTCCCATCAGTGAATCACAAAATGAACAATCTCTTTGCTACAGCCTATATAAGTGAATGTGAGAAGAGCTCACCAGTGAATTACTTTTGGTATCGCGAAACACTGAACACAACACCGAACATCCAGACCAACGGGTCCTTGGAGTGGTGGCTCGTGTTGTGTCTTGCATCTGCCTGGTGTCTCGTGTACGTTGGCTTCATACGTGGAATCGAGACTATTGGAAAGGTAATTAATTTACAATTCAGTGCAAAAACTGGTTCAAATCATTGGTCTTTTTCCAAATCGCCCAGAATATAGACTGTATATAAAAGATGGATAGCCTCTGGGTGTCAAAAGTGACTTAAATCTGTATTTATTTCAAATGACCAGCAGGGGGCAACTTGTCTAGCTGCAAAAAAAAACTGTATTTGAAAATGACCCTCCTGCTCACTCCATCTGCTACCTCAAGAAACATGTTCCAAATAAGTTTATGTCCTCAATTGCTAGTTTCAAGACTTTTTGATTACAGCATGGTGTTAATTTGGTAAATTGTGGTTCCATTTAGAGGAAAATAGACAATAAAGATGGTTATATTATAGAGCCTGGCTGTCATAGTTGATTGACACAAGGTTCTACTGTATCAACGTACTTTGGTTCTCCAGTTAGATCCACGCAAACTTGTTATGTTTAGTTTCATAAGACCAACATGGCGACTGCTAAATTCCAAACTCAAGACTTCAGAACCGCAGTCCACAAACCAGTGGGTGTCACCTTTTTTGCTACACCCATCTTTTACATGCAATCTATGGCCCAGATACGATTGATTGCAAACTCTAGGTACTATCACACTAACACTGGCTTTCCTCACATGGATTCACATGAGCTAAAAGACACACAAATATGAAAGTAGAATGACAGCTGCCTTACAAGCCTTCGATATTTGAGGTAGAATAGGAGATGTGCATCCCACTGCAGACTTTTCATCATTGGTACATTACAAAAATAGATTTAAGAGATCGAAAAACCCTGCTTTCTCAAAAACAGAAGAAAGACAGGAAGTTCAGCTAAAGTAGGGCACACTGATAATGTGCTACATGTTTCCCCCTCTTGCTTTTACATAGTTATTATGCACTCTGGATGATTTTGCATTAAAGGCATGTGTATAGATGAAAAAGCATGGGACATTAACTTTCCTTTCCTTTATTGCTTAATCAAATAACAGTAACTAAAGCGTGTTTAGAGCTGTCAAAAGTCTCTTTGACCTTGTGTTTTCAACTTTAGCTTTAGGTGTAATAAAGTTAAAAAGCCCATATTGCGCTTTTTGGGGTTTTTTCCTTTCCATCAGTATGTTCCAGCTTTTGTGTGCATGAAAAAGGTCTGCACACTTTCAAAGCTCAATGTCCAGCCAAAATTAGTTATTCTCCTCCACAGAAAACAGTACTTCTTACTAGTGTTGCCAATCGATTAAAAAATCTAATCGCGATTAATCGCATGAAAGTCATAGTGAACTCGCGATTAATCACACATTAATCGCACATTTTTATCTATTCTAAATGTCCCTTGAATGATCATTTTAATACTCTTATCAACATGGAAAAGTGGATAGGCTTGCTTTGTGCAAATGTTTTTTTTTATTGAAAAAAATAATTTGCAGTTATATTTCACACTAACATTCTCACTTTGAGCAGTCATTCACATTTAAAATCCCACACAATGTAACACTATCAATAAACGGATGAGAAAATAAATACAGTAATCCCTCGTCATATCACGGATTTTTACATTGCATATAAAATACGTAGCGTACAGCAGATGAGTAGATACACGTATGGAAAACGCAGCTACGGCCGCTTCCGCTTTAGCTAGTCGGTCGCTGATTGATTGGCAGTGATCGAAGTGTTTCTAAGAGTATGGCACAGGTTAATAAGTGTGGGGAGGGTTTAAAATATATATAAATAATATATAAATATATATAAATAACAAAATAAATATAAGGTCTCTACTTCATGAATTTTGTCTATCACGGGGGGCTTCTGGAACCTGACCCCCACAGTAGATGAGGCATCACTGTACTTAGTCACAAAACAGCCCCTTCAACAGCCCTTTCTAAGGGATCAAAACAGGGCGATACAAAATAAAATCACAAAGTGCACATCATTGTAAACTAGGACTCAGCCTACAGTGCAGTTAAACCATGGTTTATACTTTCCTTTTCTTAAGTTTCCTTTGAACGTACTAGCAGCAGGCTATACTGCTCTTCTATTTCGCATCCATTTCAGCGTCTCACGCTCGGCATCCACACAAAACGGTAGCCTACTCTTTTGCAGCTGGCTAGCAGGCAAGACCAAACTGTGCGTGGGACGTGGTTATTGTTTTGTTTCCGGTCTACAGCCGGATCCTGTAGTTTTTCTAACGTTACTAGCCGTGGCCACAGTTTGTGAAAAATCTACAAACTCACTAGGTCAAAAAGAACATTAATCTTGCGATAAAAAATGGACGAAGTTCAAATTGATTTGCATGAACGTGTTTATAAGGCAATATTTTTGACAGCACTACTCCTTACTTGTCTGAAACACTGCCTTTGAAGTTTTTATTTCAGTTCCGTTACTTATCTACATCCCTGCTTGAAACGCCTCATTAAAGTCCAGGCTTTCTTCAGTTACTTATTTACATCATCATGTCACACATTTGCATAATTCCTGGTGGTATTTGTTTAAATACCAGAGCACAGCTTTTATGCATCTGCATGTGAACAAGTTGTGGGTCACTCAACACACAAAGTCTTAGACTGACTGTATGGATAGTTCATAAAGTCATCAAGTTGCGAAACATTTATTTACAAAAAGAATACGTTAATATACCCATCTAAAGGATTATGTCCATATTGTCTCTATGTCATGATAGTCAATTGACAGACTGGGAATTAATAGGCCTATCAAGCCATTTTTGTAAATAAATGTGTTGCAGCCTGACTTTAGACCCCAACATGGATTTACTCTTACCCTTAACTTGCATTATATGTAAAGAATGAGCTATACAATAAGTTATTTTATTGAATTATTGTTGCCCTTAGTAGCTGCTCCACAAACTGAAATAATATTTTGCTGCTTGTTTGTCTCTACTAGAGTATGCTACAGAAAGAAATAATTGAATTCACAGTACAAGAAGCATCTACCAGCAACTTTTAAGGTGGAATGTTTCCTTGTATGTTACTTAATGCTTAATGAGATGACGTTGTGAATCAATCAGCACACCTTCAATCTGGCATCAGTGATGACTGGATCTTCTAGTGTTTAAAAAATAACCATGAATTCCACTAGATCATGCAAAATAAAAATATTCTAGTGGAAAAGCATTGTTCCAGTGCTCTCCGGCGGCACTACACCTATGATAACACCTGTCTAGCAGCTAGTTTGTTATGCGTCCTCACAGTTCACCATTATTTCCTCTCAAGAGCTACTAGTGCTAGAGCTATGCCTGCCTGTACTCATAGATCCGAGGTTATGGTATAAAACCAACCTTTCTTAGGTTTTGTCAGGCCAGCTGACCGATCCGAGCAAGGGGCTTTTCAGGAGGTGGGCGTTAAAGACACAGGAGCTAGAACAGAGGGTTTCAGTTGGAGGATAGGAGAGAAAAAGAAAAAAAAGTGTTTTTCGAACATTAAGACATGTAAACATATTCTTGTGGATTCCAAAAACAAAATTCAAAAGCTTGCAGATGTGCATTATATGGGCACATAAAGGGAATGTGTGTTTCTTTGTAATTGCATTTTCTGTGAACATGATATTTAATCATCATCCAAACCTTTTCAACAGGCTATTTATGCCACGGTCACCTTCCCATATCTTGTTTTGACCATCTTCTTGATCAGAGCCTTGACTCTGCCTGGAGCTGCTGACGGCTTAGTTTATCTCTTCACTCCAAATGTAAGTCTGTTGTCAGCTTTTCTGATAAAATAATTTCAGATTTAACAAGTAAAATCTAACATCTATTATGCTCATCACAGTGGGAAACTTTGAAAAATCCCGAGGTCTGGCTGGATGCTGCTACTCAGATCTTCTTCTCCTTGTCTTTGGCCTTTGGGGGACTCATTGCTTTTTCCAGTTACAATCCTCAGAAGTAAGAAACGTTTGATTTTTTTTTTCATGAATGAAGAAATTAAGACAGTATAATGTACAAAATATAACAACATATGATTTTTTTTTGCAGGAATAACTGCGAGAGTGATGCCCTAATCGTTGGATGTGTGAACAGTTTAACATCAATATATGCATCGATTCCTATTTTTTCCATTCTTGGATTTAAAGCTAATGAAAACTACAATGCCTGCCAAAACTGGTATGTCCAACTGAGGAAATGTTGGTGTCCTATCGTGCATTTTTACAGTCACATATGCAAGTGACGATTTTTTACGTAAAGGTTTCCAAACACAAAAGCAATGAAACTGTTGTGACTATAGTAAAAGCAACAAATAATGATTCATAGTATGAAGCTGAAAGGATTCAAGCTATTAAGAATTATCATGTTTTACATTTTTACTTAAAATAATTTAATTAACCAAGTAAGTAGCTGATATTGTTAATAATAAGTGATGTATTTCTTAATGATATTAACTTTTTTCTTGCTGGTTTTAGGAACATATTACAGCTGACAAATACATTCAACGTTGGGGATGAAAACATAACCATTGAAAACTATCACGATTGGTTGAACCATCTCAATGCAACTGATCCCTCAGAGGTGGAAAGCCTCAATTTAAAGACCTGCGATCTACATACTTTCCTGGAACAGGTGCAGTCCACTGAAACAGCTTCAACTTTTAACAGTTTCCTAAATAACTTTTTTTGATATTGTGCTGACGATCCTGAATCCTACATTCAGAGTGCCTCAGGAACCGGACTGGCCTTTATCGTGTTCACTGAGGCTGTGATAAATATGCCCGGCTCGCAGGTCTGGGCGGTGCTCTTCTTTATTATGCTCTTCTGCCTGGGCCTGTCGTCCATGTTTGGAAATCTGCAGGGAGTTCTGACTCCTCTGATGGACCTGCACATGATTCCCACCTGGATGCCAAAAGAAATTTTCACAGGTAGATTCAGTGACTTCATGTGGTCTATGCAGTCATGGCACTGACAAAACAAGTTTTTAAGTTCTGACATTACAAAAAATGACAACATTAGTCCTTTTCTAAAATTGTTTTTAATGAGCTAGTTTGATTTTATGAAGTGCATTCTTATTTTTCTTATCTTTTGTCATTTTCCAGTGTAAATAACCTCTTTGTATGATAAGCTGGTATATGAGTTATCAATTACTATATATATAGCAATGATGATGATGCATCTACATCAAAGTCGCATGTAAAAACTCCATAATATGTAATGTACCTTTTGGAAATTTTAAAAGGAACCATCAAACTTCTCATTTTCATGAGAGGCCTACATTGTAAATAATGAATGCTCTGCACTTATATAGCACATTTCAAACCTTTTGCAAAACACTTTACAATGTGTTTCTCATTCATCCATTCATACACTAATGGCAGTGGGTGCTCCTCTGCCTTTGGGAACATCTTGGGGTGTCTGGCCACTTCAACATGTAGAGGGACCAGACATGAACCACCAACCTTTACTGCACCATTTATTCACATATTCAAGAAACATAAACATCAGTGGTAACATCAGAGGCCTTAGAATGAATCAAGTTCAAAATACACAGGATGTGTTTTTGTTATCTGGCTTCGGTAAGCAGCCGCAGTCAGGCTAAGCGGTCACACAAAGCTGGTTATCAACCATCAATCCTAGACATGGACAGGCATGTAAAGCTGCATATTTCTGAAAGAAGAACAAACCACTTGTATAATATTGAACTGAAATGAGAACTGCAAAAATATAACAGGTTGAAAGCAACACAGCTGCTGCAGCCAAAGCAGGAAAGAACAGTAGCCTACAGGTATCTAACTGTGATTACAATTGTGTCTTATGTTGAAAATTTGCTAAATATAGCCTTAATCTTAATGGTGTGTAAGATCCTTTTAGGTCAAATCTTGCAGTTTCAATAAGGCCAGAATGTGTTAAACTGTCATGAGCGCAAGTAAAGAGCAAATTCCAAAACATAATTCAAACCAATAAGTAGTTCTACTGCAAATCCTAAAAGGTCGACAAGTACAAGACTTTCGTGCTTTATTGATCTTTGTTTTAGGATTATATCACTATACACAGGCCTAAAGAACAATAAGATTTCTTTGAAATTTCTACCAATATCTAGCAAAAATAAAGGAAGGCTGTCGTTCCTTTGTTTTGGATTCCATGTTGTCACTGGATACCTATAGCACACTTTACTTTTAGATGGGCTTTTGAATTACTTTTGCGGAAGTTTTATTGTAGTAATTTCAGCACATGGTTAACATTTCCCTAATTTTCTGCATTGTGTTTACAGGTTTAATCTGCCTCATATCCTTCACCGTCTCCCTCATCTTCACTTTGGGCTCCGGAAACTACTGGCTGGAGATTTTTAACAGCTACGTGGGATCCATGCCTCTGCTCATCATAGCCTTCTTTGAGATCATCTCTGTGGCATACATCTATGGGATAAACAGGTGATATTGTACTTCATGTCGTCATTAAACTTACAGCATATTTGAATGATTTCACAAAGAGTTTCCATTGGCCCACAGGTTTAACGACGACATCGAGTGGATGACAGGACGGAGACCGAACATTTACTGGCAGGCGACGTGGCGTTTCATCAGCCCCTTCATGCTTTTGGTGGTTTTCGTGGCATATGTTGTGATGGAGGCCGAGAAATCACCAACATACAACGCTTGGAACCCAGATTATGTAAGAGCCATATTTACAACATCATTGTGTAGAATCTAATACACCTGGGACCAAGTGAAAACATTGACTCCCCATTTTATGACCCTCCACAGGTCAACTTCCCCCTTGCTGAAGTTCTGCCCTATCCTGGATGGGTTGATGCCATCTGTGCGCTCTTATCTGTCATTCCTGTCGTCTCCATCCCTCTTGTGGCTCTCTACAGATTCATACGCTTTCTGAAGAACTACATCAAGACGAGGCACAATCAAAATCCGTATGCAAATGAAGTTTCCAGCAGGGACTTGTAAATGGAAATGTTAAGCCGCTCTATCCGATCGTGATCATCAGTGGTGCCAGCTGTCAATTAATGACTTCTTACTGTGTATGTTCAATTGAAAACAAAAGTGTTTTACTGGTTATTTTCACATTTTTTCCAATTCTTTTGTATTGTATGGGCTTGCTAGCTTCTTATTACATTGCAACTGACATTTATTATAAATGAAATTGTCACTAATTTAGCATACTGGCTGTACTTTCAGTTACTTCCTAAATAAAATAATTCATTTTGTCTTAATTCAGTGTATATATACATGTGTAAGAATGAGACACTCTCAGCTGGATCAAATCAATGCAGGACAATATCCCTGAGAAAAATACAGATTACCACAGGCTGGAACTGAATGTCACATTGGTGTTGTTATTTGATTAAAAGAAGACAACGGTTAATTTCCGGTGTTGCTGTTTTGAATAGGAGCAAATGGAGCGTGATGGATAACTTGTCCATACGGTTTGTGATAAGCACATTATTAATTTTGATTTTTCCAATACAAAGATGTGTATCCAAGCAATGCCACATGATTCATTTAACATCCGAGTTATTTATTAATGTTATCTTGTAAATCACATGCACATCTGCCTCAGGACAGCTTCTGCTATCTGATATTCATCTGCTTTCTGTTACCTGCAAGTGTAAAGACTGATGCATGAGGCATCCTTTATGCCACTTTTTTTGCACATCAACGGTGCATGCGGGTGTGTGAGAGTAGTCGGACTGTGCTTGTGTGTGTGTGTGTGCTCGCTGACCAAGTGTGCATGTGTGTATTTTTGAGTCATTTGAGTCCGTTACGCACTTGTCCTTTTTGTGGTGTGGGTGGACGCTGATATTGTCCCCCGGAGGGTCACGTGCTTTGGAATATGCTGGCTGCCTTTGTTGCCTCTCTGCCCGTTCTGCTTTTCTGGCACTTTCATACAATGGTGCACTTGAACACTGTGATGTTATTAAGCCTTTCAAACTACTACAGCTTGAATTCCAGCTCTCAGGAAAGACTGGCATCCCAATGTAGGATACATGGCACAAGATACACCGTCGAGGAACAACAGCGAGGACTGAGTGCAACATCCGAACCGAGGTGACTGCTGACCCTGTGCTGACCTATGAGCGCTTTAATTATTGACAGACTGCATTTATAGAGCTTTGCAAGGCAGCAGCCTGATGCTGTTTTCGGTTTTGGTATATCAACAGCAACATATGTTTTCCTGTAACTTTCAGCTTAGTAATCTGACTTGATTTTTTTATGATTCTTGTATTGAGAAAAAAAATCTGATGTGGTTGATGTGAAGGAGATTAGATGTGGCACATTTTATGATATAGTGTTGCAAATATGCAGGAGAGGAAACCAGTAGTTTGTTGAGTTCAAGTTCAAGTTCAAGTTGAGGGCAACTTGTTGTTGAATCAATTTGTAGGCCATAAAAACAAATGTATTTAACAAGCTACTACAATATTGCTGCTTTGATTTTTGGTTTTGGAATTACTTTCTAGTGTGTTAATGCTTACATAACCTTTAGTCTCTAAAGTGGTCCTCACATTCTTGTAGTCATCCGAAAGAAAGTACTGTTGGTCGGAAAAACTAACTTAAGCTGTCTTACGAAACATCTACATGATGCCGTTACCTGCAGTATTGGAAGAAGAACAGAACACATGACCAAAGTTCAACTGTTTCTTGACCTTCAATCCTTCTCCAGGCAATGTCCCAGCGAGCAGATGCCTCCCAGTGTGGTGGGGTCGTGGTCGAGTTTGAGTCTGACGACATCAGGGATGCAGGAGCTGATAGAGATAGGAGCATACCAGGTGAAGTTAAATCCAACGAGAAACCGTGAAATGTGCTTGCAGCATGTATAACTCCTGCTTATTATTTGATGTTTGTGCATTTCCTTGAAAGGTTCAGCTCTTATCTACCTCAAGGGTCCCAAGTTTCTCATCTATGTCAGTGGAGCGTTGTCAATGTGGGTAAGAATCATTTCCTGAAGAAACAGATAAGTCATCGAAACTTAAAAAACACAGCAAGGTAGTCTGCTTAGTGCAAACTGTGTGACAGCATACCTGCAGCACTTTGCAAAAGTAACACTTAATGACGACTCTCTGTCTTGTGTTAATCAGGGCGACCGCATGTGGCACTTTGCAATCTCTGTGTTCCTGATTGAGCTGTATGGTCACAACCTGCTGCTGACTGCGGTGTTTGGACTGGTGGTGGCTGGGTCAGTGCTCCTGCTAGGAGCTTTGATTGGAGACTGGGTTGATCGCAATCCCAGGAATAAAGGTATGCACAACAATTTCACATCCATTTGGAAATTCCAGCGTGCAGGGCATCACAGAGCAGCAATATAGATCAGTGGATTTCAATCTTGGGCCAAGAAGTCTGCCGGTTTCCTATCCCACTAGGTGGTGAATTGCATTCACTTGATGTCTCAAGTGTAAATCAGTCTCTGATTTGATAGTTAGACTCAACCAGCAGGATTCAAGGCACAAGGTTCCCAGCCGCTGACTCATATCTGTCACAGCTGGAAGTCATTTTTATAGAATGTGGAGTGTATTTCTCAAAGTCTTAAACTGTTCTTTTTCCATCTTCTGTTTTAGTTGCACATGCGTCTCTTTTCATTCAGAACATCTCAGTGACAGTATGTAGCATTGTGCTCATGTTGGTGTTCTCATATAAGCAAAGGATTGAACAGATCTGGGATGGATGGCTTACTGTGAGTAGACACTACATGTTCGCTAACACATGCTAATGATCACATTTCATGACTTGGTGCCATGTTGACCACGGTTAATCCACAGAAGAGTTACTGCTGTTGTGGTTCCCTCCTGTCACGTGTCCCTGCTTGTCTCTGCTTCTGAGTTCGTGGCTACTCTGTGCTGTCATAGTAACATGTTGCATCGCAAAACTCACACAAGGTGGTTTGTTATACGGTGGTGATCGTCCTGGCAGATGTGGCAAACCTCGCAAGCACAGCACTGACCATCGCCATTCAGAGGGACTGGATTGTGGTTATCACAGGCTACAACCGAGGTCACCTGGCTGGTAAGGACATTCACTCTCCATTAAAGGAACATAGAGGATTTTTTCTTGAAGTTCTGCAAACTTCAAGTAATGTTTTTATCTGGAGGTTTTCTGTTAGTTCCCTATTGTTCTTCTTAAAGGCCGGATAAAGGTCACTAAAGACGTTCTAAAAAGGTTCTTAAAGCATTTGTCAAATGCTGCATTGAGAATGTCTTTCCTTTGTCATCATGTGACACTGTAGGAATGTATGGAAGGACGTCCTGCATGTATTCTCTCAACAACATCCCCACAACATCCTCAGAACATTGCAGGCAAAATGTTGTTAATTTGTCACATTAGCCAATGTTGTGGTGTGATGTTTGTTGTAGGATCGCATTCCCGTTGTGCGTGATTAATACTTGAATTACAGAAAATACAAGACATGTTTCTGTCTCTGCTTTTGCCTAATGTCCTCCAGTGGAACCACACTAACCTCTGTGTGTTTGATCCAAACAAAAGGAATGAATGCGACCATGAGGCGGATAGATCAGGTGACTAACATCCTGGCCCCACTAGCAGTGGGACAGGTCATGACCCTGGCCTCCAATGTAGTCGGCTGTGGCTTCATCCTGGGCTGGAACCTGGTGTCCCTCATTGTGGAGTTCTTCTTCTTGTCCCGGGTTTATCGCATCGTCCCTGCTCTGTCAGTCAAACCCCCGGTGGTGGACGTGGATCAGACATACCTGCCAAGGATAGCAAGGAGAAGGTCACAAGGTATGGACTGATCACTGGGTTTTTCACTTTTCTGTGTGAGGCTGGGATCTTTCTGTGTGGAGTTTGCATGTTCTCCCTGTGCAGTGTGGGTTTTCATTGGGTACTCCGGCTTCCTCCCACAGTCCAAAAACATGCTGAGGTTAATTGATGATTCTAAATTGACCGTAGGTGTGAACGAGAGTGTGTTTGGTTGTCTGCCTCTATGTGTAGCCCTGTGATAGGCTGGCGACCTGTCCAGGGTGCCCCCTACCTTTGCCCAAGTCGGCTGGGATAGGCCACAGCTCCCCCCATGACCCTACAGAGGATTAAGCGGTGTATAGATAATGGATGAATGATTATACATTGATATGACAAGTGTTCATTCAACTTGAATTTGTGCTTTGAATTTTAATTAAAACTTTAAAAACAGCACATTACTGGTAGGATTGAGCAGAAACATTGTTAACCTTCTGAACACAAAGCCGTTTTGTTAGTTTCTGAGTGCTCCTGTCAGATTTCAACTCAATGTGGGCTCATTTTTCACTGCAATATAAAGTCTTGCACCTCTATGGAAACATCACAACCATGACTAGAAGTAGAGAGAACTCAGAAATGTCTTTTACATTATATGGCACAGTTAAATCATAAAAAACTAAAGTTAAATTGATTTAATTATTTATTTTCCAAAACAAAAGGTGCAGCATTTTTTAGTGCCACTTGGTGTTACCAATATATACTGTGTAGTATATAATAGTAATATATAGTTTTCATACTTGTCCCCTATATGTTCTGTATAAACACAGCCTGCAGTTCAGCCCAGTTTGGTCAAAAGGTCCCTGAATTTTTTGTTGCTTTTTCTCTAATAGTGCTGAAGGAGGCAGAACTTTTTAGTTTTTTATAGAATCTGTATAGTGCAAATGCTTTATTTTTGTCTACACAAAAGAATAAAGGAACTTTTGAATGAATACATTATACTGAATATTTTTCCAATGGAGCAGATCATCACAAATTAATAATTCATTCATTTCTGTCAGAACTGTCTGACTGGCGGAAAGTTGAAAATCCAGTTGGCTGTAATAAATTATGTAATTTCGGCATTTAAAAAAAAATTCTTACATGCCTTTCAAACCTGTCAGTGGGTTTTGGCCTTCAGGGGGTTATGGGTAATGACGCAATGAGATTTGTGCCAAAAGATTCTCATGCAGATTAAAAGATATCAGGGTCAGTTTCACACAAAATAATATGGCAACATAGGAAGCATTTGTTGAGATATGAAAAGCTGCAATTAGTCTGAAGGAATCTTCTACAATGGGCCTAATGAGCACTGTAAGTGCTGCAAGTATTAATACTATAATATTAAATGCTGGACAATCACATTGAAAGAACTACAGGCAAAATAGGAAAAAAATCAAGCCCCAAACTTTCCCTAAAGCATGCATTATTTTAAAGTCCACATGGTCAGCATTCCATTTCCAGCTGATGTAGATTAGTGCAGATGGACTGTATCTGACATGACATGGAGCAGGAAGGCTGCAGAAAACCAGCTGAGGATTAGACCTTTGGACTAAATGAAAAGAAGTGATGATTGTCATTCCTCTTTCTCATTAGGGGAAAGCAGTGTTGCTCCACCTCAGCCTTTGACAGAGGGCAACTGCAACTCCAGAGTGCACCTGAAAGAAATCACCAACCTGCCGCTGTGTTTCCGGAGGTTTCGCTGGCTGGTGAGCACCTGTAAAGATGGCTGGAGGGCCTACTACCGCCAGCCTGTCTTCCTGGCAGGAATGGGCCTGGCCTTCCTCTACACCACAGTCCTGGGGTTTGACTGCATCACCACCGGCTATGCCTACACTCAGGGCATTAGCGGATCCCTCCTCAGTCTGTTGATGGGGGTGTCAGCTATCACAGGGCTGATGGGCACCGTGATGTTCACCAGACTCAGGAAGACCTATGGCCTGGTCAACACAGGCATCATCTCCAGCTGCCTCCACCTGGGCTGCTTGCTGCTGTGTGTGTGCTCGGTGTTTGCCCCTGGCAGCCCCATGGATCTTAGCTTGCTGATGCCCTACATTACCTCCAATTCCTCTGCTGAGCTCGGCGGGATGGCAGGCCAAAGGCAAAAACACACTTACCCTCTGACAGGAGGCAGCAATCAGCCACTGCTGCCTGACCGGTCCTCCATCCACTGGACCAACAACACTGTGTTGTTTGACAATGTGCCGTCTGGCACAGCACCAGAGTCCTACATCTCCATTATCCTGCTGTTCTTGGGTGTCATCACCGCACGTATTGGTGAGTAGACAGACTCTATGCACAGTAAAACCTAAGTCATGCATGTACTGATATACAAAGCATAGGATACTGTCAGCTGCAGAGATGGGCCCATGTATTGGCAGTGGAGATTATCATCAAATAATGGTTTATTAAAAATGCATTGCTATATATGTTGTTTAAAGAAAACATAACACTTTTTGAGACAATTTTAAAAGTGTTGCCATTATGTAATCAATCTACCAGAGAGCACTGTCCTGCTTAATACATACGATACTATTAATAATATTACAGTATTTCTGGTATTTTACAACTTTTGTTAATGTGAAACAGTCAAGTTTAAATGTGATTAAATTAGATTTTAGGTGTCCTTAACAAATGCCAATGCTAGTATCTGGTAATAGTACTAAAGTCAGACTCTAGTTAGTCTCTCATAATCAGACCACTGTCTAGCTCTGACATATGGTCAAGTCACACCTTCTTATCATTCATATATGGAGATTTAAATTTAAAAAGATGTGGCACGTCAATATCTCTTTAGACCAATTACAGTTGTCTTGGGCGGGGCTAAGAAGACGACCACCAATGGTGTTCACTCAAAATAGTGTCTGGGAAACTGTTTTGGTTTAACATTTGCATGCTGGGAGGAAAGCACTGTCATTAAAATGTATTATTCGCTGAAGACAAAAAAAAAAAACAAAAAAAACAGGGCTGTCTTGCTGCACAATCCCTCTGCAAACTCGAAATTGTAATCCTGTTCACTAAATCACTCACTAATTTACTAAAAATAGTCGGAGGAATTGTTTCAATGGAATGCTTGCATGCAGGGAGGTGAGCACTAGAACACATTGCAAAGCACTTTGAATACCACGGTAGAAAAAAGCACTATATAAGTGCAGACCATTTACCATTTTAAAAAAATTTGGGGCAGTGGTGGCGCAATGGTTAAATCTCTGGGCTACTGATCAGAAGGTCAGAGGATCGAACCCCAATGCAGGCATTGTTGGACCCTTGAGCAAGGCCCTTAACCCTTCCTGCTCCAGGGGTAGCGTACCATGGCTGACCCTGCACTCTGACCCCAATTGGGATATGCGAAAACAACATTTCACAATGCTGTAGATGCTGTATTTGTGAGGAAACAAAGGTTTCCTCTTCACTGCAATTAAAATATATAATTCACCCGAAACAACTAGCAGGGCTGCTTTACTGCACCATCCAAACCTTCTGCAAAGCTTCAAAATTTCATGATACAGGTTGCTGCCTGGAGGCTGTTGTTGTTGCTTCCTGTAGTGAAAGGGATTTTGAAAATGGTAACATGCAGACAGCCGATGAGGAGAAGATCACTGAAAATGCCAAGCTCATACCTGCAATCTACGTATGGAAAGTCAGATTTGGCAGTAGTTCCCATCAATTCTAGTTTACCCAGCTGAATGAAGGCCCGGCTGTTAGACGGACTGGTTAATTAAATAGTCTGGTTAACTCTTAAACTCCTATGACAACTGTGTTTTAGGTCTCTGGTCCTTCGATCTGACCGTGACCCAGCTGCTCCAGGAGAACATCTGTGAGTCAGAGAGAGGAGTGGTGAATGGGGTGCAGAGCTCCATGAATTACCTGATGGACCTGCTTCACTTCATCATGGTGATCTCGGCTCCGCAGCCGCAACACTTTGGCATCCTAGTCATCATCTCTGTGTTATTCATCACCACTGGGCACACAATGTACTTTCTGTACGCACACAAAGCCAAAAGAAAACGCCGCCACGACACCTAAGGAGCAGACACAACTTACAACATCCAGGCATGAGATGCTCACCAGCACTGAATCCACTCTGCACCTCTGAAATGAATGTCTCCCTCCTGTTCCTCCAGCAATCTTATTGCAACACTCTGCTCCTGACTTAGCCATTCATTTCAGCACAACACAGCAAGTGCCTGCCCCACCTCGGTTGCTTTCTCCCTGCAGGGCCACGAGCTGACAGCAGCAAACAAGAACTCAGGTGAAGTAGAGTGGGAGACAAGCTCTCCCTTCATGTACATAAGTTGAGGTGGCTACAATAAATGCAGCAATGATACCTCCAGGGGGAAATGTCCTTATCTAGCATGCAACAGGACACAAAGGTAATGGCTAAGGCACCAGCACATGCCTTTGCAAGCGCTGCAGAATCACTGCAAGGCTTTCAACTTACATAGCTTTTTGGGTGGGAGGGTAGATGGATGGAGAGATTTTTCTAACCTTCACTCAGATGATACATGCACATACAGACAGGATTTTCACAAGTGGCATTGATGTTACTGATCCGTCCACTTGGAAATATTCCAGGATGTCCAGAAAGGAACATAAAGGGAACTAGATGTGAGATTGTTTGGTTACAAAAAACAAATCTGAAAGGCAGCCCCCCTTTTAATGGACAGAAGTGAAAGTATTTCCTTCCCCTGGTTTGTTTCTCTGTGGATGAATCAAGCAAACATTTACCTTTCTTTTATGCATGTAAACCTTATAGCTTATAGATTACAACAACGAAAACATCATCACATCGTACCATGTACTTCAGTCAAACTTTAATACAAACTATTTTATTCTTATTGCTTGTGTAGTTAGCTAAATAAAAAGTTTCCAAACTTTCCTATATAAAGAGTGATATTAATAGTTTCATAGAAAACCAAGTGGAAACCATTTTGTGACATGTTTGAAATCAGTGATAGCTACATGTCGACCTATGCTACTGGCAGTATTGTTTCACACTTTGCTTCATTCTCTTGTAGTTCTGATGAACTTAACATTACCTTACCTCAACTCAGAACAAGAACACTGAATACAACCTGGGAATTACTCTCAACTACTGTATGTTTTCATATCTCAGTCATGTACAGTGGGAATAACATCAAAGTTGAACCTTTTGTCATACAACCAGCATCACATCTCAATATATTTGTATCATTTTCCTGTGAAATTTCTATATTGTATGTTGTCCTCATTTTTAAGACTGATATTTATGATAATAAAGACAACTGAAGAGGAACTCTGGCCTCAAGTATTAGACAAATAACTATGTGTAATGCAAAACAAAGAGCTTTGCATCTTACAATAGATGGGTTTCATCTGAAAGTCATGTGTATATAGGCACATAACAGAATGTAATTTGTGACATTGTAAATGTATTTGGCCCTATTCTGTCACAGCCAGATACTTAAATAAAGTCATCAATTCAACCTTGACAAGTTTACATCAGTACTGGAATCGCTCCAATGGAACGGACAGCCACATGGTTTCTTATCTGTCCCTTATGGAGTCTGTATATTCGATGTGTGTATTTATAGAATCCTGTCATGTAATTTCCAAGCAGCTATTACAGAGTTTGATAACAGATTCCTTAAAAAAAAAACCCTGAACAGACAGTACAGCTAAAAAGCTTATATAATTTGGACCATAGGAGGCTGCCATATGTGGAGTTAATCCATCAACAATCAGAATCCTGCAGAAATATGTAAAACATTTCCACATGAATACTATGGTAGGGCTGCACAATTGAAATCCACTCACTCACACCATGTTACACCTGTTTTACTGCTGAATGCAAACAGAAAACCTGCACGGTTCTCATTTTCCATGCTCAATCTACAAGAGAAGTCTGTCTCATTGAATTTGCTCAGATTTAGGGTTCTTTGGCTGCACTGAGTTTTTAAAAAGATGACAAGATGTGGAGTGGAGTGGAGTGGAGTGGAGTGCACGGTAACATGAGCAAAGAACAAGACAGACACACTAATAATTAGGATTCGATTGCAAAATTTAACTTGTTAGTTATCTTGAAATTTAACATAAGAGGAGAAGATGCTGACCAAAAACTGGGCAGCATCTGTTGCCATGACACAAGAACTCATTTATTTCATTGTTTAAATCAGCACCACAAAGCTCTGCATGATGAGTGCAAAGCCAGATCTTGAATGCCATCCAAAGTGAAAAATTACTTTGAATGCTTTTGCCAGCGTTACGCCATATGAGACTTTTTTTTTTCATTGCAAATCTGCGTCCATAACTCTCCCCCCTCCCCCCGACAGTAATTCCAGAACAATTAATTCTTTCCAAACAGAGTTATTCCCATCATTTGGTAAAATTTCCTGTTTTCTTTCATACCGCAGAAAAACAAAACATTGCAATATCGGCAGCCATGAACATACCACAGCCTGGCCACATACAGTAGCTGTATGCAAATGTAATGACATTTGGCGTCCAGAAGAGGTCAATGTCACATCAAACGCTCATCACCACGCCGGTATCCAGTAGAAATGAGACAACACGCATGCAACACAACCCTAATGTGATATGATGATGATATGACTATCATTTACACATTAGTCCAGAGAGAATGAATGAAAGCACACAAGAGTGATGTTACATAACAACCGTCTAAAGTCTAGCTTTTCAAGGACTGAGGATTGAAAGAAATAAAAATCCAGTCAGCACTCGAGATTATCTGCAAAGTCCAGTATCACCATGATGCAAGTAGAACTGGATAATGATACAATACAGATATGCAAACATGCACAGATGACCAACAAGTCGCTGGCATCTGCAAAATTGCCACCATACAAGTCAGGTTTCCACTAAATTTACCGTTAGTGCTGAATAGTTTTTAGCAGAACAGTACACTGGCTTATATGGCTATTGGAAACCTTTGTATAATTCATCATTTCCATTCTATGATGATGGTAATGAGCACCAGCTTCTGCAACTATAACAAATCTCCAACATAAATTAAGGTTGTCAGGCTTCCATTACAATCTGTGTCAGTGTGTAGTTGCTCTGGCAATGTACTGAAGCAGTGGACAGGTTAGTGAAGGCAACTAGCCAAGAGAAGCTACTGTTGGACTGAGAGTGGGAGGCTGTTTTACTGGAAGCGGTACAAAGCACTGCAGACGTGATAAATTTTCAGCTGGAGAATGAATCGGTGGCTCATTCTTGTCCTGTTCATCTTTGCAGGCTCTGTGCAGGGCTGCCTCTAAGAAGCCCTGCACACAACTGAAAGGAAATAAAAAACATGCTACATTGTTGGCTTTTCCTGCCTTTTTTGTAAAATATGCAGGTCACAAAAAATATTTTAACCAAAGTAAGAATCAATCTCAACAACAATAACAAAAAACCCAAATGGACATTTTTAATGGCCCCCAGTGGCAGAAGCTGTGCTGGTCCAAGAAATACTTCAAAAAAACAAGGGTACTCTGCAATTGCCCATAGTATTTTCATGAATTTGATAATGGGGTGAGCTTCTTAAACGATGTGTTGAGTGCATTTAAATTCACTGAGACAAGTTTCCAGCTGTGCAAAACTCAGGTGACCAAAACATGAAAGGACAACACACCTAACACCCCATGCAGCTGCACTATGAAAGAGTCTTCTCCAAGTTTAGTGTAAATATAAAACATAAAACTGCTAACAGTAAGACATATTAGTTCTAAATAAGCACCACTTCAAAGTTCCTGCCTAGTGTGATAATGAGCTTCCATTATTTCAAAATCACCACAACATCGGAGAAAGTCCCTCAAGCAACGGATGCAGCCTTAACTCAGCCTGTGCTCAACAGCTCCATCTTCTGGTAGAAGTAGGAACACACAATGGGAAGCTAACAGAGTAGAGCAAGACAAAAACAGGTTGGCTTTATAAATAAAAGACTAACATAGACTCCAGACTCCTCTGAAGAGTGAAGCCAACATGAAAGTGCCCTAAACTTGCATTCTATCTAACAGCCAGCAGGGGGCGACTCCTTTGGTAGCAAAAAGAAGTCCAATTGTATAGAAATCAATGAGAACACAACCCTTCATTTGCGACCTCAGTTCATATTTTCCTAATGAGCTCATTGCGTCAATTTCTAGATTCAAAACTTTTTGAATTTAACATGATGTTCATTTTGTAAAATATGAGTCCATGTAGAGTCAGGTAGGTGATAAAGTAAGGCTACACTGTGGTTGAAAGGTCATTACTATATCACTGTGCATAGTATCTGGTTTCACGGCAACAGCAAAATGCCAAACTCAAAGCCTCAAAAGAAACCAGAGAATGACGTCACGGTTGCTACATACATCTTTTATATATGGTCTATGCATTAGGGGCTCAGAGCTAATGATCTCTCACAAGCCATTGTTGAAAGGAAAGCACCTTGGCAACACTTAGCATTGTTTTTAATGCATTTACGTATTCTCATCTGTCCACATGGGAAATTAAATTGAACATTATACTAAATCTTTAACGACTTCAGTCTCCAGGTTGCAACCCTTTAGTTCAAAGCATATAGGTTAAATAAAAACTGTAGCCAGAAATCTTCTTTGGATTTTATTGTTGCATTACCACATGAACATTATAAGGAAGAGATTCGCCACTTAAAGAATCCTGAATAGAAATCTATGCATTTTCAATTAAGTAACACCAAAGATGGCGATTGCATAGCACATGCCCCACTCCTCTCCCCAAAAAAGCCGATCATCTTGCTTCTAACAGACGAACCAGAAAACTATTCAACCAATTGTGTTGCTGCACTGAGCTTAACCTGAAGTTAAAGTTAATCAGATTTCACTGGTGATTCTATATATGCAGTTTTTACACCCTGGTGACCATTGAAATCGCAGTTACGGCTCTCTCCTCATTCATTTAGATTGGGAGCTGGCCTTATTAACCCAAAATAAATACCTGGCAGCCTTAACAAGATGTCTGCAAAGTGTTAAGACTCGCCTATAGGAACTTTGATTATTGTCAGCAAGTATAGCCAGGCTCAGATTGTAGTAGCCATGACTACTAGATGTCAGTAAGATTTATCCACGGTAACACCTGTCAGAATAGCTGATAAAGGTATATTGCCATGGCTAAAACTAGGACTTGAGGCTGTAGCTATTGTCATTGCTGTGCTGGCTTTGAGACTGTAGCGACTGTGGTGGCCAGTGGCTTCCTCTAAGGTTCTAACAATAGCTGTGGCTGTGATTGCAACAGCACATATTGCAGGATAATGGCACTGGCCAAGACAGTATTCTAAAGCAAGAAAGTTCAGCTGAGGAGTTTTGCCACACATCATCTTGCATTGCTATCAGATGCACCAATACAATGTATTACAACAGCACCAAATACTACAAAAGCCTCTACATGACTACAAAGCTAGTTTTCAACAAGGATATATTATTACAACCTCAAAGAAAATAGGATTTATTGTTGGCCTGTTATGTTGAACAGCATTAGTTAGAAACAGGCAATGGTGTGTCATCCACATGTAGAAAACAGGTTAATATATTTTAATTGTGTAAGCGATGAAAGGTTTTCATTCCAGACAGTCAGAAAGGTCTCCAGGGAGTCTAGAAACAGCAGCAGTTGTGTGCTGTGCTGCGGCACAACGTCCCCTTTTTCAAAAAAACTACTGTTTTCATCTATTTATATTAGCCCCAGTTTTTCAAAGGATGCTGTTTGGTTTCCCATTTCACTTGTGTGTATTTTTGATGTCATGCAGAAGTTTTCTGTTGTTTCTCTTGTTAAATATCGAACATCTAAGCCCGTGCAGCTGTAGGATTTCTGTACTTGAGTGGGATTTTGCAACAAGCTCAACAGAGTTTCATCAAGGTCCCTCACACCATCTCTGGTTTCATCACTTTTTTATTCTTTTTGCAGCACCGCAGGGCCTACAGTAACAGAGGAGCTCCCGTGGTTGTCATGGTAGTCCCTGGTTTAAAGACGGCAATAGAGCGAGCTCGCTAACAAGTCTGGCTTTAGGCGTTCTCACTTTGTAATTCGTTTACTTGTGAAACTGGGTCAGTGGTACCACATTAAAGCTGGATTTGTCCTCCTGGCTCTGTCTCAGTGAGGAACGTTTTCTTCCCAGAGTGAAATAGTGTGCGCAAAGGAAGCAACATGCAGTACTGTGGAAAGGACCGAGTAAAATCAAGCATGTGGTCAAATGAGGTCTTTTTCTTGGCTGGCAAAAATCAATTTTGTACACCTAATAATCTCAGAATGATGTTAAGGGAACTGGTTATTTCATTAAGTCCAACATGTTCTTTCTGTGAGGGCCATCTCCCCAATCAGTGAAGTCAAAAGAACAAAAGAGCCCAGTGGAATGATGGGACTCAACCTCCCATGAAAGAGAAACACCACCTAGAGATGGGGGACCTTTTCTCATTCTGCAGTTTGCTGTATCAGCAGTTTGGAGCGGCAGCACAATTGAATGGCTTTGCAAGGACCCAGTCAAGCATCACAGTGCTGACAGAGGGGAAAAAGATATAACGATAATAGATAAAGTGTTCATATGAAGAATTAATGTCCTTGCTTTACCTTGATCGATACGTGAAGGATCACATGGGGTCCTGTGGACGTTCGCCGGGCGACGGACAAGCTTCATTTAATTAGCAGCCGCTGGACAAGGCCGGGACGTTTGATAAAAACAGACACTTTGTGATTGCAGGGCAGCTTAACACAACAGGCCTGTATGGCAGCGGCATTAAAAAACTCCACAGGGTACTTTAAAAGGCTTTACTGTAGCTTAGTCATAAAAATAGCTGGTATTAAAGCTGTAACTCCAACTATAATTGATTGATACAGTGATTTTTTTTAATGTTGTTGTGTGTTGTTCTGTTTATTAAATTTACAGTAAATCAATTTAGTGCTGAAACAAACAAACAAACAAAAAAAACAGTTGACCAATAAATAATCAGCAACTATTCTGATGATCAATTAACCGTTAAAAAACATCAAACACAAGTTGCTTCCATCTTCTGCAAATTCAGCTACATACACTTTTCTATCTACCTCACATCACAGCTTTGCACACATGCATATTTATGTATTCACCACTGGTAAACACTTGTATATATTGCATATATTGTTTTTGTTGCCTGTAATTTGACTTATCTTTCTTTCTACTTATCTATCTTTTCTTATTTTTATATATTTATTATCATTTTTGGACCCCAGTGCCAATTTCATGCCATCTCATGTGAACACGTGTGCTGGTATGACAATAAAGAACCCTGAATCCTTGAATCCTTGAATCCTTCTCCAGTGTAAAGTAATGCATAAATGGTTTAAACGGTTGGTTTTACAAAAAACTAAGCAATTTTACATGATTATTGCTGATTTGGTGTTCTTTTCTGACATTTATGCTCCGTAATTAATTGGTTAATTGAGAAATTCATTAAATTTATCACAAGTTAATTTAAAAAAAACCCTTAATCAACAAATTATTTCGTCTAAAAGTATAAAATGCCAGATAATAGTAAATAAAACCCTTCAAAATTTCCATAAAGTCTTCAGATTGATTGTTTGTTAGATCAGCTGATCCAGATATATAACTAATATGGAAATATGGAATGTCTCATAGTTTAGATGCTGGAACCAGCAAATTTCCTGATTTTTTTTTTTTTTTTTGTGGTAAACTGCGTTTATTAATATATTCTTGATGCTGCTCAGTGAACAAATTAGTTTTTAATTATGTTATTTCTCACCACAAAACAGTTTCTGCTCTACCTGTTATTAAAAGGCTGTTGTTAGTTCTTTTAATTCCCCTTGCTTCTCCAAACAACAAGCAAATGTTCCACACAGCAAAATCACACATGCATCCTAAATGAACTGCCTCCTCAATCTCTCTCCACCTCATTACTAAGTGATAAATATGCTGGATAATTTACCTCAACAGATCAGTAACTTCTGCCTGCCTTTATAGGGGACAACAGTTTGATGTATTGTATTCATTCTGCCTGAAACAGTTAAGTATTGTTTGTCTCTACACACGTAATATCCACATCTCCACCCTGACAAGAGTCTGACCTTCTAGTGTGAAGTACCCTGCCCAATCCTGACTCTCCACTCTCTCCCACTTTCGGGAGATTTTCAAACTTCCTTTTTGGGTCTGTCTGGCTCACCAGATGTTTCCTGAACCCACTGTGTTCCCAACTCGCCCCCCTCCCCGGTGGTGAAAAGGCAACAAGGAGGAAGGAGAATGAGGGACTCTCTCATTCACGCTCAGTGCAGCCGACTCTCACACAGAGAGACACCTGGAGTCCAACAACTGATCAAATACTTTCTGTGTGTGCCCATCTGCTACAAAGCTGACTAAGGCATCCAGCAACTGGGACTTTGACTTTAGCTGCACTGACAGAAAACTCACTAACTCACCTGGACAGCATATATACAAGCACACACTGTATACTCACTGGTTTTTGAGCTCCTCGTCATCTTCTAGATTTTTATTTTTAAGACTTGTGTGACTTGCTATTTTGCCTGGTGGGAAGCCAGCAGTTTGCCAGCTGGCAATGTCGTGGGACTGTGGCCTCAGGTACATGTTCTCGGTGCCTCCGGCACTGCAGCAGGGCAGCAAGTGCATCCTGCATGACAAGGAGGACCTGTCCAGACTGGAGATGGTTCAGAGACTGGCCAAGGACGGATGCCGCTTCCTGCAAAACCACAGCAAAGGTCCAGAGAAGACGACTGAGGTGAGATACAGGGCACACACTCCTGCAGATAGAACTTTCACTGTTATATTTCACAACTAAACATGCAAATGCATTGACACAGAAATGCAGCTAGAGTGTGAAATGCTGCACCCTTTGATGCCTTTTACAGAATCTTTGGCTTTGTGACAGTGAAAAATCAGACAAGGTGCTTATCAGATGATAATATGAACCCTGCTCACGCTCTCTCCTTGAATATTCAGTTAGATTCACTCACGGCTGCACTGTTTTGTTTTGTTTTGCAAGCATTGTGCCTAACCATCCTTCTTCACACTCCCTGCAGTGTTCCATTAATCAAACTGATGTTAATTTGCAGTCTGTTTTTATTGGCCTCCATACAGTCCATTATGTCTCTGCTCCTGCTGGAGATCACTGTTATCAGTTAGATTATGTGCAGATTAGAGAATGTTTCTTCATTAAGTGCAACAGAATAGTGTCTCGACTACTGCAAAAGAGATCTAAGTACACTATTCATCATAAATTAATATTATAAAGGCACTGTATTTGCTTGATTCATCTAGGTCTATATACAGGTGTCGCTACATTACTGAAATTAAACATACTTCTACTGTATAGTCATGTTCTGTCAGTGTGGCACCAGCTTTACAGTATCCAACAGAAGTGAGTCCACACCTTTGCAATATTGCTTAAAATTAAATGATTCAAAACTAAATCAGCTCTCAATAATTGCATTATTGTTAAGTTAATAAGTAGAGCGCTACCTCTTATAAACAATTTAAAACGCTTTTGAATGACTATATTGAAAAAACAGGCTCCAACTCAACTCAGTTATCATGGCTGCAAATGGAAAAGAATTGTTAGAAGAGCTAAAAAATCTGATTGAGAGTCTTCACTAAAGATGTAAAAGGACACTGGAAGATCAATAACCAACTAAAAACCTGTGGAAACACAGTTGCAGCAGTAATCAGGTTGTAGAGAATGAGCCATAGTACCACTAATCAGAGCTGTCATGGTCGTTCTCCTAAAATGATGCCTCGGACAGTGCAGTATTTTTGCAACGAGCTCTAAAAGAACACACACATACACGCACACACATCACACACAACAGGCAGACAGGTGCTTCAGACTTGGCACAGCACTTAGCAGTGGAAATCAGAGTTGCTGTGACAGCTCAGACAGTGTGAAGGACAGTTCATAATGTGAATGTCTATGGATGGCATCCAAGAACAACACCCTGGCTTGCTGTTCAGTACAAAACTACAGTATGACACTTTGCTAAAGGATATGAAAAGATGAAAGCCCGACGATCGTTGGGAGAGAATACATTGGTCAGATGAAGATAAATTTGTTGTGCTCAGATGTGAACCTGACCAGGACAACCACAGTGAAGGCACAGACCTGACAGTGAAGCACGGCGGTGGTAGTGTGATGATTTGGGGCTCCATGAATGCAAAAAGGTGTTGGAGATGACATTTATAGATGCACCATGAATGTCTGTGGATAAACCAAAATACTGGCCTATGATGTGACTCCCAATCTATAGAAATTTGGCAGAAGGGGAATATTTTAGCACAATACTGATCCAAAGCACAAAATCAAGAGTTTATGAAAAAGTAAAAAGTGAAACTTACAACCTCGTCAAGTACACTGCCTGACTTGAAACCAGTATAACATCGTTGGGGACACGTTGAGCGACACAATGATGTAGATGAAAAAAGCCACTGATTAAGTCTGTCATCAAAGATAAAGGTGGGCATTCAAAGTATTGACACAAATAAAAGCTATGAATGTCAGTAATGAAATGTGTACAGATTTGTGTTGCATTGAGCTCCTACTGTGGGGCCTGTAACATTAATATAGTAAATCTAAACTGTTAGCTTTTAATTTTACATCAAAACAGATACCCTACTGCTCAGCCTTAGAAACTATGCAATTATTGTAAGGTGATACACTTTGGAATCATTTGACATTTAAGTGATTTGCACTCACCCAAGCATAGCCACCAATCTGTCATTCCTGAAAATGCAGCTACAGGTACTGCACGTTCACTTCAACCTCCACTTTTTTTTAAGAAACATTACATCATCCGCAAATTAGCTGCGTGGGAGCCGCCTGATTGGCCAACCTTGTGGTGGGCTCTGCTTCTCCCTTCCTGCCAGCTGTGCGCTGAACCGCGAAACAATGGCAGGAAAAAGTTGACGCGAGCGGCCAGACCACCATGCCAAGACATTGTACGGTTTCTGGGTGGATTCCCGAACGTCACTTCTCTGACCTTTTCTCCACCGCAAGGCTCCTTATCTGTGTTGGTATTCAAGAAACAACCTGTCACCTACACCGAGCCCACTTCAAATGTTAGAGCTACACAACACAATGCTGCATTTTCATTGTGTTGTTTTACTGACATGCCAAGCCTCTCGTGGTCTAAATGTTAAAAAACATGAGTACACAATAGCACGTGTACATACCACTTATAATCCCAGCGATAATGGCCACAAATGGTGACCTTGCACAGTTAATGCTCGACATTATTCAGACCCATGAATGGTACGTGAGATTATCTGGGGAGTATTTCTCGGTTATAGGGTGCTTTAAAGTAATCCAGGGATGCTACAATGCACATACTTTATTACATGTGACTCATAAAGGATGTCTAAGCTCAGATATCAAAGAGCTTAGAAATCAGTTAAATCCCAGCTGCTGGAAACATGGACGCTTAATATACAGTATGCCTGTGAAAGTGTGTGAGTTTTTAGTGCAGGCAGATCATGAATGTTATGCAATCTCCTTTAATCTTGCTTCATAGTTCAGAGGCTATTCATATTTAATTGTACTTTAAATTAAGCTATAAATATAACAGTTTGGAAATACTTCTCAATTGCTTTCTATTCTTTAGGGGTACTTTCACATCTGTTGTATTCCTACGCCTTACGTAATGTTATTGAAACAGCTTGATATTCATTTGCTCAGTGCATCTAATTACAGCATGCAGCTACTTTCCCCTGCTACACTATCAAACATCGCAGGAAGCACAAGAAAGCTTATATGCAAATATTTTATATAACATGTGTGCACTCTTGTGTACTGTATATAATCTGAGCTCACACAGGAAATAAGAATTTCACTGTTGGAGACGATGAGGCGCATCTGCATCAAAGGTTTCTTTGAAAACAAGTGTGAATTTTTCATCTCCTGCTGTGTTTCATATTATGCAGGCCAGACAGATATTAGTAAAAATCTTTTATGATGTGGACATCGCAGTTTTGGTCAATTTTTTGTGCAGTCAATGGATTATTATTATTTATCATTCTGTGATTATATTAGATATTATCTGTAATTTAACAAAACAGGGAAAAAGCTGCAAAATAACAGTAAATTACTTAACAAATACTTTTTGAAACATTAACTTTTTACAGTGTGAAAGAAGAAAGTACGTCTTTAGCACTAGTGTACTGTATATACCAATCAGGCATAACATTATAACCACTGACAGGTGAAGTGAATAACATTGATCATATTGGTACTATGTGCTGTTCTGCTGGAAAACCTTGGATTTTAACATCCGTGTTGATCAGACTTAGACACCAGAATAAACATTGTCCCACAACAAGCACACTCCATCATTCAAATGGAAATCCCAAATGTCACTGGCCTACCCCCGCAGGAAAATGCATCCCACCAGATGGCAACAACATCAAACAATCAAGAACCTGACAATGAAGAACATGACAATGGCCCAACATGTTGATTTGACCTCCAAACTTCCTACACCCCATTCTGATCAAGCATCAATAGGAAGCAGTGGAACAAGTTTGATTGACAGAGGCCCCACTGCACAAGCCAGAGTACCCAAAGGATCCAGTGCCAACGTCCTGGTTCCAGACCCCATAGGACACCCTGAGAGGTCCTCTTGTCCATGTCCAATGGTTCAGAGCATTTTGGACCACATAAGGGGACCAACACAATATTAGGCAGGTGGTCATAATGTTATGCCTGATTGGTGCATAATCAAAGCTCATGCAGCAAATAAGAATTTCACTGTTGGAGTTGATGAAGTGCATCTGCATCAACTGGTGTGAATTTTTCGTCTCCTGCTTGTGAGGAATTAAGACAATCCTTCACCCTGTCAGGTCTGACACCTTCCAGGTCTCTTTAAGTGTTTCATACCATGCGTGCCAGACCTGCTGCAGCAGCATAAAACACTTGCAGACAGAAAATGTCCCTCTAGACAGCAGAATGCATCTGGAACCCCTGAAAAAGACTGAGAAGCTTTCGGCAGGACGTGACTTTGTGCACAGGCCCGATAAGTTGCTCTTGTGCTGACGCTGTCGATGCTGAGGAGGATTTAAGTAACTCTAAGTCGAGGTCAGCTGGAGGCTAAAGTCTGAACTGTGCTGCTCTGTCTCATTACAAATATCCACTCTGATGGCCTGATTGTTTTCTGTGTTGGGACACTGGTTACCACAAAGCCCAGTGCACACTAAGCAGCAGCCTGCAGCAGCTGAGGCGGGATCAATAATTCATTGTGAGGAAAGGTTTGTTTGCTGTTTGACCCATTAGTGACACACCGAGACATTCGGTTAATTATAGTCAGGAATTCACCTCGCTTTACGGTCACGCTTAGAGAGACAAAAATGGTGTTCTGGTATGTGTTGGGCAGCAAGTAATGATTATTTTCCTGATTAAACGATTGTTTGGTCTGTAAAATGTCAGAAAATGATGAAAAATGTCAAAGATGATGCCCTCAAATGTTTTGGTTTGTCTTGAACCCAAAGATGTTCAGTTTTCTGTCATAGAGGAGGAACGAAACCAGTAAATATTTAACTTTAAGAAGCTTAAATCAGACAAAAGTACTTAAGTATCTAAATAGTTGATGATTAATTCAATAGCTGACAATTTATCTATTATTTGATTTATTGTTGCAGCTCTATTTATAACTTTGATGTCATTCAAAGTGCAAAGCATGTGTTGATAATGACAGAAACACCAGTGCTAATCAGCGCAGCCTTATCTTTTGGGGAATTCTATCAATTGTTGTTGTTAAAGAATGTCCAAGAAGTCGCCCTCAAATGTGCTGTTTTGTCCAGAGCCCAGAGATTTTCAGTTTTCTGCCATGGAGGAGGAACAAAACCAACAAATATTTAACTTTATGAGCTGGAATCCAATCATTTTTCAATGTTTTTCCTTAAAAATACTCAAACTGTCTAAATAGTTGATGATTAATTTAATAGTTGACAACTGATTGATTAATCGATTTATTGCTGCAGCTCTTCTTATGACTTTGATGACGCTCCAAGCACACAGTATGTAAAAACAGAAACACCGGTGCTAATCAGCGCTGCCATATCTTTTGGGGAACTTTCTGTCTCTTTTCTTTTTGTCATGCTGCTAACCTCATGTCATACCCTGAGTCCTGTGACTGGATAATACAGTCTCTCGCAGGATTCATAACATGAGAGCTTTTTTGTGTATCTGTATTCATGTGACTGTGTGGATACGAAAGGAATGAATTAACGTGACGTCATCTGAGTTTAACAGATGCTCCTTAGAGGCTTGAATCACAGCACTAAAGGAACTGACAGCAAACATTGCAGTTAATAGTCCTTTTTAAGTGGTTGAAGACAGCTCCGCTGCTTAACTGTGTAACATTAATACTGCAAATGTGGCCCAGTGAGGGATGGACACTGTTGTGCATCCTTGTTATATTAGATAATGCATATAAGCCATGTAAATACAATAACTGTGTGCAGCGTATCCATAGCATGCTTGTTTGTCCGTATACGTCCACAGACCACTGGTGACCGTTAATGTGCCAGGAAGTCATGCTTAACTGGACGACCCTGGATGCATCTCTGCAAAAGGCAATTAGGGCAGCAAACTGCAACCACTTCCAGCCTGTCTGCCCGGCTAATTGCATGAACAGAGGCTTGTGTTGCATTGACTGATGGGTGAGGAGAGGCGGGAGGAAGGGTGAAGAGGGGGGGGTTACTGATGCAGGATGCGTGCAGCATACAGTGAACTCCTCATTAAGACCAATATCACTGATCCAGATCCTCTGTTGTCAGGCTGCCACCAGGCATTAATATACTGCAACAATTTACATTTCTATGTAAGCTGTTAAGAAAAAACAAAAAAACATTTTAGATGCTTAAAATAACAATTGTGAATTTCTAGACTGTCCGGTTACGTACAGCAAGATATCAATGAAATTACAGAATGCATGTATCTAGTAAACAAAATACAGGTACCCTTGTATTTGTTGAACATTTAAAACCACTGACATTAAGCACACTAGAAAAATATCTTCTAAAAAATATCTTAAAAAATAAAAAAAATTGGCATCAAAGGTAAAAACAGTAAAATAGTGTTACATTCAAAAACTGTAAAAATTGTGAAAATAAAGGTAAATATCTGTAAATTATTAATACATTTTTTTATTTCATAGCGCCTTTCAAGACACTCAAGGACACTTTACATTGAATTAAAAACACAATAAAAATAAATAAAAACAATAGACAAAAATAAAGAGGAAACAGTGAGATTACGGTGGATATGCAGATTTAAACAGATGAGTTTTGAGTCGAGATTTGAACTGAGGAAAAGAAACGGTGTTGCGGATGTCAGGTGGGAGTGAGTTCCAGAGTTGGGGAGCAGAGCGGCTGAATGCTCTGCTCCCCATGGTGCTGAGAGATGGAGGGAGGAGGAAGACCTGAGGGAACGTGTGGGGGTGATAATATGGAGGAGATCAGACAGATAGGGTGGGGCGAGGTTGTGGATGGCCTTAAAAGTGAACAGAAGTATCTTGAAAATGATCCTGAATTTGACTGGGAGCCAGTGGAGCTGCTGGAGGACGGGGGTGATGTGGTGAAAGGAGGGGGTTTGAGTGATGATGCGGGCTGCTGAGTTTTGGACCAGTTGGAGTTTATGGAGGGATTTGTGGGGGACACCAAAGAGAAGTGAGTTACAGTAATCTATACGTGCAGTGACGAGGCTGTGGACCAGGATAGCTGTGGTGTGAGGGGTGAGAGAGGGGCGGAGGCGATTAATATTACGAAGATGGAAATATGCAGACCGAGTGATGCTATTAATGTGGGAGTGGAAAGATAGTGAACTGTCGAGGATGACACCCAGACTCTTAACCTGAGGGGAGGGGGACACTGTGGAGCTGTCAATAGTGAGGGAGAAACTGTTAGATTTTGATAGTATGGACTTGGTGCCAACAAGAAGAAGTTCTGTTTTATTACTGTTTAGTTTGAGGAAGTTTGAGGTGAACCAGGATTTAATGTCAGAGATGCAGTGGGTGAGGGAGGAGGGTGGGAGAGTGGAGTTTGGTTTACTGGAAAGATAGAGCTGGGTGTCATCCGCGAAGCAGTGAAAATGAATACCATATTTACGGAAGATATTGCCGAGGGGGAGGAGGTATATGATGAAGAGGAGGGGCCCCAGGACGGAGCCCTGGGGCACACCAGAAGTGACGGGGGAGGGTTGTGAGGAGAAGGACTTGAGCTGGATGAACTAAATTATTGATATTTTTTAAATACAGGAAAATTGTGATTTTACAGTCACACTGTAAAAAAACAGATATGTTCAAAAATGTAGATTTTTTGATGTGAAAATGACAGTTTTGGCCTCTTTTTGCAGGTAATGTGTAAATAATATTATTTTCTGTGGTTTGACTAGATATAACCTGTAAGTACACAAAACAGAAAAAAAATCTGTAAAATATCAGTAAGCTGTAAAAAAAAAATAGTACAATTGTACTTTTACTGTCTTTCACTAAGTATTTTGATTTGTAAGTGGTGAATCAAAAACTGTAAAAAATGGTGTAAACATTGGCAAATCTGTAAATCATTGATGTTTTTAGCTGATTTAAATACAGTACACAGCATATTTTTAGAGTGACACATTGTAAAATTACAAATACGAGTAAAAATACAGATTTTTTTGATGTGCACATTTTTAAATATTAAAAATAAAAATATTTTTTATATGAAAATGACAGTTTTGACCTTTTTTGTGCAATCAATGCATTAGATTATTTTGTCTTTGATTTTACTAGATATAGATATAGATATTATGTAACAAATACTTTTTGAAACATTAATTTTTACAGTGTGAAAGAAGAAAATACTTCTGTAGCACTTTTACTGTGTTTTAATTTGTAATGTGGTGATTGGGTGACACTGTTACTAAGCAAGAAAGCAAGAGATGAAGTGAAACTGAAAGTTTGCAGTCATGACTTTATCATTTATGGCACCTGGAGGTGGTCAAACGATGAGGAAATTCAATGTGCACTGACGCCAGAAAAACTCTGAACTCCTAAATCTATTGTTCTATGCTTGGTTTAGCCATCGCACAGCTTGAAAACACACCGCCCCTAGACACCACCCATAATTTAATAAGCTCTGCACATAAATCAGTAATTAAAATATGTGAGACTTTTATGTTAATCCCATGAATGGGCTCCACCGATAAGGACTGAATAATGATATATGGAAATTCTCTTTCATTTACAGTGCTGTGGCTTTGACAGAGCATTATGATGGAAATCAGTGGTGATTTGTGCGAGTGGGAGAAAGTACAGGGGGGAATCTCCTTGGTGATAACGCTCTCTCTCCCCCCTCCTCCTCCCCACCGGTGTGATTCTCTCTCCAGCCCCAGAGTGACGAGGCAGTCCGCTTGTGTCTGAGGGAGAGGGGCCACGATGTGCTGGTTCTCCAGAGAGTGTCGTCACAGCAGCCAGCCCTCTCTGCGTCGGCGAGGGGAGGAGGGGGGAGGGAGGAGGCGAGGAGCAGGAGGTAAGCCTCTCCACTCTTCCCCCCCCTCCCCATCCAGATTCCCTCCCTCTCTCACTATCTCCCTCAGCACTCTCCCTCTCTCTCATCATTCTCCTTCTCTGTCTCTGCGGATCACACACACTCAGCGCTTGCATCACAACTCCCCTCACATACATTAAATACATACAAGTGAGCAGCATGGGACTGTGAGGCTCTGCTGGCAGCTTTTCCATTCAAGTCATCCAAGAGTGAGCAGACCGGGAGACCTCAGTGGAGGGACAGACAGCAGCAGCAGCAGCAGCAGCAGGAGTGAAGCAGCTGCAGGTGGATGGATGGATGGATGGGTAAAGGGGTCGTGCAGCAGTAACCACGGCAACGTTGCCGGCGTAAGGGCACAGGGACTCTGCAAGGATGGGATCTCGGCTGCAGGAGGAGGGCAGGCTGCTGCACGCCGCCTTGGTGGAGCAGGAGGAGGACGAGGAGGACGAGGAGGGCTCCGAGGAGAGTAGCAGCGACGGCACCAGCCGGGCAGAGCCGGTGACCGTGCCCACCTTTGATGTCCCCTACTTCCGCTACATAGATGATGAGGGGACGGAGGGAGAGGAGGAGTGGAGCAGCAGCCGCTCTCTGTCCTCTATTGAGGAGGACTCGTCTACTGACTCTGTTGTGTCCGACAGGTATGTGGTCGTGTCGGGGACCCCTGAGAAGATCCTGGAGCACCTGCTGAGTGACCTGACACTGGACGAGGACCGAGGGACAACGCTGGGCAAAGAGTCAGGTCAGCATGCAACTTAGATGTCATGAATATCCATCCTCCTTGTCCTTACTTTGATTTATCAGTGAGTGAATAGCAGAATATTTAACTTTATGACTGCAGCAATCTTGAGGTGGAGCTCCATTAATGTTTTTCTCTGCTTTTAAAAGACAAATAGACAGAGAAAAGAACTTTATCCTCTCCCCATCCCTCTCTTTGGCAGATGAGCTGGGACAGCAGGCCCCTCTGGGCAATAACACAGAGCTCATCATGTGCCGTGAAAGCCATTAAGTTTGAATCTGTTCATTTAAAAGCCTTTGACAGTCATAAACGTTGCCCCCATCCTTTGAGCGATGGTGTATCGTGCCGTCTGACATGCAGTCCAGCCTCGCAGCGGCGACAAATCAACACATTTCCTCTCATCCCAGCAGGTATGAGATAATGTGACACTGTTGCCAAGGCAGAGGAGACGCTCTGTTGCTGGAGCTGGAAAGATAGCTCGATGAGAAATGATGACTGAGAGCACGGGAGAGGGGAGGAAGAAAAAAAAGAGGAGGAACAATGCAGGGAGAGAAAGAGGAAACAAGCATCAAAAGAAAGAAGATACAGGTTTTTTTGTTTGTTTCCTGGGAGGTGGAGGTGGAGGTGGTCACAGATGATCTCTCATCAGGAAGGAGGCAGGTGAACCACATAGCAGAGATCATTACTCATGCTGAAGTGGAAGTGAATGAAATTGATCCTAATATGCTCTCAGGGGTGCAAGATGGGGCATTTTTACATGAGCAGGAGAGTTATATTTTACGTTGAATCACCTGTTACAGCTGCAATATTTGAGGATTTAATATCGATGTAGAGTAAAACATGAAGTTAATCAGTCCCATCGTACTTTCAGTTAGAAAAATGTATCTTAGCTAAGTTTTGCTGGGCTCAGAAGGGCAGTGCATTGTCAATGAAGCACTCACCATTAGTACATCTTGAAATGAGTGTATTGAAGTTAACCCTCCATAGGGAACAGTGGACCGGAGCAGGATGCTGAGCGATGTCCCAGGGTCAAAGAGCCGGAGACCTGAGGACGACGAGTCCTGAGCAGCAATTGATCTGCACTCAGTAATGTCTAATAGTCTGACTCCTGCTGGCCTTGGGTCTCTCTCAGCGTGAAGCTGCATTTGCTCTAGCTCTGCTGTCTTTGGAGGTTCAGCCAAGCAGAAGCCCGATAGCATGAGATCCTTGATTTCATCAAAAAGAGATTTATCTTAGCATCCAGCACCTCGGTGTGTCTCTCAGGGACGGCTCAGAAAAACTGTGCAGTGACATGACTGATGTTTGCTGCAGATTATTGATGTGTTTGTGACTTACATGCAGTGGGGCGCATTAGAAAAGCCAATTTTATCTCGTTATGGCAGCACTTGCTCCCATGTTTGCTCAACATTACGAATGCAGAGGAGCCCTTTCTGTCTTCCTGCAAGAGATGGCACTTTTCTGAAAAACCGCCACAGGCACATTTGAGGAGAAGCAAATGTGAACCACTGCAGCAGCCTGTGCTGTGTGGATGTGTTAGCGTTTCCTTAGCATTGTGGACTGCATTCACAAGTGTTCAGCATTGCATTTCTTTCCTATGCCCAATCTCTGAGTGCAGCTATTGATTCCTGCTCTGCACAGCTCGCACGCTGCCAGCTCTGAAAAACATGTAATGGAACATTTGTGTTCCTAATGAGAGGATGTTCCAGCTCTTTTAGTGGCGCGCCGTGTGGGGGGGATGTTGATGCTCATTTGTAGTCACAAAAACATCACATTAAGTGAAAGAAACATAAAATTCAAGCACTCTAAATGCTGAACGATGATGGCTTCTGGTGGGTAGTGAGTAAGTAAGTGACACTGACATGCTTGTTTCAAAGGCTGCATTGATCAGTTTTATAAGTGCTTATTGAAATGCAGAAAGGATTGGCACGTTGACTGACAAGTTGATTGATTTCACAGTGAACGGTGGCAAGTTAGATCAGTGAATCAATTCTGTAATTCTGTAATTTGTTTTGGTCTGTGTGCATGAAAGCGGAATTATGTGTGGTGCATTTTTGAATTTCTACATCCTGCATTTACTTCTCTGATCTAACTACATAGATGGCAACTGGAAATCTTAATAAATCAGCCCAACAATGTGTTAAACTTTATTTACAATTCATGAATAAATGCCTTTGGGTTATGAAACAAACACATCCTCTGCAAAATTGTTTGTGTTAAAATCCTTATCCAACAGGACAGCCCCCCTCTTTTTTTTGCAGTGTTACCAGAAAAACTTTAGACTTGAGGTCATGAAATTAAATATTTATTCTGTTTTCCCAACTTCAAGAAACTTGTAAAGCCTGGGGAGTGTGTGAGCTCGTGAGAAAGTGGTTCAGTAGGATAGCTGGGAGGAAATACACACAGTAGTGCAGAGTGAATGTGTGTGTAGGCAGGTAGAGTACAGTACGTGGGCGGGTTGGTGGTCCCTCCTGTGTTGTTTACCGGCTCTGCGTTGAGGTACGTTACTGTATCCTTTATGGAAGCTGCGCGAGTGTGGAACCTCTCATAAGCAATGAGTGATGCATCCACAGCTGCCCCGCATGGATTAACATAATGATGTCAGGGAGTCCTGCGGACCAGAACGCACACAAAGGCCCGGGGAAGGCAGTGTGAAATTAAAGGGAACAATTTACAATTCTGGGTCTGAGGCACACTTACAGAGGGGTTGTGAGGAGGTTGGCCCTAATAGGATTTGTAAAGCTTTTCGCTTGTGGCAGGGCATTATGTCTGGGAGTTAGTGGCCTTCTCTTTCTATTTTATGCCTTCAAATTTTTTCTTCTGTGACAATTTCTGAATTAGCACTTTGAGGGCAATGTCAGATGAATAACTCCTCACATTTTATCAAATACAGAAAGAGATTCATGTGTGATTTTTAAATTAGTCGCCCTGAATCTTTCCCTCTATCATGAAAATTCAATGCTAAACCCACAATGATGATGCTATTGGTGATCTGCTTGACCAGGTTGATTTAATCCATTTATCGAAAACAAATTTCCAAGCGTAACCTTGGAGAGGAATCACAGAAGGAAGGATACAGTGGCAGAAAGTGCACATTAGGATGATGGCTAAGCTGTATCAGATTGCTTTGCCATAAGCGAGATAAAAGAATGAAAACACCGACTTCATCAGAGGTCAGAGAGAGTCACCTGACACGTTAACATTACTGGCTTATCGCCGCTGATACAGGCCGCAGTGGCGGATGTGTGAAAGTGAAGATAATGCCAGTATAATGCCAGTGAAGGCTCATTTGAACTTGTTGGAGCAAAAGTGGAACTGGAGATTCCTCATTGAACAATACGGCTCCCATTGTGTTTGCCTCCAAAATGCGTGGGCTTAGTGCTTGTTAACTGATATTTGACAGTAAAGAATGAGCTCTCCTTCCTGTGTTATTAAGGCGCAATAGGAAAAATGGAAACCATCTCAATTAGAAGTGGAGCCCTCAGCAGACATTAATCATACAGTCGTGAAGGTCACAAGTGTACCTGCCCTTCAGCATCCTGTAGAACAGAGTGAACCTAATGAGGCTGTGTACATAAGGGCTTCACCTCCTCAGCATGCTAGCTCTTAAGTTTTATTACTTGAAAATGCACCATTTTTGCCCATTATCAATAATGCATTTCTCTTTGCAGATACACTTCTGGATGACTTTCTGCTCACCTACCCAGTGTTCATGTCAACCAGTGATTTATGCCAAGCTCTACTGGGATAATATCCTTGAACAAAAGGGAATCTATAAAAATAACTACACATATATACACATCTTTTCTGAAAACTGCAGCAGAAATAGAGGTTTTATACAAAAAAGTGACTGCTTTGTTGATTCAAAGCTGCTTCGCTTCACTCAGCTGTGTTTATCCACCTTGCCACCTATCCCTAAATCAACACATAGCCCCACTCAGTTCATACTGGATTGCTGTTCTGCGTTTGATGCCAGCAAATATACAGTGTCCCACCCATCCTTCTGTTGCTGAAACCTTAACCTACTCTCACCTATTGCACCAAGCGTCACAGAGGCAAAGAGGACCGGAAGGAGGCTCTGGAGAGGAAACAAAAACTCCTGCACCTGGTGTCGCAGTGGATGTCTCTCTGCAAAGACTTCCTGAGGGAAGACGAGCATGTCAAACTCTTCATGAAGGTAGGAAACACTGGGAACACGGAAAAGGGTGGAAACTGGGTGGGTGAAGTTAATACGGGAGAAATGAAAAATGACATTTCCTTCCAGACTTTGTATCGTTACGTGCTGGATGATTCCTACGAGCACCCAGCCCTGGAGAAGGATGTGGGGGAGTTGCAGAAGCTCTACCAGCTGCACCGCAGACAGTGAGTGACCAACTTCAATACAGATGCAGTAATTCAATACATGCACACTTGGAAAAACAACCTATAAAACAGAGAAACTGATCATGTCTGGGTATGTCCATTATCCAGCTGGAGATCTGAAAGGAAGCAGAGACACTCGCTGATCTCTGGATACAAAGACGGAGCTTCTTCTCTGCTTGGTGTCTTTCTTTAGTCCCTCATCAATGAAACCATTCAGATACTGACAAGTAATTGCAGTGTCCTGGGGTGTTGTGCTCAGAAATATGAAGGTCACTGAGTTCCTTATCTTGAATCAGATGAAGAAACTGAGGAAATACAGCTGTCAGAGATGTTGCACGTCACTCACCATGTGTGGATTCCACGGATAAACAACACAAAGCGTGCATGGCGTACTTTTTGATCCACCACTTGTTTACTGGACTCTATTTCAAGCCAGCTGACTGTGAATGGTGTCAAACACATGAGCATAATCGCGCATCTGTATATAAAAACACAGTGATTCACATCAGTGTGGCTTCAGACTTGTTCAGTCATCAAGCCATTATGCAATGTGATCCAGAATCTGAATAGAAAATAAGGAGAAAAAAAAGGAAATGGGCATGCTGATAGAAAACGTAGTGTTACATATGGATTGAGAGTGCATTACAGTTTAATAAAATCGCAAAATAAGTGTCACAAGTCAATAACAATGATCAAACAGGGCCAAATAGATTCATTCATAATATGTACATCAGAATGCGTCTGCTTTCATGTTGCTTTGAATTCATTTAGAGAGATCATCTCCTGAAGATTCCAGCAATTTTGCAGCTGATTTCAAGCAACAGGGACAGCATAATAAAACCCCCTTTATCCCGGCATATGGGAACAGAGAGCAGGAATAAATCCTGGCAGCGAAGACAACAGCTTCCTGTACTTTCTTGGCTGATATAGATCCGTGTATGAAGGAAGCAGACTAAGAATAGCTTTATAAATTTGAACATGTAAATGTCTGGGTCTACGTGTACACAAGCCAGACCATCCAACGTAAGTGTATGACACTCAATGGTGAGTGGAGGATTTAAGATTTATAATAAACCTCAGTGCTCTGTAGTAGGCTGTATCCAATGCATCCAAGCATTGGTAGAAGGCATCCATATGCATGACATTGCCACAATCCAGCACAGAGATAAAGGTGGTGCCAACTACCTTCATTATGGATGTAAAAAATAGGTAAAATTGAATTCAAAAGGGAAAAACAATTCTTAGATATTTATATTGGGATACACACTTGATAGCAGAGCCTTGAAAAGTGATAATGCAGGGATTGTGCAGTGGATTGGATTGTGCATTAAACACACTATCAGTTTTGTTAAGTCGGTGTTAAAAACAAGCTTTAAATCATGCCAGCTGCAACTGACAAGGAGCCTGATTCAGTGTGCCAGTATAGCACAATGTCATCTGCATAAAAGAGTAAAAATCTGGCTACACTTTTTTTTTTTTTTTTTTGCAGAATCCTTTCACAGTAAGATGTACAGGTTTTCAGTTTGGGACAAATAAACCATACGCATTGGATCAATACACTGAGCTAACTTGAGGTTTTGCCATCACACTTACATCCACATATGTGTGTCTGTATGTAGAGAGAAAATGAGTACAAAATGTCACTATCAAATGCAATACTACTAACAATTATCTTTCAGCTGTTGTGCCTAGCTTATAGCTTCCATGAGACTCTTGTTATTGCTACACTAAATGCTAATGTGTAGTAAGGGACCAAAGTGTGCAGTGTCTTTATGAAATGCATGGACGCTTGGGGTCAGATAATGTGGCTGTCTACTCCTCTGCGTGCTCTGGAAGCTACAAACTGCAAATAATAAGAATTAAATATGTATATATACAGTTACATGTATAAATGCATGTGTGTGCACACAGAGATATAGGTAATATGCAGGCATGCATGCATATGGGCACACATGATACACATAATATGTACTCACTTGCACAAAACTTAGCACAAACTGGTATGTTGCACCAATATATCATTTAAAAGGTCAAACTGAAACTAGCTTTAGTAATACATACGTCTATTGAGTGCAGGATATTTCTAGTAGTAGCCATCTCATCTGTGTACATCTAATCTGCTTCTAAAGCCTTTTGTAACTGCACACTGTTTTTCTATAAATGATTTTTGCAACTATGGGAAGAGAGTTTTTAACCTATAAATTATTTTAAATCTATGCATGTATGGGAAAGTGTTCCTTGTACGTAAACCAATGCATGTGTTCACAATTGATCTATGAATCATACATATAACAATTCAACCATCTCACCGAGTTTCAACATTTTTTCTCGTTAAAGCGCAACCTTTGCTTAGCTACGGTTTTTGGTTAAATAATATGATATAAGCATCACACTGTTTTCGACCTTATAGAGTACAGCCCTGAGTCATCAGACACATTACCACACCCGTGTCCCCCTCTTTCCCTCCCTCATCCTCCAATCACATCTTCTCCCCGGGGGGATGCTCCAACCTGCTGCCCATTAGAAAGCAGTGCAGATAATTCAACCTGCCTCTGCCTTATTCATGTTTCCATCCAGTTTCTATCCACTCCTGTAAAGCAGTGGACTTTGTGTGGGTGGTACTAACTGACACACTCCTCTATTTATGAGCTTTTCACAATCAGTCCCATCCCAGGGGAGGACAAGGTTGACTGCTTTGTGGCAATCTGCTACCGAGTAAAAAAGGGTGCCATTTTTTTTATAGAAAGACGAAGCCTCCCGTCCACTTCCATCTGGCCTCGGTGCAAAAGGAAGCTCAAGGCATAAGATTTTAAACGCTTCGGAACAAAACTCTACCATCATGAGGCTTAATAACTGAATAATTCTGGGTGTTTTTTTAGGCATAAGAGAGCGAGTTAGATCACACGCTGTGTTTTGACATGACAGTGGGAATCAGGTTTTTCATTAGAGGAGGATTGCTGCCGGCCGGTGAGAGGAGATCCCTTAGGGCAGGCTTTGTGCCAACATGCCTATTGTGATGCAGAGCCCAGTAAAAGCTGAGGGATGATAATGGACACGGGGCGATCCATCATGCTAGCCAGGGTTAACCGTTGAGAATAGGGTGATTAAATGAAGGGATCACATTGGAGGGTCTAAAAATCTACAAAGCACTCTAATCTCTCCTTGACACCGAGCTTAAATAATGGACTGTACCCAGCAGAGGAGTATATACTATATATAAACATTCACTTTAACTTGATTATAGACTGAGTGCAGGGTGAAGCTGTTTTTTTGTGCAGCTGCAGCCTCAGGAAAGTTAACAGATCAGGTTTTATAGGATAAACTGCAATGATTCTTTCCTTGCACTTTTCTGATTTAATATTCTTCCTCTATTTTTCCAGTACGGTGGATGAATATTCCCCTCAAAGAAAGGTAAGAAAGGAAGAATCTTGTTTGCTTTCTTTAGAACATTAAGACATAAATGATTCTTCCAAATACACCCAGTTGTCCTTTACGTCTTCTCGGGTCTTGAGACTATTGTACTCGCATTTCCTGTTCTGCATTTCAGCCAAAAATGTTCAGTGTTCTCATGACTGTGTGTCAAAATCCACGCATTTCCCTTCTCTCAGAGCAAAGCGCTTTTCCACCAATTGAGCTTGAAAGAGAACGGGCTGCAGTCCAGAAGCACGCAGAGGGAGACCAAGGAAGGTAAGTCGTAAGACGTGTCGTTTTTCACACATTCCTCCCATCATACGCCGTTTCCAAAGAAAGCCGAAGGAGACATTTAGTCTGAACTGTAGAACAATGGGAGGCTTTCCAGGGAATGAATGAGATGTTTGAAAAATGCAAATTCCTGACGTATGACCTCATACGAATCAGCTTGTGCTTCTTTTAAGGGCATATTTGTCCAAATTTATTGAAAAAAGGCAATGCATGATTATAAAATGTACTCTCCATTCCACTCAGTAAGCTGATAAACAGTGTTTTCCCTTTTCCAGTGCTGTGCCAGGTGTACATCACCATGGACTCATATTTAAGTATGAGGGTCCATGCTGGGGTTGTGGCCCAGGAGCTGGTGCAGGCAGTGGCAGAAAGGATGGATGTCCCCCACGGGGAACTGGTACTTGTGGCCGTCACTTATCCTGGAGGTAAATACCATTTTAACTAACTGCCTGCAGCACATAGCAGCTACTAAACACCCCAAACTGTAGGCTGTCGCTCTTCTGACGATGTTAAACAATAGTGGTGTTTATGTGGTGGACTGAGAGTCATTCGCAGAATCTTCACAACACTGTCTAAATGTCTCCCCAGTTAAAAGGGAAAAGCATTTACACTCCAGTAATATAAAGTCGGTATCTGTTATCAGTGACCGGCTACCTCAGAGTGGAGGCTGGCACAGAGAGCCTTATCTCCAGCCACTGATATCTGCTGACATGCAGCCTGACAGATTTTTTAATGGTATTCTGCTGTTGGTGATATGTTTCCCTCCCTGCAGGTAGACTCCTCCTGCAGCCTCAGGACAGAGTTTTCTCCAATTCTTTACGGTCGGTGGGGCGGCTGCATGTCTGCAGGAAGGACCTCGGTGAAGTCCTGGTAGGAATATATTTGGAATGTGCCACTTCAACTACAAATTTACTTTAGTGCAGAAACAGTGTCTTGTAGTATACAGTAGAACCCCTTTAAACCCCTCTTTGTCAATTGATTAAACCCCTAAAAACTAATCTCAGTGTATCAGAGGAACATATTTAGAAGTTTTTCTCCTCCCTGCCTTAGAATGCCTTAGACAACTTTACACCATGCTATCCTTCAGAACATGGATCTATAAATGCACCCCTCCCCACTCTCTGCAGCACACCAGCCCTGTAAAACTACACTACACTGTAAAACAATGAGTCATTTTTACACATTTTTTTCTTTTAATTTTACAGATTTTTTCTGTAATTTAGAAATATGCAAACATACTATAAAATTGCATAAAAAGACTGTGAATTTATATGACTAATGCAAAATAACATCAAAACCTGTCACTGTGAATAACTGTAAAATGTCATTTTCTTTAGTTTATTTACTGTAATATCACAAATATTTCACTATTATTTTATAGATGAAATGGTTCAATTCAAGTTCAACACTATAAATATATTTCAAAACGTACGGACAACAGAAAAAAAATATTGGTTCTGTAATCTTATAGTGGAAAAATATTTCATTGTTTTTAAACATGTAAATATATTTATTCAAAAAAATACACATAAATTGTCTTATGTTAAATTAGGGCTAGAAAAAGCATTTTAACTATGAAAACTTATTGTATTTTTTTTTAGAATTATTTGTGTGCTTTTTTTAACTATGTTTTTGTGTCTGTCTTCCCTTTACAGAACCCATTCACAGACAACTCAGAGCTGCAACAGAGGACTGCTCGCATGCTGAGTTTGAACACATGGGATGTTGCTGTCGCTCTCACCGACTTCGACCGAACAATATTTGACTCAATGCACGAGGTTGGTCTCACAACTTCAGTACTTCTTTGCCGAGTATGCCTACAAGGCCTGAATGGTATTAAAACACAACAGAGCTGATGCTGTTGGGATCACACGCCCTACTTTGCTTAACTCCTGAGTATACGCTGCTCTTTTTTGCAGCAAGAACTGGTCTACTTCACCTTCAACCGCCATGTCACCAGTAACCACACAATGGCTTTAGAGCTGCTGCTGCAACGCTGCAACGAAGTCCAGCTGTGGGTGATGACTGAAGTGCTGCTGTGCCCAACACTCTGCAAAAGGGTCCAACTCATCAAGAAGTTCATCAAGATCGCTGCACAGTGAGTGGCTTCATGCGCATTGAACAACATACACACTGACTTACACCGATCAGGCATAACATTATGACCACCTGCCTAATATTGTGTTGGTCCCCCCCTGGCCTCTGTCAGTCAAACATGTTCCACTGCATCCTGTTGATGCTTGATCAGAATGGAGTCTAGTAAGTTTGCAGGTCAAATTAACATCTTGGGCTATTGTCATGTTCCTCAACATGTTCCTGATTGTTTGATGTTTTTGCCATGTCTTGGGGTGCATTTTCCTGCAGGGGTAGACCAGTGACATTTGGGATTTCCATTTGCATGAGGGAGTGTGTTTGTTCTGGGACGATGTTTATTTGTGTGTATAAGTCTGATTAACATGGATGTTAAAATCCAAGGTTTTCCATCAGAACACCACATAGTATCAATATGATCAATGTTATTCACTTCACCTGTCAGTGGTCATAATGTTGTGGCTGATCGGAGCATCTCAACTGTTGATCCAAGCTCCATTTCAGCTGCACTTTGAGGGGTTTAGATTTCTATAGGAATGCTGCCCCCTCCAGTGGCAAATCAATAAACTGCATCTCCATCTGTGCCGTTGAGCCGTGCCCCTGGAAGTAACCGAATTGTTTGCTCCATTGATCTTTTATAGCTGTAAGGCTCAGAGGAACCTCAACTGCTTCTTTGCCATTATAATGGGCCTGAACGCTGCAGCCGTTAGCCGCCTCGGTCAGACATGGGAGGTAGGATGTCCTTTTTTTATTTCCTCACTGGAATTATTTCCCATCATTGCTACCTTTAATATCTGTAGCTGAAAATAAAATATCTTTTTACCGTCTTTGCAGAAAATACCTGGAAAATTCAAAAAGCTGTTTTCAGAGCTGGAGACAGTTACAGTAAGTGCACTTAATGAAGAACACTGTGTAAACCATACACTATAAACTGCACATCTGTTTCCTTTATGACACAAAGCAATATAACCGCAAATATAAACCATAGGCTGAGTGTGTATGACTGACTCAGACAGATGCTCTTGATTTCTAAACATCAGGCGAAACATCATGGGTCTTAGATGATGATTAGTCTCTAATGTTGCCATAATTCAGCTCTAACAAAGTGTGCATGCACAGGCACACACGCTCACCCCCAGAGGATTACACTCATTCGTTTTGAAAATGTCTTCACAGGATCCCTCGCTGAACCACAAGGCCTACAGGGACTCCTTCAAGAAGATGAAGGCTCCAAAGATCCCCTTTCTTCCTCTGCTACTGAAAGGTAACGCTCGTTATTCTGTCAGTCGCACGACTCTGTGAGAGATATCTCTATTAGGCACATTTCTCTACCTCAAATACCTGTTGGCGAACACGGTGTTTCTCTCTTGCAGATATTACATTCATTCACGAGGGCAACAAGACGTTCCATGACAACCTGGTCAATTTTGAAAAGCTGGTCGGTTCATGCATTTTTTTCATCATATTGCAATCTTCTGCGCAGAAAACGTAAAGTAGTGCCGAATGTGAGCTGTTATGTTTAATGAAGCTTGTCTTTCTCCGCAGCACATGATAGCAGAAATGGCGCGGCTCATCCGGCACTGTCAGAAAGATCCCATGGGTCTGTATTTAGATCACTCAGCACTCATTTCATGGTGTGAGATAACCAGGGCTATTTCTGGACTTCTGGTCTACTTACAATCAGTGATTTTATACCACTTTAACAAGTGAATACAGCATCAGTCTTTTCCAAGAAAATTAATCAAATCTGTGAAGACAATCGGTTGATTTCTTTTGCAGTGTTCTCTCTTAGTACAAGTGGCAGAGTCAGACCATTTTCATAGGGCTAGCACAATGTCTCTGCAAATTTAAATAGGCCAAATTATCATTTTATGGGTCACTCACTCTTATCATTTGCTTATGCAGGCAACACTGCCATGTAGAAGTACTTGACAGCTTATATACAGTAGAATAAAGTTTTTTTATGTAACCCTTCTTTGATTAATTGTCCGACACATTTGCTTAAGTTATGATTTTTAATTTGTTAATTACGCTCATTAGGTAATTACAACTTAAAATACATAAGATGAGTTCACGTTAAGACACTTATTGCAAAAGAGTGTTTGCTGGGATCACATATTTCCATCAAACTTGTGGTTTCTTTCTTTTGGCTGCAAGTTCTGGGTCAGTCTTGCATTGTTCAGCAGTTTGTACCACTTGTTTACACGAGTCTTTAAAATAGGTTTCATCCCTACAGTCTTTGAGCAAAAGAGTTTTAAGTAAATCCACAGCTAAACCTGAATAACACAAACTTAAACTAATAAAAACATTTACAGATTCCTTTTTTTGTGTACAAAACAGATGCATTTTGAAACTGCATCTTTAAACTGATGCAAAAATCAGTGTAAACATGTTCCTGTTGGTTACGTGTTCTTGCTTGTATGTGGTTGAATGGGGGTTGTTGTGATGTGAAAATGTGTCTGCTACAGAGAAAATGTTCTGCAAAAACCTCCCAAATGCCAGAAAAACTGTAGTCATTGAAAGCAGCTCCTGTTCTATTAGTACAGCCACCACCAGGCCCTGGCCCTATGTAGCACCCAGACTTGCAGACTTACCCAGACTATATATATTATATAATATGTATGAGAAATGTATACAGCAACTATTGCAATCTTTGTCACCAAGTCATCAAGGCTCACTTGAATCAATACTGATTATTCACTAGTTCTTTCTTTCTTGAGCAGAGGAGTCACTGTCTTTTTTGTTGTCCCTCCAGGAAATGCAATCCCCCAGAAGAGCAGCTCGGAGGTGCGAGCCTACACCGACTACCTTCATATCATCGACAATCAGCAGACTCTGTTCGAACTGTCCCACAGGCTGGAGCCTCGTGCTTAGAGAACAGCTCTGACTGTTCTTCCCACTGTGTCAGCCGCTACGTCGGATTTGCCAAGGAACAACCTGCTGCTGTCTTATCTTTCTATCTCTCAGGACTCAAGTCAGCAATCGCAGGAACTCTGCATGATCTTGGCCGACCACAGGAGGGAGCCGTGCAATCAGGAGACAGTCACCAGAGACAGGAGCAAGCAGGAGCAGATGTGGCTTTGGTTAAATGCAGAAAAGTCTGCAGACATCCACAACATTGTAGCTCGTCCAAAGCACCTAAAAGCAGTCACAGCCAATAACATCCAACTGTAGTGCCAGAAGTTTAACTCCAACTTATGCTGCATCAACAGCAGCAGTTTTGAGCTGCAGACATTGATCAATATGCATTAGTCTGAGTATCCGAAACCAATGTTTTGTGTCTGGGGCAGACGAGGCTGCAGTTTCAGGACCACAACAGCGCCACCTTCCAAACTGGATGACTGCTATAGTGCATGACTGATGGTTTTAAAGGTTTACTCCATTCAAAATGTTACTTGCTCTCCAAGTATTTATAGTTTTAAAGGTTCATTCAACCCAAATTTTACCTTCTGATGAACAAGTTAAGCTTTTTAAGGTTTATTCCACACAAAATATTACTTTCTAACCACGTAAATATAGTTTCAATGGTTTACTCAACCAAAATAGTGCTTCATAACAACCAAGTTGGGGTTTAAAAGGTTTATTTCCCCCAAATAGTAGTTTCTAATTACCAAGTTATGGTTTTTAAAATCAATTTACCCATTTTAAATACTACTTTCTGTCCAAATACTTGCAGTTTTAAAGGTGTATTCCATCCCAAATACTACTTTCTGGCCACTTAATATAGTTTTAAAGGTTTACTAAACCAAAACAGTACTTTCTAACAAACAAGTTGTGGTTTAAAAGGTTTATTTTACCCAAATACTACTTCCTGGGCAAGTATTCATAGTTTCATAGGTTTATTCCACTCAAACAGTACTTTCTAATGAACAAGTTAAGGTTTATTCCACTGAAAATACTACTATCTGTCCGAATACATATAGTTTTAAAGATGTATCTCATTTCAAAATGTCTGTAGTTAGTTTGTTTTAATGTCTCTATGATAGAATAGCTAGTTCCCCTTAGAGTAAACAAGTGGTCACCATGTTATCCTGCCCAAAATGATATAAACGAAAAACAAGGGTCCTAGAAACGTGGTCCTGCAACTGTGATAGTGGAAATGCAGCCTCCTCTGCTGCAGACACTCCTTTCAGCAGGGGCAGAACAAGCAGCAAACAGGACAAATGCATACATGTTTGCAAAGATCCACACACATGCACCTGAAGGCAGCTCCAGCCGACAGAATCCAACAACAGTGCCAGAAGTTTAACTGCTACAACAGCTGCAGTTTTGAGCTGCAGACATTTATCAACACGCCTAACAAGTCTGTGGATGCTGCTGTTCCTTTCTTATCCTACAGATGGCAGAGGCTGGCAAATATGGAGCTGATCTAACTGTGACCCACTAAAGTAGTGGAAAGGGAGTGAAAAGCTCCCCTCTGTGGAGAAGCAGCAGCCTGCAGGTGAAGTGCTTCCATCTAATCAAACAAATAGTATGTGTGCAACAATCCCAACTCATCTGGTCCCCTTAGATCGTCAAAATACAGACTGGCTTGTGACACATCTTTTTTAGACAGTGTTTGGAGATCTGGCTGCTTCATCAGATTTAACCAAAGAAGAACTCCGGCTAAGAAAATCCTTTACACACACACTCCGGTGTTCTCGACACAATCCGCATGTTCTCTTTGCCAGATGTCAGACTCCTGAAGTGAATCAGCCCACTGTATGCACAACAAGCTGATGTCCTACAGAAACAGTGAAAATGATTGTTAAATATTCAACATTTTCATACATTATTTTCCTTGTGTATTTTTTCAGCGCAGAACTCTCTTACCATACAGTATTTTTATTACATAACCATGAAGTGCAGTGTATTAGACGAGGCACATGGATTGTATTAGTGCAGGAAACTAGAGGAGACTGTATTTTAATGGTGTGTGAGTTTTAATTATGTATGTCAGTGCCAAATCCCATAAAAATAGCTATTCAAATTGATGCCAATTGCTCCCCCTTTTCAAAGCTTTGGTTAAAGGATCTCCATCTATGTAATTGAGCTGTGGACAATCAGTTAATGGAGAAGCGCCTATACTGTTACATCTCCGTATCGGTCTTCAGAGTTCACGTTAAAACAAAATACAACTTATTTTGTCTTGTATTTTCTCAGAATAACTGTCCAGATGATTTAAGTTTGTGGTACTCAGAAAAAAAATAGCATTTGACAACTTCAGCTGATCACTTATACCCTGATAAATATGTAAGTTTTGGGGTTAAATGTCCTTGTAAGCCAAGAGCAATAGCAAAATCAATGCTCCTGTTCAGTGTTAGGGTTGAGTTATCACCAGATTAAGTTAAATAGGCATTGTGAAGTGTCGTAGATGGAAAAACGCATTATATTTTTTGATATTTTATTTTGTTTTTGTTATTTTGTAATTTTAAAGCCCACAGTCATCACGGAGAGGACATGCTTTATTTTAATTTTCATTTTTTTTTAATCATCAACAACGTACAGTTGATTCTATTTATACTGTGTATATATGTTAAAATTCAGGATATGGATATTTATTTGTTTCAGAATTATTTATTTGCTCTATAAATACACTTATATTTCAGTTTACGGTTAAGTTGTTGTTTTTTTGTACGCACCGTTTTGGCTGGTCTGCATGATATGTCGAACCATGGACTGACCACCAGTGTCAACTGTGCATGCAATAAAAATATTTTTCATCATCATGAGCTGGTTATTATAAAAGACATAAGGTGGTGTTATTCTCAGTTAATTCAAAATGAACAAATGGTACATTCATAATTTTCATATAAACACAATATGAAGACAGAAGCTACTATAGTGCATGATCTTTAACTTCTAATGAATTGTTCTTTTTAATATAGATAGAGGATAAAACAGACATGACTCATAATAAAATGTATATAGAAGAATCTACAAAGAACACCGGGTCAGTCAAAAAACAATAGGAGGTGTTGAATGCAGAAAAGTGAGAATTTAATAAGCTCAATATGTGCACAAAAGGAACACAGAAAGGCACAGGCTGGCATTGGGCATGATAAAATTACTCACTTTTATGCACCCGGTGCCTGCAATTACAGTTAGTAGTAATTTAAAACATGTGCTTTTGCTTTTAAATGATGTGAACAATGTACTTGGCAGGATCACCAACTGGGCAAAGCAGGAAAATACCCCCCAGGTTCCAGACTTTCAACACCTCCAGGTCGCTGTGTGGAAAATGATTATTTTGTGGTGTTTTTGTCGACTGCAGATGCAATTAAAGTAGATTATAAACTGAACTGACGGAGGCCTTAGGGCAACAACTGTATTATCTCGAGGCTTCAGGGATCCCCAGTTAAACTGTAGTTAGAAAACTTCATTTTTATTATTCTTAATATTATTTTATTTTCATATATTGTGCTTACATGGCTGTTTGCCTGAGTAAATGAAGCTTAAACTAACTAATTGCTAATATACATATCCCATACACACAAGGAGTAAGGCATACAGATCATTTGTTGCCATGGCGCCCCCTTGTGGGTGTAATCTACAGTTCAACCCAAAATTATTCATACCCATACCAAATTTAGATTTATAATTAACTCTGTTGTAATAAACAAGTTTCTTCTGTCTAGGACACGTGTGATAAAAGAGAGTTAATCATTGTGTTAGAGATGTTAATTATACATCTTAACTATTTATAGGTTTTTAAACATTCTTACTAAAAGTGCAGAGTCTAAAGTTATTCAGATTCCTTGAAATTGTCTCAGATTTTTGAGAAAACGCATCGTTTATACAACCCCCAACTGTCATGGTAAAATAGAATATGAACTGACAGCTGATGTGGTACTTCTCTAGTCAGTTACTAGTCATTTGCAAGTCGTGGCAAAAACCAAAGACCTCAGCGGGGTTGCTGTTACAGTCCATCACTGAGAGAGAGTGGCTGCTCACGAGACAGTGCAAAGCAGAATTATGAAGTACAAGGAGTTCCACATTTTGAAAAATATAAAACAGTGTGGTAAGAAGCCAAAAGAAAAAAAGCTTTTGGTGAGAAGTTCTGTGATCAGATGAGATGAAAATGAATGGGAGAAGCATTTAACCTCAAGAACACCATTCACACAGTCAAACACGGTGGTGGGAATGTAATTAGCTGGAGGTGTTTTTCAACCAGGAAACCAGGTACAGGTAGCCTGATCGAAGTAAACAGCATCATGAGAAAAGAGGAAACACTCAGATTGTGGAGGAAAACATCAGGCGGTAAAAATTGCTCCTTGGGCAGCATTGGAGCTTCCAGCAGGACAATGGTGTGAACCATGGAGCCAAACTGGTGAAGAAATGGTGAAGAGGAAACAATGAGAAGATGTTGGAGCGGCCCAGCCAGAGTCCAGACCTGAATCCATCCAGAATCTGTAGAGCAATCTGTGATGGACAGGGAGACTCTTTCAAACTCAAAAAGAATAAAATCCCAGTGGAGACTTGCAGAAAGACTATTAGTGATTATAGGAACTGTTTGATTGATGTGGTGCCAAATAAAGGCTTTGACATTAACTCCTGAGAGTTACACAGACAGAGCATTTTTAGCATTTTAAAAAACAAAAACAAATAGAAGTAGTTACATTTTATCATAAACACAATGTCTGACTGTCTTGTGTCACTTCTTCGTGTCATTTTCAGCCTGAAAAAACCTTTTGGTTAAATAAAAAACAATTGGAAATTAAAAAAAAAAAAAAAGCAGTGGTACGATAGTTTTTATTCAAAAATTCTAAATCTGTACACTGATTTGGCTGTTATTTTATTCAGTTGTAACCCTTCAGGAAACTAAACTAAGGTCTCAGATTTTTCTCTATATGTTGGTACGTCTTTTGGACAGAAAACAATCCAACCCCTACACATTGTCTCGTTGTGGCGTAGAGAGGCGGAGGTGTGACCCACATGCCCTTGCTGACTTTAACCAGGTGTCCTGCTTGGCCTTTAACATGACTTATCTGTGGCATGACCCCTGCTGAGTCGGGCCCCCGTACCCTGCCATTTCCTCCCAAACACTGCCGGCACTGTATCATTTCCCTGTCACCAAATGACTGGCTAGCCGCTGTGGCGCGCTAATGAGAGGAAGGGAAGGCAGATGAAGAGAAACTACAGGAAGACTGCTTCTTCATTTCCCCCCGCGCAATACAATGCACGGGATCAATCCTCCGTCCTCCATTTGTCTGTCTACAGCCACTTTGGCTGCAGGGAGAAATTAAGAGCAGCACAGCAGTTATTAGCGTTGGAGAAAATCTTTTTGAGAGCACACACACGCACAAAAAAACCCACCAGTGTGATTCAGCAGCTGTAATTTGTACATCATTGTGTAATTTTTGTAGTTTTAGTGGTGAAAAAAAGCTTATTTTGAATAATAAATGCAGCCAAATGTTTGTTCAGTTGCTTTCTATCCTGTTTTTTTTATGTGAATATTAAAAATAATTCTCTCTGCTACGTGATTTTAATCTCAACTTTAGAGTTCCTGCGATATTTTAATAAATCCTTGACATGCGAGAAACAAAGCATATGAATCCTCACACACATTTCCCTCTGTATATATTTATATTCACAGTGAAACTTTTATCTCCACACCTTCTCGGTTTTTAATTAACCTCAGTTAAATCAGTGTAAAATGATAACATTTCAGATAAGACCACTGCTTCTTTACACTCATTTAAAGTTAAAGGTTTTATTTGGTTCGTATTAAGTTAATCAGATGCTAACAGAGAATAGGGACAGATAAAGGATGGGTAACCTAATGTGTTGCTTTCTCATACAAAGCTATCAGTGTCTTTGAATAGGTTTTTCCAACAGGCTCGGCTGAATGAATTACACTAGTCTGTTAGTATTCTGCCTCAGCCGTACAAAAGGTCAATGTCAAATGCACCTCATTTAAAAGTCAATAGCAGCCATGCACATCATCTCCTGGGAATTCGGTCCGGGAACCCTCCAGACAGCATTGTGTATCATTCAGTTAGTGGAGGGCAGCCAGGGAGCTTTTTTAATCTTGACCTTCCAATAAAATATGCTCCCTATCCAGAATTACATGGTCTAAAATGGAGACATAAGCTCCCAACAAATCATGGCCAGACTCAAGGGAGAGGTTCAACAGTGTCGGACGCAGACACAACAGGTTCAACACCGACCAAACATGCATCTCTAATAACTGATTTCCTTTAGTTTAAGATCTAAAACAAATCCTCACACTCTAATATCAGTGTGTACCATAGAAACCTAACTGGAAACAATACCAGATTTACTATAAAGTGTTACATTATTAATTAGAACTAAAAATAGTAGAAGTAAAATTATTGCATGATCAAATACTGTTGTTGGCACGGTGCTGACAGTAAATAGTATAAAATACCTGCTATTTCCACTTTGTCTCACACAGACAGCAGCAACGCAACTCCAGCTACAGTCCACTTGGCAGGAGGTTGTTTGGTTCGGAGGTGGAGGGACCAGACGTATGTGGACCCACGCTGCTTGGTGCGATATACGGGACACTCAAAAGTATTCTTGAGCTCCTGCTCCTCTGCAGGCACAGCTCGGACATACAGCACCGGCATGGCTGGAGTCAGATCCCTCAATACCGCCTCAGAGATGAGCCCAGACTGAATGTCCCAGCGCGCTCCTGTAAGGACACAGGATTTGACTGATGATACCAAAACAGGAAGCATAATATTGTCAAAAATCTGTATAACTTAAGTGAAAGCACAAGGATGTACTTGAGAGATCGTGAGGTTAAATAATTCTGACCTTCCATGAAGAGTCCATGGATGTAGGCTCCCTCACGCGGCGGATGCCCAAAGTCATCTTTCATCTTCTTTGTCACGTCCACAGTCAGACTCATCTTGTCCAGGGGCCACTGGTTCTTGCGTGCGATGCTCTGCAGCACCGCTGTGAAACATGACAATGCATGTTGACATTTCTGGTGCACATGTCAGCAAAATCTTCCCAGACTGGAAACTCACCAGTGAGGAAGGACTGTGGGTTGAAGAGGCCCGAGAGCCAAACTACTGCAGGTAGAACGAAGTCTTGAGTCCAGCTGTCGAGCTCATGACAGCTACAGATGAGATCATTCAACCTATAAAACAGATAATCATTGATCATTATCTAAAGCCTCTATTTACCTCATACATACCTAATATTGGCCTTATTTTTGAGGACATTTATTAAATTTGTTGACATGTTTTGTGCTAAAGTGAATGTTGTAGTGTAGTGCAAAGAGTAGAATAAAAAAATAGATCATATATGCAGAAGAGTGACTAAGAAGTTACCATTGTGCCAGAGCTTTAGTGGAGGGATAAGCCAGTCTGGCCCAGGATTGTGGGACAGAATCATTGAACAGCGCAGACTGCAGAGTCTCCATACTAGAGGAGATGGTGAGTTCCCCCTGTGGATGGATAAATCCTCAATAATGCTGCTTAATGTTATTGATATTACTGTACAAAACTGTGTTGCCGGCTCACCTTTAACCCCAGATCCAGCTCATTAAGGGACTTCCTTATTTCTGCCAGCAGAACATTCATGCGCTCACACTCCTGAAAGCACACTAAGATGTAGGGGCTTCGCTCTGCTGTCTTTGCGGTCAGCTCTGCGATGTTATACTCCTCAGGAAGCTTGTCAAGGATGTCTTCAATTATAGACGCAACCTGACAAATACAATAAAATTAATTAGGGATGGGTGACTCTCAGTAGCTTTAATATAAGGATGGTTCTTTCTGCCTCCACACCTTCTCCTCTGAGCTCTGAGCTGCTCCCTCTCCACTGGAGGAGTCACTCGGCTGAAGCTCCAGCAAAGTCTTCAAGAGGTTGTCTGATGTGACAGTGAGACACTCCAGCTCAGCGTTTGGATGGAGGCCGTACAAAGTGGGGTTCTCAGAGGGGAGATGTTCGTCAATATAGCCGTGGTAGCCGGCGTAGTCCGAGAACGGAGGAGCCAAGAAACCCGGGCACAGGAAGAGCTCCGATTCGAACTATGCATTAGAAATTGAGAATGCAAAGATGAAAACTCACAGCAGCAGGTTTTATGTCTGACTGTTCACATCCAAAGTGCCAGAGGCCATGATGAGGGAATGGGAAACACACAGGGAATTTATGTGCAAAACTGCAGTTTAGTTTTACATCCCAAGAGGGCAGCCTTTACCTGGACAACAAAACAAAGAAATCCACAACAGCGCTGCAAATATTCTCTATTTGAAATGCATACATCTCACAACAAGTAGACATTTTTTTAAAAACTTGAAACTTATACGATGGAACCAGCTGAAAATAACTTCAATGTGATCATTTTGTTGAAATCAAACACAACAACCTCGTAAAAAAGAAGAGATTATTCTTTCTACGCCATTGACTCACCATTTTTGGATGCATGAATACTTGCAGATACGTCTTACACAGTCTTCTGTCCCAGTCATCAGTAATGTGTCCTCCGTACATGATCTCTCCAAAAAGATAACACAAGTCCTCCCAAGGCACCTGCATGGACTATAATAAACTTAGTTTGTTGTAAGAAACTAGTTTTTAAATTATTCCGAGCATCCTAAACTCCTTAATAAAATTACTTGCAGGATATCATTATGATTTCTGAATCTTTTCTGTCTCTTTTCCTCCTTTGAAACTTCAAGCAGTAACTATATGATCACTTCCCACACAAGTTCTTTGACTAAAGATATGATAATGGAAGGAATACATAACTAAATTATGTTTCTTTACACACTCTGATCTAATGTATGACAGAAGAGTCTCTTCCTCAGCGGGAGATTATGATCCGTGAGGGTGAAGGAGGAAGAAAAGAACCTGTGATTCATAACAAATTACAAAAGCTGTAGGTTCACAATCATTTGTACCTGTATTGTTTTGCAAATTGCTTCCTTCATCAGCTCTAATTGCAGTGATCACTTATGTAGCGTTGTGAACTGTCACATTGGCTGCATGTAATTACATTTAGGATAACGCTTCATTGCCCTCCTAATGAATTCTCTGTATACGCACATACAGGTTACTGTTTGGTTAACATAATGAAGGACATTCGTTTTTGGAGGGCAGAATACCTTGGAGACATAATTGGTTATGACCTGAGTAATAGGAGTTCTAAGAGAAATGCATTAGGAGTTGTGAGGGGTGAAGCACCCCAAGAATGGATTTTTTGTCTTCATGAAATAAAGCTAAATTATAGGTTGCGTGCTTGTAGTTATAAGAAATGTGAGGGGGGAAAAAAGCATTGGAATGAACATTTTTCACAAATAACAGTGGAACAAAAGATTTCAATAAGTAATTGGAGACACTGTGCAGTAATTCACCGTCCCTGTCTGACAATAATGCCATGGCAAATACCATTATTATTATAAATTTACGGAGCTAAGGAGGTAGTTGTAAAAACAAATTAAAAGTTTTAGTACATTAATAAAAAAAGGGAATAAAATATAAATAAATAATTTAAATCTTGATTTAAAAATAGTGAAGATACTTTGGTGTTGGCCTCTAAGTAGTTGTACAGCACGTTGGTGGAGATGGTGAGGTCTCCCGTGCTGAAGGGGTAGTTGTGGTTCCAGCCTTGTGGGCCGAATTTACGGCGCTCTGTGACACAAGCATGAAAGAAGCACAGGGAGAAGAACATGGAGTTGAACTCTTGTTCTCTGGAGCACATGTCCAGCGTGTCCTGAAAAGAGAGAAAGTATAAGTTGCAGTGAACGTTGCAATGAAAACATGCAGATTTGAAGTGTTCTACTCGAATTCTCGACAAACCTGACTGAAGTTGTTGAGGGCTGCATGCAGACTGGCGTTCATGCCAGTGGGCGGCTCATCCGTGCTTTTGATGGCGTTCTCCAGCATGCCCCTGGGGATGACGTGCTGCTCAGGGCTCGGTGCTGGTTCCCCGGTGATGAAAACCCTGTAGCTGGGATGGCTGTCCACTGCTGCTGCTTCCAGAAGAGCATCCAGAGAAGGCAGCCAGCGAGCTACCAGGTGTACATTCTGAACCACAAATGCATCACAAAAATATTATGTTATAAATATTAGTTATGCTGACATTCATATGAGGAGGATTCGTTTCTCTGTGATTCGAAAATCCTGCACTGATTCACTTGGCCGCAGGCTTCTCCCTAAAGGAGCCATTTATGGAGCTGATCTAGCCAATTATGGCTTTTATTGAACCAAATTGAGTTTATTTCCCTTCCTCTGGGGGGTGAGATAATATCATTAGGCAGGCTACAAGTGCAGCCTGAACTCACCACAGTTGCCTAGTCAATGAATAATAATATCCTCTACCTGCAAAATGACCCAGTGTCCATGTTTGGAGGCATTTCTGACGACCCTCTCAGCTACTTCCTCTTGCCCCTGACCCAAGGACACGTTGTGTAAAGTGCCCTGCTCGATGGAAAATCCCAGCTTTAAACCTGCACAAAAAGAAGATTTAGAATATTTATCCGAACCAAATAAGAAAGGAGTTGTAAGTAACGAATGATAACTGTACTACCTAGTTTCTCTACATCTTTGAGCGGATCCACTCCAGGTGAAAGGATGAAGAACACAGGGGTGGAAGGACCACTATCCCCAAACAGTTTTTCAAATTCCAACCGGGCAGTTTCAACATATTTGGTTCCCATGCTTTCCTCCACAAATTTCCTGCCAGGAAACATTGTCAGAAAGCTCAGTGATGTCCAGTACTTACGATATACACCAATCAGCCACAACATTATGACCACTGACAGGTGAAGTGAATAACACTGATAATTTTGGTACTATGTGCTGTTCTGCTGGAAAACCTTGGATTTTAACATCCATGTTGATGAGACTTCGACACCCAAATAAACATTGTCCCACAACAAGCACACAACACCCTGCAAATGGCAGTCCCAAATGTCACTGGCCTACCCCTGCAGGAAAATGCACCCCACCACATGGGAAAAACATCAATCAGGAACATGTTGAGGAACATGACAATGGCCCAACATGTTGATTTGACCTCCAAACTTCCTACAGCCCATTGTGATCAAGCATCAACAGGATGCAACAGAACAAGTTTGATTGACAGAGGCCCCACTGCACAAGCCAGAGTACCCAAAGGATCTACTTGCAACGTCCTGGTTCCAGACACCATAGGACACCCTGAGAGGTCCTCTTGTCCATGCCCAATGATTCAGAGCATTTTTTACCACATAAGGGGGACCAACACAATATTAAGCAGGTGGTCATAACGTTACGTCTGATCGGTGTAAATGTGTCAGTGGTTGTGTACTTACCTTAGTGCGTAGGTCAACCTATCAGGGCGGAGTGCTCTCAGGATAATGAGCTTCTGGAGGGAACTCTTATTCTTCCAGTCCTGAGGAAGCCTTTCCTTTTCTGGACAGCTGGACTCGACGATCTTCCTCCAGCGCTTTGGTGAACTTTCTACATCTCTGTCGAGCCCTATGAAGTCCTCCATTGTGGAGATTGTCTATAAAAAAACAATAACAATCAAAAGTTTTCGGTAAATAGTATAAAAACATGACCCTGTAATAAATATCTTAATGTAGGTCGAGTCTACTGCACCTTAATGGCCCCCCATGCATGTGGCGAGAGGAAGGACACTGGACTAACTTTGCTCGTTTCCACTGGAAAGTGTAGTAGAAAGTCAAATTCCTGGGCATCAATCAGGCCCTGCTTGAGCAGAATCTGAGGGGAAGGACCAAGAGCAGTCTGTAATGATCTATGCGGTACCGATCTCTTCTCAATCGCAACCTGAAACCTGCGACAAAACTCCAATAAAGAAGCTGTGTAAACTTAGACGGGCCGATCAAGTGCCTGAAAAAGCCACATGAAGGGCAGCCTTCAGGGTTGCACAAATGTCTCAGATGAAAACAGTTGGCGCAATGACAGATAATTGCATTATGCCATCAGAACCAGCCCCCTTGTCAGAACCAACTGTCTGAACAGCAGCCATGGAGCAAGGTGTGAGAGGTAATCAATAGCAGCGTATGGTACTGCTGACTGCTTTTAATTGAAGTTAATGTGGGGGCAGAAAAGTACTTTGATTGATGAGGATGACAGCAGGCCCCACCTTTGAGGCGGTCCTGAGTCCCTCACCTGGAAGGCAGTGTGTGACAAGAAGGTTAACTTGTCTCTCTCAAACAGGCCCTGGCTGGTGTACAGGAATACAGAGTAGGTGATGGCCTCAGTGAGGGTGTGCACTCTGGTCCTCACATCCTCGTCCCATTCGGCACGCTCCATCGCTTTGTTAAACACCGAGTTAAAGGTCTGGAATACGACAGAAAGAGAAGACACTGGATAAGGTGCATGTAGCCAATCGCAGGTCAAATATTCCAATAATAAGATCCAGTATTCAGCATTTTTAGCATCACTGGTATTGCCCTTTTTTTTCCCAACAAATTCCTAACAAAATAAATATACTTAAAAAGTGTTACTTTGGCTCTGGTGCAGCTGAATCTCTCTGGTTGTGGTTCTGACTCTGTGGCTCTGAGCAATGTTTCGCCCACAGTGGTATTTCATTGGTTAAATGTGACATGTAATAGCCAATCAACACTCATGGATAAATGTAAAAATTTAGACTTGAAATTTATTTATCCTTTATATATGTTTCTTTCAATTAAACATATGTGAGAAATAAATGAACAAAGGCATTTCAACAAAGTTTTGCGCTAAAAGATCTCAAGTTTTACTGCAAACGTTCCAAATATTGTTTAATCGTCTCCTTGATTACTGATAATTGGAATCGGCAGTCGATGCCTACTTTGTTGGTTTCACGTATGTAAATTATTACATGAATTTCAAAGGGAGAAAGTCAAAAAAGAAAGATAATTACATGATCAGAAATATCACAAAGGCTTTTCTTTTTTTAAAGACAGTGTGGTCAATTTCAAAATCATGCAGCAACACTGAACTGCAACACTGCAATCCCTTTGGATTCCTTCCTAGCATCTGAGCTCTCACTTTCAGGCTTTCAGGCCAAATGCCCCTTTTACTGTTGACAAATATTCTTGAATAAATATGAAAGATCACAGCCACACCAGCCAATATTTATCTGTTCCTGCATTTCAAATCAGTTACAACCTGGTAACTTTTCCTTCGTCTCTGACAACCAAAGAGTTAGAGAGAGTTAGAGAACATGTGGTATGTAGGAACAAGTTGTCCATAAAGGAGGCACACAAAGCGTTGCATGTCCCCTGAGAGCACTTGAGGGGTAAAGGGTTTCACCTTGAGAGAAAACTGGTACATGGGGTTAATCTTGCTGAGGTCATTGATGATGAAGAAGAGGAGTGACGCTCTCTCAGCTGCTGGGCGGTAGAGTTCTCGAGCCTCGTTGATCTTTGTCTCGTTCTCTCTGGCCTCCACCACCTGTGTGTTCCAATTGCACAAAATGAGCTATTAGGCTCTCAGTCATGCTCCAAAAGCCTCTCATTACACATATTCCTAACTACACATCATTTGCAGCTAATGCAATAAAATGAGGCGCTTGCTGATGTATGACATTCAAAAACACCTGAGAGATTTAAAAAAAAAAAACACAAGAAGCTGACGGTGTATTGACCTTACCTTGTACTGGATGTGAGCGGCCGTAGTCTTGGTGTTTTCAAGTTGCTCCACCAGAGAAATATCACCCAGGAAGTTACCGTGGGCTGCGGAGAGGCGACTGAGCAGGTCATCTTCAAACTTTTTCAGCTCGATCTTGAAGTGGTTCTGCTGTGTGGTCAGCTGCATCTGAGAAAATGTACAAAAGCAACTCAGGAGGATTTTGCCGTTTTGGATTATGCCTCGATAAAATGCTTTCATGTAGATCTACCAGTCTACATATGGGTTTACCTTCAAGGCCTCCAAGTCGGGCCTCTCCCAGGACACTACTTGTCCCAGCAGCTGCTCCTCCAGGCCCACAGGAGTCACTGTGAAGTTTATGAGGGTGGTCTGAGCCTGGAGCTCAGGAGGGAAATGAGGATTTGCCAACTTGGTGTGAAGAATGAGTTGAAAGTTGCTGTTGTATTCACATTCCTTTCCCCCCATTAGAATGCACCTGGATAATAAGAAGGCAGATGGGCCAATGGTGACTTATAGACCTGTTACAGTGCAGGAAGGGTCCTTTAAAACTAGGGGAGCAAAAGTACTAGTCATAATTTTTGCTGCCAAAGAAAATAATTGGCTGAAACTAAATTTCTAAGGATGAACTCTTATGTTTAGATTTAGTGTTTTAGCAGACTCCTGCACACTGTCTAACTGTCTAAGGCAAAAATACATTTATCCAGCAACGTTTCAGTGCTAGCTCTTTGCAAAACAATTTTTTGCCTGACAAAGGTTTGGCACCATAATGGCGTGAATAAATGTGTTTTTCACAAGTTAGAGATTGTGCAAGAGTCTTTTTGAACCTTTTGGATCTGCTAACTCCTCTCCAATGCACAGGTCTAATGAAATAGATACGTAATAAGGTCCTTGTGTTTGAATTGGTGTTTGCAAATGATATACCTCTTTGTTGACAACAAAATTACCTTTTTTTGTTTAACAAGAATAAAAACTATAACTGCCAGTAAAATACCTCTTAGCTGTAGAGGCTAATCAGATCCAATGTTTAGCCTTTTTTCAATTACTGACTTTTCTTTTAATACACAAATTCAGCTGCCACTCTCAGTCTGTCTAATTTATTGGTTACATGTCACGAGAAATAGCCAATCAACACTCAAGGATAACTTTCTGTGTGGAGTTTGCATGTTCTCCCTGTGCATGAGTGGGTTCTCATCGGGTACTCTGGCTTCCTCCCACAGTCCAAAAACATGCTGAGGTTAACTGATGATTCCAAATTCTCCATAGGTGTGAATGAGAGTGTGCTTGGTTGTCTGTCTCTGTGTGTAGCCCTGCGATAGACTGGTGACCTGTCCAGGGTGTCCCCTGCCTTCGCCCGAGTTGGCTGGGATAGACTCCAGCCCCCTCGCGACCCTGCAGAGGATTGAGCGGTGTATAGATAATGGATGGATGGATGGATATGTAGGAGATAAATGAGCAAATGCACTTCAACAAAGTTTTGTGCTGGAGTTTGAGTCATTATATTTATAAAAAACAAGATTTTATTGTTTACTTTATCATTTATCAGTCTCCTTGATTAATAATAATTGGTATTGACCTTGAAAAAACATGTCAGTCGACCCCTACCTCGTTGGTTTCACATAAGTAAATTATTTCATAAACTTTCAAAATAAGAAAGTAAAAAATTATAGTTGATTACATGACTTGAAATATCACTAATGCTCTCTTTTAAAGGGCAGTGTGGTTGATGAATCACGATGATGATCTGAACTGCAAACCCTCTGCAACCAAAAAAGCCATTTTTGCCCCGTTAAGGATCTGAGCTCAGCTTCACACTTCAGACGCAACTTCAGTCCGGCTCCAATCGCCACTTTCACTGTAGACAAATACTCTTGAATAAATATGAAAGATCGTGGCCACACCAGCCAATATTTATCTGTTCCTGCATTTCAATTAAATTAGCACTGGCTTGACGAACCTGGTGGCTTTTCATTTATCTCTAATTACCCCTCGGATGTCAGGCAAGGCCCCAATTTTTATGGCACAGGTTCCTCATGGCCTGGGTCTGGTTCAACTCTATATCTTCACAAGCCAGAATTAATGTACTATTGATAGAACCATTACTCCACCAAATTAAAGTCCTTGCTGATGGATTGGCTTGTAGTCTTCCGTCAGCCATGAAAGGAATAATTAGTATTCATTACTTCACACTCTACAACATTCCAATTATTAATGAACTTCAGCTGTGGAGCCCTACCAGATCCATCATGGCCGCCCCAGCAGGTTGTATTAATCATCGACAGAAACAAGTGTGTGGGTCATCTACAAGGGATAAACTTATAATCAGATTTACTATGATAAATTGTTACGTCTGGACGGACAGGACTTCAAAAAAGAAGCTCGATGAACGCGCGCCGGGACGCTCGATATTCACGGGCACGCATAGATCAGAGGAAGAAAGATGTAAACATTTCTGAGGAGGAAATCAAAGCAGAACGTCAATATGTGGTATTTTCTATTTATTCTGCTGTTGGTTGTCCGGTTTGTGGAATTTACAGGATTTTTCTTTTTGAGGGGGTAAGTGAGAATTGAGGTATTGACAAAGCAGCTATTTTGGTGGTGGTGGTAGCTGGGTTTGAAATCAGAGAGTTTTACCAAATTGAATTCAAAGAAGAGTCAGTTTAAATGGATTGCATGACTTAGTTGTAGTTAAGAGGAATTTAAGAGCCTTATTCATAAGTGAATGGCACATGATGGTCAAATATCACCCCTCTCCTGCTAAAGATAATTAGTTATTGTAGTGAGCCTAAAGCTGACTTGGTAATGTTATTCACCAGCAAATCACCAAGTTTCTGAAATTATCGAAGCCGATGAGCCTTTCATAATGATGGAAGGTCACTGAATTTAACGTGTTCCATGCCACCTTTTTTTGTGGTAGACAAGAGATCCTTATACATAACCATGACTGTCCTCAATTCAGCTTTTACACTGGGGCCCAGCTGTTCAATATTCATCACGCCTAAAGAATATGAACACACAAATATACATCTATCACCCGTCCTGAGGGGGCGATCGATACGTCGGCCTCGGGGATTCAGAACACGCGTCGCGAAATTCATTTATAATCTAAAGAGTGGGCAATAATAATGCATTCAGTCATGTCTTACTGGTGTTTCAAAGCTCGGTGAGATTCAACCATCTGGCAAATCTGCTCCTGTTCTCCCACCGCGGACACAAGTTGTGGGCATATCGACTTATGTATGAACAGGGATATAAAAACCAGGCATTGATTTAACATGTTTTGGGTGTGCAACAACCCCATGCTAAGTAGGTTCTATAAAATAAACCACTTTTATCAGTTATCAATGAGCTGGTCTGATTATTCTTGATCCTTCCTGTCCCAAAAAAGTCAATTTATTGTTGCTGTTTCACTACTAACCTTCCTCTTTTAACAGTTTTCCTGCCTAATAGAGGCTCCAGGACTGGGTCCACCTTTTCTGGCAGATTCTCTATCAGGACTGTTTCTCCACAGACAAGAGCTTTTTCAATCACATCGAGATACCTGCACAAAGAAAAGGAAACAGGAAAAATAAATTAGGGCTGCACAATATATTGTTTCAGTATCAACATTGCAATGTGTGCCTGCATAATAGTCACATTGCAGGAAGAGCAATGTGATTTAACACATCATGCTACAACTTATTTTGCTGTTTGATACAAAAAGAAAATATGCATGGTTCAAATTTTCCATGACTAACACACATGAGAAGTTTGTCTTAACATAATTTACTCCGATTTCATGGTTTCTGGATACAGTTTTTTTCATTTTTAGTAGCTTTATTCACACAGATTTGTGTTGACGTGCAGGCTTCACGTGTGCACAGCAAAATGAGGGAAGAACAGGAGAGAAGTACTGAAAAATGAAGATCTGGTTGCAAAAGCAGGTTTTCTGTCAACAGTCTCTAACAATTGTTGCCACTACATGAAGCAAAGCAACTAATCTATTTGACCATAAAGCTCTGTGTTACCAGCAGAAAGCCAGATCTGAATGTCATACAAAGCAAAAACCTATTCTAGGTGACATACCAGTGTTGTATCACATGGAAAAGGTTCCAAACATAATTTTTTAGCTTTTTTAAAATGACTTTTTACTTTCATTGCAGACGCAGTCATCACCTCAATCACTCTCCAAACAGAGTTATTCAAGTCATGTGGTGACATTTCTCCATATAGCATAAAAACTAAATATCAGACTGTTCATTTTTTCCTCTATCATGCAGCCCTAAAACAAGACTTTTAAGGAAACTTGACCACAAAGCTCTTCATGTTGAGCGCAAAGCCAGATCTGAATACAAAACTGAATTTTTCAGCTTATTAAAAAATATTTTTTTTTACTGTAAATGCAGCTGCACTCCTCCACAAAATCTCCCCAATCATTGCAGAACAGTTCATTCTCTCCAAATCGAGTTATTCATGTCATCTGGTGAAAATTCCTGTGTTTTTTCATTTGACAAAAAAGTAATTTTTTCCCAATATTATACAGCACTAAACCAATGCAGCTGGCCATGTGCACTTTTAAGGTACACTAACATATTCAAACAAGACGCTGTAATTGCAAACTAACAACATTTGCCCCTTCTCACCCTTTCTGCCCCAGCCGCACCACCCTCAGCTCTGACCCCAGCCGCTTTCTGATCCACTTGATGCCCTGCTGCTGCGGGTCGATGATGAGTGGCCAACGCTCGCTGGTGGTCAGGATGGCAGCGTTCTCGGTGGACATCCTATCATTTGGCAGGCCCTGGTTATGCCAGGCAGCCACAGTGGCATCATCTGTAAGCATGAGGACGGGATCCAGGCCGTCTGTCAGGGGTACAGAGACCTGGAACAGAATTGGAGGAATGATGTCACTTCAGTTGGAGCGCTGGAGGCAGTGCACTCCAAGTTGACAGACTCTGCTGTGGATGTTTGTAGAGGGAAATATTTAACCCTCTGAATAGCTGCAGTTTAAGCAGCACAAAGCCTGTTGTAAAGCTGACTTTACCTTCTGAGCCTGAAGGAAAGGAATCCACGCATTGCTAAAAAGGTCCACACGATACTGGCTGGGAAAGTAACCCATGTATGACACAAATGCTGATGTGAGGAGGACATCACCACACAGGGTTTTCTGTTGCTTTTCATACTGGATTATAGCCTTGGACCAGCGCTCCTTCTCTGACTGTAAGACACAAAGTTTAGGCTTCAATATCATTTAAAAAAACATACAAAAAACACTTAAAGTCGTAACAAAATTACTCCTAGTTCACATATAAACCATTTAAACCAAAAACTAAAGAGTCTGTGCTTTCGTGCATTCCCACTCTAGTTGTTGTACAAACGAACAAGATGTAAGCAGTAAAGCATACAACTGCAATTCCCCTACAATAGCTGTGGAAGTTTGCCTGTACATTCACTCAGCATCAATTTAGCATTCATTTAAACCTTCAATACTGTGACTGTGACAGCCTACGGCGATAAATCATGCATGGCATTTTCTTACAAGGGGCCGTGGATCTGGAATATGTCACATAATAAATTCTCAGACAGTTAAAAATCACTATAATTTTACCCTAATGTATTATGGATTGCCTGTAATATCACTCAGTCTGGGGTGAGACATTGTTAATTTCCAACAGCTGTTGAGGCTTTGAGGTAAGTTAATGATTAAATATAGACGGCCTGATTTATTAGTCTGTACACTATTGCTTCCAGGTCAATGCCATAAAGACAAAACATTTATCTTGATATGCTTAAAAGCCAAGCTGTTCCATGCAAACTGCATTTATTTTCGGGGGATAAGAAAGTCGAACTTGCAAAATGAAATGACCGTCTTTTAATTCAGATTAGCATCCATAAAGATAACAATCAAAGGATGCATGCACAGGAATGCAAAAGAGTGGAATATAATGCTCAAATAATTAGAGAAATATGAAACATTCAACATCCATATACTCCATATACCTATAATTTCCTCACACTTTTCAAAATCTTGTAAATAAATGATCATTACTCCCCAGAGAACTCAGAAATGCACACAGATATGCAGTGTAGACAGTATATATACACACAACCTGCCTGCTGCACAGACAGAGGGCAGTGTTAGTGTAGCCTTCGTGCCATCTCTCTTCCTTTCTCAATTTGGAAACTGCTCAGGCAGCCGGTTGCCCAGTTCAGCCATGCGTTCTCCGTGGTCCAGCCCTCTCTACCTGTCTCACAAGTCCCCAGTATACTGCTGGGCCAGGCTGTAAAATCTCCCTTCGCCTGATCTGCTCACACAACTGTCGGGCTCCGCTGCCAGGACATAACAACTCCTAGTCCAGATTACTGATGCAGTTCGATTACCAGCACCTCTCCATGCATTCCACCCACCCCCCCCGCCCCGGCAAATTGACAGTTAATTTTATGCCAGGTCAGCCGCAATGACACCACCCAAACTCCTCTATCTCCCCTTGTTTACCACCAAGCCTTTGACTAGTCGGTTGGCCAGCTCGATGGTCTGGGTGGTTCGCGTCACCTCCTCCTGACAACTGATTTTCTCAGCTGTAGCCTTTTCAAACTGAGCTGTTAGGCTCTGGAGGCTGGCATCAAGATCCTGCAGAAACAAAACAAAGGGAGCCATGCAAATTAGACACCATTAAGGAGAATCTAGCTTTTAGACTGAGTGACTAAAGTAAGCATAATGATAACATTCCACTCACTGCCAATTTCTTCTGAACCGCCAACAGTTTGGCTGTCGCCGTTTCGAGTTCTGCATTAGCTTGTGATAATGCATGTCTTTTTGGAATGACCTCACAATAAATCTGCAAAAAATAAGGCATATTTTACGAGGGAAGCTCTGCAATTACCAACAAACCTTTTTCCTGCAGAATAATAAGAAAATGTATTAACATTTAATATAATTATAACTTATTCAAAGGCAATGCTTGACCTCGTAGTATCTGACAATATTAATAGTCCAGGCACAAAGACCAGCTGCAGCTGTAGATTTGGTCCAAACAAGATCGGGGTGGAAGTCTGGCTTTCTCAGATATTCTTGCTTCACCACAGTCAGACAGGACTCAGGGATGTGCTCCTTGTCATAAGACACCAGGGCCTGCAGGAAATCATCCACCTGACAGAAAAAAAAACACCAAAAACACGCGCTATTAATACCTGCACTGGAATTTTGAGCTGACAGGCTTAATAAAACCTAAAAATGAGGCACAATGAGGTCATTTCATCTCAAATCATTACATTTTTGGAACAATTCCTGCTGGACCACTTCTGATTTGAAATTTTTCGGGCATAAAACAAAAAAAAATATGGACACTATTGTAATTTTTATCATGTATGTTTATAGTAACTGCTTGAGAGTTTCCTTTCAAGCATCTCTTCCAAAAATGTATGAATTCAGGAAACATAAAAGGCAACAGTTCACTTAATTCAGGGTCCGAAAATTAGGAAAAATAGGACCATACTAAAAAAAAAAAAACTTAGTTATAGGTGGAGAACCATGTTTAAACTACACAATTCTGTTCTACTTGGATTAGACAATCTACCATTTTTTTTCTGTTTTGTGGTACAACTTGTCATACCTGCTCAATCAGTTGTGAAAATTAAGTAAAAAAAACGTTCTTTTTAATATTTGTGACCAAATATTTCATATTAAAAAGTATTCTCCATGTTTCATTTTGTATTGCTGTGACATTACAGCAGCATGTGGTTGAGAAAATATCACCAGTTGACTTCTGAATTATCAGTTTCTTTTGATAATGTGTGCTCAAATATACTGCTTGCCACGATGGTTTCAATTTTATTTCGAATTTCAACTCACCCATATTTAGAGATTATTGGATCTGTTCATTCAATATTACAGATTCCGAATCAACTTGGTAAGAAACAACAGGGAAAATTTCAGGCTTTTATCCTCAAAAGCTCCTGAGGTGTTGTCGTTCAAACATCAAGTTCCAATGTGCAAAAAAACGTGCTGAAAGAGGATTCACGGGCAGTTTTGTTTTGCAATTTTATCTTGGAAAGTACTTGATATACTAATGTAAAATTTCACAGATACCATTAAAAAAAATAAGCAAATCAGAAAAGGTGGACCTGAAGGCCCCTGACAATTTGATATTGAATAATACATACAGTATATATCATAAATCAAAAAAACTCTGTTATGGTTACAAAAAAGATCGTTCCATACAGCAAGGATTAGAATTTGATGATGTTGTCTCACTAATAAACTCTACACAAATCATATAATATCTGTTGTTATTTGTAATTTATTGCAGTAATTGGTTAAAGATGAATACTGTGGTTCCTGTTCCAATTGAATGTCACTGGCTTTTCCTTCTCCTTCACCTGTTGCCCACTTACTGCTAAGGACAGCAGTGAAATTAAGGTTTTTAGCTTCATTTGGTTCTTTAATCCTACACAAGAGGCCTGCCTTATGTGTTTAACAATAATTAACAATTTCTAAAATACAAAAAATATATGGTTTTGCAAGAAAAAGATATGACCACAATTAAATGCTAAATTCTACCAACAACAAAATTCTTCGTTTTGCATCCACGCTTGCATCAGCGGGAGCGAGATTCCGAGAAACAGGTCGACACAGTTGCTCCTCCAGCGACGGAGCATATTCATAAAGCCATCCAGCTGTAATGTGAGCACTGGAGAGATGTTGGGCAGGGCCAGGGTCAAGGCCCACTCACAAATTAGACTGACATTAATCAGGCAGATGTGACTGACATGATGACAGCTTAACCTTGCCCATGAAGGCCCGCGCCGCCTTCCAGCTCCGATCCTTAGGCACTCGGCCGCGGGGGGCCAGCAGGACCATCACAGCTGCCGCTACGTTGATTACTGCTGCCGGAGGGTTCGGAAAGGCCTTCAGCTCGGTCAGATTCACCTTAAAAGAAGAGTTATGTAACATTATATGATCTGAATGACCGTAGATGTGACGGAATTGTGTCGACAAAGACGACCCACCTTGTTGAGGGTGTCCAGTGCCGCCGTGGCAGCTGTCAGTGATGGCTCTGCTTTGGCTAGGTCATTTTCACAGTCCTTCTGTTTGACAGCAATTTCTGCCTGAATGACAGCAACCTGTGCAAAAGCAACCACAACAAATGAAATCACAAGATGTGATATGGGGAGAAAGAGGGCCAAGAAAGTGTCCAAAAACCAAAAAATGTGACGGTAAATCTCACTTTTTGTGCCTCGACGTCTGCAGCCTCTCTCTTGTTGCTAACCCTCTCAGTCTGCAGTCCAATCTTTGTAATTAGAGCTTCGATATTCTGGTTTTTAAAGGTCAGCTCGGCTTCTTGGGATGCCAGTTTGGCTTTTAGATCTTCAACCTAAAACAGAAGAAAAAAAAAAACATCAAGCTTCGATGTGTAATGTCACGGAAACGCCCACAAATCAAACACTGCTGTCCCTAATTTGCCTATTTCAACCTTGTTCTTCAAACCCTAATATTAGCCCCCTCCAGAAATAAAAACCACTCACCTGAGCAGCGGTGCTTTGGAGTTTTTGAAGGCCGCTGTCGAGCCGGTTCATCTTGTGCTGAAGCTGAGCCCGGCTCTTCTCCAGAAGGTTTGTGTACAGGGTGATTTGCTGGAGAAAGCTCTTGGGGGTGGTGTAATTGTACCTCTTCTCATTGCGCTGGTATTTTTCACTTGCCTGGTTGACACTGGTGTGAACGTAGGCCATGAAAAGACTGATGGATTCCTGGACGGCGGGCTGTAAAAATAAGCAGACAAGGGGGGGAAGAGAGGGGAGAACAGGGCGAGCCGGATTGAGTGGAGTTTAACATCCCCAACCTGATGGGAACTGAAATATTATCTTCATAAATTTTGAATTCATCTACAAGTTTTGCCATCACACTTGCCTGGCCCTGACTTACTCAATCTGAAATTTAGGTGCAGCTCGCAGGAATGATTATGCTTTGAAACCTCTGCGAAAATAATGTGTTTAGCCCACTGACGTGCAGCCTGTAAAACATGCACACTGTTTACATTAGATCTGGCGTCCTCCAACTTTCCAAACACCGTCTACAGGGGCCGTTGTAACACATTGCAGCTAGGTATTCATCATGCGGCGCACAACCACGCACGGCCCCCATTAATCACGCAGTTAGCGATCAATTAAAGCAAAAACAAATGAGCAGAGAATACAAGGATCAAACCTGACCATAACTCACGAAAAGCCATTGTTAATGATCAGCAGCAAAAAAAAAATCATTATTAATTAAGATTTGACATAATGCGTTTTGACAAAGCGCGCTGTGTTCGGTTAAGATCTGAAAGAAGCTCATTGATTGGCCCCGTCTAGCAACTATTAGCAGGTTGTGCATTTCTAACTTTAAATAAATGATCATTTCATTCCTTGCACTCCTGCCTCTTTAAGTAGATAAACAATCATTAATGACTTTAGATGTAATGTCTTGTGTTTGTTCTCTTCAACTTTTTTAAAATAGTTTGCTAATTGCACACTAATTTAACCCTCTGAAGGCCAAAACCCACCAGCACTGGAGGGCATTTATTTAAGAAATTGTTTTAAGAATTGCTAAAATCACACCATTTATCTGAGCAAGAAACTGTAAAAACAGAGAGAATATTTAGATTTTAAACAAACGGAAAGAATATTTAGATTTTCTATTTTCTAGTTCTTATTTGTGACATGGTGTTCTGTCAGAAAATTGGACCCAATCTAAGCTTAAAAACACAATTTTTCGCAAAAATTACTTCATTTGATGTGTTTATTTGCATTTTTAAAAAAATTTATTGTTTGCACTAAATAGATTCTGTAAAAAAGACAAAATTTCTGAGCTACTCAGCTCAAACATGAAACCATGACTGACTCAGCTGCGGCCGATGGTCATGTGAAAAAAATGGTGGGAATTTTTTTGTGTTGTTGAACTCGGCTGAACTGCAGGCAGTGTTTACACGGAGCAGAGAAGAAACAAGAATGGAAACAAACAACGTAAGTAGGAAATATCTATACGATGTAGAGTAACTATTTTTTTCTACAATACCGGCAACAACTGTGGACATTTGTAATAATTCTGTACATGCTAATTCCAAAATAAATAGTGAACTAAATTTAGCTTTGTGATGATTTATGGCATGATAACTGTGCCATACTGCACAAATGAAGTTCTCTGGTTGATATGTTTCCATAGAGCCACAGGGCTTTATTTTGTAGTTAAAAATGAACCCACAGTAAGTAAAAAAGTGCATTGCATTCAAAGGGTTAAACTGTGTTTTGCATGAACCAAACTGTGCCATTTACTTTATTATATCATTTAAGTCTCTATAGCCAATCTCCTACAGCTGCAGCTTCAACCATTACTCAGTTACTTAATAATGAAAGTGCTGCTGCTGCTATTACTTCACACTAATACTCTAATAATGTCACAACTTCTAAGCACTCCAGCTACTATTATGACAAACTACTTTCCTCCTGCATGTGAACAACCCACATTTGGACAGATGTTTAAAAAGTGGAAAGCAATAGTCTGGCACGTGTGCACATATGTGATGACACTTCCTGGTTGTGACAGCTGTGCCACCTTAGAGGCTCGTTATGTGCTTAATCACTCTTCTCCCATTAACATAAATGATTCCGGGTTGTGATCGTTCCACCGCCATGATGGAAAACAATGATATGCCTGCACTCACTGTGAGTCTCCAGGCATGTGTTCAGCAATTTGTCAGCACCTCAGCAGAGAACTAATGATGAAGGATCTATGGAAAAGTTAATCCAGCTGCACTGCAGTAATTAGAAGGCGCTCATTAAAGTCGAACCCAGTCTGGAATATTCCGGGTACGTGACAAACCAAGGCATTTCTAAGAGCTAATATTGTTATTTTTAACTAAGATTACACAGTAAAGAGGTGTACAGTGAAAAGCAGGGACACAAAATATTATTATTTCATTCAGAATTTGGATGTTAGGGTGAGATACAGTAACTTGGGTTCAAAAGCTGACCTCAATGCCTTCAATCTCTTGGATGAACCTGTAGCTGACTGACTGCAGAGCTTCACGGGTCCAAGGATGAAACCAGTCGATGGTTGTGCAGTTAAAGAGGGCTGGAAATTGGCGAGCCCTCACTCGCAGGGCGCTGCCCACAGGAGACAGACACAGAACTACCTACAAAGAAAAAAACAGTGAGAGGAGCGTCATACAAACACCAAAAGATCTGTATAAACATGACTTGCGGCCAAGTGCATGTAGGTAAATCAGCATAAGTCATAGATATCAAAGCAATGCAGCTCTGAAAGGGAAACCCATAACTGGCAGCCTTCTGCGCCCCCACTTTCATCACCTTGGCATGTGGACAGCAGCCACATTCGCAGTTGGCTGGAGCAGACGGTGACGCTACCAGAGGCCCTGGCGCAAACACGAGCTGGATGGCATACATGAGCACCGAGAGAAGAATTTCCTTCCTTTTAACCCCCCAGTTTGTCTGGCTTGGTTAACTCGGCTTGTCAAACGTATTTAATAATATTATACAGCAGCTGTGCTTTTAATTTACACTAAAGTACTGGTGTTTGTGAAGATTCTCTCATTAATTTCTTGTTGAAAACTGTCATATTCGGTGCAACACTGATCTGGTTTGCTTTTTCAGTTGTTGTCGGTTCCTTATTTTTTCCACTGAAGTTTGGAGTTCACATCTGCAACTGAATATTTTATTCTGTTAGGCTTCTAGGAAGTAATATCATCTGGTTGTTTCCCCAAAAAAGATTTCCTTAAGTTTTTAATTTGACTTTTTGAAATGATTGCCGTGGTAGCAAATACAAGGTTAAAGCCCTTCACAATAAAGTACAAACCACAAGTTTTTCTCCTAACAGTGAGATGAAATATTGACAAACTGATGTTGTAGATGACGGATCATTTAACACATTACCGAGGCAAAACCGTTTAAGGGGGAAGTATTATTTCCAGAGTAATGAAGTAAGAAGCAAAAAAGATAATAGGAATTTCAAAGACTGGACCGTGAGCTGTAGTCGGACTCGGTCTGTAAAGAACCTCCAGCAGTTCTCCTTGTTGTCCAGCAGTCCAAGTCCACGGACCTCAGCTCTCACACTGGACACGATGCCCTCAATATCCTCTTCAGTGAAGAGCTCAGGAATTTCTCCTGGAGGAAAAAAACACAATCAGAATCATAGAATGACACACTTTAGCAATAAATAGAAACTCTTCACTCACTGTGATGGTTTCAGAATGATTTCAGTGTACATGCATGAAGAAAATCCTGCAGGTGAAACACACATGCGTGGCTGTTATGGATTTAGTTTCTGACCTGATGCCAGTAAGTCATTAATAATGACCAGAAACCGCTCGTCTGGTATCTGGGCATCAGTCAGGAGCAAAGCCACTCGCTGGTTCTTCACCCCGGTCTTTAGGAACAAACCTGTCAGATCCATCTAAAGAGAAACCGCACATGCAATAAATGAAGACTCACAGTACAGCCTGCACACTAATATGAAGTCCAATAAAGAATTTAATAGTCAATATAATAATCAATTAGATAGCAAAAGGTTTTTAAAGAGGCTATTAAACGATTAAATTGACAAACTTGCCTCATCGATGAGATATTAAAAGATTTCAGAGTGGCTTTTAATCGTATCTGACAAATATTTTCTGCATCACTGCAAAACTGGATTACATCAATACCCTGCATGCAAGGAGGAAAACCGGCTTGTTTTTGGAAACATATTTTACTTTTCACATTTTGCTTAACAAGAATGTTGTCTGTGATCCTGACTGTGGATTCTAACTGCAGCAGTTAACTACACTTGTTGTTCTTCTTGGCTGAAACCCCAATATTTACCTTGAGGTCCTGGATGCTGTAACCCTTAGTCAGAGTGATTTGGAAGACTTCCACAGAGGATATGTAGGCAGCCAGACGAGTCAGGCTCTGCTTCCCGCTGCCCCCAACCCCGATCAGCAAGCCATGACCGCTTGGAGCCTCCAGGATGCGACTGATGCGACAGCTGGTAACGACACGATCTTTGTTATGCCTCTGAAGACGCAGATTATTATCTTTTATTTATTATCACCAGCTCCACTTACACATGTTGCATGGCATCTTCAAACAGCACCAGATTCATGGCCGGATGCAGCTCATTGTAGCTTTCCAGGGTGTCTGAGAGGATGGTCCTGAGTGCAGACCAGTCGCTTACAGGAGCATAGGAAGAATCCTCACCCATTTGAGTGAAGTGGCAATAGAGGAGGGGTTGCTTTTTCACCTCTTTGTCCTCCAGTCCCTGGATGAAGATGAGCATAATAAGAAATCTTCTGGTCAATATTGTTTCCTGAAGGTAAAGAACAGCAGTTTACTGTGCTTATCAGAAGCTGCATCATACCTCAAAGCATTCATGCACAGTTTCCATCTGGAGCTTCCGGAAAAGCTGCAGGTCCCTGACATCCACCAGTCTGTCTGAGTAAACTCTGCAGGACTCGTGGAGCCACAGCAGTGCCAGATCTGCACTCTCCTTCACAGTCTCAGGCCCAGAGAAGAGGATGCCCTTAATAGCACAGACAATCATATGAATGCTTCATTTATGCTTCATAAGTCTGACTGTAACATTTGCTTAATTTGAGCAGCACTACCTGGAAGACGTTAGATATGTCTCTGAGATTGAATGTGTAGTGAAACTTGATGGCCGTGGGCAGGAAGTTGTGAACCATCTTGTGATGAAGCATTATGGCAGCTTGGACCACAGCTGCAGAGCTCCTCTGGACCAGCAGACTGAACGACTGCTGCTTCAGATGGAAACACAGGATCTGACTGAAGATCGACATCTGAGACTCAGGTGAAGGAAAGTTGACTGCAAACACTGAGAAATGTCTCTGTGGAGAGGAAAGGCACAAAGAATAGGAAATGTATCGCAGCACATATGCTAATAAAATATGCTTTTTTAGGTATGACCTCCATCTAACCCCTAAAACATTAAATGCATCACTAGTAGGAATTTTTAATAACTTCATAGGGAAATATGGATTTAAACTCCACACTAGAGTTCTTTTTAGAATCATTAAAACACACGCACATGCTATTGTTTCAGTACAAAAATTGCATTAGTCTTAGTAACATGTCTGTTTTGTGCTCCAAACCACAGATGATTTAAGATCAGTTTTACATTTGGCATTATAACGTTTAATTAGGGCTGATTATTTTCATTGTTGATATTTTTCTTGATCCGTCAATCAGTTGTTTCGTCAATAAAATGTGAAGAAATGGTCCAGAAATGTCTCCAAAATCCAAAGACATCAAATTTAGTATTACAGAAGGGCAAAGAAACCAGAAATATTCAAATTTAAGAAACTAAATTGAGACTTTTTTATCTTAAAAAAATACTCAAATCGACTATCAAAATGTTTGGCAATTAATTTAATAAGTTTGCAAATAATCAATTAATTGTTGCAGCTGTGTTGGAAAGTTTCTGCAAATTAAGATTTTCTCTGAGAAGTCTATGACTTCACACATACAGTAATTTGGACTTATTTGAAGATAAACTACGCTTTGAACATTTAGCAGCATTTTTCTGTGAACATGTAATAAGATTTGCATTGAAGTATAATTTTTTTGGTACACTATTTTTAAGCTAACTTCAGAATAAGGGCAATTTTTACCAACAAACATACCTGTAATCTTGGATTGATAATGAAGCTCCCAGCAGTCGGATTCATGCAGGCAACATACTGTGTGTTGTGTATTTCTTTCAGGGTCAGTTTCTGTCTGCCATACCTGCAGAGAAGCAGATTTCTAGGAGTAAACAAAGCAAACTAGCACGACACTTCAGCGAAAAATTGATACCATGCTTTCATATATATTTACATTTTATTTGTATTTTTGTCATCCTGATTGTCCAAACTGGAAATTTAATATGTTGCTATTTCTTTTTTCCTTATCCAGACTAAGGGTGTATGGATGAAGGGTGGAAAGATGAATTGACTTGACTTGATTTCAATAGGTGTGTGTGGTTTGAGCTCACCAGTGCCCATAATCCAGATGTTGGCGTATCAGCGTGTGAGGCTGCACTGTTCCATAACTGTCAACAGCTGGCATGTTCATGTCATCTATAAAGTAGACCAGCCTTCTGTTGCCCACAGGGGAGAAGCTCCTGCCTGCTCTTTTCTCTAACGGTCGCTCTAGCATCACTACAAGAAGAAGTAAAGGGATTTATAACAGGAAAAAAACAAAACTACAGTCAGCTAAGATATACAAGGCAAAAACCTATATGGTTAAAATAATACAGGAGGATGAAGTTTTCTCCTTAGAGAGTCTAATCATTGCCAGCAGATGGTGCTACAGTTTACTTGTTTTGTGCCACAGAACATGAAAAAACACACTCACCCTGCAACATGAGGGAGGTAGTGTAGTAGTTGAAGGGTACTTTTGTGGTCGTGTAACTCTCTGGCAGACAGCCTAACTTGTTCTTGACAAGTGCAGTCTTTCCCACTCCAGCGTTCCCCACCAGCATCACGGGCTGTCTCCTCTCCAGCAGCAAGTCCATGAAGTAGCGAAGACGCACGGTCTCTGCTGTGTGCACCAGAACAGCCTGCAATCATAGAAACAGCGGGACAACACAGAACAGAAACATACATGGTTATTATGGCTTTCTTTGAGTGTGATTTATTGACAGACATGTGTTCAGTGAATTGTATGTGATTTATAATTTCTTGTATTTCCCCAGAACACCACAACTATTCTGTCATAATAGCATCATTTGCTCAGAACAAAACCCCACTAATTATGGCTCAGCAAGAGCCTTTGGAGCATTCACAGCTGTACGCGGGAGCATGAAGAAAGACAAAAGAGCGTGGGTGATAGCTCAAGCCTTGTTGCTCATGCCTTCACCCCCACACAGTCTGGTACAGAGAGTAGTAGATGGTAATCAGACACAGTGGCAAGCCTATCATCCATTCTAACACCCCTGCCATAACCTCATGATGGGACTTCACCCTCTCTTATTATGCTCACCGAGGCATACAGACATTTTTAATATGACTGTATTGTTTATTTTTGAGTTATTTTTCTTTAAGAAGCTGCCTTCTTGTGAGAGTGAATTATTTATCAAACCACTTTGCAAAGTTTCTTACTTTTCTGTAGTTGTAGTACTTTGTGTTCTTACCTGTAACGGTGTACAAATGTCCATTTCAAATGGAGGAACGGTTTCACTCCAGGGTAAGAAACGTCTGGTCTGATGGTCCAGGTAGTAGTCAAACACTGTCCCTTGTGCTGGAAGCTTCACTGTCTTCATCTCTTTGGTCCACCACTGGCTGAACTCCACCCGATAGTCGTGGAGCTGGACGAATCATCCAAGACACATTGTGCATTAATTCAAATAAACTAACAGAAGTTCAGTTAAGCTTATATTAGATACACTCAACCACTTGACGGGCTATTATGAGAAATATTAACAAACTATCTTATAATGATTTCCAACAGTCCATGATGTCCAATTACATATTTATCTGCAAAAAATGTATATTTTCAGTTAAAGAAGATCTGTTGTGTCCAGAGAACCCAAGAAATAAAGCCTAAGCTTTATTAGCATCATCAGGACACAAAAACTTCTGCAGAGCAGTGATAATTCCATCAACTAACTACAGTAAAAATATTTGTTGATGACGAAAACTAAACTAAGACTAAATGTAAAGTAACATTATAAGACAGGAATTATGAGCCTTTTAGCCACCAAATGAAAACCTAGTGTTAATGTTGAATACAGACGAACAGACGTGCTTTTCAATGAGCCACAGCCTGTGTGGAATTGCGCACTGCAGCTCCAAATCAAAGCTGAATCTAAAATTTCTCTTGTTCAGTAGATTTGCCAGTTTGGCCTGTTGCACTGCTGTTAATTAAGAAGCCCCTTACATTCATGCCTTCATGTCAAGCAGTAATTTTATCTTGCAGTTCTTGACAGAAACAGAAATCTGAACTGAACTCATCAACAAATTACGACGGGAAGTGACAACAAAACAAATGAGACAAAGAAGGAAAACGCAGGCGGCAGATGGCATTTAAAAAACATTAAATTAAGTCTAAAACTGCTAATGCGACACAGGTGATGTGGGCGTAACATTAAAGGTACTTCCAGTTAGACTTTCATGTTGCTGTCAGAAGAAATGCGTGAGTTGCAGAGTTTGGCTCAGAGTTGGAAATAATAGTGTGAAATGGATTTACTGAGAGTCTGTCTGTTGTATCACCGCAGAGCAAACACTGAGACCTTTACTGGTGACCTCGCTACAGACGAGAATGCCGTCTGTAACCATGGTAACCATACACAAAGATGGCAACAGCTGTGGTCTCAAAATGATATAAACATTAAAAGCACAAAAAATACAGTGACAGAAACTCGACAAAAGTTTTTGCAGACTGAAACTAATAAAAACCAAATTTGATGACAACTAAAAGGCATTTTTGTCAAGATGACAAAAAACTAAATCTAAATGAGGCACCAAGGCACTAAATTCAAGCACTCAAAATATCCATGCAGTTGAAACATGCTACACAACTTAATATGTAAACGTAAATACGAATGATTACACTATAATTTCATTCATTCAATTAAACAGAATGAATACCTGATCTTGATAGAGTGCCCCACCGAAAGCCCAGATGCAGGCAAAGGTGAAGTAGGTCTCATAGATCTCTCGGGGGGATTCAGATGGAATACTTTCTGGTGTTAGAAGGCAGTCGAGCAAGGTGCACAGTGTCTGAATGAGAAAATAAGATAATACATTGTAATTTTCTGCTTGTACATGCATAAAAATACTGCTCTGTACAAGCTTGTGTGTTATGCACCTGCACCATGGAGTTCTCTGGGATGGGAGTGATGGTCTTGAAAGTGTTCTTCATCTGTTCTAGACAACGCGGAACGTATTTCTCAAACAGTATGGTGAGGTGGGCCCTTTCTGTCTGCCGTTCTCGTTGGTCAATCCAGCTGGCGACGTACCTGAGCGACAATCCAAGATACATAACCAAACCCTATACTGAAAAATCGAAAAAGGTTGGTTTCTGTGTTACTCACGGGTTCCAGCCCAGGTCCTGCTGGTTAACATAGAGGATCCCTGCTCTGGATACGGTGGCAGGAGTGGCCATTCTTAGGTGACTGATTTCAAACACCAGCCTCATGGACGGAGTAAGCGCCACACGTTCATTACTGGCCAGAGTCAGGACCTGAAAGACATTATTCCCAAATATGATGACATCTGAATGGTCAGTACGACGGGATGAGGCTCTACCCAAACGATAAGGAAAAAAACTCCATATCTCATCAGCTTTGACAGATTTGCTTTAGAATATTTCAAAGGCACAAGATCACTGTGACATGATTCATCGCTGTGGAAAAGGACCTCCAAGTACTTACACTCCAGGAAGTGATTTGCTGAAGGAGGGAGGGGGGGTAAGAAACATCTTTTTTCTGTCTATACCACCTCGGTTGCTATGTGTTGTACAACAGTGTATGAGTGAACAGGAGGGGAGGTACCTTGTTATCATCCATCACTGTGTTGAGTGATTCAATCCACATCGGATCAATGTCTCCATCCAACACAATCCACTTAGGCCCAAGGTGGGAGATGTTTGCCTGCTCTCGCATCAGTGACGAAAGCAAACCTTACGCAGAGATTGAGGGATGCAAAGAACAACAGAGATCACAAGACGTAAGCACTACTTCCAGAGAGTTGTTTCTTGCGTTTTAATTTTTGCATCCTCTTCCTGTTTACCATCTTTCCACTCCCTAGTTGCAGGATGGATGAAGCCAAACAGCTCATCTCTGTCTATTGCTTTTGGGTTGAGGTCATTCCACACAGGCTTCCTCTTCAGGTTTATGTAGGTTTTATGCAGAACTCTTAGTATCTGTGGAAAATGTTAATTTGTCATGTTTGAAATTGAGCTGCACCTTTATTCTAACAACATTTACAAATCTTACCTGGCTTTTCCCTGTTCCTGCATTTCCAACAACAAAGACGGAGTGACGCACTGCCATGAGCTCCTCCAGTTGCACCACCTGACAAAAGTAAAGATGTTTACAAGAAGATTCTTTCGTCTCTTTTTTCTAGGTAGGTATACATCAGTTCACGTCAAACCTTGAGGATAAATGTCTCCTCGGGTTGCAGTCGGAGCTCCAGGGTGGTCTTCCGAATGGCCTTTTCCAATTCACAGTCCCTCTCTCTCTCCACCTCCAGGCCTGGGAACAGATCACCCAGCAGCCCCAGGAAGATAGTCACATCCTCAGTCACAACTTTAGGCATGTTGAAGTCCCGCAGAGCGCGCATGAGCACCTAAGAATCAACGTGCACGCTTATATAAGAAAATGCTTCTTTCTCATGTGGCTATGAGATGACGTACACGAATCAAGTCACCTGATCCTCTGGTCTCGTCTTGTCTCTTCGTCTCAGTGCTCCTGCAAGAACTAGAACAGACTTGACAGCACGCAAACCCCAATCATAGTGGTCCTAACGAGAAAAAGAAAAGGAGGTAAAGATGCGCACACTTGTGGTTAAACTTACCATCAATCATACCACACAAAGTAATAAGATTGATTGAATTGTTTCATGCTTTGCTGTACTGAAACATAATGGTGCTACAGAGTATCTTTGTTCCTACCTGCTTTGAGAGCAGTTCTTTGCACAGTGTGTAAAGAGTGATAAACTTCTTGGCTAAAATCTTAGCACCACGGAAGCCCTCTGCCACCAACATGATCTCACAAATAAGCTCAGTGTCAGGCACTACCATTGCACAGGGCCTGCAGCAGGACACAGAAAGTGCAGACATGACATTAATGCTGAAGAAATAGGCACTATAAAGGAAGTTACGGTATTATTCCCACCTGAAAAGAGCCTTGAGGTTCTCAGGTAGCTCTGTTCTGCCTGCATAGCCAGGGTTCATCGTGATGAAAATCCCAACTGAAGGCTTTAAGACGATGTCCTTACCAAGGAACAGGAACCTGTGAGGTGGCATGAAATGTTTTTTAAATGTATACTGTTGCATGATAAAAATTTGAAGTTCTCAGCTTCAACTGCTCACCTTTTCTTTTTAGCGCGAAGGGCATCCTGAATGGTTTTCACCTGCACTGCTACGACTGAGAGAACATCCACAGGGATACGATTGAATTCATCAAAGCAGCCCCACGCTCCAGTCTGGGCCAAACCCTTGTAGATATTTCCAATGGACTTAACATAAACAAAAAAAGAAATATTGCATTAAAACATCAAGACAAAAACTGACCAAAAATTATGACCATAATCTCTGCTCTGTTGAACTTTTCACCTTGTAGTCCATCTGTTCAGAGCAGTTGAAGATGTAAACCATGACACCCATGGCCCTGCCAAGATCCTTCGTGGTCTCGGTCTTCCCAGTTCCAGCGGGGCCTGCTGGGGCTCCACTCATGGTCAGGTGGAGAGACTGAGTCAAGGTGATGTAGCACCTACACTTGGCAATAGCACAAAGTGATACACAAATGCAATGTTTAGCAGTCTTTAGCATAGTTGTGAAATTGTGTGTTTTGAATGCATGGACTGAAAACTGCTAAGCTGCAGAGTTACCGGTCTGTGAGGGGGGTGATGACCAGACGCGGCGTATTTCCAAGATACTCATAAGAGTAAAGGAACTGAGCATCGCAGATGTTAACACAACAGTGGTGAAGCTGCTCGTTCCAGAGGTGTCGAAGCTGGGAGAGCCACTGAAAAGCCTGCGAGGTGGTGACCTGTGAGCATGCATCAAAGAGATACTGTCACAAGAAACATGATATGTAGGTGGTAAAATGACTAGAATAATTAAAATGTCTCCTTTTGGCCTATGGTTTATATTTTAATCTATGCATTTAGTGAAACAGAAGCTGCAAATCTTCTGTGATTAATTGTTTTAAAGACTTAGGAACTGCACTGTTCCTATTCAGGTCTGTTGTAAATCCAAGCTAGAGTTGTCCCTTTGCTGTTCATTGGTGGCAAATGAAGAACTTAACTGTGGTCATGTGGGTTCTAATTCTGAATAAATTTTATCCTAATCATTAAAAAAGTAAAATCAAGAAAGGATAGTGTGTTATGCATGTTCTTTTACAAAGCACAAGAAGAGTAAATTTTATTATAATGCCTAAATTAGCTCTTAAATGAGATGTTAATGTCATGGAATAATTCATTTGTGTCAACCTTTTGAGCAATGAGGCTGGAAACTATGTCTCTAGCATGGACATCAATGGTGCATATAGTCATGATCTTCTGTCTGTTGCCTGAGCTCAGCTCTCCCAGCAGCATGCCGATCAACAAGTTGAGCTGAGAGATCTGTAGAGAAAAACAGATTCAAAACAATGCTGAGGGAAAAAGACAGAAGTCAAGAGAAGAGCGGCAATTTACATTCACATGTGGTTCTAAAGTGGCACCAATCTGATAAAACATTCTCGGTTCAAGTTTCCTGTCTCACTTATATTGTCAAGTATTCAAAATCGTTAAAATTTCAATCCATGCAGAACATCACACGGCATCTCGTGGACCAAAGTGGACCCCGTGTACTTTAAAGACAATCAAAAGTAGTCTTGTGTTCTTGTTTTGACTAAAACGTCACTCGGTGTCATTTGTCCCTGGTCCTGTATGACAGCAAATCCAATCAGTGCAGTGCAGTGGGTTGAAGGGGGAGAGAGATTATTCAAACAGCAGCCAAGGACATGTTAACCTTTAATAGTGCTGATGAAACTGACAAGAGTGATAATACAACTGTGAGCACAGGCCACAATGAGGCTCCACCGGCCCGGCTCAGGTCACCGACTGTGCTGTGATTATGATGCCATTATGGAAAAGAAAAAAAAGATTAGAAAACACTATCTGTTTTAAAGAAAGTCATGATTTGCTGAGCCCAAATTTTGTAAGCAGTTAGATCTGTATTAGATACATACAGTTTCATTCAACACAGCCCATCTACCACCAACATAATATTGAGTCACCACCCAGATGTGCAATTAATTGAAATCTTTAAATGTTATTGTGTAAAAAGTACCTGTTTCTTGTTGTAATCTTTCAGTGCAGACTCAAATCCTTCCTCCAGTCTTTTAAACACAAGCTCCATGTCATTGCTCCACCAGATCTGAGATCCAGTGAGAGCAACTTGGGCCGGGAAGTCGAGAATCCACTGTTCTCTGGGTCTGTCCTCGTACACGGAAACAGCTTCAAACAGGTGACCCCTGACGCTCTCCTTCATGGACTCCTCCAGACGAGTAAGCCAAGTCTCCACCTAATGCAACGTACTGTAAGTTATTTTATGACGCGTTGTAGTTATTTCACCTAATTTGATACTGGACATGATCTTACCGGCCCGCTGCAGCAGCATTCAGTCTGGAATGGGACGTATTCTCTCCCTTTGCTGTACATGCCCACAGCAAGTTTAGGATTATCCGGCTGTTCATTCTGGGCGAACTCGAGATCGGACATGTTGTCAAAAAACTTCAACAGATGGACGGTTACCTACAAAAGACAGTCAGTGATTCCATGTATTTATGACAGAGATACTAACCAAAACAAAAACGAATTCGACATAAATGTACCTCTTTGGGACGACTTCCTTTAGAGAGGATGTCCAACAAGTCTGCAGATGAAATAAAGTAGAACCGTGGAAAAGCGAGCCGTTTTGTCTCCAGGTATTCAGTGAGAGCTTTTTCACACAATGCCAGCCTGTTAAAAAGAGGCCAAAGGTTTAGTTGACAGAAAAAACTCAAATAGTATAATTAAAAGTTTATTGAAATAAGCATGAACCTTTTCTGCAGATCCTCCAACTTCTCAAACAGATGAGGTTTGTTGGTGGCCTCGATGACATTTTTAGTCTTGGCACTGTCCATCATTAACCCCTGAAAGAAGAGATAGGAGATAAGTATGGAAATAAATTTAAAATGATAGAAGTATTTATAGTGTGTAGAGTCAAACTGTGAATGAGAAACACTGAAAAATCATGAAATTACATCAAAATCTCTTCGTTCTGCATGTTTCATTTAAAAATTTGCCACAAAAAATAATCAATTTGCTGTAACCAGATTCTGTACAAAACAAAAATAAAATGTTTACATTGATGACAACACTGCATGTGCTTTGGGACCAAAAATGCAGACCTGAAATTCTGCATCTATCGCTTGGAACCTTTGTGCATCTGCAGGCAGCTGCTGGCGAATGTCATCACAGCCTTTGAAGATACTTTCCAGGTAGGCCCATGTCCTTTGGACCTCCATCCACACCATCAGCACAGAGTCAGCCACGGTCAGCTGTTTCTGTAGCTCCACTACCTGACACAGGAAGTGGTCTACATGCTTGCTCTGAAAGACGCTCTGCAGCTGAACCTAAAGGATAAGAACACAGAGAAATGAACATGGTCGATCTGAAAGATTTGGCCCAAGTGCAGCAAACTACCACCCAATCTGTGGGAAGAGAATGTCATATCTTGATTACCAGACATCATTACATTAATCATTTTTATTTGAAAACACATTCCACCTCATCAGCATGCCAGGCCATAAAAAAGTGGGGGAGGGAAACGGACTATTTAAACAAAGATGGAGGCACTAAAAGTGGCAAGACTTCTAATTGCTGGCTGTAACCCCCCCACTACATCTGGTGTACATGTTCAAAGACCGCCACGGTGCAACAATGCCCTGTATTCTCAAGCAGCTATAAATCTAAGCACTGAATAGGGACCTCTCTACTCTCAGCTGTGCTGTTAGACACTCAGACGGGGCGGCCCCCTCTCTGTAGTCTCATCTCTATTCAGCTCTTTAGTATCAGTGCTTCTCACAGACAACTGATCTCAAGACCAGGCTCTTGTTCTTTTACAGCCATTATGCATTTTTCATCTTTGTGGGGTCACACGCAAAACCTCTTTAGATGTCTACCTGATGATCCTCAAGAGCTTCAATAAGATCCTCGTCACATTTAAGCAGTGGCACGGAGGTTTGGTAATGTTCTTCATAGGAAAGCTCCATTGAAGCCCACGTTTGACTTATTTCTGTTACAACCTGAAATAAAAACACAGCTTATAACAGTATTTTAATAATACAAAATGCATTGTGTACTGTATTTGCATGGCAGTAAGTTTACAAATGCTCATAAGGTTGCCTCTTATATCCGAATTATAGCTTTTTTCATAGAAAATACTAACTTTAAATGACTGATATCTCTGTATCTAGTCCTCAGCTGTCAAAAATTGATGTAGATCTGAATTTTAGGTAATGTTAAGAGTCCTGTTGTTAGTTCAGCACATTTCTCTAAAGTTAAAACATGACGAATGTCAAATAATGTTTAACATAACAGCCAGATGGTGAATAAGAAAACATCCTGCAATCAAATCTCACCACAACTTATGAAAGTAAAAGCCATATAGTGAATTAAAAAACACATTACCAAGAATCCTGTTACATTTTATAATCCATAATAATGACAAAAAGACTACTGATGATACTAAATATGATCTGTTTATAAGTGAAGAAGAACCTTCTCTATGGCCATCTCTTTGACAGCCTTATCCACTATGTTGCGAACTTCATCGTCAAACAAATGGAGCTGCAGAGCCAAGAGGTCTTCCAAGGTGGTGCTGTCTGTCACAGTGAAGTCCATCTATTAAAAAAAAGAATATCTGTCACAGTAAAGTCCATCTATTAAAAAAAAAGAATACACAAAATCTCACATTTCTATGATGCAAGAAGAAAAATACTGCTTTATAGCAAAACCTCTGCTGAGCATATTATGCACCTGCGTTGTTCTAATTAGCTGCACCCAGTGGCGCTCTCGTATTGCCAGGTTCTGCAGTTGACTCACGGCCCGCAGTGACGTCAACAAGTTCTTTACATAAAGGTCTAGTCCACAATACACGTCCCACACGCGGGCCTCTTTGTCAAGCTTCCGTATGTCCTACACAAACAGAAGGTAGGTAAACATAATTAGTTATTAGGGGCATCTGTTACAAACAGCAATGGTGCATGACAGCAAGACAGCAGGAGAGATGAGCTGGTGTGATGTAGCACTGTTGGTGACCTCACCTTGGCAAACCTCCTCAATTCTGCATCCATCTGGTCCACGTTTATCTGCCTCCATTTGGTCATTGTCCAGTTTTCCACACTGCTCTGTATAGATAAAGACACATGCAAGGGGTCAATGGGCTGAGGGGGCTTAATGGGGACATTTAGGGTATTCAAAGACTCGACAACAGGCTCTGAGAGGACAAGCAGGTCGAGTCATTTAGTTATTGGGGTATTGTAGTCGTGTCATGAGGCCTTCAGCTGTACTTCCATTTCCCCAAGAAGAATGGCATTTAACCTGAAATGGTTATAATTCAGATTAAACCACTTACCTGCACATATACCACAATGTCCCAGAGTTCTTTGAGGACTGTAATCTCTCGTCTACAGAGCTTGATGTCTCTGTAGTCAGGAATAGTAACATCGAACAGATTTGTGGACTCCTGCAGCTCTGCTACGTCTTTCTCCATATCCTGGATGGCTTTTTCAGACTAGAAAATACATGGCGATTGTCACCCAAAGTGTACAGTAGATACACAGCGTTATTTTAATCCTATAGTCAAGATATTTTTAAACTCATACTTGTTCCAGACCAAAGTAGGGATGCAGCGCGTTGTAGCTGAATGGTGCTGTTGCTCTGAACATCTCCCTGAATCTAGTTTGTTTTACCTGAAAAATAAGAAAACACCCGTTTCATGTTCTTCACATAATACACTAGTTTCTGCATATGCAATTTCTCTGGAAATAAGAAGTAAAAGTGATTCGTCACCTCAAAATCCATGCATCGTCTCCGTAAAACCATCACCTCTGCATTCTGCATGGGTGCCACCTCATGCCTCACTTTTAAGGCCAGTTTTTTAGCCCCACTCCATTTCTCAGGGAGTTCCTGTTGAAGAGAACACAGTATTTTGATTCTAATGATTCTTATATTGTGTTAGCATTTGAAAATGGCGAGAAATTGAACTCATTATTGTCCTTACTTCCATCTGAGAGTAGAATTGCTCAGGTATGGTCACACCATATCGTTCCAGGAGGTTCACCGTGTCTCTCAGAGGCTCAAACATCTTGTCAGTGGCTTGTTGTCGGTCTCTCACAGCCAACAGGTGACTCATGACTTCCAAAAAGGTACGATGGTCCACTTTAGTCAGCGGATGGTTTAACCCTTCAACGGTGGCTTGGATGAACTTCTGCAGCTCATCAAGACTGAGAGGGAAAATTTGCAAAGTGAGAACAGCTAATATTACAGCTTGGTCCAAATCATCCATTCAAGTCATGCAGATCCTCATTTTACCTGTTAGTGACGTATGTCAAGAGGTGCTCCTTGAAGAGCCAGCTCCACTTTTTTACAGTGTTGAGAAGGCTGGCTTTAAAGAGTTTGACATCCACCCGAAACCACCCATCAAACACTCTGAAGTCTTCCAGCTGGGAAATTTCTGCATACAGATCCTCATAATAATCAATCTGTAAAATTAAAACATGATTAGATACTATAATTAAAAAGTGCCATGTGGTAGAAAAATACCCAAGTTTACCAAACTTTTCACCTGTTCTTTGAATTTATCGATTGTGGGAGGGTTCTCAGGGAGAACATCTGCCCTATGAGCCTCCATCTCCTCTGTTGTAAGTCCACGTCCATAGAGGAGAAACTGGCTCAGAAACTCCGCTCTGTCATCTTGCCACAGGTGGGAATAGCAATCAAACTTCCTCTGGTAATTTATCGCTTTCTTCAGGATATTCTCCACTCGCTCCATTATTTCTTGCCTCAGGTCCAACAAATCCAGCATGTCATCCATTACATCCTGTAAGAGTGATATTACATGACATGAAACATCAGGAGAATCTACTATTTGTAGAAGAAAACCCTATAATGAGTTTGGCAAGTTTATTACAGTGAGAAATACACTCTTCCAGTTTTTGAGGGGTCGAAATGGAATACATCTTTATGATTGATTTGTTTCAACTGCTATAAATCATATAACACACAAAAACAAAATTCTAAACTGAAATTTTACTTAACACCCCAACCTAGTGTACTACCATTCAAGTCATACTATTTCCTATTGACAGCATCTGTTTTGCTCCTAAGTATAGTCTTTGCTCTGGTGACCATAAGTCTAAGGTCTATGAACACCACTAATAATGTCATACATAGATGATTAACACTGTGAACTCCAAAACCCACCAGCAGGTTTGACAGGCATGTTATTTTCTAAAATAAATTGCCTAATATATCTATCAGAGTAAGAAACTGCAACACCGTACCTTAAAAAAACAAAAACAAAAAAACATTTAATTTCCTGGACCCCTGCCTCTTTAAGAGCATAAACAATCATTAATAACTTTCGATAATCTCATGTTTGTGTTTCATTTCAACTTTTTAGAAAGTTTATTGCACGCTAATTTAGCCTTCTGAGCAACGGCAGTTTCGGAAAGCATGCCATCTTTTAAAAAATCCTAAAATTCCAATATTTATAAGAGAAAGAAACTGTAAAAACTGATAGAATCACCAGATTTTCAACTTTTGTGATGGTCATTGAACTGCTCATCTGTGATATGCAGTTCTGCTGCAAGCTTAAAATCTTTATATTTAATCTGAATCACTGTATTCTACATGGCTATTTTTAATTATTTTTAAACAACCCTTTTGCACTAACAAGATTCTTAAAAAACTAAAAATTCAGTGCAACTGACACACCATCATTGACTCAGCTGTGAACAGCACTCCAGACAAAAATTCTTTTTGGCTGAACTGCAGGCAGTGTTTCCACAGAGAGGAGGCAAGTATGGAAACACATTCAAAATGTAAGTCGTAAAGTATATTCCCTTTTTGGAGTACTGGTTGCACCTGTGGGCACTTGGAAAAATGTTCAAGTTTAAAAAAAAAATGATACCATGACATACTGGCTTGACATTGTTGTGTGAGATTTGTAGGAATCAAAAACAGCTGCAGTATGTAGGAAAATCTGTGTTAGCATTCGGATCTAGAGCGGAGTACCTGGTAGCTCTCTGTGCTCAGATGGGCGGCCACTCTCCTCACATTTACTGAAGTCTTGAATATATCTCCAAGCAGTCCCTCCACCAGTTCATACAGACCATCTCCTGCCTCTCGCTCCATCGAGGGATAGAAGTTCATCCCCGAGGCATTCAGCAACAACTGGGCCTCAAACAGAGGAGCCTGGTTTGGCCACGACTCCATGTTGTCCATAAAGAACTGAAGAGAGTGGCTGATGTAGTTAAAGAATCCCTCCACCATCATCTCATCGACATATTCCAGGTAAGACAGCCATTCTTCTGAAGCAGGATCGGCACGGAAAAGGACTGAATTCTCCTGAATAAATGTAAAATATAGGAGAGATATCTTAGCTCTTATCAAACCTTTAGCACAAGGTTCTTGCCCTGCAACTGTCTCAACTTTCATTTGATGTGATTTAAAGGGAAAGTGCAGTAAGTCAAATGTAATTATTAATGATTTTATTCTCATCAGAATAACTCGAATGTTGGTTTGTAAATGGCTTTCCAAGAGATGAAACATGTTAAAGTGTATAAAGTAAAATCATTTTTTGATGTCTGATAAAAAATGAATGTATGATACTAAAAGTTTAGAAGCTAACAGTGCCAAAAAGCACTGGACTAAAGTTAGAGAAAAAGTCGGTTTTGAATGAATTTTTGCTTCATAGAGAAGATAGAAGTGAGAGTTTATGATCTACATCCTCACAACTGAATCATCGAGGAAAGGAAAGGAAAGGAAAGGAAAGGAAAGGAAAGGAAAGGAAAGGAAAGGAAAGGAAAGGAAAGGAAAGGAAAGGAAAAGAAAGCTAATCTGAAGCCTAACAAAAATACAAATTGTGAAATTTGCAAATGTTAAAGAAACAAGGTTTGAATTTTAACTAAACTTTAATTGTGCTGTAACAAATATTCATGTGAAACCTGTGTTTTGAGTGAATATTCTCATAAATCCATCCATACACACCTGCACCAGCTCATGTATGATGTCTCCATCCTTCTTCATGCAGCTGTACTTCCTGCTGACACACTCTCCCCTCTCTTCCAGCTGTATGAGTGAACCCTTCTTGTTGTCTTTCCTGCAGAACATGGCCCGCTTGCTCCATCCCTTCATCACCGACTGAACGCCGTCGCAGTTCTCCTTGGCTCTGCTCACTCTGTGTACGAGGTCTTGGACGAGGTGTTTGGTGGTGCTGATGAAGGTCCAGCAGTCCTGGTGCTGCCACGTCAGCCCGGCCTCTGCTCTGGTCAGCTCCAGGTCGATGGACTCCAGTTCAGCTTTGATGAGAGGAAGTTCCACCTCCAACACTGTCTGCTTTAGCTTGTTGTACCATTGTACCAACAGCTGCAAACTGCTCAAATACTGGAAGATACAAGCGTGGGGAGAGGATATATTTAGCATATGTACATGATAGTAAGAACGACACACTGCTTATTGTTGAACTGATTGTTTCTTACCTTTGTGAACATGTCACGATTCTCAAAAACAGTCAGAGCAGCTGCAGGGATGTCGAGCTGACGGAACATCTGAATGTATTTAACATCTTTCAAGACTTCAGTCAGCTGAGAAGTGAAAGGAAATAGTGATTAAGTCACATATATAGTCACAGTGGGGTGGTGGTGAAACAGTTAGTAACAGGAGTCTTAGAAGAATAGAATAATTGAAACTGTAATTGCAAAAAATTAAGTCTTTTCTCTGCCAAGATGGTTCCATTTTTGGATTTGTGACAAAGTCAGACAGCAGTACAATAAAAAAAAACATGAAAATATATTTTTTTGGAGAATTCAGAGAGAGACAGTTAGAGCGAAGAAATAACTGACTACATCAGAGTTTAGAGGAATATGATTTTTTGCTACTTAACTCAGTTTCAAAGGCTTTTCACGGAAATGCTGTCCTGTTTTGTTTACATTATATCTGTTACCTTTGAGTTGAAGTTGACAGATATCAGGCCACAAGAGGGATTCCTGGAGATAAGAGGTTGGTTCAGGTTGATGAGGCAGGTCTGTTCCAAACCATTACACCAGTCAGAGTAAATCCTCTCCTCATACTGGTCCAGCAGACTCAACATCTCCATGTACATGTTGTGCTCATTCACCATTGTCACGCCTTCTGCATGCCTAGAAACATTGTTTAAATAGTCATCTCCATATATGCATTTATCTGCATTTGTTTCTGGTATGCTATTGTCTGGAATCAATTTATTTAAGTTTTAAGGTTTCACTGACATGTCAAACAGTAATCTGATTTTTTCCCATGGTGTTTGAATGCGTTCTCTGAGCATTTTTGCCCACTTCAGAGCTCCAGATGTGTGAGCCATGTTCTTAGTCAGACCACTGTCCACCTGTAAACAAAAAGTGACAAGTCTAATAATGTCTTTTGTGAAGTAAATGCATAGTTCTAACCCTCAGCACCAAGTACCTGATTGAGCTGGGATTTAAACAGACGTTTACAATTCTCCAGCTCTTCCCTGAAATGTTGCTGAAGCAAGAGGAAGTTAGGGCTGAATATCTGTCGAATTTGTCGTTTCTCCAAGAAGGGTCCGACGATAGTGAGCATCTGAGGGCCAACAAAAAAAAAGAAAAAAGATGCAGCTTCGTCACTCATTATTTAAATTATCAGAATAACAATTAACATCAAATAAGGACCCAGTCTTGCTTACTTTTAACGCTGATTCCAGCCCCGAGCAATCTTTAAAAACCAAACACAGGAGGCTGCCAAGGCGGCATTCAAAGTCCACGATCTTCACCTTGAAATCCCTATACTCGCTTTCAAAACCCTAATGAAACAAATCATGGAAACCAGTGTGGGATTGCGGAATTTGCAGAATCAGGCAGCAGCTGTTCAGTCTTAATTACCAATATACACCGATCAGCCAAACATTAGGACCACTGACAGGTGAAGTAAATAACATTGATCATATTGGTACTATGTGGTGTTCTGATGGAAAACCTTGAATTTTAACATCCATGTTGATGAAACTTAGACACCCAAATAAACATTGTCCCACAACAAGCACACTCCCTTATGCAAATGGAAATCCCAAATGTCACTGGCCTACCCCCGCAGGAAAATGCACCCCACCACATGGCAAAAAGATCAAACAATCAGGAACATGTTGAGGTACATGCCAATGGCCCAGCATGTTGATTTGACCTCCAAACTTCCTAGACCTCATTCTAATCAAGCATCAACAGGATGCAGTGGAACAAGTTTGATTGACAGAGGCCCCACTGCACGAGCCAGAGTACCCAAAGGATCCACTGCCAACGTCCTGGTTCCAGACCCCATAGGACACCCTGAGAGGTCCTCTTGTCCATGCCCAATGGTTCAGAGCATTTTTGAGCACACAAGGGGGACCAACACAATATTTGGCAAGTGGTCACAATGTTATGCCTGATTGGTGTAAGTGAATGCACAAATACTTTTTAGACTAGAGTTTCACCTGAGAGTTGAAGTCCAGTGGGCTGTTCTTACTGTGCTTCAACACTTGGCAGTCTTTACTGAATTCTCTGTGCATCTTAGCAGCATGCTCACTGTGCAGTTTCCCTTTAGTTCCACCAAATTCCAGCTTTTCCATCCTCTCAAAGTCCAGCATAATCTCAAATAAGTCCTGCAAAGAAAACATATTTTAAAAATCCAACCTCAGGGAGACACCTTAACAATAAAACCAAAGTCCGATCTCACCTCCAACTGCAGCATGCGCTTGAAGAACTGGTTGAAACGGGAAAAAATCACGGCAGATGGGAAATCCCAGGGTGGGTGTTTCACTTGGTCGGCCAGCTTCTCCCTCTGGGTCTGATAGCTGTCTTTGAAACACGTAAAGACTTTTATCACCCTCTTCACCATTTGCAGGCTTTCCTCTGGATCTTCTCTGAGCAGCAGATCTGTTGAGAGGTATGTGGAAGCCTGCAGGGTGGAAGGTTTTAAATCTGTGAATTTGTTCACACAGACAGCCAACAACTAATGTCAAAGTAAAGCTGACAGACTGACATCAGAAGCATGCAATATGTATGTGTTACTATATACACCAATTCATTGCTACAAGCGTTTCAGATGAGGATTCCTACTTGTTCTATGAGCAGGTTGCAGAGTTCCTGTAGCAACACCACAATGCGTGCAGGTCTTTGGTAAGACTGGCAGTTGGTCCAGATGAGGAAGAGCAGGTGAAAAAGTGCAGGGATGTATGCTTCCATGTGGGGAAACCCTTTCTTTTCCAGCTGGGTTAGCTGTGCATGCAGTGGCTGCAGATGGAGATCAATGTCCTGGGCTTCTTGAAGTGCTATTTATGAAAGAAAGCAATCCCTATTTAATGTAGAACAGCATTATGGAGACAGAGATGATATGGCAAAGACACCAGCTAATCTTACCATTAAACACATTTCCAATCAGGGTCTTGACTGTTGGATGATAGCTGCTGTCCATCATCTCTAACATCTCCGCCATCATTTGAACAACAGGACTCTGAAGCTGCAAGAAAAGGTTGTAAAAACATTTTAACGAAGAGTGGAATGACAATACACTAAATTATCTTTTGGTAAAGATCAGGAGAAGAACCTGATGATAAATGCTCTCTATGTTGCTCCTCCTAGAAGCCCAAAACTTCAGCTCTGCATCGGGTCCTGGATTACAGCCTGTTGTGAGCAGATCTGACGAATCCTCCTTTAAAATCTTCTGGATCAGATTCGTCCAGTTGATGACCTGAGTCTCCATAGCATGAGCCAGCGCCCTGTCATAGTTTTCATACCTGAATGGGAAAATTAAAGCTAACGGTTACCTAAAACATAGAGTATAAACTAAAACAATCAGTATGTGTGTCTTTTTCTTACATCTTACAACTGTTGTATGATTTTTCCATCCAGTCTGTTGCAGCTGGGATAGGGAGGATAGTTTTCCCTAAAACCTGTCCTCGCACAACTGAAGTCTTACTGCACATGCTCTGAACGTGTCGAATGATGTCTTCGGACATCAGGTTTGGCCACATGTGATGGTTTTTGTTGTTTGACAGCAGTGGAGCACACACCTAATGAAAAGACACAGAGTAACTTCACCTAGAACCCGAAAACTAACTGACAGCACATAGAATGAATGCATTTTTATGATTATTTATGTTTAACAATCACCTGCTCCACTGTGCTCCACAGCTGCAGTAGCGGTGCTGGAGACAAGAGTCCAAAAAGCAGAAGTTCCCTGTAGTTTTCAGAGTTGATGGGAACAACTCTGCTCTTGAGAATATAGATCTGCTTGCTCTGAGCGACGACAGGGACCTGCATTTGAAATTATATCATCAGGGAATCCTCCTCACTCTCCATATTCAAGAAATCCATAAAGACACATCTTTTCAAGACTGCCCACAGCTCATAAATCCCCCTTTTCTATATGCTCCCTTCTCAACTATCCATCTATTATCTATACACTGCTTAATCTTCTGTAGGGTCTCGGGGGTGCTGAAGCCTATCCCAGCCATCTCAGGTGAAGGTAGGGGACACCCTGGAAAGGTCGCCAGTGTATTGCAGGTCGACACATAGAAACAGACAACTAGGCACACTCTCATTCACACCTACGGACAATTTAGAATCATCAGTTAACATCAGCATGTTTTTGAACTGTGGGAGGAAGCCGGACAACCCGATGAAAACCCACACTGCACAGGGAGAACATGCAACAGAAAGATCCCAGGTATCCCTCTTCGGGACGCAAACCAGGGATCTTCTAGGTGTGAGGCAACGATGCTAACAACCTACTACCTACCATTATATTCTATTTAATTTCTATTTTATTTTTTGTGTTTGTACCTACTCCAGCATCTTTGAGAGTCTTGAAAAGCACAATATAAATATATTATTATTATTATTATTATTAATATGACAAGAAGTCACTCAAGATTAAACTTAAAATTGAAAAAAAAAAATCTACATTTCGTATGTGCAATACACTTAAATAGCTTGCAAGACCACTTTCAACACACTAATCTAATCTTTTTTGACCTGTCAGAGTAGGAAAATCACACGAGAAATTAATTACATAGATCATGATTCAGTTTGAATACAGTTAAGCCCAAAAATTATTCATATCCATTTTATTTTTTTGATTCATAATAATTTTTATGCGACTCTTTTCACAATCTCAAAGGGCATAAATAATGACTTTTTTTTGCAAATGAGAATAAAACAAACATTGACATAATTAAAATGGATTTTTAAAATCTTTTTTCACATGTGTATGTCATTTCCAGACAGAAGGAGACGACTAGTCAAATAAAAATGGACTAAAAATGTAATTTTGGAATAGATATGAAGGATTTGGGGCTTAACTGTGAGTGAAATAGCAGTGAATCAGCATTAAATAAAAAGCAAGATCTACAATAAATGGACTCCAGCCATCATTAATCCATCTGTGCACTGACATGTTGGAATGTCTACTGTAACTAAACGACCTGTTGGAGAGTCTGTAGGAATCGTACCTCATTAGAAGCAACCAGACATCCTTTATTGGACGAATAGAAAAATAGAACCGCCTCCTTTTCGAAGAAGTCTCCGAGGATCTTCTGGAACTCCTCGCTCACGGAACTCTTCTCCCAGACTTGACGGTTCAGTCGCAGCAGTCCGCAAACTTTCTCCTCGACAAACTTCACTCTGACGTCCTCCAGGAAACACGGAGCGGTTTCTTCGTCGGACATGACGCTCTACGAACATGGCAAAATAATAATAATAATAAAAAAAAACTCTTATATGTCAGCTCCAGAAACCTGCCACTGTCCTTTAACTTGCTGTAGGTAAAGTTCTGAGCTGCTGTGTTTTCCTGTTACAGTGGACGGGGGCGGGTCAGCGTCCCGTCGCTTAGCAACGACACTCTCCTCAATCACTGCCAGGTAGCCATCTTTGATCTGCCCCAACATGTTCAAAAACCTTTTGCTCCCGGTTAAGGTTAAATATTACAAGTGAATAACAATAAAATACTTCATATTACAAGTTTTCAGATTTTTTGTGTTCAAATATTGTTTTATCTAGATATTATCTTAGGTAAAGCTGCAAATCTCAGGTATCCTAGGTAAACATCATACAGTCTATGTTAAAAATGCACAAATTTGCTTAAATTCTCAGAATAGAAATCAGAACTTTGGATAAAAAAATATTTAAAATAATAATATGCCTTTTTATCACACCATAAATCAGAAAGTACTGTCAACAGCCAGAAAAAATTGCAATGTTTATGGGAATAAAATGTGCTATAAATCAGGCTGCGAATGACCCACAAACAAAACCCCTTCATAAAAAAATATTAAGAATGTAGATAGGAATAAATGTTGAAGAGTTTGGTGTGTGTACATGCTACTGAAGTGGAGATTTCTCTCTCATAGTGTAAGAAAAAAAGATTTTGTTCAATTCCATATGTTTTTAAATTGAAGTAAGGTTTTAAAAAACATACATTTCACCATGATATCTCTCCCCAGCTGATTACTGCACATTTGCATATCATGTAATATGTTTTATGTGCTGTAAGGTATTGATGATATCACAATTTTCATTTACAATTTTTTAAAAATAAACTGGCACACAACCATTGATGCATGACATCCATTACAGTGCATTTTTATCCATAGGAAAACAATGACAAAACCATACAGAATAAACTTTAATCAAATTACTTGCACCCTCATAAAAAGGTAATATCAAACTATCCTAACCCCTAAACACTTACATTAAGACAATTATTTCTGTATTATCTGAAGTGGAGATTTCTGACTATGAGAAAAGACAGTCATTTTGAAAAACTCCATTTTTCCAAACCATCATTTACACATTTACTTTTGAATTCATGATGCAATCTTTCAGGGTAACAAATATGAATAGAGACAGTATTCATACGACAAAATAGAGAAGGCCTGGGGGATCATCCACTGATGGTTTGGAACGATTTTTTGCAAATAAAGTGTTTGTTGTTGATGTGTGTACAACTGTATGATATACTGCACATGAAAGGGCTAGAATACTATATTGGACTATCGGGGTTCTCCCTCAAAATTAAAGGCATTTTAAAAAATCCAGTTGGACACGTGTTACGACTTGTTTAGGAGAACAAAAAAAAGACTTTGAAAAATTCTCACTTACTTTTTTAAAGAACTTATGCATGAAAAGGTTAAAGTCATAAACGCAGTCTACTTACGTCAGCAGCCTGTTATTATACCCGTCACTTCAGACTGTATGATTTACATTATTTTAAACGACTGCAATATGAAGCATGCGAGTTATTTGCCTAAAGTAAAACACAGCATAACATTAAATATACAATTGCAACGGATGCTCTAATTTGTATTGCGCAATATAGTTCATCCCCGATGGCTTAGGGTTGTATCTCTCTGTAATTTGTACCATGTCTTGTTACTTTCCTTTTTGAGTGAATGCTACTGCAAATATCCGGAGGAAAGTCTTGAATACTATTTAAAGGCTTTGTTGGAAAATTTTACTTGGATTTCGCAGACATGACTTAGATGGGATATACCAAAGTGTCCACGTCTTGACAGACATTAAATCACATGTTCATTTGAAAGTCCTAACATATAGACAGGTGACAAATTAAAGGAAAACCCAACATACAGTGTCTTACTAAGCTACTAAGAGCAACTAAAGCAGCTTCAGTGGATGAGGATTTGGTGTTTTGATGATAGTGGTAGAATGCTGCCAGTCCAAAACTGAGGTGTTCTGATGACTGTGAAGGTCACAGCATGATTTTCATACTCATCAAACCATTCAATGGCATCTCATGACCTAAACCATCCCCATAAAATTCCCCCAACAACGTAACACAGCTACTGCACCTCTTCACTATATGGGTCAGGGGTTCAGGCTTTTTTTCCTTTAATTTGTCACCCATCTGAATGTAAGTTACAACTTACTGTACTGTATATATAGCCACTTAGCCTGAGTATATGCAGTAATTCAAACATTCTTGCTTTAAATGTGTTCAAATCCGTGGTCCCTTTTTTTACGACAGGCCTGGACAGAGGAGGAGTGTGTGTTGGAGCCATGCTATGTTGTAAAATGTATGTGATGTGTGTGTGTGTGTGTGTGGCTTCTTACTTGTTGTCTTAGCAGCACGGCACTGTACCCAGCAACTGCCATTTACAAGAGACTTTATTGCACCACATTTCAGAGCAGCCTCGCAGTCTGGCTGCTCTGAAGTAGCTTTAAATAACTGTATATTGTACTTTTGAGGAAGCGTCAAGATTTAATTAAGTGTCTAGTATCCTGATCTATTAGTGAATACTTAAAGTTTAGTCATTTTAAAGCTTATAAGCTAAAGCATTGATAACACAACTTGTTACTTTAGAGGGACTTTTTCTCTATTTTATTTCACACCCAGAGACAGATTCTCAGGAGGGGGGAGGAAGCAGAGGAGAGCAAGACAAACTCCTCAGATCTGCAGGTGGCTCTACCGTTTTGGACCTCATCGCTAACAATGACAAGACCACCTACGGGGGAGAGATTGCCTGCCTGTTGCTATGGTGCTAATAACAAGTTGGAAGCAATGCAGTCAAGCAGTTAAGATGGAGATGGCCTCTGATGTAATCCACACGCGCGTTTCACTGTGAAAAATCCGCACAGATGTTAACATGGTTGAGAACATGAGTCATTCAATCTGCCAAAGACCTGAAATAGCCTCAAATGGGACGCGATCATAAAACTATCATCGCAGTGAGGAGGGAGGAAAGTTAGCATCTTGCAATCAAATCCACGCACAATTACAGCTCTGCTTGCATCTGCCTCTTCCTTTATTATAACAGAACCTCCCTGACAAACAAATAAAGACATATCTTCTTCACTTTTTACTTTCTGCCAGCTGCCTCTGATCCAAGTGCTCACAAAGCTGGCGAGACAGACTGCACCAATTATACCCTCTCAAGCAACCAAAAAACTATTTCTTAGGAAACAATGCTGCTCAAACCTGGCACTGTACCTGCCACCTCAACGATTTTCCTGCCAAGGCTTGTTACACTGCTGAGCTGGCCTTCCTCATATCTCTGCCTGGTGCTTGTTGTGCAGTCTGCCACCACAAAGTATGTGCTGCAACCTGACTGTCAATATTTAAATTAAGTTATCACTTGCAGCTATTTTTTTTCCCTTGGCATAGTGCAAAATCTGTCTTCTTAAATTAGTCTGTTAATAATGCAGAACTTTAGATGGTTTAAACTGTGAAAAGCTGAAAATCTGCATGTGCTCTTCTTGTATTTGTTGTCTTTTAGCCTTCAAATGTGCACAAGGATAATATGAAGCGTCTCATCGATGATTGGCACCGTCACCGGAGCTCTGTTGATGATGCTGTATTGATCTGCGAGATGTAGCACTCCATCATGACATTCCAGTCAATCTGAGGAGCAGCAACGAACAAGAAAAATGTTTTATCTGAGTCTGAAATCAGTTTCTTTATCTTTAATTATGTACAGTTTCTTATTCTGAGCCAAGCTTACTCTGTAGACTGAAAGATGCCCTGTATAGAAATATCAGTGCATTAGAGGTTGAGCGAAAAGTTCCAGTTGATTCTAATGAGGTAAGATAAGGTTGTTGTTTAGAATAGTGCTACTTACCTTCCTCAGCAGGCAAATAATTAGGTTTCAATAGCTTGATTATCACCAATTTGTTTTAGATACCCCACTGCTGCTTATAATTTTTATTTCACACACTTCTATTAGCCATTATAGCAAGTAATTTAACCATTAAATGCCATAGAAATGAAATAAAATGAGCAAAAAGGATCCATGTGACAATGAAATCTGTGTCAAAATGCAAGATTTTTAAAATTTGGCTCATAAATAAGTTCATTTGGGACTCAATGAGCAGCAATAGTTAACTTTAGGTTAAGGAAGGGTGTCTTTTTAATACCAAATGAGAGATATGATTCATGTGGTATGGATCAGTCAGCCCACTAAATCAGATTAGATGTATCATCATTTCTTTTTTTTGGTAAATGTCAGTTCACAATTATACTAAAGACACAGATTTGATTCCATTCTGCTGCAACAAACTTAAAACAACATGTTCAAGTCGCTCACCTTACCTGAAATCGCCACCCGTAACATGTTAGACACATCCAAGAAGCTATATAACCCCAGAATTTGGCCTGCGGGGTGCCCCAATAGCTTAGTGGTTATGTCACGGGACCCGCATGCCAAGGCATAGCGGCTGTGCCGGGTTCGAGTCCGACCTCGGCCATTTACCGCATGTCCTTCCCCACTCTCTCTTCTGCTTCCGTTTCTATCCACTGTCCTGTCCTCTCCAATAAAGGCTGAAAATGCCAAAAATAAATCTTTAAAAAAAAAAGAATTTGGCCTGCAAAGCCATGTCTGCCTCCAAACAACTGCACCGAGAACAGAAAACCTTACGAATCCAACTCTGCTTTTTATTTTATAGAAAAAAAACTGTGCCATGATTTTTTGGATGCCTTTTATTGGTGTTAGATTACATTTGATTCCTGTTTAATACATGGAACACAATGGAAGATAGTGCAAGGATGCAGCAACATGTTTTGTTTTGGTGCATCTGATACTCATTCATCCATCCATCCATGTATCTTAACCTTCATTATTGGCAGCAAATATTTTCTGGAAAGGCTTTCTGGAACCTGTGTTTCAATGCAAACTCGATCAGATGCTTTTTAAGCCACCACCTCCTCTTGAGTTTTATCTACATACACAAGATAAGCTGGAGGTCTTCTTGACACCTGCTGTGAGCATAACACCTGACTCCAAGGCAGAAGGTCCAAACCACAAGGTCGCCCTCTACAGGACTAATGTCGGGCTGCTCTCACTAAACTGTAGATCACTATTAACTCTGCAAATAATGTCCTTTGAAATGCAGCAAAATGTCACAGATCCATCTCAGAGGGATTTACAATGTGAATATAATCAAAGTTCCAGATGAGCTGATGTGGAGAGGATCAAATCATTATTTGCTCCTTTATTTTTTCAACTGTTCTTTATAAGCTGATTTAAATAAAACAAAAGAGATACTGTAGGTGCTCAATTATAAGAAAGGAATCGAGACAAACTTGGAAGTCGTGGTTTATGGGAGCTTGGAAAGTTGCAGTGCGCACTCTGGCACCGTCAGTGGCGTCCTGTAGAGGGCACTGGCTTTTCTCTTTTCACAGATCTTCATGCAGAACCAAGAAATATGGAACCACAGCTGAGAGACACAACAGTTGGAGACAGTTTGTCAACTTAAACGTTGATTTTAGATTAAATAGATTAGATAGATAGATTACATAGATTAGATAGATAGATGGATAGATGGATGGATGGATGGATAGATAGACTCCAACTTTCTAGCTATATTTATTTATTTATATTATTATTATAGGCCTAATAGAGGAAAAGTGGCATTTTCTGTTCGACAAAAGTCCAGAAATCAATTTGTAAGCCATATTTAAAAACACGGGCGCGTCAAGAGAGCAGGGCGCAGCGTGCGTCTGTTGTTTGGTGACCTCCCGTCCATATAATAATTGATCGCATTGACTAAATAATAATAACTTGTCAGTCATGCCGTCATAAGTTATTGCTCCACCCGTCTCCGGAAACACACACGCGATAAATAGTTTGTTGGTGGCAAATAATTGCCCCACACACTGATTGTATTTTATTTATTTTTTTGCCCTTTACGCCCACGTAATGAATGTTTTAAAAAAAAAAAAACGCTGCGCTCCGTTGCGCACAACCTGACAGTGGGATCTCTGTTGGTGGATCACTCCAAATCCTCCAAGATAGTGCTAAAGCTCTTCGGGTGTTATGTAAGCCCCCGGAATGAACAAATTTGTTAGCCCACACCCGAGGGCATCTGGTGATGGATATGTTGTCCTGGGGGACCGGGGAGGCCGCAGCGCAACAGCCGGCCGTTTATCTTGAAAGGCTTGTTTTAAGTGTTCCTCGGCTGGGAAACAAAAGCTTTAAGGGCAGCCATTACCTTACAATTGTTGTACAATCCCCATTGTTGCGCAAGCTCGCACACACATAGGTATTAGAGCATATGCCATGCATTAGGGCTTAGATTTAAATCTGGTTTAAGTGGCTTACATGGATGGAAATCTTGAAAAGAAAATAAACTGTGGAGTTCTAGTGTGTGCATCTTTTACTTCTTCTCTGCTAAAGTGGGTTAAAATGAAATGTTAGAGCAGGAAATGGCACATAGAGCGACTAACATGTGCCCATGCTTGTATCTGTGCATCCACAAGGGGTGAATCAGGGTCCAGCAGGCGGTTATAGGTGGGACTCCCCTGAGGATGGCCAGGCCACTTGTGTCTGAGGGGCTGGTTTATCCCACTTAATCAGCATCCTGAGAGACTGGCACTGCCCCCAATAGCCATAATGCACGGGGTCACTTCGGGCTCCTCAAAATGAAGTGAAGCCCCTGCAGACAATGCGGCTGTCAATCAGCCTTAACCTGAGCTGGGCCCTTTATTCCTCATATAGTGTACTTGTGTAATCATTCACTCCATAAATGCAAATTAATCTCATCAATGTTTTGACGCACACAGGGGCGAGGATACACGAGGAGCATTTTTGCATATCAAATACTTGCATTTCTCACAGTACAGTTTCCCCTTCCTGCATAATGGGCTGCACAGAAGGGCAAACCATGGATGTCCTCTGTGCAATGTTAATCACATGTACACCTGTTGCAATGAGATGATCGCTTTTCTTACACGGCAGGCAAAGATCCAGATTCTCTCAAACTGTTTTGCACACATCACGTTAAGTCAAACTTCCACTTGTCCCCGTGGGGAAGGCAGCTCCTTCTTGTGCTGATCATCCGAGCCGCATGCTGTTGAAAATACATTTATCTGCAAATCCTAACAGGATAATGAAGACACAGGAGAGCGCTTCCTGCAATTTGCAGTAGCTCTTCCGCTTAGTTTAGACCATAATTTGTACTTGTTTGGACGGCACGTACAGTCAGTGGTTTGGGGTTTGTAGCGGTGGATGTCCCAGGGGCTTCTGTCAGTCCGGCACCATAATAAATGACAGAGCTGAGTGAGCCTCCTTGGCTGTTTCTCAACATCGCTGGCTTCCTCGGGGCCTTGTGGAGCGTTTATGGAGCGCGTGCCCTTTTGATTTCCTAATCCCAGCACGGGCTGAGGAACGCTGGCTCCTCCATGAGATATTCCGCTCACAGGCCGTGATTTATGTTCCCGCGGTGCAGGGGCTCGCCGGCGAGGAGGATCGCAGGTGTTGTGGAGCCTCAGTAAAAACTTTTAATATGCACACCTCGTGGTCTGTGGCAGGGCCCGGCACAAGGATTGCTGCCATTCAGTGGGGGGTGGGTGGGTCAATAAATGTTTAAAATTCATCTGAGGCCTTACAGTGCGATGGTTATTATACAAACATTCATGTTCAAGCTGTTTTTTTTTGTATCACACTAGATCACTATCAAGGTACTCAGATTATTTCAACTGGAAATACATGGATGCATAATAAATTAGTGCATTTCAATTGTAAAATGTTTGTTTGAATGCATTATTTTGATGGTAGTAAGCAGAAGTAGTATTTTATTTGAATTTGTACAGGCGGCACATTAAAAAATAACTAGCCGCAGCATTTGGCTCCACTTACATTGGCTGTTAATTACCGCATTGTTGACTGTGCAGTTAATGCCCACTTTAAAGTGAAGAGGTCGACCTTTGCTCACGCCACAGTAAAAGTCTCAGCATAAAATCAAGAGCGCAAACGTGAATGGCGTTCATTGAGAGCTCAAGTGTTTGCCCTGCCTGCAGCCACCACATCATTCTACTTAATTTGATTTAAGCAGAATCAAAGGAACTTGGATTTTCCTTTGATCACGCAAAATCAACTCCAAATCAAGGCTTCAGTTGAAGTTGTGCAGTTTGGAAATAAGGAGTAAAAGAAGAAGGAAAAAAGAGAAAGATTTTACTCCCCACTGGTGTTGCTGTCAGACTAATGATCATGTGAATGAACGTGTGACAGTTTGCGCCGCAGCAGTCCAGATATGTTGCGTTTCATTCATATGTGTCTTTGAGAGTTTTGGCATGTGTTATGAAAATAAACTTACAATCAGTGCCAATCTCCATAGGAGCGATCGTTTGGACTATTACTATAATCGTGCGTTTCTCTGAATAAGCTTAGGCCGACACGAGAAACAGATGTAGTTCACCATTAAATGCGATGACACTAATTATGCTGTATCTTCCCATCAATAAAAAAAAAAGGAGAAAAAATTCCATTCAGAGATTTATTTGGCCTCTTCCTGCCAGCGATCCAGATTTTTGTCGTGACACGTCGCAGACAACTTCATGTGCGCTAACAACCTTCCTGCATGATTTAATAACAGTGATCTGTGTTAATCACCCACCCTCCCTTTTCCGCTTTTCATACTTTGCCAGAGGGATTGCTGTAAACTGCACCAACTTACCTGACTGCAACTATCTTATCTTCTAATGGCTGCATTAGACCCCCCATCTCCCCTCCCCGCTTCTCTTCTCTTTGACTTGTTATCTAGGCGCAGAGGTCAGGAAGGCCTTTCAGTCATGTCGTCGAGTGTTTGCTCGAAGAAGAGTGACCTTTTCAACTCTGCTCTTTACTGTGGATCCCTGGAGCTGTTGTGGTTCGGGCTGTTTGTCATCCACGCTAGTTATAGTACTTAGTTTAGAAATGAAGAGATGGGAATTTCACCGTTTCTTGGCGTTACAAGCGGAAATTAATGCAGCGAATTATAATATTTTAATGCAACCATCTTCATAAGCACTGATTAGGCCAGTGTACATCCAGGTTTACTTCACTTACAATGCATATTTGGGGTCTAAGAGTAAATACTGAATTTTACTTTGTGTCAGTCAACAGTCCACCAGGACCCAAGCATCCCTCCTATATGCTTATGATTGTTTCTATTTATACACTATACTTAGACTTTACTCCTTTTTTATTGTAAATACTGGAAATTTTGCACCTTTATAGTAAATATCAGCAATTTCAGCACTTTATTTTTTCGGCCAGCACGGTTTGCACGTTCATTGCAAATTTTTTTGCACACTGATTTCCTTATTCGTCTTAAACGCAACATGTGTAAGCTACTGGATACCCTGAACTTCCCCAAGGAGGAGAATAAAGTATCTATCTCTAATGATAAACAAAAATTTTACATTTTAATTTGTCATTTTAAAATTTTTTCTATAAAATATTGAGACGCACACACTCTCAAGCCAATTAAACCATTTAAAAACAATGAATTTTGTGGAAAATCATTGATTTCAGAACTGCAACACAAGGCCTTTTATCACTAAAAATTTAGTTTTGACGAGAAAATGATGTTTTTAAAAGAATACATTCTAAGTAAATCAACTGCATTATTAATTCAGTTCTCAAAATATTACACAATTATGAATTTTAATGCAATCAGTACTCATGACTGCCAATGTTTGTGTCACATTTGCTGTATTGATCGATGCGCAGGTCCAAGTAGGAGATGCCCAAACTACGGCAGTTCAAAATGATTTGTACGCTGCAATTTGCTCAAATGACTAAATGCATTCGTTTCTTGTTATTAAGGCTTGTTAAACTGCTGCAATTCCTCCAACTTACAACCCCTGGACTTCTGCAGCTCTGTCAGAATTTCACCTCTGAATTTATGCTAAAAAATGTACCTCCCCAAGGTTGCATGGCGGATTCATTTAGCCCTCACTGTGCCACCCTCCCCTCTACTTCCCTTCTCCCTCACCCTCCTCTCTTTCCTCCCCCTCCTCCTCTTTCTTTCCCATGTCCATTAGACCTTGCAGACTAATCGAGCAGCACCAATTGCTCCCGTGGTGAGATCATTAAGTAAATTATTTTAAGATCAAACGGTCAGCAGCCACAATGAAGTCCTGTGTAATGGTAAAAGCCTCAGAAGCCGCCATCCACCCCTCTCTCAAATTAAAGCCCAGTGGGGAGAGCTCTGCACCTCTCAGGTGGATGCCCCCACCATTAGGCCTTTTAACTGCAGGCTAAGGTAGGACCCACTAATTGGTCCTTTGAACAAAACTAACCCACTGACAGGATCTGACTTGTATGCAGCTTAAGAGCGCAAAATTGTTCCTGGCCAAAGACGATGGTTTTAAACCACTGTAATAGTCCAGCCTATAGACAAAGTCACCATGGACTTGTTTTGCTTTGGCAGCAACATATGGCAAACTGTATCCGGGGGGGATTTACTGTATAAAGGGGGAGATACTTTTTACTCTGCACCTTTTTTTTAACCTGAAGTCAAAAATGTTAATTTTACACATACTGACTTGCAGTAGTAGTTAATTTTCTGTCAGGAATGTCACAATAAAATACCCCCCCCAAAATTGTATTGTATAAGCTGACTCACTCTGCTGTTAGTGGTGCCACATTTGTCAAATTGTAGATGGCCATGACAAACTAAGACATATGCACTTGGTATCTAACATGATTGACACAACAGAAAGGTTTATTTTAGTTTTATCAAGACGTGCAATATTTCATTTTGCAGTCATTTATTTTCTGCAACCAGGAGGCAATAACAAACTCTGGCATATGCACTTAATATGTAACATAAGTCTTACAACATGGAGGTATAATTTTATATAATAAGGACATGCAATAATTACTTTTGCAGTCATTTATGTTCCTAAATTTTTGCAACCATGAAGCCATTATAAACCAAGACATATGCACTTGATATCTGACATGACCGATACAACAGGAAGATATATTTTTGTTTAATCAAGACATGAAATATTTCATTTGCAACCTTTTGCATTTATTTTTTTGCAACCATGAAGCAATGAAGAACCAAGACATATGCACTTCGTATCCAACATGAGTCTTACAACACTGAGGTATATTTTTACTTGATCAGGACGTGCAATATTTCATTTTGCAATCATTTATTTTCCTATTTTTTTGCAACCATTCAGCAATAAAGAACCAAGAGCTATGCACTTGGTATCTAACGTGACTGTTGCAACAGGAAGGTGTATTTCCATTTAATCAGGACGTGCAATCATTTGTTTTTTATCATTTACTTTCCTAATTTTTTGCAACAATGAAGCAACGAAGAACCAAGGCATGACCCTTACAACACTGAGGTATATTTTTATGTAACCAGGCTGTGCAGTTATTAATTTTCCTATTTGTTGCAACCATTTTTAGATTTCATCCCCTATTTTAAAAATACATCATCAGTGTTTTTAAATCTCAAATGTGTAAAAACAAATCAACATCAAACACCATCATCTACAGTGTCCTTTTTGTTTTGCTAGGCTTGCTTTGGATCCAACAAAAGAGCGAAACTGACACTCCGATCATGAAATATAACCAGCAGCTGAAAGCACTAGAAGCTTTCGAAGTGTGTGAGTGTGAGTAGGTGCAGTATAGGTTTGCGTGTTTAATACACTGACTTAGTATAAAACCCATTAGACAGCGATTACTCACAAAGTGCCGTCTCTGGATGGATAGGTTGACAGCTTCCCTTTTAGTAGGTCAAAGTTTCGCTCGGCTTAACGTAATTAGGAGCATGTACTGTATGCTCATAGAGGGATAAATTCATATACATTAGACGGAGATTCGTATGTCGATGTTGGCCTTCACCAGTGACTTTGTTTCCGCTGATTATTTCACATATGTGACAAAGAAGCTCCAGACCTATGATGTTTGAAGTAACGTTAAAACACGGCAAAGCCAGGCTCTTCCGGTTGTTTATTCCTGCTCAGCTGAGGGAAGTGTTGGACTTACAGTAGCTGATGGTGTGGAGACAGGAACCAATGCAGCAAAGTGACTGTGAGAGTGATTTATCCCCCTTTGACGTGAAGCGTCAGTGTCATCAATCACATGGTTTTAATTAGTGATGGCTCCCCTTTGTGGCTGCAGAAATGTGCATGTAATTCAATTTGGGACCCACTGCTGCCTCAAGAACCCCCCACAAAGATTCCTCCACCTACGGTGAGTTCATACACTGCTGGGGTGACGAAGCAGACCACACTGATATGCAGAGAAGATAATGTCTTATCATTACTTATTATACTTTATTCTACTGTGACGTACGCTGATTCTTGATTTCCAGTGATAAACACAACTAAAAAACATCTTATTTTGACGCCAGAAAAAGCAAAATCATTATTTTCCATTCGGCAGAGTGATAAAAGAAGAGCGAAGCACAACACTGACCTAAAATTACCTTGTGCAAATTGACTTTTTACCTTTAGTGTTTTAAGCAAAAGAAATCTAATGCACTGAAAAACAAAAGGTCACTCGATGGAAGCTAAACAGACAAACATTTAATCCAAGTCCATTATAACGGTTTCCAGTGCAAATGTACAAATGTTGGCCTTTGTCTTGAATTTCCCCGAATGATAAAAGAGAAACACTTGCGTGTGCATGTTACATTTGAACTGTCAAACAACAAGAAATGATATCAGCTCTGCAGAAAAGTAACAAATACAATATTCATGAGCTGCACAGTGTGAAGGCGATCACTGTTACTTTTGTTTTCCCTTGAAGTAATTCATTGAAATGGCAATACAGTGACTTTCCAGAGGCCCTTTCTTCCTCCTTTAAATGTTGGTTTCTCCTGATTTCCTCTTCAATGGGAAACTTAACTGATAGCAGCAGCGAAGGCCTGAGCCTTAAATAAAAACAATGACAGCTCTGAGAGTTAAGGTTCGCCATTGAAATGCTAAAGGATCAATAGCAGTTATTTAGTTCTCTAAGGACACTTGAAAGTCTCTTATCTGACACATGGTAATGCAACTCACTGTAATGATGTTTATTTCACAGCAGTCATCTGCTTTATTGTCAACTGAAAGGCTCTCTTTTGCATCTGAAGTCGTGTGTCTTATTGTGAATTTGACCTCTGACCTCTGTGCTCTCAAATAGGTAAAACATTTTTGTTGCACTTTGTTTTTGCTATTGCACACATGAATTTAGCTTTAAAAAACTGTAGTTGAAAGCAGATTAACTGGCTGACAGTGTGATTAAATAGACATTTTTTAAACCTATATTTCAAAAAATCGTAAGTAATGAGATAAAAATGCCTCAGTTCATAAGTATAGAGATTCTAAAAGTATTATTTCAATATATCCTTGTATAAATTAAGCTTTGGTCACCACCACCACACCAAAAGTCAAGTCAAATTTCTCTACTTTTGCTACAGGGCCACAGTAAGATAATACACTACTTGTATTTTTCTGTGCAATTATAAGAATTACATTAGACAAACTAAATAAAAACAGCAAAATTCTAAAAATCGTCTGCTCACTTGCAATGGTTTTTGACTTTTTCAAGAAGTTCTTTCCAAAAAAGATTTAATGCACCCTCATGGGAGAAGGAAAACACCTTCTTTTAAAAAAAATAAATTCAGAGTTAGCAAACATTTAAGTAACAGCTGTTTGTGCCATTTTCTTAACCACCAGCTAGAATGAAACATGGCCGATACCAGCTAAGAATAATTATGACTTTTATCCATTTTCCCTCATAGATGTCCACATGTTTGGGTTTTTTTTGCAAAAAACTGAGCCTCGTGTCATTTCCGTCCTCCTGCCTGTGACTCAGAAATCGATCCGAGCGCCATCTTGAAGGATGGCTCAATTCCTAAAATGCATCTCGAGCTGAGAAGCTGTGAGTTGTAGCTTTTGCAGAACTCTATTCCAAGCTTGTTACATATAAAAGATGCATGACGCACAGCTGGAATATACAAACTATAACGGGAGCAGAACAAATGTGCTCATATAATATTCATCACTCAATCTTAATACATGTCACTCCTTATTTGTGTAATATTTCACTCCTCTTTTGTGCTTCACATGTTTGCGTTAAATAAAGTAAGACATCTGTACATTCTAGCCACATTACGCCACACTGTGAGCTGAATTATCTGTGACTGTAAGCGGTGAGCTGGCACGAACACAGTCCTGCTCATCTGACAGAGATCATAAAATACGGCAGGAGGTTGTAACAAAACGATGAAGCGATGATGCAGCTGTGTTACGCGTCATATTTGATTGACGTCGCTTTAAAACAACAGCTCCGAGGCAAGGATGTGTCATTTTAGTTAAATGCCTGTTGCCTCGACTCCTTTCTCCTTGCGTCTCTCCCCGACCTCCTCCGCTCGGATATCTGGTGGGAGGAACCAAGACATGAAGAGGAAGGGAGTCGAGAATGTAGAAACTGAGAACTGAGAAGAAGGGCTGGTGTTGTTTTGACTTTTTCTACAGTTATGCCTAATGTAGCCTGGCCCGCCAACACTGGTTATAAAGTTTTGGAGTCTAATTTGCTTTTTCAATAGTTCACTTTCAGTTTAGTGGAGCGTTTATTTGCAGACAGGGTGAAGTGCATAGATTCTAAAAGATAGCATAAGATAAGGCCTTAGTAATCCTACAGTGGGGAAATTTGTAGAGCTACAGCAGCAAAAGGGGATAGTGCAAATGTGTAAAGCTCATCTTTAGAAAAATAAAAATAAGGCAAAGATGTCCATAAATACTGTTGATATTGGACATATTTATGTATATGTGGACATTCAGATATTGCACAGACCTCTGGATATGGAAAATAATGATATTGCGTGCACACACACACAAGTTTTTTCCTCACTACTGCCTCATTACCTCACTACTGTTGCTAAAGTGTTAGAATCAGTCAAGTTCACCTCCAACAAGGAATTTAAATTGACAGTACTGCTTTTTAAGTTAGCAGGTTTATGCAAAAAGCTGCCAAGCCGATTTCAGTGAACACTGGTGGAGAGGTGAAGCGTAGAAAAACAAGGAATCCAATGAATTTTGGTGTCTGCACCTCAAGTACTGCAGCGCCACCAATGGGTCAAAGTTGGAAGTGCGTTTATGCGTGTAACTTTTTAACCATCCGCTCAGTTTCCACAAAGACTGTTGGACTCCTTCGATCAAGCGGAGTTAACGCAGCCTTAGGCGTGATAACCTCCCATATTGAGTTTTATGATGAAAGTTCAAATATTTTTCACAGGCATTTTTTTGTATTTTAAAACTGCATCAATCATCTTCACACCTAGTCTCTCAGGAGTTATTGGATGGATTAATGCTGTCATTGCGAAACACAATTAGTGTCAAAATTAGCAAAACCAAACATGGTAAGTATGTCGGGACCCTGTTTTGTGGAAGCACAAAGAATTTTGCAGCGTTTGACCACTAGAGGACGCTGCAATGAGCAAAAATTTATTTGCATTTTGGCTAAGTTTGCCAACTCAAGTAGAACAGTGGACTCCAGGTCTGCGCTCTCCAACTGCTCCTGTAATGTTGTTACTGCTACTGTTCTTTCTGAAACATGACTTTCACAAATGCTTTTTTTCAGGAACATATGAAACAAAACATAAATAACAATAACATTTTAGCTATACCAAGCCACAGTCTTACCCCAGTTCTCCTTTTAACTTTAAGTGATTTCATTGATTCTGCAAGCCTAGAGCAGTAGTACTGAATTCATGGCATCTGTCACAATCAAAGCAGAATACCAACTTCTACCCGTGTGTCAAATTTCTATAATGACAGTTACAAGATGCTGTTGATTCCACAGTCTGATTGTGCTCCTGCTGACTGAAATGTCAGGTTTAAGGCTGCTTTTGTTCTTGGGATAGATCAGCTCTCTTACAACCTCTTCCCCAATCAATTTCTTTGATGCCCGTGTTCTGTTTAACTTTTAGAGGTGCTGATTATATCCTGCCTTTTCCCCCTCGCTGGATCGCCTCTAACAGCACCAAATCAGTGTCCCAATTCCATGTGAACGTGCGGCTCACAATCAAGCTGTCATTTGGTCTACGAAAATTTGGCTGCGCCATTAACTGATGTGCCGAGAGGAGAAATTCCAGACCTCTGTCTGTGTGGTTGTTTTGAAGGAAACATTGGTTTCACCGCCTGCTGATTGACTCTAATCAGCCACACCATGCCAGCATCCCTGTGTCCTGAAGCCCATATACTCTGGGGACTGATTAGGTGGGAAGACTGAAGAACTGAACAATCCATAAATATTTATCATGCCTTAATACTTTATAAAAACATACATACACATAGAAGCAGAGCCTATAAGTGAACTTTAATAAGGGACTGTGGTGTTTTTATGCTTCCATTTTGCCGCTAACACATTAACGTACGCTGACATTTAAACAAAAAACATTTTGGCGCCAGCAGCAGCAGCGACTGTTGATGTTGTTGTCAAAAAGAGCTACAGCCAAACACATCACAAGTATTGGCATGTATCTCCATGCGCTGAACAGGTCTGACAAAGAAAACATCGCTGACGCCAGACTCATGCTGCGCCGTCTGGGTCCACAACAGGTTAAAACACCCCGGTGCAGCAGCTCCGGGCTATTCTCATGCTCCATGCATATTTTAAACCCAGCGATTGTGAAATTGTTGCATTCTGATTGTCATTAGTCAAGTCAGTCTTAGCATGCATAAGTCATCGTGCATGAGCAGAAGGCCTAGTGCATTGAGAAATTGGTTAAATGTTGCAGGAAAGTTAGGTCAGGGATGATGTCCAGGGGCTACGACAGACAGGTACTTCCTATATCCTGTGCTTGATGGCGAGGGGGCCTCACCTGGGCTGTAATCTGGGAGGACTGATCACAAAGAAGCAGAGTGCAGCGAATTCCGCCTGTCCTACTTCAAACGCAGCAGAACAGTAAATCAGACAGGTAGACGACACTAGGCGGCTCACCGATCCCTTGTGTTCACGGCTTCTGCCCCCCGGGGCACAGGAAACAAGTATGCCAACAATGTCACCTGACAACGTCATGGAGCCGTTTCACCCAACAAAACCATTTTACAGGGCTGCCAAGGGAAGTTATGTGCTGAGGCAGAGAGATGTTTTGAACACAATGAAGGTTGCATGTTGACAAAGTCACACATACGGAGACTCTGTATGACACAGAAAAGGCTGATTTCTCCATTTTATAGTGAGAGATAATATTTCACTATGTACTGTAAATTATAGCTGAAAATTCTGATTGCAAAGTTGTCATCAGTGGTAATTTCAGGTTAAAGAGATCTAGTAAATATTTTTTTTTGCAGAAGTTATGTACTTTTAAGATATGTTTGAATATTTGCCACCTGAATCATTAAACATCTAGAAAAGTCCTTGCAGCACTAGTTTTCAAAAGGCTGAAAAACACAGGAAATAATGTATTCCCATGCATGACAATTTATTGTCATTTGCAAAAAAAATACTACAAAATACATATGTTGCAAAACAAACGAAAACATGACTATATGTTGTGTGTAAAACCCAAAATTATGACAGAAGATACATAAAAAGTTCCAGATAGATACCACTGCATAACATTTCTTCTTCTCTATTCTATCAATGGAACTTTATTTGTGTGCATTTTATGTGTTATTTGAGCATTTTGTGCATAATAAATGTAGTAAAAAATATCCAAAATCCCACATTTACTGTACATAAAATTAATTTACTATATTTACACCAACAAAGACAACATTTTTTTGTGATGACGCACAACAACTTCGCACTATTTCACCAGCGAATCAGAAAATTAAGAGTCCCGGCGCGAGTATATCAGCTGGATGTCTGACTCTTGAAAAATCCCATCAGGGGATAAGGTGTCAGGGAAAAATGAATCAGAAAGGAACACCAAGGTCAGCGTGATATTTCAAGGCTCCTATTTTACATGGCCGCATAGCAAATGAAGGCCTTCAATCAAGTCGGATTGGGTGGATGGACTGTAGGTACACCAACGCTCTGCAGAGAGACTGATGACAAAGGAATAAATCCATCAAATAAAAGGGGAAAAATAGAGGGAAAACTAAAAAAATTCAGGGTCACGATGATACGGTTTCGAGGTGAGCAACAAAATACTCTTATTTTCCACCAAGTCTGATGAAACAACCATTTTAAAACACATGAGCAATTCTAAAATATAGGCTCATATTGACTTATGTTTGCCATTTCTAACCCTAACCCATGTGCCTAAGGACAAGGAAGCACCTCTGACCAGCAACGCCATACATTACAACCTCATTAGTGAAAAATGTTAACTACTACACACATTTTGTCTGTTTTATTTAACCTACTTGAACGTGTACTAAGAGGATTTTATACATTAAACGTGTTAGGACCCCTAATTCTTCATAACTTTGCTGCCAAAATTGAATACATCCTGGTTATTAATAATATAGGGGTTCATGCATCTCCCAGGAACCATTTATCTAAAGTTTGTGCTATCTAAATATGAGCCAGGAACCCAATGCACCAGTGCTTTAACAATCAATACATTATCTTATGTGCAAAGTCTAAATGTTCAGTGTTTTTTTTTCTTTTTTTTTTTCTCCCCCAAGTGTGTGGAACAAATTAAAAGCCCAGCCAGTCAGTAAAAGACCAATTCATAAAGGTGAAAAAGTGAGGCTGCTGGCTGTGACGGGGAGGACCAGTGAAAAATCTCTGCTGACCCTCTCATCCCTCCGCTCATCTATCTCTCACTACTGTCCACTGATAGATTTCCCCTCGCTGATTTATGGGAGAAAAAAAATGTCACAGTGGAATGGGCTTTTGATAAAATTGTTCAAGAGATTCTGGGCAATAAATCCTGATCTTTACATCCAGGTTGCGGGGCTACTTTCACATTCTCGCGCCATCAATAAGAGTCGGCGAACATGACAGCTAATCAATAACTTTACAATATTCTGGGCAGTTTGGGAAAACAGTAACATTTATATTTAACAGGAAAAGAGCAAGTCACTCTTTTATACTGAACAAACTATGGATAGCTTGACTGTAAGTTGAGCTGAAAATAAGTCATGCTGGAGAGTAATTGTTGTCCGTCACAATAACTTGTACAAAAAAATGATCAAATCACAGTTGCTATATGACTGTATGTATTCAAGTTGTGCACACAGATGTGCCAATCTTTTAAATTCCCATTTAAAATATTAAATTGATCAATAAATCATTTGTATTTTGCTGCTAAGCCTATTGAGTAATGAAAAAAATGGTAATTTAGCGATCATCGATCAAAGTGACTTTGTGTCGTAATGGTTTCCAAAACATGAGCCCATGTTTCCTAAGAGGCAAAGCAGCCCGATATAAGGGTAGTTACAAGTTACAGGATCTCTAATCCGACATCGCTCATGATGGAGTGTTTCTGACAGGAACTCTTCAGTCAGCCGAGAGGCGCCAGGAAGGATGAGTGATTCAGCAAACCTGCCCGGTGTTGTCTCTCTGGTCTTTTCAATCTTTTACGATGTAGCTACGAGAAAAACAATGAGCCCGTTGCTCAGTACAGGTGTTTCTCAGAGGAGATGACTTGTAAAAACAGGTAGATTTCCACTGAGACGTGCACTGACTCACATAAAAAGCTTCTGCTGCTGCAATAACTCACAACTGGCTGTCTGCCCAGAGACACTGAAATCATAGCAGCGTTTAATTTGCACAAATATCCTTGCCGGAGTGAGTATTATAAAGGGAAAAAAAGTCCCACGGAAGGCTTCTCGACAGTGTTTGTGGTAATGTCATCCATTGTTGATTGGGAGATAAACACCAGCGCTGTAACCTCAAGATTGACAAAGAGGCAAACAGGCAGCCACTTAAAAGAACACATTTTAAAAAGGACCTTTGCACTCGCGGTAAAGGCCAAGAAAATACTGGAACATGAACTTAAAGCCCCTCTAAAGACAAGGTTGTCACAAGAGATGAGCGAGGAGGAAGCAAGAGACAAATAGCAAAGCTGGGAAGGTGGAGGGTGGCGGGGGGGAAGCTATCTGGCTGACTTTGTCTTTCAGATTAAAGCCCGAGCAACAAGCAGCAACAAAGACATTTCTGACAGGGTGAGGAAATGAAATGTTTACAGTACAGGAGGGGGGGGGGCACTGATAAGTGAGGCCACGTAAGACATTCGAGGGCACTTGTTTGGACTGTCACTTTTTGCTACAGACGAGGAGCGGTCATTCTTAAAAACAGGCGTCATCATGGGGGCAGTGAAAAATGGCAGCAAGTAATTTAATTTACCGCCATGTATGTCTACCGAACCCCCCCCCTCCAACAATTTCAATTCACTCAGATCAGCAATCTGTTTTGTCTTTAGGGGCGAAATTGAAATACTTTCCGACAGAATGCCAACGATTCTTGGAATTACATTTGCTTTGCCATAGAAAGATTTCATCTATATACTGATTTAGCCCGCAGCCACATAAGATGCTACATCGCTTCTATTATGCAAAGAGTCCAAACCTGAGAGGACATTTGAATTATTTACATCAGTTGTCACAGGCTGGTGTGATTTCAAAGAACGTGCTCCCAGAGGCCTATTATCCCGGCCCTTGTTTGCCGGGGGGGAGATGAGACATTTTCTCAGTGATAGGCTGCTTTTCTGATTCCTGCGGGGAGAAAAACACCATGTTAATTTAATGTGTCTTGGCCCAACGCGATCCACCCGCACACAGAAGGGGGGGAAGAAAAAAAAGATGCTTGTTCTCATCTATGTAATCACAGCGGCAGGAGCAGAGGGCACACGTCCCCTGTGCCTCATTTCAGGGCTAATCTTTCATTTCATAGCCCATCTCTCCATATCAAACAACACAAATGGCTCAATTTGCATGACAGGATTTGTAACATGGCAAATCAGGTGTCAGACTCGATTAAACATTACACCGGAGCACTATCATAATCAGCCGTCTAATGAGTGTGGCCGCTGGTGTGAGGGGCTTGGATGGATCAGGGAGAAGGGGCTTCTCCACGCTGCCCAGCGGGGGGTGAGGAACTGAGGGATTAAAATGGGAGATGCGGTCCCTTCTTGTGCCCTGACAGAGAGGGGCTCCTCTGGGTGGCGAGGCTCGAGCTCTGTGATGCTGACGAGACAAGGCGATGCAAGGCCACACACACACACACAGAGAAACCAGGAGAACTGGAAGGGGAGTAGCTTCTCTTATGGCTGAAACACACACATCTGAGGGCTGGCTATGTATTCTCAGCTTTGAATACTAATTCATGGGGGCCATTACCGAGGAGAGAAGTGACCCTAGCCCGAGATCACACCGAGCTATCGCTTGAAATGAAGCGTCATTAAGATGCAACAGAGACTCGGAGCTATAATTAATCCCACAATGCTGCTTTTATTTCATGTAAACATTGAGTCACATGACGAGCTGATGCCACTCAGCCTCCCCCCTTCCTCCCCCCTTGCTGTCAGTGTACAGTTTGCCACTCCCATTGTCCGGCCCTTATTGTTTTCCTGCTGAATATACACTGATGCTAATTCTGCTGTAGTTGTGCAGCTTTTCGGTTCCCCCCTTGGTCCACAGAGACTTCCCCATTGCCACCAATCCTACCACCCTCAGCATCAAGCACCCCCTCCCCCTTACCCCTACCCCCACCCTCTGCCCTGCTCCCCATTTGGGGTGACCCGGGTGCTGTTCTGAGGGTTCCTCACACCCCAGAAGCTGTCAGTGGCCTCCTTCCTTCCCATGAGCGGAACACACAATAGAGAAAGGGCTCCGGCTGAGAGGTTCAGTAGCCATTAACCCCTACCAGCTGTTCCTGCCGAGGGTATTCTGTGCCACAATACGTGCCCCCGAGGGGGCCCTCACGTCCACTAATCTAGCCATTGTTGGCCAGGAATGCTGACAGAAGAAAAGAAATTTTTCTTGTGTCCATGCAAGCGTGTGTATCCATGTGTGAGAGCCGAGAAACGTAGGGCTAATTTCTATAGTTGCCTGTGAAGAAGGGAGACCATGAAGAATACCCTATTTAGCTGCTTGACAAAATTCTTCTGCTTAAAAATGGAAAAACAATGGCAATTGTTTTCAAGTGGACTCCTTTACACTGTCCAATTCTCTGAGTTTAAATGGAAAAAAATGATATTCATGTCTGTTGTTTCGAAAAAGTTAAAGTGACTTTATAAGATTTGAATTATTTACTTATCTGCGATTCATTTTTAATGCTTGGCCAGACAAACACTCTGAAACGGTGATCACTTCCAAAGCCATTTCTGAAGGGATTAAATTTTTGGGAAAATTATTCCATTTTGGTACTTTGCTCTCAGAATATATTAACAATTAGTCCATTTCAATTAACATGGAAATTAAAACAGCATTTTCCAGTCAATTTAACCATGATGCAGCCATTAGGGGCTTCTGGTGTGCTGAGCATGTTTGTTACTCCAGTCTACAAATGAAACAAAAAAAGAAGAGGGAGAGAGGGAAAGATTCCTGCTGCACAACCAGAGAGTGATTTTGATATTCCAGTAAGTGCACATATTAGTTAATTCATCCCTTGTAAACACCAACAAAAACACAACTACAAAAGCTATTACTTCAGGACATTTGTTGCAGAAACTGGGTTTGTAATAAAAGATTTACAGTGATTTTATTCTATAGCACTATAATGTGGCTTCAATTAAAGGATACTGAGTCAGTCTTGTAGGATTCCTGGAACACCATGATATGTGGTTTTGTGTTCCCACTGAGTAAAGTCAATAGATGTGAAATCAACAGTGTTGACAGCAATAGGAAGCGGCGCTCCATAGCTGTCAACAGGCTTTGGGATGCAACATTTGCATGGAGGAAGTAAACACAGCAGCACCTAAAGACAGGGGGAGGGCAGCTCTAATGTAAACTGTTAGGTGAGTTTTGAAGAGGATAGGTGTTTTTCTGCGTGCGCTCCGTCCCACAGTCTGTGCCGTGTTGTGACAGGCGGGGGATCTGCGTCAGTCAATTATATGTCCCAACAGACTTTTGTGCTAATGAGTTGGTCCAGCCATCGGCAGACTTCCCCTGTCGTCCAGAAAAGATCACTTTCATTGCTTGCAGAACTAATTCAGGGCACAAAAGTGGGAGCTTCACCATTGCAGCCTCTTTTACTGCTCCTTTTGTGGCAGCTTTAGAAGTGCGCTGAAGAGAGGGCCTAGCGCTCAGGCCTCTTCATCTCCAGTCCATTGCCTGTCATTAACATACATATCCATATGAAAAGTGGGGTAAGGCCGGAACAGCTGTCCAGTAAAGAGGCAGTGATTCCCTCTCCCAAATGCTGACAGAAGCCTTTAGCCTTCCTCGGGCAATAATAAACCAAACCATTTAAACAGTCTTTCAGGGAGTGAGAAAGAGATTGGGCCATAATGCTACATTCACAGGCATCGGTGGTCCTCACTGGCTTGCAACAGTCTCTAGTAGATTCACCAAAGTTAAGGGTCAAACCAGGGAAAGAATCACAAATCCAAGACAATATCATGAGTGATGACGGATATTCCTCAGAGACTAAAAAAAAGATTAAATTTCACACAAACAAACATCGAAATATTGATTTGTGTCATTTTTACGCGATAGAGTTGGATTAGAAACACAATCCTTGTGCGACTGTAGCAGTTTCAAAGGAGTTACTTGCATCGTCAGAGGTCGGACATTGTCGTAAAAATGGTATTTTTGTTTGCTCTGGGAGCTCTGTGTCATGAGGGCTTTTCACCCAGAGCAAAATGATTTGGTCTAAGGGGACTGGAGGAGTGTATGGATGGAACTGAGCAATCCTCTTGTTTAAACTTGGGCGGTGGGCATGAAGACAGAGGTTAAGTGACTTGCCCCGGGTCACATGGGAAGTCGTTTACTTAGGGTGGATTTTCTCATCTAAACCCTCATCCACTTAAGGGTTTCTGCAACATTCCTTTATATATCACTTTACCGAACTCAAACGGCGTATTTATTCATACTAAATCATTTATTCTTACTGCTTTCTGTTTTATTGTTGCTTTTTGCTTCTCTCTAAAGCCTAAAAAAAGCCTCAGATTGATTGCCGAGGGTCTGTAGAAAATAGGTTTTGAAGTGAAAATCACATCTTCTGTGTAATTATGGGCCTGTTTTGAGCTTCCATTTACACCAATTTTGGGACAACTTAGATTTTGATTTGCCTAAAATATGAAAGCGACGAGAAAGAGACTGTCGAAATAACAACGAATCATCATGGAAAGATTGAAAACTTACAGAATCTGAGTTGTTTTTTTTCTTTAAACAGATTAATCTAAAGTGTGTGTTTAATTTTGTGTGATAATAATGAGTTTCAGTTGTCCTGGTGTTGGTGGGAAAAGACGTATTTCACACTTTACCGCCATCATATTTGTATTGTTTTTGCACTGAAATGATTCTTATGTCACAAAATCTATGCAGAGGAAAGAGTTGGACAGTTACAACAATGAGCAGCTAATAGTGGCAGGTTATTTTCTGTGAATCCTCTCATATCAGCTGTAGAATTAGTATTAATTTTAGTTTTAGATAAATATACGCCACCATTTGCGCGATTTAAGTTGAGCAGCATGATGCAAACTGCTGAAAAAGAACAATATTCGTAGTAATTTTCTCCTGTCCAGTCACAGACAGTCCATGATGTTATTCTAAATCTTAGTTTGAGGATCTATTTGAATTTTGTGCTCTTCCACTCAGTGGTTTTCTATGCTTCAGATGCCTCGTTCTCTAGAAAAGGAGGTAAAGGGAGAAGCCAGGATCCGGATCTAATGAATAAGAAAAGCCTTTGGTTAAAAGGGGACTGGTTTGTCTCTTCATGGGTCGCTTTTTATTCAGCTTTAGAAAGACGAGGAGTCCTGATTGATAAATCCCCTCCCTTGCCCCCCTGGTGCCTGTGACCCCAGAGTCATCAAGTACAATGCACAGCACCTTAAGTTTCTAAATCTGCGATTGAAAAAATAGAAGAGGCGAATTTGTGTCAAATGAGGGAGCGTTGACGTGCTTTTTACAGCAGTGATTATTCGCAGGCTGCATGCCCACTGGGCGACCAGCAGCTAGCAGCGTGCAGGATTTATTTTCCATCTGATCCTCACTACCCCACCACCTCCTGTGCATCATCCAGCAGCAGCATCCAGAAACTACAGTAATGGCACTTGTTGCAAGCGCTTAAATCCAGCGGAAGTGATTTTTCATAGATAAGCAGCCAAACACCTCGGGCCCATATCTATCACACTCCCCCAACGCTCTATCCTTTATTTATCACAGTTCTGCTGTTTGTTGTCTCTTTAAAGTCCCACAATTCATTAAAAAAGGGAAAAAAAAGAGGGGGTGGGGAGCAGAGGAGAGGGACCGAGTATGGAGAAGCAAATCTGGCTGGGGGCTGTTGTGAGGGAGCAGGGGGTAAAGGGGAGGGATTAGGATGACTTCTTGAACACATTTTCTCCCTTTTGCTGCAATTAAACAAAGTAGGCCTGTGATTAGTGCAGCGCAGGGAGCAGAGAAAAAGACACCCTTGAATCCCAATGGAGGGACCTGACTGAGCATTATTGCCTGACAATGCCTGAGTTTATTGCTGAAACCTGCTTACCCTCCTGCATGGCAAACCATGGGAACTCCAGTCAGGTGGAAACTTTTTCTCCTTTTCTTTTCCCGCTCCTTGTTTTTCTCCCCCCTCTGACCACGGAAGCCCTCCAGGAGCTCACAGTATGCTCGAAGCCACACAACTCCCCCCTGGTAACTGAGATGTTTAGGATAAGCTCTGCCTGGTTTTTGTGCATGAGCTCACACTTGTCTGCTGTTGTTCGAACACAGTTAATGATGAGCTTCCTCTGTTTTTTCCACACCCCTTCCCTCTCTCCTGTCCTCCTCCTCCTCCACCTCCTCTCTCTGCTCCTTTTCTCCTTTCTTATTTGAAGCTAAGCGGCTGTTTAAGTGGAGTGCCTCCTCCCTCTGGCTCTTGGGAATGCTCTCAAGGGGCCCTTGCCTGGCACTGTGTGCATGACACATAATGAAAACAATTTTACGCTGCAGAGGGAAGTATGAGGCAATTACGGATGTGACAGCCACCTGCAGATTCACCCCCCGACAGGCTCCAAACTGCACTCTCCCAACCACCGCACCATTGCCACAACCGCTGCACGGTGTCACCGCACCGGCACCCCCACCCATTGCTGACAAACACACACACTCCTCCACCACCAGCCCCCAGCTTCATGAATATGTGATGGCTTGATGATGTTGTGAATGGCTGGGGCAGGTGAGGAGGGGTTGAGAAAGACCGGGGCTGTAATAAGTTGCCCAGCTGGAGATGGTGTTGTGGCCCTGTCGCCCTGTGGCAGTCCATAGAGGCATCTCCCCGCATGCACTGACCCTGGGATCGGCCTCCTGAGGGGAGCCAAGAGATGACGTGACAGGAGTGTGCAAAGCGCTCCCCCAAATCTCTTGTTGGCCAATTTTACACATGAAGCCGAGCCCAAAAGCCCAAGTGGCAGGCCTAACAGAGAACTGATTTAATTTGATAACCTGCTTAGTGAATGTGAATTAAATGAGTATTTCACATACAAATTATCTTCTTTCAGCACTACGGTTTAAAGAATTACTCCATTGGTTTGCAAAACACATGTCTGTGAACCTCTTGTTGATTTCTGATTTGCTTTGTTTTATACATCCAGATAAATCTGCTCTGGTTAGTCTTGGCTGGAGAGATATGAAATTCAGCGAGAGCTCTCCTGTGAGGTCACGCCTTTAAAAACCCCAAAAGGACCGTAAACTGGAAAAGTTGACCCGCACATATGATGTGTGGCTATTTAAGTCTTCAGTCTGTCAGGTTGGTGTCCCACAGCTCTTGTTCTAATGCCCCCAGCTATATGCAAAGTCCCCCTGACCTGTAGATTATTCAGAGTGAGGCCAAAGGGAGTATTTAATGCCTGCCAGTCCCCAGGAGCTGCCTCCTGATAGCCTGATGTGTCCTTAATGGTCCCACTGAATGGCGGAGACAGCAGCATGATGAGTGGATCCTCGGCAACATCTGACACATTAGAGAGCGACTGATAAAAGCCACTGGGTAGACGCATGCACACGTGTGCGCACAACCGCCACTTCAGACAGGGATGTCCTACATGACACAGAGCACAAGGGTATAAACAAAGACACGAGATGTGAACACAGAGCAAATCACGAGCGCTGATCAGATGAAACACAGGTGGTGGAACGTGGTGAAAAATGGCCCACTGAAAGTTGATATTATGCAACGGTTTCTGCGGCCATCAATCCAATAAGGCATGAGGACTATATTCTCTCAGTGCTGGGAAGAAGTGTAATATAATAGATGAGAGGATCAAGGTGAAACAGGAATGAATAAGTGAAAACAGCATATCTAAGCATGAAAAATATCACAGGAGACGCGGCAGACGGTAAACTGAGGAGCAAAGAGATGAGAAGTAGTAAATTAATCTTCGCGCAATATCTCGCGGAAGAGAAAAGTGCACCAGTCTTTATTTCTTATAACAACTCAAGACAAATGACCACCGCCGGTACATTAGTTCTGATAAGGGACATGCAAGAGAGACAATGGCTTTCAATTCCTGATTTAATCAACCCCTGGCATGATGTACTTCTGAAAATAACAACAGAGATTAATCAGGAATCAAGACGCAGAGGGGGTGCAAGGGCAAGCGTCTGATTCCCCTGCACGGCTGCGATGAAATATACATAGCGTAATAAAGGGCCTGTGGCTGCCAGCACAGCCTGCCACCGCTCGGCACCTGTGAGATTGAAGCTGTGGACACAACATTACCAAAATACCGACTTGCACTGAATTAATGAGGCCAAAGCGCCGGTCGTGTGCACATCCAGTCCGATCTGGGGAGTCTTAATTTATTTTCCCTTCCCAACTCATCCTTTACAAAAATGACAGTGTCTTCTTATCGATTTTACACTCAGAGATCAATCAGCTTTGCCCTGACTCAGAGAAAATTTACAACCCCCCCACTCCCCTCCTCCACCCCCTCTCCTTTCCCTTAACCCCCCCTCCCGTCTCCACATTCCCATTCAGAGCTCTGGTCTGTTGCTAAAATGGCAGGAGGGGTTATATGACCCCCCCTTACACAACACACTCCCACATCTACACACACACACACACACACTCAACCCCATCCTGTGTAAAAAAAAAAAAAGCCTGACCGTAGTTAAAATAAGCTAATCTACAGGAGAGGAGGAGACCGCTTCCGTGTTCAGACTGATTCGAGTCCTGTTTCTCATCCGCCCCCCACCTCCTCCTCCTTCGCTGCTTTCGTTACACTCCCTCACCTCGGGCAAAGACATGAGCACAAAAGAACTGAGGATGAGAGGTGTTTATATACAAGAGTGACTACATGCAGAGAGCTGCCAGCGCCGAATATGACTGGGCTGAAATAAAGCCTGCCACGGCCTGAGAGGTGCCAGTTTTATACATTTGATCCATCGACTGTGGAGTCTCAAAGCCCTTCAAGAGTGGAATCAATCTGATATATAAATGGCCTCCATGTTCTCCTGGAGGATCTTTTTTTTTTTTTTCCACCCAAGATGGAGATGAGGCCAGAGAGCACGGCTTCTTATGATCCCGGCTCGATGGCATGGTGGAATATTGCCCCCCACCACCACCACCCCCTCACCCAGCCTGGCAGTGGCAACGGACGCCAGCTGTATGGAGATGGCCATGCTGTCATACTGCCCCTCAGATGGAGCAAATTGTGCCAGCGAGAGTCAATGGTACCTGGCACTGGGCAGCCGCAGCCATTAGCCAAGGCCATTACCTTGCACTCGGGCCTGGTGGGTTAATCCAGGGTTAATTCTGTTGGCCTGTCTGGCAAGAGGAGAAGCGAGCAGACTGACAGCACTTCAGTACGCTCAATACTGCAAGTCTGTCCAGGGGAAGAAGTCCACTTTCTCATTATCAGGCTTTTGAGACATTAAAAACAAAACATGGAACTTTGTGGAGCACGCTGATGAAAAATGTATTGATTTGGATAATCAGGAAAAAGAAGGACTCACTTTCTGTGTCATTACTGGACAGTGTTTGCTGGGAAGTGGTTCTCTATTCTGTTTAAATGTAATTATCAACCACACAACCAACCGGTGCAGTGGCGAAAGCGGCTGCAAATGTTAAAAAATGGCCACATCCAAAGCTTCCCGAACCCTAAGCAGTGGGCAAATGCACATGATTGATAGTGTGACACAATATTTTTACATTTAACAAGTCTCTCACATGTACGAGGTTATTATAGGCTTATTACTGTCACACGTGTACAGGGTATAACTAAAACAGCCCATCTTTTCACCTCCCCCTCCAAAAAAAAAAAGAGAGAGAGAGAAACGCTCAACAACATCATATCAAACAAATGACACTTTATTCTCTGAAACCAGAAAGTTCATTTACAAAGGACTAGCTGTTGCAATCACAGCTCTAATGTAGTAGTGCGGAGGAAAAAAAGGGTAATTGGTTTGGTAAAGATCGTTTTCCATCGCACCATAAAGCACTACACAATAGAAAAGGTCGCCAATTAAGCAATCATGAATACCAAGTACCATAGCTGATGAAAATAGGCCAGTGGTTTAAATAGATTTGCAAGCAATTTACCTTTTCACAATGTTGGCAATCTGATGCAATTTGCTTGCAATTTTGTCTGCTTTCAGTAGCACTCTGCGCTGACACTACACGGTGCAAATGGCAAAGAGGACCACATAGAAAATGTAAAACTATCTTGGCCACATCAAGGTATCAGAATGGCGCTTCATCAGGAAAATTACAACAATTAGCATAAGTGCTCCAAAATCAACACTTTAAATGTCAGCGCCAAAGGTTGGGCCACAGATGAGCAAGGGTGCGCGATGTCCTCCAGGATGGACTTGCCGTGGAACGCAAAGCAATCACCCATCATCTCTTGCCAGTGATGGCCCCACAATTGCTGTGACATTCTCTCAGGCCTGTCATTCTTGGTCACAGACTGGTTTTTTTCTCTCTCGCTCTCTCTGCCTTGATTTGCTTGCAGCAGAATTGTAACTGGCTTGCTTCTACTTCAAAGTCTATTTTTTGCTGCTTCTTTTTTTTTTTACATTTTATTCATCATCATTCTGTACCCAGTGCAAGACCAGTATGTATGCATCTCAGGGTGAGGGTTTAGATATGTTCAATTTACGTAGATTTTCTGATTTATCACACAAAATTATGTGAAGAGGAGACAAGAGGCAGCAAACAAATGTTCTCATCAAGAGTTCCTTTTTTGTTGCTAAATCTGAATAAATACATACAATCTTTGTGCACAGGTGTGCAAGTTTCTTAAAAATCTGTCATAACACGTAACTTTTTAAGCTTATAAAGTGTAAAGTGTGCACCTTTTAACTTTTGCTCTGACAAAAACACATGCAGTGCATTTGGTTTGCTTAGAAAATAGCATAGGACAGCATGTTTCGATATTTTCAAGCCTCCAAAATAAACTAGTTTAGATGCAATTCTTTCAATTTTTCGTGCTAAATCTGAACAAATAATGATCTTTATGCTTATGTGTGTCGGTATCTCAAAAAAATCTGTCCTAACATATACAACCATTAAACTTCTAAAGTATATGGTGCACACATTTTAAGTTGTGCTCTGACAAAGACACATGCAATGCATTCGGTTAGCTTAAAAAACAGCATATAAGCATATTTAGATATTTTCAATTTATGCAGATTTTCTGATTTCTCACATAAAATGATGCAAAGAAGAGACGAGAACCAGCAAAAAATGTTGTTCTCATTAAGTCCCGTTCATTTTTTGTTGCTAAATTGGAATAAATAAATGCAATTTTTATGCTTAGATGTGTTACTTTCTCAAAAATCTGCCATTACATATACCACTTTTAACTCTTAAAGTGTAAGGTGCACACATTTGAAGCTATGCTCTGAGAAAAACACATGCAGTGCATTTGGTTTGCTTAAAAAAATAGCATGTGACGGCATGTTTAGATATTTTTAAGCCTCCAAAATAAAGTAGTTTGCATGTAATCCTTTCCATGTTTCATGCTAAATTTGAATAAAAAAACAAATAAAAAACAATAAACTGTCAAAACCTATAAAGGTTTTTCACTTCTCAAGTGTGAGGTGCACACATTTTAAGTTACGCTATGACAAAAACACGTGCAGTGCATTCGGTTTGCTTTAAAAAAAAAACATATGTTTATAGATATTTTCAGTTCATGCAAATTTCTGATTTCACTGATTTCTCACATAAAATGATGTAAAGAAGCAACGGGAGCCAGAAAAAAACATGATTCTCCTGAGGTCTTTTTCATTTTTGTTGTTGCTAAATTTATTTTAAATAAATAAATGAATCTTTATGCTTAAGAGTGGCAGTTTCTTAAAAATCAGCCATTACATATACAACAGTTTAACTTCTAAAGCATACTGTGCACACATTTGAAGTTATGCTCTGACAAAAACGCATGCAGAGCATTTGGTTTGCTTAGAAAACAACATATGACAGCATATGTTTATATATTTGTACAGATTTTCTGTTTTCTCACGAAAAACGATGCAAAGAAGAGACCGACGCAAGCAAAAAACGTGGTTCTCATGATGTCCTTTTCATTTTTTTGAAAATATGTCGCAACATAAAACTTTTTACATCTGCTGTGTGAGTTTTAACTTTTGCTCTGAGAAAAACATATACTTGCGTGTACTTAGTTTTCTTTAAAAACAGCACGTGACAACATTATTAATGCTATGAATACATTTTGGGAAACATGCATTACTCAGTAAGAAAACTTCTCTGATTAAATCATGTTTCAAAAAATGTTTGCATATTCTAACCTTATCTAGTTACTGCCTACATAAATGTTAAAATGAAAATGTGCCACATCTTTCATGCATTTAATCTTTCACACCTCCAGACAGAACATGATCCAGGTTGGATTAGTCAGTCAGCAACCTGTCTCATCCCTGATGGAGGTTTGAGTGTCTAAGTGTCTGTTCTAAGAGCACATCTGATGTTTCTGTCACCTGAGAAAACACCAACACTCCACTGTACAAGTCTTGGCTGTCAACTTTTCCCAAATGAGCCACTTGAATTTAAGGTGGCATGGCCGGGACGTCTCTCTGTTGTGGTCTATGAGAACCACTCGGCGTTATCTTTGTGTCTCGCCTGCTGCCTTAAGGCGCCACTCAAGCAGAACTTTTGGCTTTGCCCCGCAGCTCCTCCCCTCGTCTCGCAGCCTCTCCAGTTGAACTTGTCAGCAATAGCCAAAGGGGACAGATGTGTACGCTGTCATGACAGAGCCGGAGACTGACTGGGAGGTTTAAGAATGGAAAGAGGAAGTATTAGTGTGTTTTAGTGCTTTAATGGCAAAAAAGGCGCAGGGGTTTATTGACTAGGTTAAATTCTAGAGATTCCTCTGTCATGCATTTGACTGAAAACGTGTAAAAGACTTAAAATAATCCAAGAAGAACAACAAAACTCTCCATTTTTCTTTGTAACTGCAGACATATATTGCTGGTCCATGCATAGCAACTGTATTCATTTTTGAAACTGAGGCTAAATTAGTTATTTTAACATATAAAAACACTAAAAGGTGAATTAAAGCAGATTTTTAAAAAGCCAAAATGTAAGTTTTTATCTCGTATTAAAGTAGAACAAGGTGTGTTTTGCAAATTTGCATGAGTTTTTCCAAGACTACTTTCAAGGATTATTTGTTCTATTCAAGTTGGCTTTAAAAGATCTGAGGAGACAACCAGTGCATTTACTTCATAATCTATTGGTTTTACTTTAATTTAGATAGTTTCGGCAACTCATATCTCTTTATGCGTCATCATAGCCACTTGCTTTTTGCGATTCTGCTTTTTTTTTACAACATGCATCTCAGGTTTTTCATTTCTAAACCTTTACATAGCATGCAACAGCTGTGTTAACCTGTATAAGTTGTTCATATTTATCGTTTTAACAGTGTTTCAATGCTGCCCTTTTGCACAGATATCTCCTGAAATGGACATTTTCATTACAAGGAAAGTTTTACCTTTGCTACCTGGCAATACAGTGACAATAAAAATCACTCCAGGAATCGTATATTGAAAACACAAAATGTAAAAAATATTAGCCAGCACTGTTTTTTCCTCATTGGAGGACATAAACAAGAATTATTGATTAGCTGCTGAAACAAATGGCCTGACAGATATTGTGTTGACTGGTGTTGGAGATGACCTATAGCAATAGCATATTGTGCACGTGGTCAGTAATGAATGTAATGGAACTGATATAGTGTAGAAGGTCACTGAGATGGATATATTTTATATTTTTAGCATAAAATAAAAAAAATGACACATATAAGGAAGTCAGATTTGAAGCTGAAACCTTAAGGATGTGTGGTAAACAACCCTGCAAGCGTGTGAATGAAAACAACATCAGTTGTGAGCATCTCTTTGACACTTTCCTGTGTTTGTTAATTTGTCCGTATGGATTTCAGCTCATTCCATCCCTCTAATGCTGTGTTTTGTCAATAGCTGGTCACAGTGTTGTCTGTTCCTCGCTTGTAGTGTATTTAATATTTACCAGCATCTGAGCCTTATTAAAGCAAGATGAATTAGTCCGGTTGGCGATGGATTTTCTTTCAGCGCAGAGTGAAAGAGAGCAAAGTGGAAAAAGAAAGATAAAGGCAGGGAGGGGGGGGAAGGCGGAGGAGGAAAGTTTGTGTGTTCTCGGCCGATGATCAGCATGCAGGGGCCCCGGCTCGGGAGCGGCCCCCAGCGTTGGAGGAGCTCGCGAGCCCCGCTTGATGATGGGGCTGCACCAGATGGGCTCGAGCCTGGCTCCCAGCTCGCTCCTTTGTATGGACCCTGCTCTCTAATTACAGCTGATGAGTGTGTATGTGAGGGAGAGTAAAGGGGGGGGAGAGAAGAGTGTGGGGGGGGTGGGGGGTGGGGGAGACGGAGAGGGAGGAGGGGGGGAGAACACACAAGCAGGTGACAGGACGAGGAGAGGAACCTGTGGCAGATCCTCGGCACCATCAGGCACAACGTATCCGCAGCCTGACAGCTAATTAGAAACGACACGGATTTCTCCCAATGTAACAGATGTTGCCTAATCAGTCCAGCTCGGGAGAACCCTGCGCCAGCAACATTTCATGCACAATTTAACCATCTAAAAGGGATGAAATACTTAATGCATTGTAAGGCCAGCACAGCTGTTTCTCTCGTCTGAAAATTTCCCAGTCAAAAATATGCATGTTTTATGTAACTCTAACCGAGTGTTTATAATGCTATAATAGCTGAGAAAAATTGCTGCCACACATCTGCCAAAGATTTCAGCTCTATTGGTTACCATAACATTGATGGAGCAAAAGACCAAATGCAAATTTTTTTATATATATATTTATTTTTTTGCGTCTCTTTCCCTGACAAATAATCAATAAACTTTCATGCAAAAGAGGAAGACTTTCTCTGCAGCTGCCATTTGAAATACATCTAAAAAAAGCGGATAAAACCTTGGAAATTTAATGTTAAAACGCAAAAATACCACAAAATAAACCTTATAGCTTCACAGTATGTTATATGTTAGTGCCAGGCTAATTCAAGCTAGGCAGCAACATGTTTTTCATCCCCTCCAAAGTGCTAATTATATGCATATGTAGCATGAACACCGTTTAAACCACATAATATAAATCACAAATCTCTATGCCAGGAGGGAAGCGCCTGTGATTGTGATGGTAATAATATGTTTTATTTGCCACACTATCAGATAAATGTAAATTCGTGCCCCCCTCCCCACCCTTCACCGTTCCTTTCACATTCTCCATCCAAATCTTTTTCTTCCTATCTGCTCCAGTGTTGGCTGTATCTCCTCAACTCTGCATTTTTATCTGATGCACTGGATGACAGGTAATCTAGTAATCTAGCTGAAAGTTCCAACAATTGCACACAGAGAGGAGGAAAAAAAGAAAAAAAAAAAAAAAAAGAAAGCCCTGGCTGATGAAATCTGAGCAGTTATCACACTAACCATTACCTGTCAAGCCCTCCGCTTCAATTTAAGGGTGCATCAATTTTCTGAAGAGGAAATCAAGGGCGAGGAAGAAAAGCAGTCCAGATAAACAGTGACAAAGGCCTCTTTTCTGCTGCTTTTATTTATGATGGGATGTTGCTGTGCGGGGACCGGGGCAAGGGCTTTATCAGACCAACTGATACATCTCTGATAGCCAGGGAGTCTTCACCCTTGATGAAGTGCTGCACTTGCCATAGAAGATTTCGAACTCAAATGACTTTCCCCCTCAAAAACCTTGTGGAGATAGGGGAGTCCCTGAGCGGCCACACACGGCTCAGTGAAGTGACAGACTGAGCAAACAAAGACACGAGCTGGTGTGTGTGTGTGTGTGTGTGTGTGTGTGTGTGTGTGTGTGTGCGTGTGCAGCAGTCTAGCCTATGGATGGTGTGTGAAGCTGTTTTTGTTCACGTGGGAAAGTGTGAATTCAACCAAAATAAATAAATAAATACGGGAAAATGGGGCTCTGATGTTTGTATGAGATATTGGTGCCAGGTCAGCCTGTAATCGCATCTCCATATCTGTTTTTTAAAGCATCTTTACAACATTTTCGCCTAATTTAACTGCACTATTTATCAAATACTCCAAAAAAAATATTGCTGAAACGGTGTTCCACATACCCACACACAAAAAATTATTATTGGTTAAATATAGGAAAAAAAATACGTAAATATAGATACAAAAGGAGACTTCCATTAAGGGAAAATGCTGACCAAGAAAGAGCTAAAATTCAGTATTTTCAATTAAAAGAAAATGCTTTAAAAATAATAAAAATATAAAATAATAATAATTTTAAAAAAGCAAAAGTTCAGTATTTTCAATTAGGAGGAAATGCTTTAAAAAAAAAACCTCAAAAAATAATTAAAGCAAAAATTCCGTATTTTCCATTAAGAAAAAAATCTCTTTTAAAAAAGAAAAAAAGAAAGCAGAATTTCTGTATTTCCCATTAACAGAAAATGCTTTAAAAGAAAATAAAATAATAAAATAAAATGCAACAATTTGGTAGTTTCCATTAAGAGAAGATGCTTTAATTTTTTTTAAATAAAGCAAAAAATATCTGTATTTTCCATTAGCAGAAAATGCTTACAATAAAAACATATTAAACATTCATTTAAAGAAACCTTTAAATTCAGTATTTGTGTTTGTTTAAAAAAAGGGGCATTTTTTTTACCCAAACTAATAACTTTTAAGAGATGTCTCATACCTGCTTTTGCACCTGCTCTAAATCTTTATGGTGGGGGTGTTAAGGAAGGAGGTGGGACTCTAAACCAACTGTCCTGATGCTTTGATAGCTCTATGTGTGTGTGTTCGTGTGTGTGTGTGTCCGTGTGTGTGTGTGAGCTCATACTGGACTTACAGACTAAGGGTTCCCATGCTGACAGTTAACTGAGTAGACAGAGAGGAACCATAATTAGATTCATCTACCGCTATTGACAGACGCGACAAGACTCCAGGCTGATCAATACACACACTAACCATATTGTTCCAAATACCAATAGCTGTGAATATCTGTCTTGGCCACATTAGTTACAGTCAAATAATTAAATGTAACCTTTTACGTATGGATGATCCTACGTGTCAATGTTAAGAATAATCTATTATTGGTGCTTTGAAATATCCGCAAAGTTGTTTTTTTTTTTCCTCCAGGGATGATGAAAAAACTGAATAGTTGCTCAGTAACTTGTGAATTGATTTGTATCCTGCAGTTTTTACAATTTATATCAAAATCACTATGTTTAAAGGTTAAAAACAACAGAAAACAGATATTTTCCTTCAAGCAAGATGCTACATACTTGATCTTAATCATGTGTTTGCGCTGCTTTATCAGTATGTACATGATATAGTGTTCTTGCATGAATGACTTTGGCCCACCACATCCCGCCCACCAAAAGCTTTTCGCTGTGAATATCCCACCCTCGAACAGAGAATCCATTATTGACAATACCAAACACTCTCCTACTCCCTGCCATTGACGTTTGACCCCTTCAGTATTTTTTTCTCTATTCAGAATCACTGATAGCTTTTTGTTTGCCATAACTGCCCCACTTATACATCCTGCATCGACCGACTGACTGCGAGCAATGCAGATAGCCTAGCGGTGTGTAGCACATAATGGCCACCATCTTTTTAGCCTCTGACAATGCTGCTAAAATCAGCTCAATGGTGACATCTTAGCAGCTGTCAAGGATGTCAATATACATTTTGTGCAGAACTTCAGCTAATTGTTGCAGACCAAAATGGGAGACACGTGATAATTGAGACCAATTAACCGGCGACAAGCATTGTCCTCAGAAGCCACGTTGAGCATGTTGCTATTTATTCTCCATGATTATTTGTGCCTTAACTAATGACTGAGACGTGTACCGCCACATGAAACTGACAAACCTCATTTTGCTCAAAGGATCTGTTGCTTTCCTGCACACCGACTGAGCCACTCTTGCTTCCAGCCGTCAAACGACTTTATAAAAAAAAAACACGCTGCACAACGTGTAAGGTTCTCGTGAACAATTATGGGCTCATTTGCAACGAAACGAAAAGTTAAAAGATCAGAGAAGAAAGCGGATTAACAAGTTAGTCAGTGCGGTCGTTCCTGACAAACTTGGAGCTTGATGCTTCGCAAATTGTGACAGGTAATTACTCACACCGAGCCGAGAACAGGAGAGACGCTCATATTTGATGAATGATTCGCATGTATTTTAATTTCGTCTGTCCTTTGACCTCCAGGGCAGGCTAATGTCTTTTGGGTCACTCGCGCACACACACATATCATCTCCTCCGTTCTCCCTCTTTAGCACACACACTGGGAGAGAGGGCTGTAGGAGTCACAGTTAATGGGATTACCCCGGCAGTCCTGAGCCATCCCTAACCTCACCTCCAGGTCCCACTGTGGCAATCAGAGGCATCAGCATCCTTAACGCATCATGGAGAGTGCTTGTGATACCACGCTGTGGGGACCTCTGCTCTCTAACCTCTTAACACAGCAGCACTCTAACTGAAGTGACCTCTGCTGCTTTATGGAGCTACCCCCAGAAGAGACCTAAACGCAGCATCCAGCAGGTCACCGTATAAGACACCATTAACCCGAAACCTCCAGGCCGGACTCGGTATGTTTAAAAATCTCTCCTCCAGCAATCACAGCAGCATCAACACCTTGCAGGTTGACCCTGTCACGCAGATACTTGATCTTTAATGCGAGGGTCACATCTCTAATGGATCTGTACTCACGCCTGTGTGATATGTGTAGCTGACAATAAAAAGAAATGCTAATTTTTATGCCCGCTTTGATACTGAAAACACGGGAACTGGTACACATTCCTTCCCATCCACACTCCCAACGCGATTACTTAGAAATGAAGCGGAAAATGGAAGCGATTTATTAACGAGACATTAGAGGCACTTTTAATAACCTTCCCATCCTGCTCAGCGGGGAGCTGCGGATTACACCACACAGGTTTCGGTGACACCAGAAAGGAAGTCCCCCGCCGGGTGTGTGAAGAGCGCTGAGGGACACAATACCCAGCCTGGGGTTCTCACATCCCGCTCTGGGCCCTCACCCCAGGGGGAAGGACAATGGGTTAAAAAGGCATGAATGTCCTGCCTATCCAGGATATAATGTAGGTGGCTGCCACTGGGTCTGAATGGCCTGACAGAGCAGCGGAGGGAGAGGCACAAAGAGGCCGTAATAAAAGAGATTCCTCGGGTCAGTAAAGCATTGCATTCACTTTGGCCTCCATAGCTCACAGGCTCTCCTCTCACATTCACCTTTAGTCTGAAACTGCAACAACTATAGGATACATTTAAAACTGCAAACATATCAGTGAAGCGTAAGAGCTGCTCCATTGTCTAAGGATAAATCTTTTTTTTTTAAAAAAAAAAACAACATTTTAAAACTTTCCATGCCATAAGTTGTCATTTTGAAATGAAGTAAAGTTTTAAAAAGCACTAAAATGCTACTTTTCCATTATAAGCAGCAAGTCATAGATGTCCTAGTACAAATTGTGCGTGGTATATTTAAGAAGAAAGGTGTTCATCTGAGCTCTTATCTGGGTGCACTTAAGGGAAAAAAAAGTTTAAAAAGAAAAAGCGTCACTCCCACTTAAAGCGGAGTTAAGGATTAGAGGAATTCCACAGTATCAGGTGACACATGTTCGTGCAGAAGTGTGAGAAATCAACAGCTTGATTATTTTCCGTGTGTGAGCTAAGAGGCTAACTTAAAACGCTCGGTTGAATTTTTGTGCAACCAAAAAAAAACAAACAAAAAAAACCCACCACCCATCCAATATATGCAAGTGTCTCCATTGACTGCGAGGAGTGAACAATCATTAAAATGCGTTACCATTGTCCAATTCAGTGGCCCAGGACAATCAGATAATGCAAGGAGACAAGGGATGATGCCCACACAGACGCATGCCTTTACTGCACCCTTAATCTAATTAAAGTAAATAAACTTATAACTGATCTCCTCGGTGACAAAACACTGCTGAGGAAGCTAATTTGCTTCCTTGTTGTGGCTCCAGAAACAGATAATACTGTTTTATTACACAAAGGTCACCAGGGAAATTAACTTCTGGGCCAGCAAATAAAAGAAAAGGCCCCAGCACTCAGAATAACAAGTACATACTGATTACATTCAATCATGAGAGTCCCAGTTGGATAGGACGCTGACCTTTCTGCCGTCTCGTCAGGAAATAAGATATGTAAACGCGGGACGGGCCTCTTGCACGGGAGCGTCTCCATGTTGTATTGTGGAAACAATCTAGCCGGGCAGCCACTACACGGCAAATTGTACAAGTTATCCGTTTGAAAGAAGTTTAATTTTAACAGGTGAATAGAAATCCCCCCCCGCCACCACCAAGACTTGAAGAGATTGGATTAAGAGCACACCACTGAATTCACAATGAATGAGTGAAAAGAAAAGTTTCAGCAGCTTTTGTCTCCTATTAAAAACAACCAAGAGCATTATTAGTCACCCTCCATTAAATTGATAGCACAATTCAAGGTTTTCCCTCCTTACATGAGGTGATTTACCGTAAACCAACGATCCGGCGATCATTCGATGATTATCTAAATGAATCTCTGCTATTATTTATTTCAGTTTCTCCAACAGGCTGGATGTTTCTTTTATTGTATACTTTCATTTCATTTCATCCCCCCTCTCGCTGGTGCAGTTAGTCACTGTCTCCCTCTTTCTCCATGATTGATGTTTACAGGTCATAGCAATACTCTTAACTCATTAGTTAGAAAGGGAAAGATGGGAGCACTTGCTGGAGTGAGATATTGCCAAGGAACAGAGGGAGCTATTTCAATGGGGAGACAGAGAAACTTAGCGTCAGTGTGATAATAGCCCCTGAACTATTGCATGTTTCAATCAATGGAGACAGAAGTAAATAAAAACCAGGGGGGAAGATTCACCGGCATCGATCCCGGCTCAACACAGACCTTGCTGACAATCTATGGTCTGGGCCAGTAATGCTCCCAGTCATCCACAAAATCAATGAAACCCATCCTTTCAATAGCATCCAATTATTAGCACAAAGTAAAGGCAGCCTTCCGCGATAAATCAGAAAACTTTATTGAAAAGCGACACGGACAAGATAAATGCTAATTGGAATGTGACTAATGTGCAATACTAAAACAATACTATTAAAATGGGCAACTATGTTCCCAACTTGGGTTGTATTTCATCAGGGGGGAAGCAGTATTAAAAATGAAGGTGGGTCTTAATTTTGGACAGAAGTTTTGTATTTTGTGTTAAAATTGCATATATAGAGCATGTAAACAAATATATTTATTTCAGTTTTGAAGATTCTACAAGACATTGAGAAAACTAGAGATATTTACCACACAAAATACTCCATTTGAAGCACAAATCCTGGATACTAATTCATGTACTGTCAGCCTGATAAGTCAAAGTATCAGATTTACTATTTTTCTTAAAGGTTATTGTCTGAATTAACTGGTTTCTTCTGTATAACATAAGATAATATTATTAGGTGTGCTTTGAGGTGACTTCTATTGTAAACAGGAACCATATGCTAGTAAATAAAACTGAATTAACCTGCATTGAATTGAATTTATTATGTATAATCCTAATCTGTGAAGTGACTCACAACTATGTCTGTCAAATAGACCTTCTGTGAAATACAATATCTCCCTCTGGACTGCAGTGGAGCAGAAGTATATAGCAGCATAACATGGAAATACTCAAGTGAAACACCTTAAATTTGCAATCAAGCACAGTATTCAAGTAAAGGTACAGTCCACCACAATCCTAGTCGACTTACAAAAGTCATCCAAGTGTCGAAAATAAAATCAAGAACAATGGATGCATTTGACAGCTGCAGACACACTGATTTTAAGAAGGTGTATCTGCAGCGGAATAGAAGTATAAAGCAGCATGAAGTAGAAATACTCAAGTACTTCAAATTTGCAATCAAGCTCAGTCCTCCAGCAAATGCATCAAGTTGCATTCCACCACTGATCATAACTCATCAGATCACACCTAAATGAGGTGCTTTTTGAAAATGAAAAGATGGATTATTTCATACAAATTACCCAAATACATGACTTATGTTACCTACTGCAGGTACACAGACGTTAAGATTTTGGCTTCCACTTAAAAACAGTGGAAGTGAATGGAATCATATTTGTGGGGCTAACAGAATTGAAAATTGAGATTATAAAAGGAAACGTCTGGTCAGATCTGAGTTACCCATGAAGTCCTGCAGCTTATTTCAAATTACAGTTTAGGTACAGAGAGGTTGGGACTAAATTTATGACATTTTGCAAAGCTATGAGCACCACAAAAACAACTCTATTGACTTCCACTGTAGAAATCTCATAGATAAATATCTCAAAACCAGTCAAATCAAAACTATTATGTCTTAGGCTGGTAGAAATAAGTGATAAATTATGCTATCATTGCATTTTCTGATTCTTCTAGTACATTTTTTGTACCTATACCAATGATTACAAACTCAGATGCATATTGTAATACTTCTACAGCACTAATAAACTGACCATTTCCGCTTCACAACCAGCTGTAGGTGAAGCCCTCAGGACAAGCCCAGGCTTTCTGAATGCACTCAGCGTAGGTTTACATTAGACGTGGGGATATCCAATGTTCCCCTCTGCTGGCCCCCGAGTAATAACCATTAATTTCCCATCATAGTTTGTGTTAATTAAAAAAGCTACAGGTTTAATTGCTGTTAAATGTAATGATGTTAGATCTCATGTTCATGTGTCGGGGCTCCACCCATCACCAGCTCGTTACTCAGACTTGCTGGGTTTAATCAGATAGAGAAGGAAGACTTGTCTCTAATTATCTGCTCCGCTTCATCATTTAATCTCACCGAAGCAGCTCCTCACATGTGCCGCAGCCTCAACTTATAATACGTCTTTGCTGAAATGAGCGCCGATGATGAAACACTGCCATAAACTGTTCCGCCAGCATAATTATTTGTTTACATATCAGTTAATTGTGTTTTTATTCAGAGCCCCTGTTTATTCCTTGTGCATATTTGATAATCTCTTAAATTTTTCCGCTTTTTTTTTCAGGAAAACACTCCTTTTATGTGAAATGAAGTGGATAAGTCAGTATTAAATTAGGCTTGCATAGATAAAAACATGATTTGTGCGTTGCTTCTTGGTTATTTTTTCTTATATCAACATAAAAATCAATCACATTTAGGGTGCAGAATGGAAAGTATTTATAAAATGAATGAATTCTCAACTGGATTTTCACCAAATGTTATTTCATATATGGAACATCTCCGATAATATCATGATTGGGGGTTTTAAAAAAAAGCCAAACTCCTGCACAAGAGCCCTCACATGCCATCTTTACTGTAACAGTTTTGGTTAAATGAGGCATAAAAATGGTGGCTTTGATGCTGACCTATACAGGTATTAAAAAACAATTATCTGCCATTCTTCCAAAATAGCCTCCCGGCGCGTTGCGAAGTAATTTAGCGTGCTGCTGCTGCTGCTGCTGCTGCAGAGTGTAGAACTAGCTGTTGAGCAATCGCGCACCGAACAGGACAGTTCCTGCAGCGAGTGTGGGAAGATCGGAGGTATTACCACACTAATTTATGAGCGTTCACCAAACTGTCATAAATCTCGCCTTTGCAGCAGCTCATCAGAACAGTACCTGCTAAGTGGGCGCTCCAGATCAATCCATTCATCCTCATCCAAAAATACTTTTAGGTGATGTCACCAATTCATAACAGAAAACTGGTGGAGGCCTGTCAATCATGGGGGTTTTCATTTGCTAAAATCAATTAGAAAGACATGATATTACTTGCGTTGCTGTTTGAGTTGGACTCCTACATGAGGAGATAAATGCTGCACCAAAAACTGGATTAAAATGCATGTATATGTGGATTTCCTCCAGATTCCCCACCATCCCCAGACTCCCTCCAAGATCTCACATCAAGAGCCTTCTTTCAGTGCATCTGCTGGGTGAAGTGCTGGTAGTACACACTTGCTTGCAGTATGGAGGGGAAGAAAATCTGATTAAACAATTAGTGTCAATTAGCCCCGACCAAATCATTCTACAAACAATTGGTCTCTAGTGCCCGGCTTAATTACAGGCGACTTTCAGCTCCTTATCAGGAGCCATGTCGCCTGTGATTCATGTCCGACTCACGCCTGTCCCTCAAGCACCATCAATTATCCACCAGTAAACAAAACACCGTGCAAAAAAAGAAAAAAAAAATCACAGCTCCAGGTCCCAGGCCTGATTAGCATACCTCTATGTATGCTCGTCAGCTGCAGAGCATAGAAGTGATCAAAGCAGGGGTGTGATGAGATGAACAGGACGCTGTAAAATGGATGAGAGAAAAAAAACTGGGCCTTGTTAAGGTCTGATTTCAGTTTAAATCAGAACATTTTTAGGAGGAGTTGTTGTGATTTTTTCCCCCCTTCATGTTGAGCCTTGATTGAATATTGACTCAGTAATCAAAACATATCATCGTATTCCGATTGTGTCCTTACACATAAGAGATTCAGTCTCTTGGAGTGACAACATGTGGGATTTTTTAAGTTTGATCGTGCAAAAACAAAGGACTGGCGGCACAAACATGTCGAAAAAATGTGAGGCCAAATCCCTCGGTTTCAACACACAAACACTCACACATATACACCAAACATGCTCGGTGCACAGAACGTGTGAAGGAGAGCGACAGCAGGCACGATGACATGTTAAATTACCCTGGTGATGTATAGCTTAATGAACCCCTTGTGTTGATCACGCTCCACATTAATCAACAGCCATGAACAGATTCCCTTATTTTCTCAATGCTGCCTTGATAAACTGCAATTTCATTTAACCTTGGACAGCAACTTTAATAGCTTCCACAGGACAACTGTCAATACTTCCCTGGGTATACAGTGATTAAATTGCAAGGCGAGGAGTGTGTCCCAGCTTCCTGCTCATCCTGCCGCTGCCTCCCTTCACACTCCTGCCCCCACCAGCCCTCTTTACTTCAAATCACAATTTGTACTTTCACACTTGTAGTGTGCACTTAAAATACAAAGTCAAAACAGGCATTTTTGGGGGGGTGTGCACTGTGATCACTATGGTTTGTTGTGTTTTTTTTCTCCTTTTAGATGCTTTTGGTGTATCTACTTTAAGAAATACACATTTATATATTAATATTTAGATATTTTCCAGTTTTAGCCTGCTATTGTGTGTTGTTTATTCTGCAAATAAAGAAGTTTACTTCTCTTTAAACCAGCTCATAGCCTCATAACCGGAGCCAAAAATGGTTCTTTACCAGTGAGGAATCCTTGTTAGTTCCACAAAGAAGCTTTTAACTAGAGGTTCTTTATAGAAACCCCAAAGGTGCCTCAAAAAATGGTTGCTTTAGGCAGTTCAAATCACGCTCCAAAAACCATAAGCAAAAATAGGTTCTTCAAGGAACCATTTTCAGGATGGCTTTTTGTGCACCCAGATAGTAATATGGTTTTTAAGTTGTTCTTTCAAAATAAAAGGCTCTTTAAGCATTTAAAAGGGATTATCATGTGTAAATTGGAAAAAGCTCATTAACATAGTTGGCCATTTGTAAAATATTTTTACTTCACTGAATTACAGACAAGTAAAAATCACAAAGTAAATCCTATCGACTCAATGGCCAAACTCAAAATCCATCACTGTGTGGTGGAACGTAGCTCTCTACAACCTTAAATTAACTTGTGGATCCAGAATAAAAATCCAAAAAACAATTAATGCATTTGACAGCTATTGACACCAAGCTTTTAGAAAATTATGTATGAACTGTAAATGTAAGAATGTGCAGCATTTCTTGGTTCCGTCCATTATAATATATTTAATATTATGAGCTCTTGGTCAAACAAAACAACAAGCTTTGGATTTGGTAAACTGAGATTTGGCACTTCTCACCGTTTCCTGATGATTAATCGAGAAAATAATCTGAAGAATAATCAATAATGGAAGTATTTAGTTAGTTGCAGCTCTAATTTCATGCTACTAACACCAAATAACACCATACAATAGCAACCCTTTAGTCCTTTAAAGAACCACATAATGTATGTGACGAACCACCCCTGAAATATAGATGTTCTTCAATTGGTGAAGATGCTTGAAAAACCCTTCAAAACTGCTAATTTTCTGAGAGGATGAAAGTGCCTAAAAAACTTTAACATGCCGTGTACAATATCTTACTTATTTCGAGGTGTGCAGCCTCCAAAGTGACTATTTCCATCACATTTCTGTATTTTGTGGTGGTCCACGAGCTCAACGGACAGGATAAAACAAGATAGTGACAGGCAGTGACCTGAGCCCTGTCATAATGATTTTCTGTGATATCCTCCACCCTTGTCAATTTAGCATAAATTATCAGCCATGAAAGGCCTGCTGGCTGATTAAAACCAATTGTCTGGGTAGGGAAGGACAAGGCAACCTCTTTATTATATGATAAACTAAGTTAATGGAAGAAGACAATCTCCCCTCTGGGAAATCGGACTGACTCTTAATTAAAGCATTGTGTTTTCTCTGCTGGATAGAAAGACCTTTTCTATTACCCTAACAGGGCAAACTTTAAGGATAAAGTGATAGATAAACTGAGGCAACATGCCAGGATGGAGAAGAAATTGTCCTTCTTCCAGTGTCTGACAAGAGAGAGGGATTTTTCCAATTTTCCTCCAAAGAATCACGTATTTGTGCAGCTTGCAAATGCAATCACTGCCAATCAGATGATACTCACGCTAAACAAATATCGCAACTGTGCGCTTTAACAGATTTGTTTATCAAAAACAAATGCCTGACACTTCCTAATTACACTTGATCTCAGAACACATTATCACCTTTGGAGAACATGTTTCATTATCACATCGACACGCTGAAAAGATTCCAAGTTGTTGGGTGTCACACATTTTAGCTGGAGGGAGGGGGAAAAAAAATCTGTGTTGTTGTTCCTCTTCATCTGCGCTCGGCCGAACAATGCAGAGTTTGCCTTACTCTTGTGCTCCTCGGATGACATAACAGAAAAGCAAACATTTCTCTGTCCTGCGCCTCTCGTTGGCTTCCTCCACCCACACTTGAGAGGTGACAGGCGTACACCCGGACTTCCATTATTATCCAACACAGCAAGAATGCCTCCAGGAGGATAATTACTGAAACTTGAAGAGCCAGGGCTAATCCTAAGTACTTCACTTTGTATGACTGCCTCGCCCGCCTGTCTCTTAGGCTGCCGCTCACACTGACAAAGTGCAATGTTGGGCTCAGTGAAAGTCAATAAGAAGACCTCATGGCCCACAGATGTAGCAGTCAAGCCAAATGGTGGCAAAATACACTGTTGTGTGTGTTTATCATAAACAGAAACGCTGCAATCTATCACCTCGGCCAAGCAAACAAGTGGTCTGGGACATACAGATCATAACATCCAATAAGGCTACCCGGCAAATCCCCAAATAAATTGCTTAACTCATTTTATTTTAGCGAGAGGAGACCGTCAGGAGCACAGAGAGAGTGTGGTAGACTAACAGAGGAAGGAGGGCAGCACTGACAGCCACTATATAACCTCAACTATAAAAACCTGGCAAGAGAATTTCACTGCTGCTGCTGCTGTCAGGCCTGCTTTGACTGACAGGTGCTGAGACGGATCATTAGCACCCTTTCCTGACATATTTGCGTGTCGGGGCCCATCACACACGACACCCACTGTAATTCTGAGGATATTCGTTATTTAACATACAATTATCTTAATATAGGGAGACAAATTATGCCCATCCAAATTACCATTTACATGGTTTCCATGTAAACCATCAACATGGCAACTGGGGAACAAAGAAGCCACTGCCAGGGGTTGTCAGATATAACAAGCAACTTTAAATTAAAGCCTCTAAACAGCCTGAAGAGGGTGGCAGGCTGATTCATGATTTTATTTTATTTTATGTGATAAATGCATAAATTTTGACCTACTGGAGGTGACGAACAGCTTCTTCTTTTGATTTCGCCCTCATCCTGATAAAAACTTGAAAGGGAGAAGAAAAGTTTCTCTCTGCCGGCTGTGTCCATTCATCCCAGGAGGAACCAGAGGCTCCTATTCTGCCAGACAAAGCCAGGAACAGCTGGCTGATCGATACCCGACAAAGGCTCAGAGGTTAGAGCAGTCAAAAGATTGTTAACTAGCCATTTTATTTGCCAGACATTTATATCATTGTTTATGGTTCAGTGCACCCCTTCAGTACAGGCCATGCTGCACACCTGTGCTTGGACCACTTTGAGGGCCTCTTCAGCCACTCGGCATGACCTCATGGGCCGAGGAAAAAGACAGATAGGCAGATATGGATAGATGTCTCAGTGGAAGTGCAGTTGCGAGAGCGTTCACCGACAGACCGGCTGCGATTTGGACTGCAAGTGCACATTCCTGCAAATGCATGCGTATTTATGTTTGTGTGAATATGAGTGTTGGTGTACCAGTGCTCCCCCAGCCTGCTAACACATGGCTCTGCTGCCACCACTCTGGCTCGTGTTGCGAGTGCCCCTGCAGGCTGGCAGAGACAGGGAGACCCTCTCTGTGGCTCACCCAGGCGGAGAGGGGCTTCCTGCACATCTTTTGTCACACCATTTGGGCCCTTGTGTCTGTGGCTGCCCTGCTCCTCCGGACCCACTTGGCAGCCACTGTGCAGACGGACATCTGCTCTTTCCAACCTCCCGGTGAATAGAGAAAACAACAACCCAGCAGACCTCTTACTCTATGCTCTGCACACTTTGCTGCATACAGTTGCACCACAGTCTATCTATTTATCTACAGTATCAGTCTATATTAGAATTACAGCTGCAACAAAATTGATCACAGCACAACCTTTTTCATTAATTGTTAGGTTAATACGAGTGTCTAAACAATGCAACATATATTTCTATTTTAAAAACAATGCAGAAAAACAGAGTCACTCTAGGACTATATGCTGCCTGATCCATAGGTCCTTCCTAATTGCTGCTGAGCCACGAGTGATAACCTTCATTTTCCTCCAGAAAAATACACCCTGGATATCAAGGCCTTGAGACTATCGACCTGCTTTGTAAAACTCCACATTTAAAAGTATAGCTCTGCATCTATGGCCCTGACTCGCTTTTTTTTTCTCCCCCTCCTCTTCTTCTTCCCGGTTCTCTAAGCAGAGTGATTCTGGAGCACGCAATATTGAACACACTTTGTTCGTGCTCAGCGGCCCAGAATAACTCGGTCATTATGGTGGCGAAAGGGACAGGTTTTGAGTTTGATTTCATGATGGTAATATAGCCCATGTGTGTAGGAGAAAGAAAGCCTTCAATGGGGACATCTGTTCAATGCGGCTTACAGTTACAGCGATAGGAACAACCTGTGCGCACCATATGAACGAGAGACCGACCCTCTAACTCTTGCTGATACGCAACAGGCAACAAAAGGTTGTGTGTTTTTTTTGTTTTTTTTTTGGAGAGGTGTTGGTCTAAGAATACATTAGACAATTTGATTTTGAAGTGGATTAAATATCTCTTGTACCGTCTCCTGTCGGGGAGTTATCACACTGACCTCTGACATCAGTCTTGCTGGTATGATCACTTGGTAATTTGTCACCAGAGGCCAAACATGTCCCCTGTAGCTGCAATCGAACCCGTGCTCTCCAAATGCGTAAAATCACTTTTACGCATAACATAATGATATAATGAATCCCCATCCCTTTTAAGAATAATAATAAAAAAAGAAAAAAACAATCTCACTGCCAATTGTTTTATATTAATATATAAACCTTAATTGCACAGTATTTATAAAATCGTGTCAGGAGTGTTGGTGCATGAGATGGAAACACGGGTCAGCGGAAATTTTTCCCCAAGTTATTCCTAATTGAATTGCCAGTGTAACATTTATCTGGCATGGTCCACAATCACAGCGGCAGCAGGAGATGTTGTGTTTTACTCTGCTGAGAGCAAACGTCGAGGGTCAATCAATGCACTGCGGAGCGGAGGAGCACGGTATGTAGGTTTTTTATTCCTCCTCACATGTCTTTTTTCTCTCTCTCTCTCTCTCTCTCTCTCCTCAGACATTGTTACACAATAATCGCAGCTTGGTATGATTTTTTTTTCTGTAGCTTGCGTGATTGGTTAGTTGGACAGAAATAAAATAATGAATGAGCAGCAGCAGCAGCAGGTTGATTTCTCATCTCCAGCGTCAATAAGCCAAATGGATTTGTGCGTTTCTATAAAAATCCGACTTTTAATGGCTTTTTACGATTGTGATAAATATTTTTCAAATGCGTAACGCGACGGTTGTTTTAGGTTTAAAATAATTAAACTGACGCTTGTCGCCTGCAGATTGGAGACAAGCGTCAACACAACTTAAAATAGACACACACGTTTAATTAAAGGTGGAATAAACGCAATTAATTTGTTGGAATTATCTCTAAATATTGGCAGCTAAACAACACATATGCTGCAGGGTTAATAATTAAGGTGCAACAAAAATGAATGCATTTATAACGTTGCTGCACCTGCTTCGGAGTCTTTTATACGGTGAAATATTGAGTATTTTTTTCCTTCACTCCCTTCATTTTTTTTTTACACGTGAAGGTAAAGCAGCGTAAATCCAAAAAAGCAGTTGTCCAATCCTAGAAACACAAGAATTAATCAGATAGTCCATCTATCACGCTGTGTAATAAAGGAAGCGACATGGGTTAGGCAGATGATGTGATGAATAATCCCTGGTCGTTTTAATTAACTTTTCCCTGTCCTGTAATGACCAAGCTGGTCAACAGACCCGGTCAATAAGCATGTTAATATCAAACAAATAAAACTGCGGATGATTAAAAACCTCCTGCGTTATTAAATTTGAAATTCAAATGAAATTTATGCTTCCAGTGCACACTGCATGCTAATGGCTCCAACAGAGAGTCCCAGGGTTCAACACGCGTTTCAGCCTACAAGTTCTTATTATGTAACATGAGCCTCCTCTATAGATTTTTAACTAAATGTCAGCGCGCAAAGTGATGAACTTATTCCATATAATCAGCTTATCATTTTATTTCCCGGCGCAGTCGCTTACTTTAATAAATAATTTCCGTTCAAACGTGGCACCAGCATTATGCATGTTGCCAATAACCCCTACAAAAACCTGAATTTTTGAATATCCAGGCAGTAAATCTTCGAAAGTCAGCTACATCCACCTCTGATCTCTTCTGTTTTAAAGTAATACAGCCTATAATAAAATGAATAATCCTCCCCCGGAATGCACCATGTAGCAGTTTTAATCAAAACTGTCAAGATAATTGAACACAATTACAGTAATGTGAAAGTTTGAGACGATGTAATATAGGTCCATTGGCTGAACAATGCAGCCTTTATATCTCGCGTAATAGTTTGTGTATATTAACTCTCTTAAGAAGTTAAAACATGCAAAAGAAAATTATGCTAGAGGCAGAATAATTCACTCAGAAAAATATGCAGAGGTCCTTGGAAAAACACACGCCGAAAAACTTACTGAAATCATTAAAAGCGCAAATGCGCACAGGATGAAGTGGAGTTTAAACTTTTACGCACGAGTGTATTCGTGAAAAATAATACGCATGAGAGTTTTTGAGCTCCAGAAGAGGCATTAAAGACTTCCGAGAGTGTAAAAATGCACGTTTGGAGGAGTTTATTTACTGTATCGCAGTGCGTTTAGGTGCTGGAGCGTGATTTGCCAGGCTTTTTTTATTATTTACCGCAGGTGCGCGGGTCATCACTCCTCTTTCCTTTAAATTTATGGAATGTGATGTTCTGTAAAATCTCAATACTAAGTGGCCCCCTAATTCCTCCTTCCTAATTCACTCTCATTTAACTTTACCTTCCTTCCGCTGTCTTTTCTTATGTGGGGGGCGGTGTGGGGGGTGGAGGAGGGTGGAGAGCTTGTCTGAAGGCGCTCTATTGATGACCTCACGGTAGTATGTGGCGGTGCGGCGGGACGGAGCTGCTGATTGGTCGCCCGTGTCACAGCGGCACTTCAAAGCCGGAGAGGAGCCTACAATTGTGGAAGAATGGGCGGAACACATCATTGTATTGCACACCTCTAAAAAAACAGTGCTCTGATTCATAAATATAAAAAGATCCTCTGAGGAGGGCAGTGTTTTTGTGTGATGGCAACTTCACTTCTAGGGGTGAGTCTAAAAGGACTTTCTTACTGGTTTAATTAGTTCTTGTCATTGTCCTGCCGAAGGGGGATTAAACTTACAGCGGGCGCAAAGTAGCAGCAAAGCCAGTGCGTTGGTTATATTTTCAGCAAGCGCTTCGTGTGAGAAAAAGCTCTGTAGACGGGGATAGAAGTTTGGTGCGCAAAAACACGCATGTTTTCCTTGGTGTCCTGTTTGGCATGCATTTGTAAGCGCCGTCTGTCGCATTTCACTCTCTGTTCGTCCAGGTAGGAAGTGATAATAATCTACTGTGGTGATTTCCAGCACTTAAAAATAACATTAAAGCTTATTAGGCATCTGCTAAAACTGGGGAAACAACTTAAAGCTTGTCTACCCAGCTGAAATCCTGTGCGTAATTAACCTATAACTTGTTAGACCGAGCAGCCACTTACAGTTTTTCTTGTCCTTTTCAGGAGGAGCCGAGGTTAGGATCGACTCCTTTAGCCATGTTAGCTGCAACATGTAACAAAATAGGGAGTCCGAGCCCTTCACCGTCCACTATTTCGGATAATTCCTCGTCCTTTGGAAAAGGTTTCCACCCGTGGAAAAGAGCCGCCGCGAGCAGCTGCAGCCTCGGATCCGGCCTGTCCGGCTTCGGGGTGTCCCGCAATGGATCTGGCATCTCGGACTCTTTCGGTACCAACAGTTCCAGCGGATCCAGTGCCTTTTCCCTCACGTCTGGTACCTCATCTAGTTCCCACTTCGGAAACGATTATTCTGTTTTCCAAGCGTCCGTTTCGAGCAGCTCCCAAGAGTCCAGCCACCAGCCGGTTTTCATCTCCAAGGTGCACACCTCAGTGGACAGCTTGCAGGGCATCTATCCGAGGATGAGCGTTGCGCATCCGTACGAGTCCTGGTTCAAATCGTCTCATCCCGGTATCCCCACAGGAGAGGTCGGTACCACCGGAGCCTCTGCGTGGTGGGATGTGGGAGCGGGATGGATTGACGTTCAGAACCCTAACGGAGCAGCACTACAAACGTCCTTACATTCCGGTGGACTCCAGACCTCCTTGCACTCTCCCCTTGGCGGATATAATTCTGATTACTCGAGTTTAAGTCACTCTGCTTTCAGTACAAGTCCCTCTCCACACCTGTTGACAACCGGCCAGCACCTGATGGACGGTTTCAAGCCGGTGTTATCCTCTTATCCGGACACGAGCCCCTCTCCGTTAGCCGGGGCAGGGGGGACTATGCTCTCCGGGGGTCCACCTGCATCTTTAGCGGGGTCTCCGAGGTCATCTGCCCGGCGGTATTCGGGCAGAGCCACCTGCGACTGTCCAAACTGCCAGGAGGCGGAGAGACTGGGACCGGCGGGCGCCAGCCTCCGGAGAAAGGGTCTCCACAGCTGTCACATCCCCGGCTGTGGGAAGGTTTACGGGAAAACGTCTCACCTAAAGGCGCACTTGAGGTGGCACACCGGCGAGAGGCCGTTTGTGTGCAACTGGCTGTTTTGCGGGAAGAGATTCACTCGCTCCGACGAGCTCCAGCGACATTTACGCACGCACACCGGGGAGAAACGATTCGCTTGTCCGGTGTGCAACAAGAGATTTATGCGTAGCGATCACCTGAGTAAACATGTAAAAACTCACAGCGCCGGAGGATCCGCCGGCTCTGGCTCCGGGGGCAGCGGAGGCAAGAGGGGGAGTGATACCGACAGCGAGCACAGTGCACCGGGGAGCCCTCCGTGCCATTCCCCCGACCTGTTGCACCCACCCGAGTCAGCCCAGGGAGTGGGCATGAACGGCCTCTAAAAGTCCCCTTCAGTGAAGTAAAAACTGTAAAACAGCAAAGTGTTGTGATGGAATTGTCCGAGAGGACATGAGAGTGGACATACTTTGGTGTATGCGCAATGCTTCATCCCTGAGTGTTGTCATTTAATGAGAAAAATAGGTTTCTTTGACCTTTTTCAAAGTGTTTAAGACTAATAATTGCATAATTTCATAGCTGTACCATCAGAAACTTCTCATTAATACATCTGCGGTGTGAAAGTGTAATCAAGTTTCTTGTGTGACACACTGGAGCAGTGAAACTTTCTGCAAGCCCGATCCCGACTAACGTTTAATTCCCAGGCAGAATAAGACAGAGAACACTGCTGTGAAAAATGTGGGGCCTGCAAAAGTTGTGCTGTCATACATGATGTTCAAAACCAAACACTGGCACTTTATTATCGAGCAAGAGGAACTGTTTTTAGTCACTGTGGGTGGACTGCTCGGTAGGAACAGATACCTGTAGATTAACAGAGGAATATGGGATGATTTTACACTGTATCTGTCTGACCCCATGAGCGGTTTGATAATGGAAGAGCAGCTGTAGGTTTATATGACATTATTGCTATTCACTCCACAGCCTACACCTTATGTGCGCCAAGTTTATAAGTAGGCCAGCCGAGGTTTCTTTACTTCGCTGCGAAAATGTGTTGTATATACTGAGAAATGTAGGTTAGAATAATTACAGCCCAATGTAAAGGTGAGCAATGTTATTTGTCCAGGAGACGATTTTGTATAGGTATTTCTAGTTGTATATGGACTCTAGTAAATATTTGAAAATATACGGAAATGTACTTGGATTTTTTTTCCTTTGACATGATATGAAATGTATTGTGGGGAGTTATATTTAACCACGAGTTTTTTCTTGTATTTAGGGGTCTATCATTAGGCGCACTTTGAATTTATTTGTAAGGTTTGGAAATCATTTACTGTTTACCCACTCATTTAATTTAAGTAAGCATGTTGTAAAGTGATTTTAATTTTACAATGATATTTCTTTTCCTCTCTCTCTCTCTCTCTGTCTCTCTATTCCGAGAATGGCTTTTTATGTGAGCCACTCAATAAAGTCAGTATGAATTCAGAAGCAGTTGATCGACTCAGTTTGTTTGATTGTCGAGTCGATAAAAAAACAGCAGAGCAAAAAGCCTGAGATTACAGCTTGCCTGGGATTTATTATTTTGTGTTATTTAACACATCCCACGTGCTTTTTTGTCTTTACTTTGAATTATTGTGAATACTGTGGATTGTTTTGTGTTGTCCGTGGTGGTTTTTATAGTTTTGTTTTTTCCAAGTCAGACTGGGGGAAAAGGCCTGCAGCCACATCAGGGCCTCTGCCAGAATTTGAGTTAAATTACAATAATAAAATTATATAATTATCTGCTTAAAAAGAAAGAAAAGGCTGTGTAATGAGAATTTAAATTTAGGCTGAAGTCCATTTTGGTTACTTTATGACTGAGCATGAAAATCAGAAACTTCTCCAACTGTGTTACACCGCTGCTGTATTATTACTTAATTACAGTGTGAAAAATATCACATAATATTACGCATATTTCTGAAAGATCACACTATAACTCTCATATTTGTTTTTTATTTTTTGTTGCTTGTTATTTATTAATTTGATGTTTTTCCACAAAATTCCTAAAGCATCACTTTTTGCTTTAAATCAAACTTTGCTTTACGCACAGCTGACACTCCCCCAAAACGCACTCGTTTAAAAAAAAATTAAATGGTTGTGTTACGTTTAAATAAATACGCAGTGTTTTTGTAGATTACCAAAAAATAAGTTTATTATTCACAGTAACCTGTAAATATTTAAACAATGTAATTCGCACAATTTAACTTATGGCTCTAAATTCTGTGGCGATGAATCTAGTTCCCTGGGTTGCATTTTACTGGCTGGGCTGCATTTTGCTTGATCTCGAGTTATTTAAAATTACTTGCATGTTACTAAAATTCTAAAGTATAAGTATGAACTTCTAGAAAGCATCGTGTGTATACATTTTTTCAGGAACAAATTATTTGTCTTTATTTGCCCTTTGTAACAGCGTGTATTGGGACTCCTTGTCTGAAGTCACAAACTTACATCTTTCTTTCATTTAGCTGTCAAGATTTTGTATTTTCTGTCATCAGAACAGATAAGAGAAATAGGCCAAATTTTCCTTGTTTAAATTATATATAGTTTTCCCTGTTCCTTGGTTTTACGCGTCAAATTTACGCAGCCGATTTGGCACGGCAGTGTGCGCACTGGCGCAACATTCACCCTCTAAACTGTGTAACACAAATGACAAACATGGAAAACAGCAGTACTAATTATCATTACTAATTATTCTAACTTCTTGTGCTTGTAGTTTTCTTCTGCTCACTGTGAGGAGTGAACTAAAGTCAAGTATCCTTCAAACTTCTGCTCGGCGACCTTTCGTGTGCAGCTTCGTAGCGCCATCTAGCGCTTTTACGCACAACCAGCAGCGACGTAAAGACCAGCATTGATCCATTCTGAGAAATTTGTGTTTTGGCGTTCTGGTATTATTTTAACTCGGAGAATTCGGACTTATTTAAACAAAGCTCCCTTTAAGTGGTGACGCAATTTTAAACTTAACTGTTGGTGCAGCACAAAGAGGTTAAAGTTAAGCCTTTGATTTGAACAAATGCAACTGCAGAGGTGTTTCATGATGTCCCATGATTCCTTATTATGAGACATGTTTCCCTACAAGGTCTTCTTGAATCACACCTCATTGTTTGACAATGGCGAGGCAAAGTCTTACAGTTTTCCATGTCCTCTTCTGTGTCTCTGAAAATGCTTTTAATCAAGTTTGAAGCAAATTAGAAATGAAAATGAAGGTATTTATTTGCACTCACTAAGGATGCCTTATTTAGCAGAAGATACATTAGGACTTGAATATTCTGCATTTATCACCCACACAGTCTGAAAATGACCCAATTTCACCCGTTTTCTTTCTCCGTAACACAAACTAAAACATACAACTTTACACACACAGAAGAATGACGTTGCAGCTTCGTCGTTTTAGCAGCAGTTTTATCTGTGATCAAACCCCAAACGCCAAAATGTTTTCGTGATCTGGGAAAAGCAAAAATATCTTTCCGCAAAGTACAAATGCACTGTCGTTTTACTTCACTCAACTACCACTGAACCTGGTTCGATTCTGCACAATTTTCTCTGTGCCTGAACCCCAACAGAAAGAGTATAAACAGAGAAAAGGAGGAGAAGAGGCTAAAGGGGAAGCCTCTTCCCTGGAGTCATCTAAGGCTGACAGAACAGAAGAAGGAATTTGTAGAAGGTAGACTCCAAATAGCTCAGTTTAAACTCCTGTCTTGACTTTTACAATTTGCAAAAGCTTAAACATTTACAGCCTGAGAATAGCCTGAAGCGGTATGCGGCTGTGCATCTTTGCTTCCAGTTACCACATTATAACGTCCATTTCTTTGTGTCTGTGTGTCGCTGCATGAATTTCAAAGTGCAAATATCCAAACACAAAAAGGACTTTGGGAAAATACACATGGCCTACAATTTAACATATTAGGTGTTTGGTTAAATTCATAAAAGCTTATTAAATACTTTGTTTTAAAAGACGAGATTTTCTACTTCCAGGAAAGAGTGAACCAAAAGCTGAATGAAAAACACTGTATTATTAAGGAGGAAGGTGACTTTCATAATCTGACATTAACCTGGACTTGGATTAATTGACAGAATACCATAAACTGCTATTAAAATGTGTGAAATGTGCAGCCGTGAACATTTGAAAGCCAAAAATCAACAGTCTTGACTTAAATACACTGTAAACAGCCACAAACATGCACTAATTTCATCTGAAAAGGCTCATTTCAGCCCAATGTTTTGGAGTGTAATGCTCTGTGTTGTCATACTATTAGCACCTACCCAGACTGTTGTAGCATCACCTGGTCCTCGGAGGAAAGTCCCATCGCTGGCCTCGATTGAATTAGGCTGGCCCCAGGAAGTGCACGCATGCCAGGATGAGGAGGCCGAGCTGCCAACTGTGGATGAAGGCCACAACAACAACAGCGGCCATGGTCAGAGCACACAATGTGTTGGCAGCCGGCTTTGATCCAGTCACCTAGAAAACAGGAGAGGAACAATATTATTCCAAACCGGTATTGGTGATTTTGAGGTGCTGCTTAATAAGGTGAACTGCAGTCTTGACGGCAGCTTCCTGGGAAACCCGGGTGCTGTTGGTGCGGAGAGAAGTATTATATTTTAGCTGTACCAGTAAATCACAGTGTTGCTGCAGCACCTCTCACCGGTGATGCCTCTACGGCCAATTTCGTGGTTAGAAACTCCCAAACCGCACTGCAATTGCCATCAAACCAACCAATCTCCTGGGAAAAGGCAATTTGACAAGGCTCAGAGGTTAGTCAAAATAATTAGCAGTAATTGCTGGGACACTGACAGGGCTGCCCTTATACAATGCTGTCGGCAATTTAGATTCACGTACGTCACAGGTGGTGTTTCACCTGTCTGATCAGCGAGCGGAATTTCTACAGATTTGGTGGGAGCAGCTCGTCTGATTTTCCACACTTTTTAACCCTGATTTAATGACATCATTGTGCAGGTCGATAAAATAAGTGTCAATTTACTGTGATTCAAGGTGAACTACGTCAAAACATCTTCAACAAAAGAGAGACATGGGAAACTTAAACTAACACAAACCCAAATAAGGACACATAATCACATTTAATGTATACAGTTTTCTATGAATGCTTTCAAATTTCTATGAAAGAATACAGCAAGAAAGTGTAATCCATGTCTACCCAAGATGAAGATTTGAATTAGCAGGGAAGACATTAAAGTTTAGATTTTTTTTGCACCTGCATGCCCAAACAGTCACAAACAGGCTAACCAGAGCTTCCACAGTGCTACCAATAAACAACAATCAAAGCTTTAATGCAGCTAATCACATCTTGTGTACTTTTTAAACTTATAGGCATATGCATTTCACCAGTTCACACTCAAAATTAACATTATATGTCGTCTTAGGGGTTTATTTTGGCCATTTAATACGACTGTCGACCAAAAGTATCAGAATCACAGATTTTGTTTTGCTATAAGCAGACAGTTCTTACTTGTAAAGCACTCAAATAGACAATTACAATCTCGCTTCACTTCAACAGTTTAAAGAAACTGACCCATCTGAATGGTAGAGAAATGGCTCCCTCAAGTGGCATGACTATGCAAGCATCAAATCCAATTTCCTGTCATATTTACACTTCAAGGCACATCTCAGATTAAATTTCTATTTAAAAAGTTAGTAGTCTCGTTGTTGCTGTGGCTTGATGGCAATAGCTTTCATGAGTAATGTCATAAAATCAAAATAAATGAAAATAACAGCTGTCCTACTGAGCTGTATATTTTTACTTCAAAGACGCCATATTGAAATAAATTGATTTCTGGAGAAACCAAAAATCTGGTGAAGATCTTTCTTGTTCACAGGAACTGTATATACAGGTAAGCCCAAAATGAATCACTACAATGCCAAATTTGGATTAATAGTGATGTTTTTACTGGACTAATAGGCTTCTTCTGGTTGGAAATGACAAATAAGTGACAAAAAATAAAGATATTAATTATGAATTGTAAGTATTTCAATGTTACACCCGCCACTATACCGGATCAGAGAATTAAGTTACATATTTTATGTGGCACTGATTTGTATACAGAGTACAGAGCTTACACAAATTGAGAAAGTTTATCAGCAGACACGCTTTCATATTAAGACAAAAATGGCAGCCACTGATCATAAAACTTCCCAATAGATCCTTTCAGTGTATATCGAACTTTTTCCAAATGCACATGACCGATAACCTCTTTCAACCAATGACCATATGTTGGAGGACATGGATCTTTCCATTTATACAATATTAGTCTTCAAGCTAACAATAAGCAGAAAGCAATCATGCTAGTTTAATGCCTGCTTAAGGCATCCACAGAGACCACCCCGAATAAAGCAGTCCAAGGACAGGGGCGTACTACTTTCCCACAAATACTGGAAAAAGCCTCAAAGATGGATTGCCAATAACCAAAAAGTTATGGACAGGTCCAAAATGTGTGTAGAAGAGTAGCAGGAGTTTGTTTGTAGCGGTCACATGAAGGATCCAGGTCCAGCTTGATCTTAGACAGCTTATCTTTGGACCAGTGGAGACGGTGTACCACTTTAAACTGAACCACAGTATGTTTAAGTGAGACTGAAGAAGAATGGATGTTCTGTATGACCTTTTGCCAAACTGAGTCCATTATGGTTTCATTCAAATCGGTTTCCCATTTCCATTTCAGTTCATCCAGATTGGTCTCATGGTATGAAGTGAACAGAGTATAAGTCTCAAAACCTTTTTAGTGTCCCTCCGTCAGTCCAAGAGTTCATCCACCAGTGACCGAGACGGACATAAAGGTAAACACTCACAATAAGACCTAACAAAATTTCTCAGTTGCAGATATCTAAAAAAAAAAAAGTGACTTGGGAATACTGAATTTTTCCACCAACTGTTCTAAGGAACCGAAAATATCCATATATAAATTGTACAAAGAAAGTATTCAGTTCCCGTCCCATATGTTAAAAGCCTCATTGATGTCAACTTTACATACATTTAATAGACGTGTTAAAATATATGGTCATAGAAGCTACAGTATAAAGAAGGTAATTATTTCAAAAGCCTAAAATCATACTGCAGATACATGCACGTTAGAGAAGGTCATATTAGTCAGCTCTATCTTGCTACTCATGAAACAAACAGTCAGTATGTGAAGAATCAAAAGGAGCATTGATAAGGAGGTTCTGGGAGTCTTCTATGCGTCATTCTGCAGGCCACAACATTCAAATCACAAGATATACCGAAAACAAAGATTGTACAGGGTTTGAATTTTAAACAAAGCAGGTTTAAGATTATTAGAAAATGCAGGAAATGCAGCTTCTTTAACATTCCACTTGGTCCTGGTAACTTCTACCATGTTCTCATAAACTCAGAACAGCTGCTGCAGTAGTTCTTTAGTCAATAACCAATCAATTGCAAATCATTGCTAAAACCAAAGAGCTTAGTGAGCTTGTTATGAGGGTCTATCACTGAGAGAGAGTTGTGCAATGGAAAGACAAGGAAAGGCTATAAAACCATATTCAAGTGATTGCAAAAGTGCAAGGAGGTCCAGAAGTGAAAAATCTTAATGGGGTGGTAGGAAGACAAAAGTGGGTTCTCCAGTGACAAGAATGGTAGAGAGAGAGGATAAGAGAAATGTCAGGTTCACCACCAAAACCACCCTGATGACTCTGAGAAATTCTGGTGCAAGCATTTCAAGACAGACACTCCAGCAGGCTCTGAACAAGGCTTCCACACCAAAAGCAAAAACTCACCTGGATAAAGACGGAAGCAAGTTTTTGGTCGAATGAGGTGAAAATGGAGTCGTTTGGACACAGGAACTGGGCTTTTGTTTGGTGAAAGAAAGTAGAAACATCCTTCCAGAGTCTAAAAGTTGGCTGGAACTCATTGCTAACTCCACAGCTAGTTCTGCTAACAGTTTGCTTCAGCACTGCTGTCTCTTCATCTGAGTCAATCTGGACAAAGCCAAACATATATCCAACCTAAACCAGGTGTGCAGTTGTGATTGGATAATTGGTTGGACAGGATTTCAAATCTATTGGATGATCAATCCAAGGGTGGGAGTTGACATAGCCTCAGTTCCTCTGACTGTGGCAACACCCACCTGAGGCTGATTATCCAATAGATTCGAAATCCTGTTCAACCAATTATCCAGTGACAACTACTCATCTGGTTTAGGTTGAATATATCTGGTGTTGTTTACTTTGACTCGGATGAAGACAGAGTGGTGTTGAAATGTTTATCTAATTGAACATTTAAAGACTCTGAAATAATCTTTGTGCTTCAGGCCCCTTTTGTGCTCTAGAAATTTGCTGTTCTTAGTATAAGAAGCACCTGTTTCAGCTGCATTTTTGCTGGAAAATGAAAATGCATGGAGTGTCCTGTTTCTACTAGAAAGGAAAAGCATTCAACCTCAAGAACACCATCCCAACGGTCAAACATGGTCACCATTTTGGAGTGGCAAAGCCAGAGCCCAGACCTCAATCCAACTGAGAATCTGTGGAGTAAACTGAAGACCAGAGTGATGGCAAGGAAGCCTTAAACCTCAAAGAGATCATCACAAAGAGGGACAAAATCCCAGTGGAGACATGCAGAAAGACTTTTTGCAACTTTAAGAACCATTTGACTGCTGTGGTGGCAGGTAAAGACTTTGCAACTGATTATTGAGAAAAAGTAAAAACATTTTGGACATGGCATTTTCAGTAAACTAATGTTTATCATCAACATCTTTATCACAGTGTTTTAGCATCTTTTGTCACCTGTTTATGTCAATTCCAGTCAGAGGAAACCTATTGGTCAAATAAAAATTCACTTAAAATCAAAATCTGGCATGGGTATGAACAATTTTGGTAACAGCACATTGCAAGTACAAACAGCTACACTCCTTGGTTGCATTGTTACTGACAAGCATGCATTTGAATCAGAGCTTACACAGAAAAATAAGAATAATTCTAATCATAATAGAACCATTATACAGTTGGTAAAAGGCCTGTTGACTTGTCTTTACAGGAAAATGACAGACAAAATTTTTAATTAATCAAGTGTTCCAGTAAGCCATGAAAGTGCACCAGTGAACACAACCCCAGGACCTTAAAATAGATCACCTAAAAGGAATGCAGCCTTTTATAATGTTATCATTAAATTCTAAGCTCTTCCTGCTGTGACAAGCTCTGAGAAAAGATGTACAACATTTACAAAGGCAGCAAAGGTCCCTGTTAATTACAACGTGGCAGCGAGCACAATACAGGGATCATGAAACTGAAACAGCTAAATGGAATGCGACCTTTTGTTCATTTTATCGTTTATGTCTGTGCTTTTCTTACTCGAACATGTACAGCAACAGATCTGTCTTCTGTTTTACTCACAGTAAATACTTGTGTGCTGATAGTGAAATTTTTGCAACTGTGTTCTGCTGGAATGTGGACGCCACGCAGGTTTTGATAACAATGCCTGTGCAGTAGCAACAGAATATATGCAACAACACAGAAGCGAATGTAACTTCCAAACAGGTTTGACAACACACTCCTGCAGTGGGGGATGTTAATTAGTAACGCCAAAACCTCACGCTAATGCAGCCAGAGAGAATATTTACTTCAAAATTCATAATCTGCTCAAGACTGATTAGTTGCATTCCTTCAGAACTGCTTGCGGATGAAAGGTCTTACAACCAGAGAAACGCTGAAACGGCTCTGAAGGGACATTTCAACTTTAGCTTGAATGCTAAAGTTCCAGCTGCAAATTTAACAGCTGGAATACACAGAATGGGCCTTTCTCAAAGGGATAAAAGAAGCTCTAACTCTGCATACTCTTTGGCACGTGTTGAGTTGTGTAGCTGATTTGAAAAATAGAAACAAAGTCCTAAGAGTGACCAACATCCCAACCATGAAAGCAGGTCTGTCCTATAGTTTATTTTCTTATTAGGAGACAATTATCAGACTATAGATGTAGGCGAAGACTCAGGTTTGCACATAAGAGCCCAGAAACCCTGCAGTCCAGATTGAACTGGCTCTAAACACAAAGAGCTGGATTAATCAAAGGGCAGACCAAATAAACTATGCCTTTGTCCAAATCACAATTTTTCTCAGCATAAAGAAATTCCACCTTCCTTTTTCTCTGCAGGTGCTGACTACTTCAGACAAAATGATCATTTCCTGGCTAGAAATCCAGTTCCTTCTACAAGGTGGGTTCCTCAAAGACAACCGTTTAATTGCACAGTCCTGGTCCATTCTGTCATTCTGCAGTTTAAATCATGCCAGGCCAGGTTACAACTCTGCACCACCACTATTTAATCTCCTTTGTACAGGTGGTGCTCTTGATCTAGACCACCTTCTGTCCTCTCTGTTTCATATAAATCAGCCTTTTTGTTGTACAAGTTGTTCTAGCTGCCTTTATTGAGGATGATTCATCTCAATAATTCACTCCAAATAGCTGGCAGCTGGGCAAAAAGGGCGAAAACACAATTTCAAACAATGCGATTAGCAAATCACAAAGGCTGCAGTTTAGGATATATGTTATAGTATCTGTATTTTATAGTATCTATGTGATGATGCTCTACGACATGTCATGTTTTTTTCATCTATTTACAGTGACTATTGAAGTAAAGCTTGACTTATCTGCAATATCTGTCTTATTATTTGCAAAAAAGTGCACACCTAACATGCTCCGGAGCAGGGTATATTCAAGATAACACATGAGCACGTATAAAAAACGTCAAACCTTTTTCTTTGTATGACTAGCAGAGATTTTTAAAGATTATCAATGGAGGGATTCCAGTTTTGCTTGCTTTGTGATGCCAGATAACAAAATAAAACACATCTGAGGTATGTTGAACGTGCTTCGTGGTACATGTTCAAGGTCCCCTAGCAAACACAAAAGCATGCAATATACACAAAGAAAACCAAAATAAAACCAAATCCAGTGCATGGTGGGGATGTTTCCTCCCTTGATCCTCTTTTTGCCGTATTTCATAACACTGCAGGCTGCTAAAACACTGTTTTCCTCTCAGATAGTGATCTCTGTATGGCAATAACCAACCTGTTCAGTGAGATAACAGAACTTGTAACTTTGATCTGCAGTCACTCAAAACAGCAGTGATAATGGAGGAGTAAAATCAATAAAACCCTGAAACTAGCACTGAAATGAGTATCAAAGCATGAAGAAGTAATAGTGATTTACATTTGAGCTTATTGACACGTTTAAACAGTCAAACAAGCACCTGTTCCTCTGTTGCCAAACTTTTCCAAAGCCTGCACCAGTATAAAAATATGTCTTTTCTTCTGACTCATTTCTAAAAATGTAAATTAATCTTGTTCCTCGTGTGTCTCCTGATCCACTTTGCCTGATATCATGTTTATACAGCCCTTGTCACCAAACTGTTGACTCCTGTCGAAACCGCAGGTATCGCTCGGTTTCAGGTGTTGCAACCCTCGTGCGTAAACACAGCGTTGCATCCCGGGTGCTGTAGTTTTCCCCAGCGAGAGGCCACTCCCTCCTTGCAGGGCTCCCGTGCCAATTCAAACTTCCAGTCCCGAAATGCTCCGTGGCGCAGAGCAAACACGGTGAAGCGCTGTAACGTGAGGAGGCGAGCCTGTTGGAGCGACGCCCTGCCGAAGGAGTTGTAAATGATAGTGGATTGCCCTCTTTTGCTGCCAAAACGCGCCGGAGAAACTCTACAAACATCCCATGCAGACGGTGAGATCAAACTTTGTTGTCTTTTGTCTCGTAGATGTTGGTTTTTCTCCTCGATTTTATCATTAGGAAGTAAAAGATGTGCTTTGTTAATATGTAAATATCTGTATACACCTGTCCTGACGCGTAACTGGCTATTGGATGGAAGTGAAGCAGGAGCTGAGGGTTTGTGTGTCTGAATCTGTGCTGCTCAGAGTTTCCTGCACTGTTTGGATTATTAATGAATGTAAGATTTGTTTGACACACTTAAAATCTGAAAGAAATCCCAAAAAGCACAAGTTTACTACTAAAATCGTTCATTTAATGTCTATAAAGGGTGTTGTATTTACAAGAAATGCAGTACAATGTATAGTAGGTAAACCTACCATGCAGTATTTCTTCAGAATAGATAGTTTTAACTGTCAGTAGTACAGTCTCACTGCACTTTGATCATAGCAAGAAGTCCTGAGAGGACCGACTACTGTGTCATAGGCTTGACAAGACCAACCTGTTTTTGTGCACTGGTGTAAGAAACCACATTATTAATGACTGACTCACTGTGACAAGTCTTGAATGGGTAGTGTCATTTTACGCAAACAAGTGACAGACCGAAGAGTTCAGCTCTTTATTCCACAGTTTGGAACAGTTTCCTGTAGCAGACAGAAGCACTGCAGAAACCCTGAGGCCCATTGTGCCTGAGAGAAGCATTTTAGAATAGTTTCTTTACTAGCAGGAGTTTTGTTGTGGTGTGCAGGTAGTAGCTGCTGTCATCCGTCACGGCATTTCAAAATCCATGTGTGTTTATAGATTAAGTTAAGCTCAAAATGATTTATGCTCATGACAACTTTTGATATGGAGTGATATTTATGCTTAACCAATAGGTTTGTCTGGCTATAAACGACATGAACAAGTGAGAAAAGATAGTACAACATTGTGTTTTGGATGGTAATTATACATTTTAATGGTTTCTGTGGGGCTTTTCTTTATTGTTTTTACAAAAAATGTGGTGTTGATTTTTTTTTTTTACCATGCCAGATGGTTGTGGTAAGTCCTACCATGTTCTAGCATGTTGTAGTTCTAATATTCTAATACACTATGCCGTACTTGTTTGGTCAGTTACTAATCTATTGCGAGTCATGGCTAAAACCAAAGAGCTTAGCGAGCTGCAATTAGTGTCCATCACTGTAAGAGAGTTGCCAAAAACAATAGCAAGCAAGGCCAGTAGTTTAAGAAGTAATGTAAAGTAAGGTTTGTTTACTCAAGTAATAGAGACTAAATGTAAAATTGAAACAATGTAGATCTTTTGCAGATGAAAATATGGCAGCTGGAAGAACCAGGTCCTTCCGTCGTGTTGGAAGCCTCATGCGGAGTAAATCTGAGGGGACACTGATTGATCTGAGTGATGGTGCCTCAACCAGTGACAACTTGAATGGTAAAAACTTCATTTTAAAGCATAAGCAGCCTTTCCTCTGAATCAGAAAACTTCTTGATGATATTAACAGACATCCTAGCCAAACTCTTACTTTTCGCAGGTGGATACGTACCAGGAATTACACAGAATTCAAACTGGCCGCTTCTCAACCCAGAAGTCCAACATTCATCTCAAACAAAAAATCCCTTTTGGAACAAACTGTCCACATCAAACCCTTTCTTAGATGACATCGTACACGGCAGCACAGAAAAACACATTTTTGATACGACGGATGCAAAGCAGGACAACATAAAACACCCGGATACAAATAACGATGACGCCATCAGCACGTCTTCAGACGAAGGCAACGTGGGGGACTTTTTGGAAAACAAAGTCGGCAACAGATCCGGGAGGTGGAGGAGTGCTTCAGACATCCTGGAAAACCTGGAGAGAAAGGTGCCCAAACGGGAGAACAGCTTCCAACCACCCGGACCGGTGCTGAACCCGGATTTTGAGTGGCTAAAAAATGACAGAGAGGCCTATAAGATGGCCTGGTTGAGCCACCGGCAGCTAACCCGCTCGTGTCTGGACTTAAATCTGATAAGCCAGAGTCCCGGCTGGGCTCAAACCCAGGCCTCTAACTTTCAGGTTATCCACAAGATCGGACACAGTGGAGGCTCATTGCAGCTACCAGAGTCAGAAATTAGCATCCATATCCCAGAAGGTCACGTTCCTCCTGGAGAAGTCCAGGAAGTTACCCTGAAGGCAATGCTGGACCCTCCTCCTGGTCTCAACAACAACTACATGACCACCATGAGCCCTCTGGTCGAGGTGGTGCTCAGCAACATCAACACAAAGGAGTGTTTGTCTCTGGAGATGAAACTTTCAGGAGAGGTGAAGGATGAACCTCTAAGCCAAGTGATGACCACCGTGTTTGGGCTCGTGTCCAACAAAAGAGAAGGACCTTACGTCAAAATGAACAACTGTTACATTTACAAGAACACCATGCAGATGAAGCTTCAGGACCTGAAGACGCATTTTTACGTGATTGCGGTTGCAGAGGCCTCTGCCCTGCAGCCGCCTGCTACATCAGTGTGGGATTACCTTGACCGCCACATCACTGTGGCAGTTTATGGCCCTAGGTACATCCATCCATCATTCAAGGTTGTAATCGTTGTCTGCTGTCATGAGGACGTTCCACCAAAGCTTCCATTTTCAGACATCTGCAGAGGCAACAAAAGCTTGCCTCCTCTTGTGTTGCAGCTTTGGGGAAGACACAGATTCAAACCAGACAAGCTGAATGATCTGCATGTTGGAGTTGACATCGCAGGATCGATGTTTAAAATCCAGCCCGAGGACAAACTGAAAGAAGTGAGGCAAAGTCAGCTAAAAATAGGGACAGTTTTGCATCTACCGGTTGCTTTGTCGTGTTCTGGTATTTCAGAAATGACTCCTTTTAAATTAGATATGCAAGTGAAAGAATCAAACGCTTCAACTGTTGCACATTTCCAGGTGCCTTCCCCTCCCACAGCCCCCATCAGATCAGAAAAGCGAGTGCCGAGGCAGATAGAAAGGAAGATTGAAATGGCAAGAACTATGCCCATTCCTGAGGAGAGTGTACCAGATGCACCCAAATTCAAAAGCAGACCTGTGAACCTGCAGTGGTACGGTGTAGCCCTGAAGTCAGTCCTCCGTCAGCCACGTGTAGAATACCTTCTGGAGTACTTCAAGGGTGACACAGTGGCTCTCCTTTCCAGAGAGACTGTCAGGTCAGTAGGTAACACCAAAGTAAAGGAGTGGTATATCGGATTCCTCAGAGGAAGGACTGGTTTGGTTCACTGCAGAAACATCAAACTCATAACCAGAGACCAGGTGATAGACTTCACTGGCATTAAGATCACCACAGAGGTCCTCTTGGACAACATGGCGCTGCCTTTCAACAAGCTCACTTACATGTACTCGGCCATCCAGACTCTGGTCACTGAACACATAACCAACTGGAGAAGTTTTGCCGATGCTTTAGGGTACAGAAACTTGTCTGTGGACACAATGACTCGGAGGTATGCTGAAACTGAGGCCGATAAGGTGGCCTGCGTTCTGGAAAAGCTGAAGGAGGACTGCCACACCGACAGGACCCGAAGAAAGTTCCTTCATGAGCTCATGGTGGTAGGTAGAAGCATTAACTTAAAACAGTGGACATGTGTCTGTGTGCTTTTGGTGATTTTGTTACAGCTAATTTGTGTTTTATTTTCAAGGGTCTGCTGAAGATTGACTCTATGAGTCTTGTGGCCCGCCTCATCCAGAACACTGTCATTCTGTCCACCGCGGTGGAGCTTGGGATTCGATGGCGAGAGCTTGCTGAGAAGACGGGAAAACTGTCCAGTGCTCAGATAGCCGGATATGAGGTGCCACATCGAGGGAAGAATGGTGAAGTCAGCCCCCAGGTCAGTTTACTAGCAGGCTATGCTTTGGCACAGCAAGTAATGATGACATTTCTGACATGCAGGGTATTTTATTATACAGTACCATCAATAGATTTGTGCTGTTGTGTTTCAGTCAATGTGGAAGCCAGCCTATGACTTCCTCTACTCTTGGAGTCTGCGTTATGGAGACAGTTACAGGGACATGATCCAGGATCTGCACCTGATCCTGGACAAAATGAAAAACCCGGCCACCAGACAGTGGAGGCACCTGACCGGTGCGCTCATCACAGTGAACTGCCTCGATGTCTTTCGAGCTTCTGCTCATCCAAAACCTTAAACCTTCTGCAAATGCACTTCAGTGATTACCCCTCTGAACCCCAAAACCTACCAGTGGGTCTAAAGGCATGTTATCTTTTTAAAAAATTACCCAATACTGCGACATATATTGGAGCCAGACACTGTAAAAACAGAGAATCAATGACTTTTCAACTTTTTGACGGTCCTTGAACCACTCATCTGTGATGCGGCCTGCTGTTGGAAAATGGAACCGAATCTAAACTTAACATCATGATTTTACCACAAAAACACTTTATTCTACAATTTAATTAAAGAATTCTGTGCTCCTCAGCAAAACTGACTCGTCTGCAAGTAATGGTCACGTAGCAAAAATTTGGACTTTTCAACTGAACTGCAGGCAGTGTCTACACAGACCAGATAGGAGACTAGTATGGAAACACATTCAAAATGAAATATCTTTTGCACGTTGAGACACAATTTTTCTGATGTTGGTACATCTGCCTGCAAAAAAAATGTTATAAATGTTAATTCCAGGTACATTTTTCTGTTTTCTAATTTTGTGATACTTCACAGAAGACATCACTGAATTCTCACTACTTCTAGTCACGGTTGCTGTTTCCAGCAAAGTGTAGGCCTTTATATTGCATTGAAAAATGAGCCCACAGTGAATAGAAATGTGACGGCAGCGCAGACAGATTTTGGTGTTCAGAGGATTAAAAACAGCTTTCCTGCTTCTGGGGAAACAGAATGGCGATTTTAGTTACAGCAATAAAGTCTAAATGAGCACGCTACCTACCTTCCTCCCACTGTTTTCTATTGTACACAAGCATTAGAAGCAATATTGTTTTGATATTCATTCAATCAGTTACATACACTATATGTTCTCACAGTTGGTGAGGTGTGAAGGAAAACCAAGTCTTTATATCTGTGCAAATGTGATGTTGCCATTTTTATTTTGGTAGATCATTTTCAGTCACGTGTTTATGAGGTCAGTTATACTCAAGTTACATCAGCTGTCCTGCAGAGCTGCAATGATTAATTAACTTATATTCAAGTAATCTAAATTCCCTCATTCCAGCTTCTTAAATGTGAATATTTTGTTGTCTATTTCCTTTTCTATGACGGTCAACTGAGTGCCTTTTGGGTCGTGGACAAAACAAGACGTTTGTCATTTTGGGTTTCATTGTTTTCTGACATTTTATGAACCAAACTTGCAAATTGATTATTCAAGAAAATAAACCACAGATTAATTGGCAGTAAAAGTAATTATTAGTTTCAATCCTACTGTCTCATCTTAATGCATAGATATTTGTGTAAAAATTTAATTCCAACAACTCAGATTCTTATTTTTTGAGTCGTATTCCCCATAGATGTGCAATTCTTTGAAAGTGCAGATTTCTAGGCAATGATTTATATGTCTAATTAATTATTTATTTTTTGAAAATCAGAATCCACAGCCTCTTTCTGGCTTCAGTGAACACTCGTAGGTTTATCAGTAGGTTTTTTTTTTTTAGATACAGTGGTACTGTCAGTAGATGAATGAACACTCAGAAACTGATTAATGTGAACTGTATTGCTTCAAAAATCTCAAAGGTTTCAGCACTGACGGCCCATTAATCTTTAATATTTCTTGAGGATTGTGCGCTGAAAGTGAAAATGTTCTCCCAAAGTGAAAGTTGATGCCAGTAAACAAACTAGAAACAAGCTACTATGCAGCACATGTGTCATAAACTGTTGTTTTCGGAGATATTAGCACTATTTTTATACTGTAGTGTCATGTTTTAGAGTCGCACAAAGCAGATATTTTAATAAGGCAAGCATTGTAGTCGTTATATATTCGTTGTGTTATAATGTTATTGTCAAATGGAAACCTCAGTGTTTACTTAGAGTGGTGCCATGTACAGTGTCTTCAGTCAATGTATTTGATACTCTGTTGTAAAAGTGCTACAGGAGATATGAATAAATATAAACTGTGACAATATCTTGATCATTTTGTCCTTTGAATATTTGTAGATTCTAGTAAAAAAAAAATATATATATAGGAAAATGCAATAGAAAATTGCATCAGCCTTGTTGTTGCTTTTGCGTTTTCCAGTCGTAGTGAACTGAAATCACACCATCGAAACAAATGGCTTTTCCCTTAAGTGTTTTCCATTGATTTTTCCCTTACTGTTTGCTTTTCCCTGCACTGTTTGCTTAAGCTAGTTTCAGCCGAAAGCACTGTGTGCCGTTTCTCTATCAAACAGAGAGCACAGACTGCTGAACTGACTTTAGTTTGGCACCGCGGGAAAAGTAAATCAAAAGGGGGAAAATGGTATCAGGCAACACAGTGGACCGATTCAATCTTCAAGCTGAGAGTGATTGTATGAAGTTGTACTTTAGAGTTTTGTGTAAAGACTGATAAGAACACAGCATTCAATCTTCAAGCTGAGAGTGATTGTATGAAGTTGTACTTTAGAGTTTTGTGTAAAGACTGATAAGAACACAGCAGATAATATAGATGTAACAGGCAGCATAAAGGACAAACTCAATGACACGAAACATGGAATATATGGTGGCTAATAATCCTGTAACAGGTGAACAATGTATGACATTCTTAGCACATCATGTCAGAGATGTTATGAAATAAACTGGGTGCAAACCTCTATAAAAGTATCCTCATGCCTTTTCTTTAAGGTCCAGTATGCACATGCAGAAAAACCAGTATTTCCAATTATTTTGTATTTTGCTGTATTATTTACTTGTGGAAAGAAAACATCCAAAACACACTTTTAGGTGTATATTTTACTGCACTTCTTCTATTTGCATCTGTGGATTTCAAAAGTAATGCTTATCTTTAAATGCAGTTTCCCCGAAATGAGATTTTTCTTGTACTCTGAGCCGGAAAACTCAATTTGAGTAAGCACATAACTTGCCAGTTTCTCTATGTTGTGACTGTTTTTACAGAGGAATTCATCAACATATCGTTCAAATCCTGATTAATGCAACATTTTACTCAGTGTTTACTCATTTATGTAGTAATAAAAAGAGAGAAACCTTTGTCTCTAACATGTCAACAAAAGAAGAATCTTGAATCTGGTATTTTCCAATGTGCAGAGGCATAATGCATATTGAATTAGGTGATGTACAATATTTATATTTAGATATACATGGCAGCCGTTTAGCTCACTGACTTAAGGCAATAGGGCTCAGTCCCTTAGCAGAGGTTATGAGTTCAAGTCTGGCTCAAGACCCTTTGCTGCATGTCGCTGTCCTGTCTCCCCCACTTTCCCTCTGTCTCTGTCTATCCAATAGAATGGAAAAACTCTCCCCCAAAAAATAAATAAAAAAAAAATACACATTTTTACAAAACTTACAAAAAATAATTGTAACAATGCAAAAAAGTTAATGGTAAAATTTTTTAGTTGAAATGTTTACCCCATCCACAGGAAACTACATCTTATGATTTAGTTCTACACATTAGTAGTTTCCTTTTCATGCCTAAAAAAATTTAAAATTTATATATAGATATATACATAATCCAGCTGTAGCCTCAAGCTGCTGGGACGGTCAGCGAATCTAAACTTCTTACAACATATGAAGAGCAGCCAGACACTGAGACAAAAAAAAAAAAAAAAAAAACTTAGATCTATGTCTTTAAATCACTGACTCTAGAGACAATTTACAGTAATATACTTTAAGTCTGAAGCATTGAGAAGCACATTTTAAATTATTAAATTCAACTGGGAAGACCAGAATACTAAAATCCTTCTGGTAATCTTGGAGATCTGCTCTGCTCAGTCCATCCTTCAATAGGAAACGGGACAAGGGGTTCATTGTTTTGGTGATAATAACTGTGGATTAGTTTAGAGAAAGGATGCTAGGTCAGATTATCTACCTGAGTGTCTGATTTAAACACTCAGTTCATCATAGATAAGCAATAAAAGGAGTTATAGCCAAAGAATAACGATAAAATAGAAGGTGTTCTATTGCTGTAACCACACTATATAATGATCTTTATGTGATGTGCTCAGCAACATATGAATTTGTATGTTTTATTGACTGTGACTATATTTACTGTATATGAGTATTTAGTGTTCTCATACAGGGGTTTAAAGCTAGTGATTACTGAGAAAGGCTGTGAATCATTTTGGCCTTTTTGAGTAAAAGTGTAGTTAAAAATTGCAATTAAGATTTCTGACACAGTGTTTTGTCACTTGTTTATGTCACTTCCAGCAGAATAAAAATGTTAATTGCATAACAATTCACTGTAAATCCAAATTTGGCATGACTATGAATAATTTTGGGCTTAAATGTTGTTTGCTGCGATTACAAATGAGCTTTATAAAAATATTTAAAAAATTTGCAATACAGATGTTTACTCATGAAAAATTATAGAAATGTAGGATTAGTAAACCATTACATGTATTCTTTTTGCCGATATTTTAACCATGACATGAGGGAAACAAATAACTGTCTGAGCCGTTTAAAAATGGACACTGCCTTTTTTCAGCCCCTCATTTTTCAGATGCACTGAGGCGTTAAACTTTGCGACTAATGAAATGTGACCACTTTTGTGCAGTGAGCCTTTTATAGCAGCGGTGTGAGAGTGAATCTAACAGTTAATTATTATTAACGCTGCTGCCTGTCAGAGTCTTTACATGTTTGCAACCTGACTAAAGCGTTTCTTGTCTGAACTTTGGACAGACTGTTCTCGGCAAAAATATAGATCCAATACAGTTCTTCAGTAACGCAGCTGCTGTGTTTCACTATGAAGTCAAAGCCTACATGAGTCACTGATGTTCCTCATCAGATATCAGCACATTAACACATTAGGTAGTCACTGACACTCACAAGTCCTGCTTCTAAATCAGTGAATTTTTAACAGCATTAAGGAAAATAAATCTCCTTCTGCCGTCCTTTTTTTTTTGCAGATTAAATTTGTTCCAAGACTTATGTATGGTTTAAACTTTCAGCAGTACATCACACAGGAGGCTTGTTCTGCTATGTATAGAAATAGGTCATGTTTGTACAGCATATTATATTTCCTGGTTCTTTATTCGAGCCAAGAAGGCACCACAGATTGCGTTTCAAGGAGCGTCCCACACAGATTCTGTTCATCGTTAGGACGATGGACAGGGTGAGACCCCGCAAACAAAGCTCAGTTCAGCTGCTCAGGCTGCTCCGCTGATCTGGGTGGGATTAAGGAGAGCTTGGCACGATATTATTTCCACCTTTTATCCAAGAGAACTGCCAAGAAAAACTAATGCTTTTAATAATTTTTCATATGATTTTGGATGATGCACCAACTGAGAAGATGTTAACTGCATATTACAGTTATGCTTTCTATTCTGTCCTGTTTCCTGTAGTGGCTAACTGCCATGTTTCCCAATAACACAACAGAAATGAGCTTGTTAGTGATTGACTGGCAACCTGTCCAGGGTTTAGTCCTCTTAAAGATACACTGTGCTCAGTCCATCCTTCAATAGGAAACAGAACAATGGTTCACTGTTTTAGTGATAATAACTGAGGGTTAGTTTAGAAAAAAGGATTCTCTGTCATATTATTTAACTGAGTCTTTGGGGTTCAGACGTATGATTCATCACTGATAGGCCATAATCATACATGATGTAAAATCAATTCTTAATAGGTATTCTGTTGCTGTAATCCCACCAGATAATGACCATAATGTGATGGTGCTCAGGACACAGAATAACATTGTAATCTCTGACCTAATGTCAGCCCTGTTACCTCAGGGCTTTAGCCAAGCGGTGGCCACCATAGACTAAAGTCTGGCCACCGCACACAACCAATGGTGACGCCCATTAAAGGGTTGCATACATCCTAATGGAACTGCAGTAAATCCAGTAACTACTGCTTTTCTTAGCAAAACCATTTCTTTACTGCTGCTGTTCCCATACCGATGCATTTTAGCATCACAACTGGCTTCATTTAACCACACACAGCCAAGTACTTCTAACCAACCAGATGATGTTTACATTAATTATGTAGCAATTCAGATATTTGATATTATTGTCACTGAAAAGTGTAGAGACAGTATGAAATTCACCTGTTTTATGTGTGAATAGGTGAATGTATTTGTACAAGTATTCTTAAGCTGCAGACTTGTACAGACTCTTAAAGACTGTGGAAATATGCTTTCAAGAGTTCTGGAAACAAATAACACAAACAGCGGCTGTGGCTCAGGTGGTAGAGAGGGTTGTCCACAAATCACAAGGTTGCGGGTTTGATCCCCAGCTCCTCCGCATGCCGAAGTGTCCTTGGGCAAGACACTGAACCCAAAGTTGTTCCCAATAGCAGGCTAGCGCCTTACATGGCAGCTCTGTCATCATTGGTGTGTGAATGTGTGTGTGAAAGGGTGAATGTAAAACACATTGTAAAGTGCCTATAGAGCTATATAAGTGCAGACCATTTACCATTTACCAAACTGACCAAGAACCTGCAGCCAAAAGACAGAAACAAAAGGCTGGATGGACACAGTGTGACGTCTCAACTAGGTGGGTGTCCTGAGCAGAACAAGGACACTTTTGACATAAGATATTTATGAATACTTGTTTTATATGGAAGATTTTATCTGCACTCATTCCAGGTTTTAAACCAGCTGAGGGCTACATATCATTATGCTGTATATGGGTTTTCATGTAATCTGCATGGCATTCTTGGCTACATAAGCAAGTGATAACAGCAAGAGACAGAAAAAAAGACTGTTTGGCAAAACGCTCTAAAAGATAATCAGTACAGCTCATGATATGGTTTGACCAGAGCCAGTTCTACTCAATGTGGTGTCCTAGGTGAGATTTTATCTGGCGCCCCCCTCCATCAGCGATTTACATACGCTCACAAAAGAAATCGAATAGCATTGTTTTGTAGTAATATCAATTGGGCATTGCCTTACATTCGAATCAATGTGAGCTTTTCCATTTTAAGAGTTAATAGTAACAACTAGTTTTAATATAAAGGTGAAAAACTTTCCCAATTTTGTGGCGCCCCCTGCGGGCCATGTCAGCCTTAGCATTTGCCTATATTGCCTAATGGGCAAGACGGCTCTGGGTTTGACTACAAAGGGCTGCTGTGAATACGTATTAATACATATGTCTTTCATAACATTTAATGTCTGTATTCAAAGATAGATAGATGAGTACTTTATTCCTCCCCTTTGGGAAATTCAAGGTATCCAGTAGCTCACATGTGTTACATTTAAGACAAATAAGGAAACTACAATGCAAGAGAACCTGCAAAGTAATGTGCAAATTGTGCAGGAGTGTTTACTCATTGTCAATATTTAATAATCTCTACTGCACAGAAGAGCTGTGCATATGTACACCTTTTTATACCTGTGTTGTTGCTGTTCTCACCACACTAGAATTCATCTTCAGGCATCTCAGAGTCGGGTTAGGGTGAGTTCAGTCCAGTGGGTGGCGCCATCGCACTGACTTTGCCATGCTGTCAGCTCCTGTCCTCAGATGCTCACTTGAGTCAGCTCTGATGTGTTAATGCCAAACAACACCTTTTTTTGATAAGTTCATAATTACGACTTAAAATAGTCTCGTTATGTCATATCTGTCAAAGAACTCATCTCACATAACAGCATCAAAACAAGGATTTTTATTTCTCTTTCTTGAACTTTGCAACACTGTAAAGAAAATGTCTCAGAGTTACAAATAAAGCGTGAAAAGTTCAGCAATATTCAACTTTATTGCCTAATTAACACAAATGCAGGTGTCAGAAGCATATAAAAAAGTATATTTGTCTCTTGTAGAACCTCAAAGATACACGAAAACGGAACTACAAGCATTTTGGATTATATGTAGATGTTTTTTTTTTATTCTAATAAACAAATTCCAACATACTGATAAACAGCTGATGTTGTATTTGTAACCCTGCTGGTAAAATGCTCCGACTCCAAACAGTTTGACTCTGATATCTGAGGCAACGGCTGCGGGAGCCACCCACAAATCACTGTTATGAACAGAAGCATTCCTCTGTCCTCCAGGGTATATAAGGCTTCATTTGGTTTGCCTCCGTGATATATGTCAAGGGCAAGAAGTCATTTAGCTTTCAATTTATTAGCCCTGTGATTTATGCGTGTTGCAGAGGTAGGGGTGGTGGTGTCTCATGGCCCCCTGCAGCCCCCTCCACCCTCTACCACTTACAGATTGGGCTCTCATAATTTGGTAATAGATGATGTGAAAGAGGAGAAAGCTCAGCAATTAGAAAAAAAAGAATCTGAAGAAAAACACGGGTTTACAGTTTCTGTGGCCGCACTTCATTTATCACGGGTGTTTTAGTCACTCAGTGAGGGATTAAATACCGAGACCAGAGCAACCTACACCAAAGTTTGGACTCCATATATTCATAGAAAGAAACCTGACCACAACAGCACACCTTTAAGAAATCTCTGGCTGGAAATCAAGACTGTTTTGATGTTGATTTAGGTTCCACAGCTATACAAAGTTCATTAATCAGCTGTTTTTCTTCATTGAAAGAGCTTCCAACTTGGAATCAGGGATCGGTTGCATTTCACGCAAATGCAAATTCATAAACCAAAGTGTGGGTTTTTCTCTTCTTATCTGCAAGTCTATAGCAAATACCTATAGAGAGAGTTGTGTCAACATTCTGGCTGAAAATCAGTACTGTTTGGTGTAAATTTAGGCTCCACTGGAAGAGAAACTTTAATCAATCAGCTGTTTTTATTCAATAAAAGAACTTTAAAACTGCAATCAGGGATAGGTTGTATTTAACAGACATACAAATGCATAAAACAAAGTTGGGTTGTTTCTCTCTTTATCTCTATTAAAAGACTATAGAGGCAGTATTGTAAACCAATTAATGTTAATTTAGGTTCCACAGCTATAGAAACTTTAATAATTCCGCTGTTTTTCTTCACCAAAAGAACTTTGAAACTGAAATCAAGGATCAGTTGCATTTAACACAAATACAAATGCACCAGCTAAAGACTGTGAAACAAATTGTTCCAGGAATTCTGGTTATTTATCTTCTTATTTGCATATCTCTGTTACAAAACGATAGAAGCAGTTTGTTAGAAAACAAAGTCAAAATTTCTGGATGAAAATCAAGACTGTTTTGATGTCAATTTAGATTCCATAGCTATAGAAAGTTCATTAATCAGCTTTTTTTCTTCACTGAAAGAGCTTTCAACTTGGAATCAGGGATCAGTTGCATTCTACACAACACAAATGCATAAAACAAAGTCTGGTTATTTCTCTTCCTGTTTGCAAATCTCTGTTACAAAACTATAAAGACCTTGGCCTAAACAAAATTATGACTGAAAATTAAGCCTGTTTTGATGTTAATTTAGATTCCATAGCTATCGAAACTTCCAGAAATCGGTCCTGTCTTCACTGAAAGAGCTTTAAAACTAGAATCAAGGATCAGTTGTACTTAACACACATACAGATGCGCAAAACAAAGTCTTTCAAACAATTTGCTGACAGGAATTCTGGTTATTTCTCTTCTTATTTGCACATCTCCGTTACATAGCTATAAAGGCAGTTGGTTAAAAACAAAAATCTGGCAGAAAATCAAGACTGCTCGGATGTAAATTTTGGTCCCACAACTATGATTCTGATTTCTGAAGCACTTAGCACCTCTGCTGTTTCAGATGAATGCTTTAGCAAACAGCCAACAACCTCCAGTGTCACCACAGCATGATGAAGCCAGGTTTGGCTCATTAGTTTATTTAAAATTTGATGTTTTCCATCACGACATCAACTGTCATTTAATCATACTGCATTTATATAAACCACAATATTATCAACGTTTATTGAATGTTTGGGGCGCCAGTTTGTTACTTGTCAGAATTTAAGGTTGTTTTTATTATTTATGGAGAGCTTATTGTATCGGAATCCAAATGTATCTTGGTAACCTCATGTGTCACTTTAATCATTAATCAGCAGTTTTTCTTCATTCAAACAGCTTTAAAACTGGATTAAGGGATCTGTTGCATTTAACACACATCCAAATGCATAAACCACAGTCTGGTTATTTCTCCTCTTATCTGCAAAGCCCTATTACAACACTATAGAGACAGTTGCGTAAACCTGTAGTGGTTCGTAGTTCCCAGCTTCAGCAGAGAGTGTTTGTGGTATACGTTACAAGGTGTCAATTGTTGCCCAAAGATCAATGCCTTTCTTCTGACTAACCGCCTGCCCGGAGCCTCTTCCCATGACCACCGCTGGGAAGGAGGAAGCTCTGTTACCGAATGACTCACTTCAGGGAGAAAAAAACAACCTGAAGTGTTTGGCAGCATTCAGAGCGGCTTTGTGAGTAATCACCATCCACGTCCTTGGACACCTCACTTTACTCTCACTTTTTCCATCAACCAGCCTCGCAGAATCCCGGTTTCGTCACTGCAGAAAAATTGTGATAAAGATTCGGGGAAATTGGGACGCACAAATAAGCTGGTATTCAGTTGTAAACATCTGCATCTGCACCTCTGACCACAACAGAGTGTCTGATTTACTGGTTTGCCGTCAGTAGAATGAAGGCAAAGTGTTTCCCCAGCGTTTCTCTCCACCTCCCCCTGTTAGCAGACGGGTTTATTTTTGTTGATGTGATCACATCCAATCCTGCAGTAAGGAGTTTTGTCAGGTGTACCGCGATGGTGGTGTGGAGGAGGTTTAAAGAGTGTGTCTGCTGACAGCTCTGATGTACCAACCGTGACACTCCCAGTTCGTCAATAATCTGAAAACCAGATGGAGGAGGGCTGGGAATGAGACATGGGAATGTGCAGGGTTGCAGCAGGAGATTTTGATAATGAGCGCTTCACCACTGAACCTCCAGGACTGTTTTTTTTTCTTTTTCTTCTTAAACAGTGCACCACTTTCACAACATAAGCTCTCAAATCTGACGCATTTTTAAAATATGCATCATTACACACTATTGGCGTCTCTATAGTATCACTCTAAATGCCTTCAGACTGCCATTTGTCAGCAATGGAAAGTAACCAAGTACATTTACAAAGCACTGTATTTACATTTCCTGCTACTTTACACTACAACTCCATTACATTTCAGAGGCTAATATTGCACTTTTTACTCTACTACATTTATAGGATAACTTTAGGTACTTGTAGATTTTCTTTATTATTGCAAAATATAATGAACAACTAATTATGTATATTGTATTATAGTATTATAGGTTATTATACAACAGTATCAGTCCCTGGGGAAAAATTCACAAACTATCCAGCCAGAGCTAGCTGGCCTATTAGACAATATAGGCAAATGCTAAGGGTTCCGTGGCCTCCAGGGGGCGCCACAAAATAGGAAAAAAATCACCTTCAATATAATTACATTAAAACTAGTTATTACTATCAACTCTTAAAATGGAAAAGCTCACATTGATTCAAATGTAAAGCAATGCCCAATTAATATTACTACAAAACAGTGCTATTCGATTTCTTTTGTAAGCGTATGTAAATCACCAATGGAGGGGGGCGCAATATAAAATCTCCCCTAGGGCGCTACATTGGGTAGGACTGGCTCTGTATCCAGCAGATAAACTATATAAAATGGATGAAGTGCTTACACCAGCTTAAATATTAAAGCTAATACTTTTGTAAGAAGAGATTTATTTTTGTGAAGATTTATTTTATTTGATAGATAGCCGCATTTTATTCTGTGATTTATTTCGACAAATAAGTTATTTTCATTAAAGGTAAATTCACACATTATATATGCTGAAGTTAAGTTAAAATTACATGTGATGCACCTTCCCTTTAAGGTCAAGGATGGCTGAGATCACAAGAGACTTAAAGTGACCAATCACCTTGTTATGTTTGGAGTTGAGTTGTTGTCGTCCTACTGACTAAGCCGGCATTTAAAAAAGTGAGAAAGGGAGAAAACGTTGTTCCCCTGCTTTCTTAACCCACAGCCTTTTAGATTTTTAACTTTTGCTCAAGTAAATATCTAAATGCATGACTTTTTACTGTTTTTTTTCAATTCAGTATCGGTGCTGCTGTCAGCGGAAACCCCATTCAAGTAAAAGTTTTGCATTTGAAATCACACTGTAAAAAAACTCTCCGTAAAAAAAGGTGAAAAAATTGTGGAATTGTAACATTCAAAAACTGTACAAATGCTGAAAATAACAGCAAATATCTGTAAAATAACAATGGTTTTAACTGATTTAAATTCAGTAAAATAGTGTAACTTTATAGTAAAATTACAAAATATACAAAAAAATTCTATTTGTATAAATACAGACATGTGAATATTGTGAACAATAATATACCTCTTTATTGTCATTGTGCAAAAAAGAAACTGAACAACGAAATTGGAGGACAAAACGAAAACAATAGTTGTATCCGGTTAACGTGTAAGTTAATATTTCTGTCTGTGATTTTACAGATATGGTCTGTAATTTAGCAAAACTGGGTAATCTGTAAAATAACTTTAAATTTTACAGTGCATGATTACAGACATGTTTTCAGCACAGATGGAAGAACCGGCTTTGCAGGGAAATGGTCCATATTGCATGATTGAATTATTAATAACAATGAATGAATGAAGCAGTGCTGTTTTACTGTTGTAGCTTACTGAGCTAAAGATAGTTTGACCCTGTTTTTACAGTTAGGTGGTTCCAAACACAAGGGCTGAATCCCTTAATAGGTAAATCTGAGCAGTGCCAAAAAATAATAATAATACTGAGCAGTCACAAGATAATTAATGGGTTAGGAAAGAAGTAAAGTCCAGATGCACAAAACTATTTTTCTTGTCTCAAACGTATATATTTAAATCTGAGAAGACTTGAGGGGGATCAGATGTGGTCGACCTGCTACCTCCTAGCATTAATCAATCTATCCAACTTTATTTGTACAGCAATCTGAGGTTTCTGCGATTCAAAGTGACAAGTTAATAATTCCCCCTGTAATGTTATACACAGCTGAAACATGGCAATCAACATCTTAAGCCTAATTTTAATGATGAAAGTATGTTGGAGTAAAAAGCAAAATACATCCCTTTGAAATTTTAGTGGACTAGAATTATAAGCTTACTATCCCAATATTGTACTGTAGAGTAGTTCTCACACACTGCTGCTTGTAGACACATTCCTTTTACACACTATTACTTGAAGAATTTCCAGCAGATGGTGAGAGCCGCCATAATCTGCAGGTGTCTACACTTCACAACAACAAGTAAAACTCTGCAGCGTAAGAATACAGCTCAGACCTTCACTCAGAATTGACATTTTCATGCAACACCAAGTGTACTGCTGAGAACTTGTGACTCTTCCTAACTGGAGATGCTTCGTCCTAATCAAATTAAAAACCTGAAGACGAGATAAGGGAGGGGTCGATAAATCTGAGCGTCTTCTCGGCTAATTTCTTGGGGGGGGGCAAGCAGGGGCTGAGGAGGGGGGGGTTCCCGTTCCAAAAACAACATAGCTGGAGAGGTAGCCTATTGTGTCCTGACAGATTGGTCTGACTGCAGGAGGAGGAGGGGGGAGGTCGCCTCTAACTGACACACTGGGAGGAGCAGAGGTGAGCGCAAATCTGGAGGAGATGGGAACACAGCTGCAGTTCAGAGGAGACTTAGTGTCGGTCCTACCTCGCATAATTCAGAATTGACTGCATGGAAGAGGTTCGCTTGAGTGTCTTTGAATTTATATGCTATCGTGGAATCTTTACATCCGTCCATCCATCATCCATCATCCATCCATCATCCATCTATCCATCCATCTATCTATCATCTATCTATCTATCTATCTATCTATCTATCTATCTATCTATCTATCTATCTATCTATCTATCTATCTATGATCCTTTGCACTCCTCCTCCTCTGTTGTTTTTGGCCGTGGACTGGAGACCCTCCTCCGTCTCCTCGGTCCTGATCGCTCCCCCAGGTACTCCCCACCTCCTCACCCGACCCCCACACCTCTGCCCATCATCCCCCTGTACACCATTCATCCTCGTGTGCAGCTGGAGACACTCTGTTTGACCTCCTCACAGAGGCGTTATTAACTGGTGGGAGTCCTTAGCGGCAGCAGCAGCAGCAGCAGCAGCACGTGTGGTTGGAGTGACATTGTGCTCATCACTTGCATGAGTTCGTGTGACGTTGCTCCTCTCGGGGTTGTTTCACCGGACAGATAAAGATAAAGGACGCCGCAGTTAATTATTTCATCCTGAGAGTCAAAGGTGGTCAGTAATGCTCAGTATCAATAAAACTAACCTGACAGCAATGTTTGGGAACTTTTTTTTTCTTTTTCTTTTCCTGTCGTCATGATAGTTACCCAGCATGCACCTTCAAAGCCCCTTTTGGATGTGGGTGTGCTCTTATGATAATACTCCATCCATTCCATGCATGCCTTAATTTACTGTAGGAGTTTTGCAAGAAGGAGTAGTTGTAGACAAGCGCAGCCTGTTTAAAGATCATAAGTTACATATATTCGATTAAAGAGTCAGTTTATTTTCCATAGAGTGCAGCCATAAAGAAGCAGGAATGTGATGCATATTCGCTGTATTGGCTCGGCTCTACAGCACATCTGAGTAAAAATGGAAAACTACAATGCAAAGTCTTCGCTTCATTGGGGCTTTTGCATCAGCGGGAAAAAAGTAAATATTCCAATAAACACTGTTGACAGCGAGGTCTGTGGATTATCAAGGGTAATTGGAACATTGTTTCTAGAAGGACACGCCGCTGTTGGGTTCCACAAATGTTGCTTCTCAATGCTCTGAGCGCCGCAAACTAAATTCCATTATATAAGGGTGGTGACAGAATTCACAGAATGGGATACCTCGAACTCAAGTGCATAAAACCAAAATTACTCTGCGCGGTTATCTACTGCTAGGAGTAGATGTTTTTGGTATTTTTGGGTGAAATAACGTCTAAACATTGTTAAGTGACAGGACTTCATGTACTTGCAGCAATGCCTGTAACTGTACTTGCTGACTTTATTCCATGTAGAGTTCCTTATTATGTATCTGGTATGTTCTAAATGTAAAATACAGCCATTCTGCTGTTCATTTCATGTGTATTTGTCATTTAAAATGCCTTAAATCATTAATTCTTTTTCTTATTCTTCATTTTTATATTGATCAGTGTGATGTTTCTAAGTTAATGTCAATAAATTGTACAAATATCGGGCTGCACGATGGCTCGGTGGTTAGCTGCGTTGCCTAACAGCTAGAAGATCCCTGGTTCGCGTCCCGTCTAGGACGCCTGGGATCTTTCTGTGTGGAGTTTGCATGTTCTCCCTGTACAAATATCTACATATCTTACTCATATACAATGTATAGTTGAATGAATCTATGTTGTAAAATCACAAAGAGTGAAGGAAATTCTCCCAGCATGCACCTGAGCAACAGACTCATTGGTTTAATTTAAGTGTCATAGCATTCTTGCTGCGTCTTACATTGCGTTCTGCCATTATTCTGCTTTTTCCAAACTTCCATTAATGTGAAGCAGTTAGCTACTAAGCATAAAATTGTGTAACTGACCCAAGTTCAAGCTCCAGGAATCGGAAAATTTCTCGTATTGCTCAATTAGTAACTGGGTTGTTTAAGATAGTGAAGTGATTATTGGAAAGTTTCAATGTCACTGACTATTTAGTTAGCTTTTTCCTTAAGTTGCAGAGTTTTCCAACTCAATTCCTTTCCATGGAAGTGGATTTCATCTAAACAGTGGAGGTGACACATTAAACAGGGAGTTCCAGAAATCCTCCTCCAGGAAATTTTGAACATTAATCACCTAATTTCCTGCAACCTGGTAAATTTGTATGCACCAATTTGTGCTTTTTCTACATCCGTTTATGATGGAGTTGTCTTTATTTATGTATAGGAAAATGGGTGACATTTCAAAACATAATGAGTTCTCGGGCATTATGTACTTCTTTCAAATATTTATTCTCCTCATCAACTGCTCTCTCGTTTAAAATTATCCCTGCTGAGTGTTTGAATGAGCTCATAATTCATATTTTGGGAGTAATAAAGGACCCAGTAACTAACAAAAAAGACCCACTGCTGTCAGTGGTATTGTTGCGGCTGTGAGTAATGTAATGGTTCCTTTCATGTCTTTATTTTGGGGGGATAAATGCATGTGTTCCTTTGTGTTGCACATGAAATCTACACTGATCTATCCTCATGCACATAACCAACCGAACATATCATCATTAGAATGCCTTTATGCCCAATAGTAGGTGAATGCATCACCATCTGTATGCTGATCATAGTCTGTCGTTAGTCCAGGAGATCATGTTCAGCTTAAGCTGTGTAGTCACTGTACATACGGTTAGTAGCTCTACAGTCTTTTTCAAGACTAACCAAATTTACAGACTGATTATTTTGTGGGTTTTCTGTGTTTTAAGATGTTACTCAAGAGAGAGGTATCATTAGTTGACTCACACATGAACTGATAGTGGAAGTCTCAGTGAGGAGAGAACCACCGCCGGAAGCTTTGTTCACTGACAGTGGTGATTCACTGTTAGTTAGTTCACTTTAAAATATTCGTGATGCACTAAATCCCCACTACCACCACTAATTAGATGATGTAACTTCGGTTGAATGTCCCTCGTAGCCCATCCAATGGAGTGGTTGTACAGTGTTGTCATGGTTAGCACAGCTGCCTCACAGCTAGAAATTATTTCTGTTTTTCTGTCTGTTTTATGCCAGTTGGTAATTCTAAACTGGCTTTCTGTCTTTTTATATTAGCCCTGTGATGGGCCTGTCTAGCATGCAGCCTCCCTTTCACCCATATAACAGCTGAGAAGGGTTCTAGCCACTCACAACCTACCACAGGACAAAGCTGGAAATTAGGCTGATTCAATATTTGGAGTTTCGATGTAGAATTTTGATTAATCTACGTTTTACGGCATCAGAAATGTGGACAAAAATATTACAAACCTCTTACGTTTGGATTTCCTCAACAGGTCAGTGTGGTACCACCGACATTCAGCAATTTGGTAGTGCCTCACCCCTCCCAACTCCAACTTAATCTTAAAATAAGTGAAGAGATGGAACATGAGTGGAGCTGAAGTGGGCCATGCAGACATCTCTCGGCCGTGGATTGCCCTGTGACGGCACCAACCTGTCACTCAAAATGGACACACGTAATAACTTTAAGCCTAAATAGAATCTAAGGGGGCAAGTCATAAAAAATTCACCTCACTTATAGGTGTCATGAATGGACAAATTACCAATAGAGACTGCAATAATTTTGGTTCCAGGCTGTGAAAAGGTTTATTTCAGGTATAAAGTTTAGCATTTTAACATGGGAGTTTATGAGAATTGACTCGCTTATAGAGCCAGCCTCGAGTGGTCATTTGGGGAACTGCAGTTTTTGGTACATCCTTGTTTATTACATTTTCCCAGCTCTGAAGTTACTAGTGAGTGTGAATTTCACAAACTCTAAAACAGTTTCATAAAAAAACAGTTGGTATAATTGCAGGGTTATTGTATTGGACTGAATTAGTTTTATCTAGTTGTTAGAGATGTAATAAACAAAAAACTATGTACGTAAGCATAATGTATATAATAATACTGCGCGGTTTTAACCTTAGAACCTAATTTTAGTCAAGTAAACTTGTATTTTATATCATTTTTTATGGTCTGACTGGTAATATTACATATACAGAGGGTAATGTGACATCATGTATCACACTGTAGAATCTTAACCTTAATATTTAAGCTTGTTAGGTATCACCAGTCTTATTTTTCTACCGAAAAGCAGTGTTTCTTAACTGCTGTTGTTTTAAATGTGTTACATGAATAATGGTGACACGACTTGATAAGTATTTCTAAACTCACAGTTACACCTGTCAGGCTCCTCCAGTCTGTCAAAAACATGATAAAGCTTCTGTAACTCCTTGCGTGGGTCAGCGCACTGGTCTCCTTGCCGCAGTAGTCTGGGTGAAAGTGTGTGTGGTCTGCAGGATGGCAGCGAGCTTTATAGGCAGCAGAAGGCATGGCTCAGTGCTACTGAGGTATCAGTTGTAGAAAGTTGTGGCAAGAGAACAAAATATCAGAGTGAACTCATCTCCTGGTCTTCAATGACAAAAACAGAAATCAGCGAAACCCTGGGCTCTTGTTTTTCCTCCACAGAGTCTACATTGTGTTGTTGTTTTGTGAGTAAAGTTTGGCCAGTGAAACTCTTTCCTTGGAGGAGGGTCTATGTTTGCTTTGTGTGTGTGTGTGCGCAAGTGTGTGTGTGTGTGTGTGTGTGTTTTAACCAGAGATTATACTGCTGGGATGCCAGTTCTTCCACAGACCCCACATCACCCCGAGCTTCCAAGCTGTGAAAACAGACTGGACGTTTGTTGGTTCTTAGTGGCTAATAAGGTGTCATTGTGCGGTAGAGCTGTCTGATATCCCACAGAGTCATTAGGCTCACATGAATAGATTTAACAGAACATCTATTGCACATGTGCGCCTCTTCGTGCACTGAAAATCCACCTTTCATTCCACAAAAAATCAATACTTTTTATGAGATAAGACTCCAGGAACGGGCAGGCTTTTCCTGCATTCTCTCAGACAAAGTAAAATTGTGCTCCGCTACAGGAATACCGACTTGAGCCACGATTAGAACCTGCAACATCAAAGCACTCGGCTTTCAAAGGCTTTCTTTTACAGCTAACTTCAGGAGTCCTGGCTCCTATGTGTCCAGACAGCTTATAAAGGGCTGTTTTCATCATCTCCTCCCAATTCAACACCCCAAATCCTCTCTCAGCACCACCGGACCTCCGCTATCAGAAAAACACTGATACCAATGGCTGGTTGTCAGACTATTTGCTGAGGAAAAATGCTGTCATCCAGTGGTGCTGCCTGACCTTGTTAGTCTCCCGGGTTGATTAGAGGCTATCTGGAGACGCTCTTTGAAGAACGCACCTCTGTCTTTTCTCATCCCGTGCAGCTGATCCATCTTGGGCACTGCACTCGCTGCGGTTGAACTTTAATGGAGTGAACATGAATATCACCGTCAATTGTGGGAGACTCGTACATGTGGAGGACTGCGGTTTGTTATTTCAACAGATATGAGAAGGCTGATAGAGAAACTCTGCCTTCCAAGGCCTGAGCAGAGAAAATAGACAGGTCTCTGTGGATCTGGCTCGGCCTCAGTGAGTGAGAGCCTGAGCTGTGTCTGCCTTGATGTGACCTCGGGGAAGGGTTGGTTAATGACGCTCTGGGGTCACTCATGACTGGTGTGTCAGGTTGCATGAGTCAGGAATATACATTTGACTTTATCATAACACCCACTCAGTGCTCATTGATAAGGACAAAGACTTCGTGTGTTATTTTGCTGCTCCGGGCAGCGTAGAAGCAATCGCACCGAGAAAATACACTCAGTGCTGCTTATCTCTTCTTCATGTAATTGTCGTGGCCCGACAGTCCTGTAAGTGACTGATGAAGGTTTTTTGTCTTTATTAAAGATCAACACTGGAGGAGTTGTCCTGTGATGACATCATATTGCTGAGAAGCAGCTGTGTTTTCTCAGAGTTTCTTCGGCAGCAAAGAGCCAAACTCTGCAGGGAAATCTCCAAATAATGTAAATGTGAAGTCGGAGCTCGTGCTTGTTTATACCTTATTGGATTTTAAAATGTGGAATGATATTGTGTCCTGGTGATCTTTGGAATTACAACATCCTCGGCACAAGTCAGGCTGCAGTTAGGACAACTTTTAGGCACATATGAAACAATCTATACAATGATATAGCTCAGCTAATATGTACAATAACGTATAATCATAGAGATTACACAGCAAATACAAGCAAATAATAACAAGACCAGTTAAATGAAGCAAAAAAGGTCCTTTTCATCAGACTTTTGTTGCCTGTCATCTCCTCCTTATTAGTCAAGGAACAGTAGTGGAAGTATTTAGGTCATGTTCTCAAGTAAAAACAGTAATACGACACAAATTTAAACTGTTTCACCTGTTTCATCCATAACAGTGCAACATAATTTTGAACATAAAGTAGTGGGGTAGAAGAATTAAGCAGCGTTCAACTGAGATATTCAAGTACAGTATGATCATGTTGAATCCATGTTCGAAGCTCCTCTGGTCATTGATTAAATCCCATCTCTGTGTCTTAAAATTATTTTTTCTTTCTCTATGAAAATAATTCCTTGGCTGAGACGTAACTCTGCACTGTTGCTTCTTCTAGAATGTGCCACTCAACCCTCCCCACTCGCTGCAGCTGAGCACACCAGCTCACCCACAACTTGCTCAAATACTATACAGGTCTACTCACCCTGAATGTAGACTGATGCAAAATTTTGGAAGCCAGCACACCCATGCTTCTCTTCATGCTACAATAACGTTGTGTCAGTCTGTCGCGCAAATAGTTGTATTTCCCCTCAGAGAAAAACCTGTTTGGCTCTCGTGGATGTGACTGAAAGGCTGTGACTTTGCACTTTTTACAGGACATAGTAGCTGGTTACAGATTAGACCGTAGCACTGTGTCAATATGATTATAACTAAAGTGTGCCGAGCGCAGTGGGCGGACATAGCACAGGATATCTGGAGAATTTAGAGCTTCCTATTGTCTTTGGGTGGGTGGAAAGCATGCAGAAATCAAAGCACCTCCCAAGTCTAGCAACAACTACTTCGGCTACCACTCTTTTAATGGTGAATTATAAAGGTGTGGATGACAGAGAATGGACTCATACAGTCTTTATTTGTTTTATGCACCATTTGTTTTCCCGGTATATTCGTAGTCTGTGCACAGAAGGGTTCACACACTCTTGCGGACTTGGGTGAATGACAAAATTTGTGTCACTTGTCTCTTTATGGGCCTTTTTTGGACATATGGATGAAGAAAATGTGAATTTGCTATAAAACTGCTCTTCCTGCACAATGGCAAGTTGGAATACTGGAGCAATTCTGACACAAATCTTCGAACTGGAAACTGATTCTGGAGAGAAACGATGCAGAAAAACCTCACCCAACAAGTTGACAGGATTGGTTTCTGAGATCTGTCACATATGGAATCCCTGAAGTCTGAATCTGTGTTTTTTCAGGCCATCATCAATACACTGTAGCTTTCAAGGTGGAAAATGCTCTGTCATAGTGCTGACTGCTTATTACACTCATGCTATGTCTTCTAGCATGTAAAATAATACCATACAGACAGCTTAACCATGAAAACAACTTGCTTTTCACCTTTTTAAAGTGCTTTAGCCAATGTCCCTTTTAATTTCAATCACTGTAGAAGTGAAATTGCCCAGAAAACACTTTAAAGAAGCAGCTTATCCAACTGTCAGGATCAAAAGTGAAATGGATTTTCTCAGATAAGGGCACAGATTAAAGCCAAAAAGATTCAGACAAGGTGTTTGGAGATTTGCCTGTTTACCTGTCAGGTACAGCAGAGTGTGCCGAGATCAGCACCATGGACAGGTCCTCTACCTGACAGGTATGCTCACCTTGGAGAGGCTTGAGCTGTTCTTTCTCTATATACAGATATATGGACGTAACGAACTCTAAACAACTACATTTCGCATTTTATCTGCAACAGAGTGATATAGATGAATCCTCAAGTGAATTTTCAAGCCTGTAAAATACACTTAAAGCGATCATCTCTTTCGTCAAAATGCAAATTTGCTGGACTCGAGAAGAAACAGCACATGCCACACTTAAACAAGCCTGTGTTTCCCTTAGAACAATACTCCAGTCTCAGGCCTCCACGAAGATGTAAATGGATGTTCGCTGGTGTTGTGACCTCCGACCCCGGCTGCCCCCCTGTTTCCTGAGCCAGATGCTGCTCCTGTGGACCACAGTCTTCTCAACCTAAACAAAGTAATCCTCCACTAAACAAGATGGATATTGTATCACCAGCCCAGTAAATACCAGAGAGCCCAGCACACAGAGCCGCACTCTTCTCCTCAACAACAGGGTGGAAATCTATTCCTTTATTGTTTCATGGATGAACAAAGGCTTTTATTTTAAAACCAGTTTTACATACATTTTGTGGTATATTATAGTATGCACAAAAAACATGCCCTCTTGTGGGGGGTATAATTAGAACACGCAGCAGTCCTTTAAATAAAAGTTCTGGCTTCGTGTCAGAAATGTAAGACTGGGATCATACGCTGCATATAGGAAAGTCTTTTGATCTCACTTGGTTTAAGATGGAAACATAAATCCAGAATCCATGTGGGTTAAATCTGCAGTGACGTGCCAAAGTGGTAGAACAGCTGACTTTAAGAAGAGGTGTCGACCCTACAATTACTGGAGAATATAGCAGCAGTGATGTGAGACGACCTGCTTTATGTGGGTTCATCGACAGCTATTCTGATTAATGCTTATTTGGTTTGACTCTTTCTCGATGTTCTCTGTTTCCAGCTCCTTAAATTTTAGTATGCTCTGGTGTCTTTAATCCACTGTGAAAACAGAATGTGTTTTGGGTTGTGGACATACCAAGGCATTCAGAGATGTTGCCTTAGGCTTTGACAGACACTGATTTTTCATACTTTTCCTGATATTTCATAACCCAAACAACTAATTGATGAATTGGGAAAATAATCGACAATTAAAATAAGTTAGATGAGAAACATAAATGTAAAATCCATGTGGGTTAAGTCTGCAGGGATGTGCCAAAGTAGAACACCAGTGAGATTAAAGGACATATTTTGTCTGGATTAATGGATTAGTTGTCAATTTATGCAGTCATTGAAGTATTTTTATTAGCAACAAAACGGTTTTTGGTATTTTTTTAACAAAGGAAATGTAAATTATCTGATTCCAGCTTCTTAAATTTGAAAATTTTCTTCTTTCTTTGATTCTCTATGACAAAAATCAGAATATATAATTACGTTGTGGACAACACCAAGCATTTGACAACATCATCTTGGGCTTTGACTGTCATTTTTCCACAATATTCTGACATGTTATAACCCAAACAACTAATCCATCAGTCGAGAAAATAATCGACAGATTAATCAACAATGAAAACAATCACTGGTGGCTTGTACATAAAGTTATAAGAGGAGCAATATGGTCATATCAGCAGATAAAACACAATATACTAGTTATTACGTGTTGATTTTAAATATATATTTCTGTTATATGACTACCTTTTTTAGTCCTGTTTTATCTTAAGCACAATGAGACAATTTACTTTTCCTCACTTATTTGAACTGTTAAATGAAAATTGTGTGGTTGTTTTGTCTGATGCGAATCATATTAAATATATTTTAGTGTAACAACGCTGCAATCATGTAAAATAGCACCTTTAGTTAACTTTTCCAGCTGTCTGCCTTTGTATGAAACTCTAAAAACAAATGTTTAGACTCTTCAAAAAAAAAAACAATCAGTCTTTTTGAGTTCTGACAACTTCGAATGAAATTATGACCAAATAATGAATTGCGTTGATTTATTCAGCAGTATTTAAAATTATTGTTTGGTAGCATAAAAAATTAGTTTTAAAGTTTTTAAAGACTTTAAATTTTGATTTCAAGATGGATAAAAAATTTAATTATCAATTTATTTAATGTAAGCCAACTTTAAGTCAGTTTAAAGTCAAAAAAACGGATATTTATCTTTAAATTACACAAAATATGAAGTTAACAGCACTATTATTCAGCACAACTCCTCAAAACTATACTTGTAACTTTAAAGTTTTGCCTAAGTTAATAGATTAGATTTTTATCCTGCGGCAGTGCCTTTAATCAAGTGCTGCTAACAGGTCTCCTCTGAATGGCTTTTTAGAGTGTGGCAGCCTCTCTGATAGCTCCTCTGAAGCCCCGCCCCTTTTTGCTTACGTAATTCCCCTCCTCGACCAATCACTTCGCTCCCCAAAAAGTTTACGCCATGCAGCCTATAAGAAGTGCTAAAGTTTTCCCAAGTAACAGAAAAGTCTTGTCCTCCCAGGATCCCATCTATGGATTCTCTGGCGTCTCCAAAGCCCGACAGACCCACAGGTGGACTAACTCCTTGACTTCATGAGAGGGGGACCCTCTTATTTCGGAGGGGGAGGACTGATTCTGGTCGAAGTCTACCCAGGTGGAGATGTCTGAGGAAAACTTGGGGGAAGAGTCGGGCAGCTCCCCTGTCTCTCCTGCGGACAGCCTGAGCAACAGCGAGGGGGAGCCGGACAGGCAGCCGAAGAGATGTGGGAGGAAGAGGAGACCGAGCAGGAAGAGCGGGGAGGACTCAGATAGCCCGACCCCTGGGAAAAGAGGGAAGAAGTCCAGCAGCAGCAGCCCGCAGTCTTTCGAGGAGCTCCAGTCGCAGCGCGTCATGGCCAACGTCCGGGAGCGCCAGAGGACGCAGAGCCTGAACGAGGCGTTCGCGGCTCTGCGTAAAATCATCCCCACGCTGCCCTCGGACAAGCTGAGCAAAATACAGACCCTCAAACTGGCCGCGAGGTACATCGACTTCCTCTACCAGGTGCTGCAGAGCGACGAGCTGGACTCCAAAATGTCAAGTTGCAGTTATGTGGCGCACGAGAGGCTGAGCTACGCCTTCTCCGTGTGGAGGATGGAGGGCGCCTGGTCCATGTCAACATCTCACTAGCATCTGGAGAAATCACGGCCTGGAGTGGTTCGTTTTCCCCCTCAAACTGCATGATCCAAGCGTTACACCGAGGGGAACAATTACGCACCAGAAATGTAGCTTCATGGCTCCAAAACAAACCTCACCACAGATTTTGTTTTGCGTAAAAAATCCTTACACGTTCTCTAACCTCTACATACAGGTGACTGCTGAATCTTTTCTGAAGGGACAAATCTGGAGTCCAATGCTGGATACATGGGAAACCAAAGACGACAGAAGCTCTGGGGATCTTTCTTTTCTTCTTTTTTTTTTACAGGCCCGTGTGTGTTTAGCTCCATAAATACACCCCATTCTGATGAGTTTCCATGTTGTTGACGACGAATGTTGAACATATACTTTGTGGTTTGTGTTTTTTTAAAAATAAGGAAATGTTTAATGCTTGCCTTTGGACTTATTTCTGTGGAGGTCAAAGTGCATTACTTGGAGTCTCAGTATTTTTTATTTTGTTCTGGTGTGAGACTGACAACTGGTGGTGTAGCTCACATTATAGGCTGACTCTGTGGATCTTAACCTGTGCAAAAAAAAAACCCAAAGAAGAATTATTTATTTATTTGGTGGAACATTGAGGAACAGATCCTGTGTCTGAAATACATTCCTATTTTTTATTATCGTTTTTTTTTTGTAAATGTTTGTATATTTTTTTGCATTAAAGAAAAAGACGATAAAATGTCTCCACTGTAAGTTTCTCTTTTTTTTTCTTATCTAATGCAATCGTGGGTTAAAATGAAAACAAGCCTCATTTTAGTAGGAAAAAAAAGTAGATTATATATGAAATGAGTCCCTGCATGCATCACGTGGACTGTGCGTGCATACATCAGATTTGATGACAAAAGCTTGCAGCCACCAGGGAAAACACATGGGGGTTTATTTCTGGCTTGAATAAAAGCGTTGGAGAAACATGCAGCTATTTTTATTTTTATTTTTAAATATTGTTGAACATCCACACCCCAAAAAAAAAACAGGGTTTGATACATTTTTACATCATTTATAACTATTTATAAAAGTGTTACCACATAATTTAAACGTGAGGAAACTATTTTTTGCTGCAAAAAAAATAATAATAAAATAAAAATCACTGTAAAAAATTGAATTTTTACCACAAATTTAAAAAAAAAACTCATGCAAGTCTCCAGTTTTTTAAGGCCTGTGCTCGAAACCTAACATTAGAAATAAATAAGTTAAAGTGGGGCCATGCAACAGTTTAGTTTCTGCAGGAAATTCTTGCCAAAGCAACTATTTTCTTCTTTTTGCAGCATAATAATGGGTGTTTTATTAGGACAAAATTAAATAGAATCGAATTTTAATTGGGATTTTTTGCAGATCTGCAGCCCAACATGTCAACTTTGGAAGTTGTTCCTGCTTATTGCCCTAAACAAATCTTCCATATCCTACTGTTGTGCTGTGATTGATCTCATTGATCTGGGAAAGTGTTCCTCGCTGTCCAAAAAAAAAAAAAATCAAAGTGCGAGCCCGTTTGAAGGTGTGTAATTGGCTTGCGAGGCATGTATGGAATTCCCAGATGTCTATGAAATCTAAGGAGGCCGTGAAGGTACACAGGCTGTACATGGAGGCTATTCTCAGTCACAGTTTTAAAAAGAGAGAGAGAGAAGGGGGGGAGAGAGGGACGAGGGGGTAAATGCCTCACAAACACAAAGTCTGGGACCCACAAGATCAACAAACATCCTCCTTCCTTAAAAAGTTAAAGCTTTTCACTCAATACTAAATAAATAAGCAGGGGGGCTGTAATAAATATAAACCTTTTTTCTCCCCCATTTATAAAAACAAAAACCCAGCCCTTATGCAATGCCTTTAAATAAGTTTCCTCTTCCCCCCATTTTTTTTTTCCAGAAGAGAGGAGTTGGCAATTGACACGATGCAGAGGCACAGAATGAAACCTATTTAGAACAGATGTTAGTATTTTTAAAAGAAGAGAAAAAAAAGGAAAGAAAAAAAAAACGTCACGTGAAATGAGCAGATGTTCAGACTGTGCTGAGGCTCAGAGCGGTGCTGTGCAGAGGCAGAGCTGGAAGCAGCGCGCAGACAGACGCTCCGAGGAGCCCCGAGTGTTCAGATTCACCCGCTAATTAAAGTGGATTTATCTGGTTGAGAGAGAAAGAAAAAAAAAAGCAGAGGGAAGGGAGGCCTACAGGGAGAGACGTGGATGATCGAAGCCAAGGTAGGCTGCAGGAGGACAGAGCTGCAGTGTGTGTGTGTGTGTGTGTTTTTTAGTGGGTTGTCGTCTGGTTATTTGGATGCTGAGGTGACATTTCAGGATGCTTTTCGGAAGCTTCCAACACTGTCGGGCCTACAGCAGGCAGAGTTCAGGCTGCTTTGAAGGGGTGAAGTGTGTGAGAGTGTGTGTGTGTGTTTGGTTGGTTGGTTGGAGGGAGGAGGCTTAAAGGAGGGGAGTACCTGAAGAACGGAGGAGAATTTATCATCCAGTTAGAAAAAAAGAAGTGCAGGACACATATAAACCCAGCAGAACAGCATGAACGAGCACCTAAATAAGAAACTGGCTGCTTTGAAAACCAGCAGACTTCTGTGTTTTTCCCCTATATATTTTTTTAAATTTAAATTGGATATTTAAATGTACAAGTAAATAATGAAAACTTATCCCTAACATTGATGTAGTAAATCTGCAAATTTAAATTAAAAAAAAGGGGAAAAATCTATTTTTTTTTACTACTGCTCCTACTACTATTATTATTATTATTATATAAGAATTATTACTTTTATAATTACTATTGTTATTGTTGTTGTTATCATGGATGTATATATGGTTGCATTTCTCAAAAATTATATTGAGTTGAGGTAGTTTTTTATTTTAAAAATCTCTTTATTTTCTTTAAAATCTCTCACTTTTTTTATTTTTCACATGTGATGTAACAAGTCACAAAATTATTCATTAATTTAATTGCAAAAAAAATACAATTTATGTTTTTTTAAACGTATTTTTCATTCCCTAATCGTTTTGTTTTCTGTTTTGTTTATTTGTTTATTTATTTATTTATTTTTGCATATGCAGTTCACCAAAAAATAATAATTAAAAAACAGGCTATAACTGTAAATTAATTCAGTAAGAGCTCTGTAGAGTTACGTCAACAAAATGCATACTCGGGTTTTAACCTGTTCATTAAATATGTGAATTTCTGCGCCCACAAGCAGGAGGCAGGTGCAGACTTGAAACGTAGAATAGAAACTGCTGGTTTTCCACTTTGAGAATCTAAAAAAAAAAAAGGGTCTTTTTTGTTTTTAAAATCAAACTCTAAAAAAGTTTGATGAGACACACTCACACACATCCATCCTCACTTCCCAGCATTGCCTCAGAAAGTGAATATTAAACCCAGCAGCAGTTGAGCAGCATGGGGACGAGATCAGAGTCCAGAACTGCACTTGAGGCGAAAGGAAACAGAGGAGAAGCTAAACAGAACCAGACCGCTGCAGCACATATATCTGCTGCATCTGGACTCTGCTGATTATTGAATGCATTAGCATCTATAATGCAGCCCTTTGTTGAGAAAGCTTTTCATGTAATGCACATGTTTAAAACTAACTTCACAAAAAACAGAGACCTAAATCAAGTTGAAAGCAGCGATTTTGAGCCCCATCGACTTCGCGTGGAGGGAAATCTTTGATGTGAGACCGATAAAAAGCTGTTGTAAAGATGGAAAATATGAATCTCTGGTGAAATATGGAGACTCTGGTATTAGTGTGGGGCTGACTTTATTAGAGCAGCACTGGCTTCTTGGCTTAAAGAGTGGATGAGGAAAAATGGCAGCTATATATATATATACAAAATACTATAGAGTAATGAGGAAATGTTAAATAACTGTTACTATTTCCTGTTGGGTCCACTGAACTTCACCACTGTAGAAAACCAGCAGCTACCTACAGCTGTGTGCATCCATCAAATTATAATTAACTCTATGTCAAAGAATAAAGCATGAAATCTCATATTTACATTATTTAATTATTATAATCTGTTCACTGTAGGTTGTGGAGGAAAATAGCTATAACAGTTTGCACAGTTCAGTTTTGGTTTAGCTGCAATAGAAATACAACCAGTTCAATAAAATCCTAATATATTATGGGATCATTTGACTTGATTTGTCATCAGATTTCTGTCGTTGGGAGATTTAAATCTATTTTTTCTGCTCTAGAGGTAAAAGCACATTCAGCTCAGGATGATCACCTGCCCTTAAATCAAACTAATGCGACTGTAGGTAGTTTTACTTCCCTTTATGTCCAAGCTTGTGTGTTTCAGAAAATCCATTGCACACATAGTTAATATACAGGAATATAATGTGTATTCATATTATATGCTCATATATATGAAGAACAAATGAGTTAAATTGATCTGAAGCCCATTTAAAGCAAAAAAAAAAATTAAACGTTTCATATTTTTCCCTCATCATCTCTTCAAATCACCACAGATAATACTCTCTTTTTGCTTCTAGAGAGTTGTCAGCTGATAACAAACTGATCAAAAATCGCTGTGGTAATGCACTGAAGCCTGGCTCTCAGTACTTTTTTTTTCCTGAAACCTTCCCATAAATCACTCTGATCCAAGACAGGCACTGATGCTGCATCTCTAACCCTGGCAGAGCAACGTGCAGTGTGTCCAGACCAAAGAAACATTCCTGTGCAGGTTAAATAACGCAGACGGACACCTGCAGCGGACTGACATGATTTATGTGAGCGTATGAGAACAAAGCAGCAGAAGGATGATGATGTGTTTGGATTCCATTCAATCTGGCTAAATTATCACACATATATACTTTGTCGAATGGTTGATTACTGCTTATTCTTTTGCACAAAGTCAAACTGAAGTATTTATCTGTTATCTTCCAAAACAAACATGTTTGGATCAAACTTTTTTTTGCATTCAAGAATTGACGTGAACTTGCAGGAAACTGGCGAAAGAAAGATCCAAACTGTTGAATGAATTGTTCCCTTTCTTTTAGATTGAAAGAGTGTTAAAATCCTATACGAGTATAAAGGTTTAAGTGAAAAGCCCTTGTGGTAAATGATCTGTATCAAAGTTAGAACATTATTTCTTGAAATCTGGACAAAAGAAAAGAAACTGCAGGGGGAAAAAAGTTAAATTAATGCTTTAAAACTCCTTGAAAGGTTCTGGTGACGCACCATGTTTTAGCAAATTAGAGTTTTCATCTGATAATATGAAGCCACAGCAGGTCAGAGTTTTATCACACATGCTGGTTTGTAAAAGGAATGATGACTTTGGATGTGATCTGACTGCATCCCGGACCCGTTGATACGGCAGAACGAGTGCACCTTGTGTTTAAACCTGGCTTGCGTGTGATGCGTGCCACCCAGGCTGCAGACAAGACACGGATCAGTGTGTTTCGGGGTTATACACAATGATGTCACGGACAGGAAAAGGCTGGGAAAAGGGCTTGGCACCTTTAGGAATTGGCCCCCCGATCCCCCTCCCTCCCCTCCCATTGGCTCAGCAGAAACGCTGCAATAATAAACAGGCAATCAGAAGGCAGCGTGAGCGTACACAAAGGCACTGCAAAGACCTTAGCAGATAATAAAAGCAGATTTTTTTTTACTGGAGGGCGATGATTATTTGTGCTCTTCGGTTGTCCATAAATAGAGGGCCCCTCACAGGAAGCATAAACACACAGATGAAGTGGAGGCCGGTCACAGTCCAACGCAGCGATTTCAAACATCCCTGTTTATGTTCAATCAAGATGGAGTGTAACTGTAGCCCCCGGTCAGAGCATGAAGTACAGACGATTATTTTCTGAGGGGGAAAATAAAACCTGAACTCTCACAAGCTCATAAAGCATCCGTTCCCTAAATAAATGCACAAATACACCGTAAGTTAAGCAGAAGTCTAATATGCTACCATGGACATGTGTATGGTGTGAACACAGATTCAACAATTTGCCCCTCATTGAGCCACACAGTGGAAAACGCAACCCCTGTGTATTGCCCCCCGGGGGGGTAAAAAGGCTCTAATGATGCAGCATCCCCGAGGCAGCTCCCCTCCCTGGGTATTAATCCCATTGGCTTCATTAACCTGCAGTCGCACCGACGCTGAATACCAGGACTCTAATGTCATGCTGATAATTGATGTGTTGTTACCTCCAGGTTACAATGATCTCCTTATTCCCTCCCCGAACCGTCTTAAATACTTTATTCTCAGTCGGGTGGGTTCTTAAGCAGGAAGCGGCATTATGTGAAAGCAAGTGGGGGAAATCAAATTGACCATCACTGCAGAACTTTGTTCTAATACTGACTGGGCTGGTCTGTTAGTCATTTCAGCTGCAGAGAATGAACATATGGGACAAAGGAACTCTTTGCAATTTGATATGGATGTTATACATCTATATATAGTATAAAATGTATATATAGAAATGACAAAAATGTTGTACTAAAAGAAATACAACTCTATGCAGATGACAACTGGCTGTTTTAGGGTCGTTGCCATCAGAGACGTCTGATGCAAGAGCTTAGAAATCAACTTAAAAAAATGGACTTCTTCAAATTTGAATACCATCCTAAAGAGTTCAGTCATATCTTCGGTACAAAAGTCGAGTTTGCTGTTCACTCTTAAGTTGCTCACACACAAAAATAAATAAGCCATGAAAAAAAATTGGGCTAAACTCCAGTCTTGCACCTTCAATCTGATTTATCAATTGTCAGACATAATCTGCACATAAACACTCTTTCATATGGAAAAGAGTAAGCTACATGGTTAAAATGTTGCTGATGAATGCATGGGTGTAGGTTTGTGTAAATATTAAGCGGAGGACACATGAAGTTGGGTGTTTTGGGGTCCTTCTGGAGAAAAATTGCACCTCATCTCCTGCATTTTGGTGAATTTTGAAACACCAATTTGTGTCTTAATTACATGCATCTGCACTGCTGAGTCTATGAGTACTTTTATAGCATCTTTTCAAATTAAAAGTCCTCTGATTCTCATGTTTTTATTGGCGGAAGAAATACTCGTGTACGAAATGTTAAAGGAGAGATGTATCCCCTGTGCCCATGCTTGAACGCAATCTGGCTTTGACTGACAAATGGAAAAACTTTTCAACTTTTGCAAAAGCACGAAGCACGGAGCAGTAAACAGGAATCGGGTTTAATTTGTGTTGTTTTAGGTCGGCGCTCACCTGGTTTTAATGTTCCGTAGGAGCTCTGACTCATAATGTATTTCCTCACCTCCCAGCAGGAGCCCTGGTGCAGGAAACTGACCCTCCAGTCACAGCGTCAGAGGAGCCACCTGGTCAGATGACCGAGAAAATAACATCACGAACATCAACGGTATCCACACAAGGAAAAAATGTTGCATTTGTTACTAAAAGAGCATTTTGTGCGAGACGTATTTACCTGATGACCTGTACTGTAATTCTGATGCATTATTAAGCTGTGCAACACCATACATCAACTAAATGTTTCCGAATAGGTGTCATGAGGTTATTTTTGCTAATCGTGATGCTGATTATATAGGCTACCTAAAATATGGTGTATTATTTATGAATGTTGTTATAACTAATATTTCACTGTCAATAAGTATGTTTACAAATTCTGCATATTAACCCCCTGAACCCCCAAACCCACCAGTGTTGTCTTTTTTCAGAATCGCTAAAATGACATTTGCATTAGACAGAAAGTGTAATAACAGGAAGAAACACCAGATTTTCACGTTACATGCATTTCCATGACGTAAATTAACCAAATCTAAGCTTAAAATCGAGATTTTTTCATCAAAATCACTTCATTTTACGTGTCTTGTTTAAAGATTCATAAAAATAATCAGTTTGTGCTGACCAGATTCTGCAAAAAATCTGCCTTAATCAGCGCAATCATGAAGCTAATAATGATTCAGCCGCAACAAACAGTCACATAGCGGCATTTCAGGGGGTTTTAGGTTGAACTGCAGGCTGTGCTTTACACAGTACGAAAAGAAAGCAAGCAAGGAAGCAAATTCAAAATGTACGAAGAAAAATATCAGTAGCATTTACAGTCACTTTTTTTTTTACACTATTACAACATCTGTGGTCACTGGAAAGAGTGTTGTACATGCTGATTACATTTTTCTTCTTTGATTGTTGCAAAAATAAATAATCAACAAAATTCAACTTTTTTTTTTTTTTTGATTTACAACATTAAATCTGTGTCATAGAGTTTCCTCTTCTTCCCACAATGTTTATGCTGTTTCCATAGAGGTGCAGGACTTTATATTGCAGTAACAAAAAAGAAGCACACAGTGAGTCAAAACGCCTAGAAACTGCTTGGAGATCAGAGGCTTAAAAAGAGTAAACTTAAGCACTGAATACTTCCCCGAATGTAAAAACTACTCTAACAGTTGCAGCATTACGTCCCATTAAGCAGCCGGTGATGATCTCAGCGTAAGACAACATAAACCTCGTCTTATCTCCATGTCATCTGGTGCTTGGCTTCGTCCTCCGCAACAGATGACCGGCTGTTTGTGACCTTAGTGCTAAATCAAGTTCAAAGAGGGACCGCTGGTGTTTGGCAGATAGTTTTACACGAGGGCAGAGGAGGAACCGTTTGTTTGGTCAACCTCTGGCTCCCCCTTTGATTCGCGGCTATCTGTGACCCCTGGCAGAGTGACACCACTTAAGGCTCCTCATCCAGCCACAATGGTCGCCCTGATAAGATCTGGGTGATAACTGACTTTACTTTCAGTCTCTGCGCCCCTTAACCAAATTATTTTTATAACTTGGCTTGGATGTTTGTGTTAAAACTTGGCATTTTAACATCCAGTCTTTTTTACATGCATGATTGCATATTAGGGAAAATCCTCTGGCAGAATCACATAAAGCCCTCCTTAGATTAAAGACGTGTTGTATGAAACAGTAACTGTGAATGGTTGGATTCCTGTGGAGTGAGTGCAGAAAAACTTTCACCTTTATTAATTACACCGGTGTCGTTGGATTTAGGGTATCTCTGGTGCCTGACTTCACTGGCTTGCATTTGATCCCTCAGTATTTATCCAAAGTACATAAAAGAGGAAATAAAGCTTAAGTCGCTGATGCTATGAATCAAGGTCTCGTTTATCAGTGGAAAGATTTCGGTGCGGCTAATTGGCAGTCGGTCGCTTTTCCCTTTTTAAAATATATGAACAAGATGTCAGAGCCGCAGCATCTGTCGTGTGAAAGCATCAGCAGCAGCAGCTCAGTCTGGACCATGTTCTTCTGTTTTTGAACCAAACAGTCTGGTACCAGCGAACATCATCCAAGAGCAAAAAAAAAAAAAAAGAAATACATGTGGCACGTTAACTTTCCACGGGCGTCGTCTGAACGCAACTGGAAACCCATCAGGAAAAACAGCCCCGTGTTGATTTTGCATTACAAGTGTATTATCACATTATAAGAATGAATAATATATTGTGATTAGGCGTGTGTTTTCCTAGGACGAGGCTCTAAGTGTTAATAAAGTTGAGTTTTGAAGCGGGAAAACAGCTGATTATTTCACAACGCGTGCGAGAAGATGAAGAGGAACTTTTTCGCAAAATACTGCAGAAAGTTTCATCTGTCCTTGGGAACATATGTTTCACTGAGCAACCCAAGAAATGTTTAACAGAAGAAGCGCCTGCCAAAGTGTTAGCCGTGTTGCGGTTGTGAGTCACCTTCCCTCAACACACACGCACAACTTTGCACGGTTGTATTCTTACTTTGGTTCGTTTCCCCGACCTTTAACACTTGCCCCAGAGAGATGCAAATGCCCAAAAAGAACATAATGGCTCCCTTCCTGTGTAAAAACCGGGCTGTAAAAAAAAAAGGAAGATAATTAGGGTTGTCATGACGACAGAGTCCGGCAGTGCTGATGGTGCTGCATTCGCTCGCTGAACTTCAAACGGTATCAAAGCTCCACGGGCTGGTACATGAGCTCTGGTTTGAATTAGGGACCGACTTCCACAGTCTCTCTTCAAATTCAAGATCTATATGGAACACCCCCCCTTCGAAAAAGAAAAGGGCCCAGCGAGTCGTGGTCCAGACAGACCTCGAGATCTGGATTTCATTAGAGACAATTATCTTATCTGTTTCATCTCAATGCTGCCCCAAGGGTTGGCAGGCGGACCAGTGGGCTCTTTGCAGTTTGAGAAAGCCTGCAGCCAGCCAGAGGCCTGTGGATCAGGTCATTAAAACACTGCTGCCCCCGCTGCTAGTGATAAAATATTTTCATGCTTTTGTAAATAGATTTTCTTCTTTCAACCCCACAGGACACAAAAAACACAACTTTTCCTTCTTCTGGACATCCCGGGATAAGGGAATTCGGCACAAACACTGCTAGTTTTGCTCTCAGGTGACCGTGAGCTTTGCCTGTTGCATTTGCGTTTCATCATTGCTGCAGCGTCCAGTCGGCTAGTTAAGGCCTTGTGTCACGGGACAAGGCGCAGACACCTGTCAAAGCGGCATGCAAAGTATCATTAAGGCCTTATTCTTTACCGAAAGCTGGAAAAACCGCATCCAGAAATAACACCAGGTTGTCATGCTCTCTAGTAATTTTTAAAAGAACACTTGGACGTTTGGGGAAAATACACTTATTGGCTTTCTTGCTGAGAGTTCTCTCTTTCTTGTCCCTCCATTCGGTATGAAGCCAGGAGACAATTAAGTTAGAGCAGCACAAAGACTGGAAACTGAAGTAAACAGCTTGGCTCGGTCCAAAGGTAACAAAATACACCAGCGTCTCTTAGAAATGACCTTTTTATTCTATTTTGCAACAACAAAACTCATAATGCAAATTGTATTTTGTTTACTATCAACAAAACGAGGAAATGCTGCTAATTAATGCTTTTTTTCCTGTCAAAGGCACTGGTAGCACTTCAGTTTGTGGTCTGGTGTAGAATTTAAAAAAAAACCAGTAATTTGAGACACAATATGTTACTTAACGTTTAACCGAAACCACAATCTTTCTCCAGCCTTAACCACAGAGCAGAGTCCAGATCCCAGGCCCTGGTGTCACAGTCCACCCAGACTACCTCACCTCACTAGAAATCCAGTGCAGGTCATTATTGTAGTGCTTCATTCATTCAAAAATACGCAGTCTCACAACATAATCCAGGCAGATTTAATGTAGTTTCAGTGAGACGAAGTTGCATATTCCACCTGCTGGCACATTTAAAGCAAGACCTACTTCCTATATGTCGTTTTGTTAGGGTTAGGGTTAGGGTTAATAGCATAACATTATGCTATCTGATTATTCATCTGTTTAAAACAACAAAGCATTGTTTAACTATTTTATGGTTATTTTTATGCACTCACAGCACAAGTTAAGGATGACTGGTCTTGATTTACAACTTAAAATGTGTGACTTGGGATGCATTTCTACTTAAATGCGGCCATCAATTGATGTAGTTTTATCATAAAGTGGCATTGGATCATGGGTACTGTTGTCTTCACCGCCAATGGCCTATGAAAATCAATTTGACGTGACAGAAATCAAGTTCATGAACGAGGTGTTCGATTAAAATTTTGTTCTTGTTATATTTTGTGACATATACCCAACAAACAACGGGGCATTTGGGGAGCGTTTGGGGAACGTTTGCTAAGCGCTGGGATAATATTTGTTGCACCTTTTTAATGAAGGTTCCTTCATCATCCAGTGTTTTTTGGCATCCATGAAACATTTGGTTTGAGGAAAAAAAATGCAGTTCGTTGTGCATTTGCAGAATGTTCCCCAGAACTTCACCCAAACATTCACTGGACGTTTGGTTCTGGGGTATTTAGATTTTCACTATAATGAAAAAGTCCCACGTTGCTGTAAATTGGTAGCTTACATTAGTTGAGTCGACTACCTATGAAGCTTCTGTAGCCAACGTTGTGTAGTGAATTCAATCATGGAGTTGCCCAGTGCTGTTATTCATGGCAAAACCATCATACTAGAATAATTGTGATCCATCACAAGTGAGCTATACAATACAAAAAATGAAATAAAAGGGTGTGGCAAGCTTTCGAGGATGTGCTAGTGATGCCATTGACAGGTGTCCAAAATAAAACACAAACATCTGGGTGTTGTAAGCCATGGGTTTAAACCTGGACCCCACATGCTGGAACAGAGGACACAGCAAGCAGCAGTTTATTAAAGCAGTCTTAAGGAAAAGGTGACGGAGGGTTGTAGAGGAATTCCTTGAGGATAGTGCAAAATACTTTATCGTCGGGGAATAGGGAGTGTGGCTTGACTGACTTTTCTGCACCCATGGAGCAAACTGGCTTGTATGGCGGGTCAGCTCTTATAGTGTGGTGCAGAGTTCATTTGTGGAGGTGCCAAAAACAAGAAAAGGGATCTGTCCGGTGCCATAGCAGCTTGTGTTAATCCAGCTGGTTGTATGGTTGAGGCGGAGGTCGGGTAAACAGGTGACTTGGAGACTCGAATGTGAGGCACAGAAGGCAGCAATGTTAGGCTAGATCTACACACCAGCGCTTGGAAACATGTATTAGAAGGAGAGTTAGTCGAAGTGATACTTACACGTCTAAAGAAAGAATGATCGAGAAAAGAACTGAGAATCGAGTCGAGGTTTAAATGCTGGTTGATTGGAGAATGGGGAGTCCAGTGATCACCAGCAGGGGAGAACTTGGTCACCACAACAGACAAGAAACACCAGAAAAGAGGCTCGACACTGCCAAGGTCTTGACATTGGGTTTATGTAGGTTTGGAAGTCTGTCAAGCTGTTTTAGACATTTTAATGTTAAAATGTTGCATATTATAGCTTTAATTAATACTAATGCTTCAGTTGCACCCACAATCTTCGTAGCAGTGACACATTATGGTTTGACTCAGGGGTATGAGCTGGAATACGTCTTGGCAGAGAGCTGAAATTTCCTGGAAACTCCACTGTTTCCCTGGATATCATACGATGACAACACAACTCCAAGGAAGCACCCAGAAAAGAAAAAACTGCATGATCCTTTTCAGTTTTTATACGGAGGAAATAATATGTTGATTACTGAGCTTTACGGAGAATCCAGGTGCTGGTGGTTGGATTTGGTTACCGTCAGACAGAGCTAAGCTAACTGGCTAGTGGTGGTTTCATATTTAATGTACAGACATGAGAGTGATGTCAATCTGCTCTTCTAATGCTAAGCTAGAAAGTGAATAAACATACTTCCCACATGTCAAACTATTTATTTAAACAAAATGTCAGGCATGGGTCGGGTTATTCTCTTTGAGAGGGACAGTTTAGGTAATCTGGCACAGAAAATGGCGTCTTATTTTCGGACGGGATGCCCTTTGTGGGGGTGGGACAGCGGTGGCAAAGGAGCAGAGAGGGATGTGAGGCCCTTGCAAGGACCTGGAGCTGAAATCGAGAAGCCTCCTCATCAGGGGTTAGGGATCACGGGCAGAGACTTCCCTTCATCACAGCCAAGCCGGGAAATGCGGAGGACAGCATGGGTCAGCTCAGCCAGGCCCGCTGTGTGCTGTTACCATGGCAAACATCCCAAAGGGCCAAAGAAAATAGATGACAAGTACAATAATATAAGGTGTAATCACGAAGGTCAGATGCCTCCAATGCTCTGCGTCGACTCTCAAGGCCCCATATTCTGCAAAAGTGAAAGAGAAGTCGCTGTACTTTGAGGGAAAATTACTCAGTAATGTGCTCATTTTTCCTCCAGAAATCAGGAAGCCTTGAGGGACATGCTCTAGAGACTCTCCATGAGCAGCCACTGAGAGATTCCAGTCCACTTCCATCGCAAGATATTTACTTTCCGGTTCTTTGTACTGGGTGCCCTGCAGATGGAATCTAGCATCCTCTTCAAGGGGGAAATTTTATGACTTATTAACTGTCAACAGTTCATAACCTCTGAGGAGCTATTAAACCTTCTCCCGTGGTCACACCAGAAATGCCAGTGTTTGATTTGGCCTGCAAAGATATTTGAATGTTTTCGCTCTTCTCCACCCTGCGTGCAAGTGCAGCAAAATGCGGAAAAAAAAACCGCCTTCGACGTCAGACCGCCGTTTCAAGATAAGGATAACAGTGTGTTTGCTTTGTTTTGAAATTACAGAAGGCACAGCGTGGATTTATTGTCTGTGCACACAGTTTATCACAAAAGAAAAAATACAGCTTGGAGACAAATCAGGCTTCATACAACCCCACAAATACTTGCAGGGTTGTATCACCATTGAAAAATAACAGATAGTATTAGGATTTTTTATATAACTTGATAGTTCTCACAGCTGCAAGCGAAAAACTACAACATTCCCCTCATCTAAACACCAGAATTGCTTTTCTTTTCTGTTTTTTTCTCCTATTTTTTTTTGTACATTGAGCTATATCATAGTTATATTTGTACTTGAGAAATGGTGTCAGCGGTGCGACTAAATCATTTATCACCGGCCAAAAACAACGAGGATGAATAATTGAGTCCAGATGTAGCTGATTCAAGCGAGATACCAGGGTTCATTTCCTGTCTGTGCTTTGTAAGACAACCTATTACACCTCCCAGGCAGCTGCCGGGTACACCGGCCCAGCCTGAATGTCAACACTCCTCAGGTGTCAGTGCAAGAACCACACAACACACAAGAATGCTGCACTCCTCTTTTTAAGTCACATGCTGCAACGCTGATAAATACTGAGGGATTACAGTGCATTTTTCTGTTACTTTCTGCCCAGTTTTATTATCTTCTAAGTCTGATCTAAGTATATATCATGTGAATGGCCAGTGGTGGAATGTAACAAGCACAAGTGCTGCAGTTTAGTGCAATTTTGAGGAACTTTCAGAGGCAATTATTGCACTTTTTTTACTGCACTGCATTTATTTGACAGACTAAACTTCACAATGAAACATGATCAGCTGATAAGATCTGGTACATCAGTGTGGATTAAGTGTATAAAGCAGCTAAAATTAGCTCCACATCAGGCAGCTAAAAACATGAAACTGCTCTTTACAAGTTAATGCAAAAGAAATAAGAGGTCTGCAATGTAACACCATTGACAGTGGGGCTGCAGCTAATGATCATTTCCATTTTTTGTTTGAGCTATTGTTATGAAATGTTCTCCACCTGTTTCTTTCAAGCGACTAAGGAATGGGGTTAGGGTTGATTATTTTCTTGATTAATTGGTTAGTTGTTTGGTCGATCAGTGTTTGACAAAGCCTGATAAGATGTCTTCAAATGTCATGTTTTGTACAAAACCCAAAGATATTCAGTTTACTGTCATAGAGGAACAAAGAAACCAGAAAATACTCAAATTTAAGAAGCTAGAACCAAATAAAGTTAACTTTTTTCCTGAAAAAATTAATCAATAATTGATTAATTGACTACTGACTATCAAAACAGTTGGCAACTAAAAGATTAATCATTTCAGCTCTATGTAGCATCACTTCTACTTCTGTAAAAATACATATGTATGACTTTAACTCGTTACTGACCATTTTTATTGCAGTATTTATATCTTTTCACTGGTGTAACTGCATTCTATATCAACAGACTCTATGAACTCTACCAAAAAAAGCATAGTTGCATGTTAAAGTGCAGTTATTGTACAATGAAAGAGTAAAAAACAAAGGATACAAACAGTGACACACATATACACTTGCCTGCAGTAGCAGTTCCCTTGTTTATTTTATATGCTAAAAGATCTGGGAGGCCATAACTCTCAGTCTGCCTTAAAAGCATTCTCTTCCGGCCCTTTGGGCCCATGTGGTAATAATTAGCGTCTCTGGCTCTGGCCATGCAGGTGACTGACACTGAGTGACCACTCCTCTGCACCCATGCATGTGCTAATGAAGCATGGTTTCCTGGTTGTCTTGTTTTATAAAGAATGAGCTATTGGGTTTTGTTGCCGCCCTTTAGCATTAGACGACGTTGACAGTCACCAGTTATACAATGCACTATATCTGTTGAATGTTTTGGCATTTTTGAACGTTAGTATTTTCTGCTCTTTTTTTCCTGGGGAGTCTGGTTATGCTCAACCGTAGAGTGAACCGAAGTTCGCAGGTGGGACCGAACCTCCTGTCTTTCAAACGTTATTCGTGTTCTCACTGAAATCTGTATCCATCTATTTCAGCATGAATTGCATGCCAGTTTCAAAACAAATAAACACCAGCAGAGGAGGTTTCTGCGGACAAAATCAATCTGTGCGGGGATGTCAGGATTGTTTGGAGCAAAAGGTAAATAGTGAAGTGGAGTGGCCTGCAGACTTTAATGCAGTGTTTACACTGTAATTAGTCTTTGCAGAATGAGATTCCTGACAGAGGGTCGGAGACGTCGTGGCATGATAAAATAAACTCTAAACAGAGCTGTTTCAAGACATCTCCATGGACCATAAACCAAAACGGCCTCTACAGACTACAACCACCACTCTCTAATTTTCAGAATGGGTGGTCTGATTTTTTTCTTCATCTCAGCATCATTTTCTGTTCTCCCTTCTTCTTTGAATTTATATTTTACAACTAGTGTTTTGCTTGTTTTGTTTTTTATTTCCCCCCAAGTGTTTCTTCCTGCTCCCCCTTCTCCTTGCAGAGTGAACCAGGGTTGCAGCCTCAGCTCCCTGCAGGCCTCTCCGGACGACGAGTCGATGACACAGTCTACAGCCGTGCATGCAGAAAGGGGGACGACTGGGGCTCATTCAGAACTGTGTCACTGTCCACCTGAGCAAACACAGCTCTGCAGAGAGAGTAACAGAGAGAGGAGGGGGGAGGTGGGGGAGAAACTGGTAAAGAGACCAGGAACCAATTGGTGAGGGAGGGCTGGCAGAGTGACAGCCAATGCACAATAACATTAGTCTTCCGCTTTGGCCCAAGCGAGTGCTCCTTCTGGACACATCTCTGCCTCTTCTTATTATTTTTTTCTTCTCTCGTTTTTTTTTTTTTTTTTTTGCATGGTGCTCCGTCCAATGGAAACACATTCCTGTCATGCCTCACTGCTGTTCGCTGTTTAGATTTCTCATTACAAACAGCATTACACGCATGGGCTAGAGCTGGCTGGAGCACAAGCAAAAGGAAGAGGCCAGGGACTTCAGTCATCTACCGGCAGAGACATGAAGGGTCCGTCGTATGGTGGCACAAAACCCAAAATCACAAATATTAACTTTTTACATCCTCTAGGTTTAGGGAAAAGAGCTGCAATATACATCCCTCCCCAGATAAAAGCGTTTTTTTTTCGTAAGCTCAACTCGCATTGACCTCCAAACATTCTGTAGCTGCCTTCTCTCATTCCAAAACTTCAAATAAAATTGAACAGAAACCTTGGGAATCCTTTGATATTAAACTGTCACGAGAACTGCCAGTCCGTCGTTTGATTATGAAACTTCCCCGTTACATTGGGATACGACGAACCCCCTTTCAATTTCCATCGAGACGATTTATGATTATGAAGTGGAGCTGCCTCCCAGGATACCAGAACCTTATGGAAAGCAGACCTCCATCTTTTCCCCCCGCAGTCTCTCATCTTGATCCAAGCGCTGCACCGGAGGGATGGAGCTGCCATGACTCCCCGGGCTGCCTGGGAATTGTTGACTGACACCTGACTACGTCTATTAGTGTGAAAAACCAGGGTTGAACCGCATACTACCTGTGCAAAAAAAAGTCATGTTGCTTGAGCTTGTGTTCATTGGTTTCAGCAGTCTTCTGCAGTCGCCAATCAAACAAGCCACGACCCAACCACAGTTAATTTAAGCAAACTAAAAAAGTGCATAACTTTAAATTCCCATTTTCATCAGCCCACGCAGCAACAGTCTTCGTATTCTCACAAACTAGGTGAGATTCTTGATTTTTTTTTTTTTTTACCACGTTGCACAAAACACAGTCAGTGTTGATGTGTTATGACACATTCTCTCATGCTAGAGATAGACTTGCAGACAAGCTGCTATCAATTTCTTCAAATCCATGAAATTACGCTCTGCGCTGCAGCCAAGATATAAGTGATAACAGTGAATAAGGTCTTTTGAAGCTATGCTGTGGACATTCCTTCAAAACAGACTGTTGTCTTTCACGTATATATGGAGTAATTTATATGCAGGGATATTTATGCTCTGTTTTTATCTCAGGTAGAGCTCCATAAGTTTTATTTATGGAGCGGCTGAAGATGTGTTGTATGAGATAAACAGGCAGCTTTGCTTTAAACTTCTTCGTATGTGGCTGCAAAACATAAAGCTGCAGGCATTCCCTTAAGAGACTGTAATGTTTTTATTCATACAGTATATCTTTGTGGAAAGTTTAGGGGTAGAGATTGTAGGGAATCCCAGGAGTAAAATACATACAAATCTCTCTCAAACCTATGAGGCTTTATTTTAATGTCATTCTGTCTTTTCTCCGTGGAAATATTTTAACCAAAAATGGCCTTTCTCAAGCAAGACCGAGCATTTCTGTGCAGATTATTTTAAAAGCACCTGCAGAGATTGATCTAACGCGCGTGTGTTCCCTCATGGTCGACTTGTTCCTTAGAAATTTTAAACGTTTTAATTTTTAAGTTCAAAATGAATCTCTAGATTAACGTGCAAAGAAAAAGTTTTCAGATGTGTTTTCAGCATTGTTACAGTACCAGTGAAGGTCAAGATACAGTGACACGTGCCACTAGGGAAATACTGACTTCTCTAAAGAGTAGTTTGACATTTTCAGAAAGGTGATTATTTGTTACTACCCTCATGTCTTTAAACTGAATATCTCGCTTAGCACAAAGGCTGAAAACAGGGAAAAATGCAGCGCTATGTTAACAAAATCTACCAACACCTCCAAACAAATTGAATAAATTAACTATGATGTGTTAATTAATGAGCATTGGAGGTGTTCTACATTTGGACACACTGCTAAGCAAGCTGTTTTCTCTTGCTAAGCTAGGCTAACTGACTGTTGAGTGGCTTTTGTACTGGGTATTTTGAATTTTGGATATTCCTGGAGAATAACACATACTTAAAGCAAGATGTACATTGTCATACAGTACGTAAGTGAGTTTTTAACACTTTTTAAGGTAGCATGCTCACATTTATACAGATGCCATTAGTCTCTTAACATATAAATATGACTATTCCTATGAAAAATAACGTATCATAGTATGTATCTTCATTTTTATAAGTATGGTGTACCACAGGGGTCAATTTTGGGACCAGTTTTCTTTCTACATGCTTCTGCTTAAGCATAGTATTCATGAATATGGTGTCTCTTTCCATTGTTAAGCTGATGACATGCAGATATACCTGCCTTAGATCATCATCTGATTCTCTTTTGGATCAAATCTGTTGCAAAGAATCTTGGCGTCTAGTTTTATAGTATAAGTGTTGAGCAGCACATCACAAAGATTTTGCTTTTATAATCTTTGAAATATTTCAAATATACAGTCCAGCTTAACTTTTAAAGACACAGACACTATTTCACACACTTTTATTTCGTCGCACCTGGATTTCACCTGCCTGAACCAAACACCTACTGATCGACCCCAGACTGTACAGAACTCAGCCGCCAAGGCTTTTAACCAGAACTGAGAGACGCGATCACATCACTGCTGTTTCAGCCTCTTCACAATGACTCCCTGCATGCTTTAGGATAGATTTAGAGATTACTTTTAAGGCCCTTCATGACCTTTCTCCAGTAACATATCTCTGACCTCTTTGTAACACACGCACCAGTTTGAGATCTTTGGGCAGAGGTCTTTTATCTGTTCTTGGAGTCCGACTGAAAGGGGACAGAGAGTTTGCAACCAGGGCCACAAGATTCTGGAACAATCTGTCAAAAAAATCAGGTTGCTTCTTAAAATGTGCTTTCATTAAAGATTCTTTCCTGATTTTTACTGGAGTTTTAATTTACTGTGAAGCATCTTTTTTTGAAGTTTCTACTTTTTCCAACACTGTGTTGATTTTTCTGCACCAAATTGTGGTTTTATCTGTCTTTCCAAATATCATGATTTTATGCAAAGAGCTCTATAAATGAAGATTATTAGTAGTATTTTATTTTATTATTGCTCCCTTGATGCATGGATGTACACTGTAAAGCATCAAATGAAAAGATTTTAGCAGAATTAACATAACTTTCCTTTGTTAACTGAATGTAAAGACAGGAAATTCGTGAATTTCACGTTTATTCAACCTGAAATACCTTTCTTCTCAGAGTTTCAGATCATTTTAGAACTTCCAAACATGAATGGTCTGACTAAAGGTCTTTTGACTTAAAATAATGAGTTGAATTAATCTACAGCTGAGAGTTAAATCAACTCATTGAACTAAGTTTTAAAGAAGCAAATACAGAATGCAAATAGACTTCCCACCACGCACTGTATGAGAATAAAACTCTGCGAAGACTCATTATCTGTAGCTTTAATAGCCATAATTGCAATGAAAATTGCTGTGCATCATTTAGAATGTGTTAAATCCTTGTTGTTTCTTTACATAACAGTGAAAACAGTGGCAACCATAAGGAAGGTTAGCGTCGAGGTTAGCCCCTGCCTTTGTACACTTATTTAAAACAAAGGGCGGCCTCACTTGTTGTTTGAGGTATAAAATGGTTTCAAAAGGAAATAAGAGAAATGAGAGAGAAAAGGCTGAGGGAAAACAAGTTGAATGAACTAGTTAACCCAGCTAATTTCACTTTTCAACACTCAAAAAATGGCGTTGAAATAATTATTCAGGATAAGTCTGTAACTCATATTTACAGTGTGCCAGTTGATTCATATCAAGCCTTCAAAGATACTCAGTCATTCATTTCTGGCCAAAACCAACTGACTGTAGCTTTAACATTTGCTACAGATACGAGAGCGGTATTGAATTTCTCATCTAACCCTCGGAAAGAAAGCAAATAAGCTCATTTCCCGACAACTCGTCAACTCCTCTAAGCTTCGTCACTGAAGCTGAGAAATTCATGCAGCGCGCAGACGCACATATGCAAACACTTGAGTAATATTTGAGGTTTATTTTCGCTCACTAATAAAGTGGCTGGGGAGGAAATTCCCCCCAAAAGACTGCGAGCTGTCCAACTTTGTGTCCAGAAGCCGGCGCTCGGACCAGGAATGAGTAGAAAGTGGAGGCCACCTGTTTCCCACTTCGCTTCTACTACACTCTTGGCATAATGCAGCCTTTTTCATGGCAGATTAACACCAGGCCATATGAGGTGGCAGTGCCAGCTGAACTTCAAAACACGGGGGGGGCGGGGGGAAACTGCCATTAACTTTAGTGCACCGCAATTTGTGGCATCCTATGCATTTAAATCACATGATCCCCTCATGTAGATGGTGATTTCCCACTTTGTCGAAAAAGAAACGCTCTGTCACGACTCTTTGCACCAGCGTGGGCACACATTCCCGTCTGGTGGGGTAACACATTCTTCCGTTACATTAGTGGTGCGTTATGTTCAGTCAACAACGTGCCTACACTGTGCTGTTCTGTTAAAACTGTGATGTAGCACCGTGGATCTGTCACAGTGCTGCTTCACAGTCCTGGCCTCCACCCAAACCAGTCACACAACATGAAATTGTGTAGTTCATTCCTCATCATGAATTATGTGAATTACACAGCGACTCTCCGGGGCACTTTGCTGACTTCGAAAAGCTTCTCAGAGCTCATATTTTGTCCAGAAAGGTTTACTTCAAAACTGCTCACAGCCCCTCGGGACACCGCAGCGGTTTCACACAGCGAAGATAAACAGCTTTTGCCAGACAGAAGCATAATTTTAAATACAGGGCTGCCTTAATTTGATTTGTCTTCTAGAAGAAAGTGGAATTAATGCCATACATCAGGCTCGGCTTTCAGCTTCAAACCTAAAACAATAATGATGTTATAAACGAAGCTAAATGGGAACGAAAGACTCGTTCAAGTCAACAAAAGAAAACTCAACACGAGGTCCGACTTGTTGTTTCTGCAGTTTCAAACCACAGCTTGCGGCCTTTGTTGATTAATCATCGTCGAAGAAGGCCATAAAATGTGGTTGAAAACTGTGGAAAACCCATTGTTCATTCCCATAAATACCGAATGTGCTACAATGTGACTCTTGACGTCAGTGTGTTGTGATTCACAGAACATTTACTCTCCATAAAGCATGAAAAATAGCATATAGCAAATATAATTTAGCTTTTCTTATTTAAAATGATGGCTTTTTAATAAACCTTCCCCTCAAAATGGATCTTTAACTTGAATAAACAGCTCAAAATAGACTTTATAGTATGATTTTCAGGTATCAGGCTCGTCCTCTTCTCGGTGCGTCTGACTGATGATGTTATTTGGAAACTGCACAGATGAGGGAACATGGCGGTAGCAGCATTAATGGAGCGTGAGGCGCTGCTTCTTTTTTTTTCCCCACTGTCTCCGAACCTGCTACTCAGTTGCACCAACACGTGCCTCCGTCTGCATGCAGATGTTTCCCTCAGAGATTAGCCGGTGATATAGTGTACAGCGTGAAGGACAATCGACTCCCTTCGCATGCAGATGCCCCCGGGGGACCTTTTCCGGGGGCCCTCATTTTATTCTCCCAATATATAGCGATAATGAGGGAGCTCTTAAACCCTCCTTGAAAAATATTTCCCCAGAGAGGGCTGCATTCCTCTTGCCATGCCATTGTCTCAACTCTCCTGGAAGTAAAGAAGAGGATCACGTGAAAAAGCTTTGTATATCATGGAAAAAGTGTGATAATTTATTTGAATTTATTGTTTTGGAGTTGCAATTGGTGCAGATTTAAATTTTTTTTGAAGCATGAGACCAACATTGCTGGCTTTTTGTGGCTCCCTCATGATTATGTCTCAAGTTAATGCATGTATTTGCCGTGCCGTGTACATCACAAGGCCAGCGGTTCACGGTCACAAGCCACAAATGGCAGCATTTTCGTAGACGTGAGCTCAAAAGGCTCTCTTGGCCTGCAGCTCAGAGAAGAAATCACAAAGTCTTACGAGCCCTCGGGGCGTCATTTTGCCTGGCGGTGCGTTCAGGCAACACTTGCAAACACGTCCTGTCCAACTGTAGCTGGAGAGTGGCAGACTGGCTTTATGGGCCCCGGGCTGGACGGTGTGAGGGAGGAAGGCACGTAAAAAAAAAAAAAAAGTGCCCGGTCGCAGGAATCAAAGGGAGGAGACGCCATCTGATGGGATTCCATCAGACAGGAGAGCCCAGGTCCACCGGTCTCCATCCCCTCAGCGGAGAGGCCACTTCCCTTCGGCCACTGTGGTTTCTCAGTATCACCTATCAGCCGGGTCAATCAGGGGCCTGAGATAAAGTATTTGCTAAAGCCGGATGGTCTTTGAACACAGCAGGAGGAAGAACTCCCCCAGGTCTCTTATCTCATTAAACTTGAAAAGGTTATTAATCCTTGAAAGGCTAAGATATCAGTATGTTTGACACCAGTCAGAGAGAGTGACAGTAATATACATGCTATCTGTGCCGGGTCATCAATGTTTCATCTCGGGAGACAAGACAAGAAGATGTGGAATTCATGAAAAGGATGTGCAAACAGAAAGCATGCCGTTGTATAGAACCAATAAAAATGCTCACAGAACAAATTTCTACCTTCAGGATGCAGCTTTCTGTGTATTAACGTTGTAAAGTGTATGATTTAATGCAAAACGACAGGCTCACATGCCATCAAAGGGAGAAATCTTGGCCTCGCAAACCGCAAGGAATCCGGCAGAAATGCACACCCACCTGACATCACACTTCTCTCTGAGGTTCACTTTTTCACACCAGCACACAAAACAGTCGCCTCATGCGCTGTCCTACACTGGTTAACAACACATGGAAAGAAAAACACCACGTTGTACGACTAGATGCCAGATCCGTACAAATCTTGACAGGCAAAGCTGGAAAGTTTCCTTCATGCGCTGTTCTAGCCTTCTGTCATCCTCGACTTTGGTGGGCAAAGCTTTAAAAAGCCAAAAGCTCATCTAACAAATGACCTCCTCACTTGCCTCAACTTATGAGGTCAACACATTTATACACTGTGTCAAATCAAACACAAGCAAAATGATGATAATTTAAACCAAATATAATTAATAGCTAACATCAAACACGTCCCTCACAGTAGTTTTATGGGATATTATATAATTTAGCCATCTCCACATGAATGGAAATAGGAAACTGGCGCAATAAAGGTCTTGCAAATAGTCTAACAAACAAATTCTGGAGCCAAAAAACACATATAATGATGTCAAATATACTTTACTGTGAGTTCATAGCTGGATGTCGCTCTTATGTAGCCTCAGTACTGTTTATTCACTGATGTATTAAGTGTTTGCTGCATATTTGTTGGTTTTAGAAGCCTGACAAGCCAATAAAATGGGCAAAACTATAACTCAAATACTATTTATGGATCTGGTAAATAAAGCAGATTAAATTAAATTAGATTAATTTAAATTTAATTTAATTTTATTTATTTTTTCATTTTTTACATTTTTAAAATATAATGAAATTAAATTAAATTTTTAAAATGAAAAAATTAAACATTGAAATTAATTTAATTTAATTTTTCACATTTTTAAAATAAAATAAAAATAGAATAAAATAAAATTTTAAAAAATAAAAAATTGAAGTTAATTTAAGTACAATTTTCACTTTTTCCATTTTAAAAACAAAATATTAATTAAATACATTTTTGGGGATAAAAAAAACTTTTTTCACAAATTTATTGTAATTTCACATTTGTTTCCTTTTAATTTAGTAGATTAAACTGTAAAATTCAGGTTTACAACTGTACATTTCACTGTATAGTTCTAAAATTAGACTCAGTTAGTGACAATTATCAAAAAAGAAGGAATGATTCTGAATTTTTACACAGATTTGTTTGTTAAATGAGAGATATCTATCATGTTTTCACAGCAAGAATGTTGAATGAATGTCTTTTCATCAGTCTACAATTTGCAAACACTCTATCTATAACTGGTGTCATATATGTGTATATACATCATTATAGATTATTTTACACAAGCGAATATTCCTCATTAAATGGCCATTTTCTGTTATTTTACTGTGTGGTTTTTGGCACCTCAGTGGCTAAAATATAACTTTTTTACAGTGTAGGATTCAGAATACTCCCAGACTTGTATGGTTGCATATCAGTCATGAAACTGTGCAGTGGTGGTGAAAGTATCAGATGGTTTTAGTGCCTGTTAGGTTCCAGCAACGTCATTGGATTTTCACAAAATGATCTCGTAGATCCAGATTGTTGTCAGACTTGATTTTAAGATTTGTGACCTGATGAAATGTGTCGAGAACAACTGGGTGGAGGAAACTCTCCAGCTGAGCATCATCGACTGAAACTCACCACCTGACTGAAAAGAGCCACAAAAAGGTAAAGTTTCCACAGCTGGTCTGTGTTAAATGGTACATTTGGGCTTTGCTGGGTCAGGATGACCAGAGCTGCCAGCTGGGTTTAAGGCCTACTTAAGTAGTTTAGCTCCATTATCATCTGTGATTTCATCTGCAAGTTTACTCTGATTATCCTTGTTATTACTCTAAAAATGTAAACCCTAAGCCTACATGTTTACCTACATTTTAACCTAATAAAAAAGTCACTAATGATGGAAAATTTTCATGTCTTTCTAACAGCAGAAAGCGGTTTCCTCCGGGTATGGGTGGGATACCAACTTATCTGCCAATCCCTCTCCACAGGCTTTAGAAGGCTCACTCCAAAAATACTGGTTGTCACATTTTTTCATCACTCCTTATGACAGCCAAAATAATACCGGATTAAAAGGAGACATTACAGACTAGCCGCATGTTCATTCCCTTATTTTTAGTTTTAGATATACACGACATCAAACCCAGTGGCAGACCAAGTGTAGAACATCTTGTTACAGTGCAGTGTTTTGTTGGGAATGCTTGGTGGGTCTTGGCTTTCATGAGGATGTTACTTTGACTTGTACCACCCACTTGTAGACCAAGCACACACCTCAACGACACATGCAGCACCGTCCCACCACATGCCTTGCCGTGTCGTAAAAACTGCTCGAGGAACACGACCAAGGGCTCAAGGCGTCGACCGGGCATCCAGATTCCACAGTTCTCAGTGTCGAGGTCACAGAGCCAGACATCGAAACACAAAAACCCTGTACAACATCTAAGAATATTAGCTATATCATTACCTTTGTACTTACGAACAAATATGTGCAATATTGATACAAGTCTGTGCAATATTCATTCTTCTCTCTGTATTTCTATCCGTGAATGATTCTGTGCAATACCACTGATAAATGCAATGATGTTATTTGTAGAGCTAGTGTTTGTGTATATTTCGGTTTATTTTTTTATACTTTTGTACTGATATTTCTTACATTTTTTTGCACGATCTCCTTTGCAGCTGTAACAATGCAAATTTCCCCACTGTGGGATTAACAAAGACCTATCTTACCTCCAGACGTCCCTTGTCCATGGCACAATTATGTGGCGGCTGTGGCTCAGGTGGTAGAGCGGGTTGTCCACTGATCGCAAGGTTGGTGGTTCGATCCCCGGCCCTTCCGCATGCTGAAGTCTCCTTGGGCAAGACACTGAACCATTGGCAGATTAGTGCCTTTCATGGCAGCTCTGTCACCATTGTTGTGTCAATGGGTGAATGCGAAACACATTGTAAAGCTCTTTGGATACCATTAAGGTAGGATAAAGCGCTATTTACCATTTACAGTGAGGTCAGAACTGTTTTGGCGGCACAAGGAAGCCCTACATAATATAAGGTAGTTGGTTTTAAAGACTGTTTACCTTGTTGACATGTTTGTATGGTATTTTTACATGCCAAACAACATATGGTGAATGAAATAAACGCCATGACATTTCCCTCTTGAAACTGCAGTTTACTGATGACAGTCTCAAAAACACAGATTCAGACTTCCTGGGTTTCATGCCCAACAAATCTAAGTAACCAATCCCGTCATCTTGTAGGGTGAAGCTTTCTGTATCACTATTCTTCTTCAGAATTGCTCCAATATTATAGCTTCCCATTGCATAGTATAAGGTGGTTTTACAGTGTTTTCATAGGGTGAAAGGCAAGCTGGTATGCTCCAGTTGCAGCAAGTGAAGACCAAGCCATGCACTTTGAGTCTGCAGAATCTGTACAACAGGGTAGAAACATATTTAAGACATTTTAGGGCATATTGGGGTTATTTTCATGGAATAAACTTCTAAATCTGTAACTTTAATACACAAAGATGAGGTTTAATCAGTGACAAAGATGGACTTCAATGTCGTGACTGATCATTTTGTGTGTTTACAAGACTCGATGAGCTGGAAACACTTTACACCTGATTAGCAAGTCTATCAGTGTCTGTCAGTGCACTGTCACAAAACCCGTGCAGCTTGTTTATGTCCCGCACACCCCGTCATAACATTATAGACACCCTGAGGGCACGGAGCCATCCAACTGCAGTCACAAATAGACTGCTGTAAGAGTGTGTCAGCAGCTGCCTCCATGTGCTGTGTGGCGTTACCTTGAATGATCTAGAAATGCAAACGTGAACCTACATCACTCAAGATGTGGACACTGCTGACACGGTCGTTATCGCTGCCAGGGGATTTCAGAAAGAAATAAGAAGGTTTTTGTCTAAAGAAAGATGCACTTGGTGCTCAAGTAGATCTGTGTTGTCCAACTCCTGCTCCTTGTCCCTCATCTTGCTTCAGAACAGGATATTATTCTAGACTGTGAAAGGTGAGAAGCGTTCTGTTCTCAGCTTTAAGCTCTGGAAGCCTCGCTTCTGGACGTTATTGCCAAGTGTGGTCAGATGAGTGGCAACAGAGCATTTTGGTGACTCAGCTGCGAAGCTCTGGTGACAATGAGGTTTGCTGCGATCACACTGTGGAGTTCACCTGCCCTGGGACGATAAAGCTCATAATTAATAATGAACTCTTACATCTTCACAGCCTTGTGACTCATTATATTAACCTCATCAGACTGAGGGACTGATTGCAATTTGGACTAAAGTGGACCCTGATGACCTGTTATTAAAGTTACAGAGTGCATGATTTAGTAAGCGCGAAAGGTGGCAGAGGTGATGTAAGTATATACTCTGTCCTCTGTACTAACAGTATCAACTCACAGTCACACACAATCCACTTTTTATATTTCAATTATTGACACTCTGAATGTATAAAATGAAAAGATGGAACTGTCTTGTCTGTGCATACTAGGAAGGGAATGCCTTCTGATGCTGTAGCACTTCTAAAATTTATACAATAAGCTGAAAAATCCAAGTTGCAAAGGACAAAGAACCCAAACATAGGTGTAAACATAGGCAGAGATTTCAGAGATGTATAGGTCAAGTCCAGGAGTCCATAAATTAAGTAAAATTAATTAATTTACATAAACAGATGCCATGTGCATATTTAAAGAGGCTACTTCTGCATATACACTGTTCAGGCATAACATTATGACCACCTACCTAATGCTGTGTTTGACCCCTTATGTGTTTAAAAATGCTCTGAACCATTGGGCATGGACAAGAGGACCTCTCAGGGTGTCCTATGGGGTCTGGAACCAGGACGTTGGCACTGGATCCTTTGGGTACTCTGACTTGTGCAGTGGGGCCTCTGTCAATCAAACTTATTCCACTGCATCCAATCGATGCTTGATCACAATGGGATGTAGAAGATCAAATCAACATGTTGGGCCATTGTCATGTTCCTCAACATGTTCCTGATTGTTTGATGTTTTTTCCATGTGGTGAGGTGCATTTTCCTGCAGGGGTAGGCCAGTGACATTTGGGATTTCCATTTGCATGAGGGAGTGTGCTTGTTGTGGGACAATGTTTATTTGGGTGTCTAAGTCTTATCAACATGGATGCCAGAATCCAAGGTTTTCCAGCAGAACAGCACATAGTACCAATATGATCAATGTTATTCACTTCACCTGTCAGTGGTCATAATGTTGTGGCTGATCGGTGTATGTTAGTGGTCAGTCATAAATGAGAAAAGTGGAACTACACATAGAATATACACATAGTGCCTGAGAGTTACTGCATTATATTCGATTTTAAGTTAAACAGAATTGTGTTTTCTTTGTTCGTCCAAACAAATTACACAATTTGACGCGTAGCTCTTCATCAAAATGCAGGAAACAAAGTGCTGGATGCTCAAAGGGACCTCCCACAGACATCCGGCTTAATGTTCAAATGGAATCTACGCCCGCGGGTTTAAATACAGACACATTTGGCTATTTTACTCTGAGTATAAAGCATGATTTATTCACATACATATGTAAGAGATGAATCAGAGAACTTAGGGATGAATCAGAAAATGTCAACGATGTGTCATTTGCAAGTGAAAAAGAATATAATTTTGCTGTATTTAGCATCTTCTCAAGTCATCAGTCTGAGCTTTACAAAGTTGCAGGTTAGATTTATTGAGTTTTTCTCTGTAACATAATTCCTGATGGGCTTTTTTTTCCATGAATCAGTGCTGCAATAATAAAATTAATATGAATTTCCACCCAGAGAACTATTGATTCTCCCTTTTTTCAAGTCAGTAGTTAGGTAACTGCATTTGTTTTGGTTCTCTGGTGTAAAACCAATGAGCATAATAGGATCAGAAGGAGATCACTGTACAAAAGTTGAAGTAAAACCAAGTTCTTGACTGAATCATAAAAAGAGGCCAAGCTGTTAAAAAATCACTTGAAAACTTGAAGCCTTCTTTTTGCAGGGAACCACTTTTTAAATTTTGTCAGTTATGGAGCTTATTTTTGCTGATGCTTCACAAACAGAAAGTTGATCTAACAAATGAATTCATGTGGTTTCAGTGAAAGGGTCCAGTTCATGTGGTCCGAACATATATAAACGCTGCTTTTTAAGTGTTGTCAGCGGCCCAGTGCTTAGACTGCATTTCACTCTGCCTGTGTCATTTTCACCCGAGAACCTCTGAAGATTATTCCGTGATCTGGCAGAGTTTTAGAGGGTAAGAATGTGTTTTCTTGTTGATCCTCAATTCGAATTGCAGCCTTGAAATTTATGACTCCACACAGTCATCATTACCACCATCTATCACGCATTCTTGTGTGCGTGCGCGCAACGCTGCATCCAAATACCATTTTTTATAGCGCTGTAGGTGATAAAACTCTAGGCCTCACTTTTGGAGTCTATTCCATTTAGAGGAAATAGGTAGGGCCTGTGTCTTTCTTACTTCCTTACACCTTTAAAAAATGCTTGTTTGCTTTTACAACTGGCTCTGTGGGCAGCCGGGGAGGGGCGGCGCAGATGGATTTGGGCTTCGTTATTTTTTTCTCCCTTTGTAACAGCTCATTTAAAATCACAAGGGCCTGAAGCCCAAGACAGATGGAGTCTACTTAAGAAAGAGTCAGTGTCTAATTTAGCTCAAATGCTTCCTAATGCTAAGTAACTCTACACCTTTGAGAAAATGCTTTAGGAGCTCTCGTGCAAGTTTAATGAAAAAGTGTGCATGTTTGGATGTTACTCTAAATGACAAACCTCTAACTTTAACTTTCAGATGCATGAAGCCACTATGTTTGAGCAATGTTAGACTACGAGGGAGCTTTCCTGGTCTCATCATTGCGTGTATAGCATATCAGCTCAGTCCCACGACCCTAAGCTTGCTGTGAAATTGCTTAAGCTTGGTTTGAAAGTTTTCATGCAAGTCATATATCACAGCTCACCTTATCTTGACTGCTCTAATGCTACCGCGAGAAGCCTTCCTCGCTCACATCAAAGAAACGTCTCGAAAAGTCCCTTAAGCTCCCTTTAAAGGGTTACATAGATCTCCTGAAAATAAAGAGCTGAGTTATAGGGCCTATTGTGGGAAAAGCAGGCCGGAGCTAATGATTTGTTTGGGATGTCAAAATTAGAAAAGAATGAATTTACAAGAAAACAGTTGTTTTTTTTTTACGTGCGTCACGCAAACTCCTAATAAAGATGCACAAAAACAATCCAAGAACGTCAGAGGTAAATGAACTTTATTTTAGAAAAAAGAAAGGTTTTTTTTTATCACGCAAGGCAACAAAGAAGAAGAAGAAGAAATGCAAACTGCTATGAACAGACCACAGGACCCCCACCCCTCCCCATCCCTCCCCAGCCCATATCCTCCTCCCCAAACTCCCTCCACCTCCACCCCCCACTGGCGGCAAAGGGGTTCTCATTACAACCAAATCAAAAGGAGCAAGAGAACAAGACTCACATTGTTCTGATTGTGTTTACTTACACTAAAAACATTAAAACCGGACAATCTGAATGTACAGTATAAGACAGACAATTTTGATTTTCACATGAATCCAAACACAGAACCTTATACTAGCATTTTTTTCCTTTTTCTTTTTTTTTTTTTACATTTAGTCGACGGTACAAATGAAACAGGAAGGTTTACGGCTATGCAATACATTTGATTGATCACTTTAAGACAGACTATACATGTTGCAATGGGCACTTTTAGGGGAAAATGGGTTTACAAAAAAAGAAGAAGAAGAAGAGGAAGAAGAAGAAGCGAGGTCCCGTCCAGGGTTTTTTATTGAAGTAACATCAAACCTGTATGTTGAGGTAAGCATGCCACTGGGGAATACAAAGGAAGCGATTCCCTTTAAAAAAGGACTCCCTTAACCATATCCCCACTCACTTTGTAATTCGCTTTGACAGTAAATCAATTCTCAAGCCTGGCCCCTTGGACTCCTCCAACCCTAGGTCCTCCTCTCTCAACATTCCTGCACACATGAATCACTCCAACTCCTGGCTTCTAAAAGGCATTTCCTGCCCGGCCCTCTCTCTCTCTTTTCTCTCTTCTCTCTCTCTGTCTGACTCCTCTGCTGAAAGCTGGGCAGGAACTCGGCCCGAGCTTTTTTGATTTTGGACCCAGAGGGAGAGAGGGAGGAGAGCCTCGGCTCGACACAGGGCCCTGGCTCTGGGACCGAGACGCTGAGACTTTGGGATGTGTCGGAGGATGCCTGCAACACCCAAGCAGGGATTTAGTGCTTTTATCCTTCAAAATTTGCAATATGAGCAGCGGACCATATTCCAATGGCAATATCACTCCCAGCACAAAAAACAGTCTGCCTCTCTTAGGATTTAAGAATACATTCTCTCTAAGACAGATGCTCATTTAACATGGAACATCATCACAGATTTTTCAAGAACAACGGAGCATGTAGTGTTTTAAATTCATCAACACAACGTGAGAGTAATTTTCAAAGATGAAAGTGGACAGAGTAAAATATTTTATGGAAAAAAAATAAAAATGTACACAACGGGGAACGTTAGGTGGCTCTTCAAAGCTGTACACATGCTCGAGCTTCCCTCTCGTCTCTGATGCTAAATCCACAGTATCTGTACATACAACTTTTTTTTTCTGAGCAGATGACCAAAGCGGTTCCTTAAAAAGAACGGTCTAAATTGTCTTCATATTTACACGAGTGAAACGTACATATTTTACAGAGATCACTACACAAAGGTCACAAACAGAGAGTCTTAAGAGTGTGGGGACGAGTGAGGCTGCAGCTGAGTGAGAAGAATGTCGTGACGGGGAGAGCTGGCCTTCTGTGCAGTGTGTGTGTGTGTCTGTGTGTGTGTGTGTTCTATATGTGTAAACTGCAGGGATGTGGATGTCATTTATTCGCGAATGTTGCAAGTGTGTGATCTCATCCTCTTCCCTTCTCAGATCATGGCTCTTATCACCAGCCTCCCTTTGACCTGGTGGAGATAGGTGCTCTGCTCCGCCTCTAAGCTCTGGCCGCTGAGAGCCTCGTCCTCGCTGTCGACCGGCTCCTCCTTGACCTTGATGACCCCGCAGTGAGCCGGCAGCTCCGGCAGCTCACTGCTGGAGCCGCTGCTGCTACTGCTGAGCGTGTGCTTCCGGATGACGCCTCCAGGGGGCAGCCTGTCCTCCTGCATGCTCTCCATCTCCTCCCTGTACTGCTGCTCCTCCTGCTCTTCCTCCGACTCCTGCAGGTGTGCGTTGGGCTGACGTAACTGCTCGATGGACTTGGACAACAGCTGCAAAGCACATTGTGTCCGTATTAATGGCGATATCCTGCAGCCAATGAGCCGCAACAATCAAATTTTAATGAGCGCAAAGCAAGAAGAATGGCAATTTGAGGTTTATACAACAAGATGGAGCAGTAGACGGATTTATCCACTGTTTCATAGCCATGTAAAAACACTTTCTGGGATTTTTTTCTGCTATTTTCAAGCCAAAGAAAACAAACTCAATCCTCTTGCAAATCAAATCAACAAAATCAAACTCTTTATTCTCTGTTACTAAGATAATATAGGATACAACTAAATAACATAAGAAATGCAGCGCCTCAAAAATAGAAAAGCAATTAGATATACAACACTGAAATCAAATAAGCAAGCTAAAATAAGGTTAGAACAGATGAGTAAAACCTAATGCTGGCAATTACACTGATGTCATGGCTAATATTACACATGATAATGAAATGTTGAACCTGAAAAATTAGATTAAATGAAAATAAAATATTGTCCATTACACTGGCAAATGACATTTACTAGATAGATGACCTCTCATATGTGTCATATTCGTATCAACTTAGATCAAATTTGTCAATCAGTTAATGTCAGGCTAATTAATGAATCCGAAGAAACAAACAAACAAACAAAAAAAATGGCATTACACGCAGCTAAATCTACTCCGACACTTTATTTTGCAAAATAAAGTGTTTTTCTTTCATTTAAAAGAAGCAGGTTGACTTTTAGTTTTTAGCAAATGTGCAAAATATTGCATTAATTATCACATTTATACTGAAAACTGCAAACAAACAGCTGTATCTACTACTGTAACTTCAATAAAGTGACAAATTGAGTTGTTTCCAGCTGGTGGCATTGGGAAAACTACATTTTTATAAGGTTTAGGAGCAGATGCAGATTAGCCATTGTTCCTGCCTGACTGGGCCAGGTAAGTGGATTACTGTTACTGGCAGGCTTTATAAAATAGAGATCAGAATGTGCAAAGTCTTAAATCGTGTCGTAAATCGTGTTTTTTTTCCCCAAGAAAAATTGAGGTTATATTGCACAAACACAGGAACCACAATTCCAGTGCAGGGAGAATGTTATTACATAGGTTTGCGAAAGACTCTTTCACCAGAGCAGATGTGATTCAGCTCCGTCAAACTGAGTGAGTCGACAACCACATCTATGTTTAATCGATTAGAGTATACATTCTCCATTTTGATTAAGATGTTGCACCGGAAAGTGTGAGAAAAAGCAGAATATTTTGCTTGTAATGGGAAAAAAATGTAGAAAATAGATTTTAGCAGAGAAATGTTGGATTGTGATTGTAAACATTTGCAGGATATCTAGTTCAGAGGGATATTTCTGTCCTCCTCCATCAAACTAATGGTGCCCTGATATGATTATCTGACCACAAGAGGGCTCCAAGAACAGGTAGAGGAGTGTCTTCCCATTGACAGCTGGTAACCAACAACATTACAGTCTACAGAATCTAGGCCTTATATAAATATCCCTTCAGCTATAAGAATTAGCCTCCTTAGCTTAGGCATTAGTAAACACTGTTCATACCTCTTCCTAAAATCCCTAAGCTCTTGTAAATTTCCATTAGTGCCCCCTACTGTTGCTGGCACTGAAGGACGTTTAAAAACAACCGTAGACAAGCCACTGCTAGGAAATTAATTAGGGCAATGTTTCGGAGATCCCTCTCAAAAACACTGAGGGCTCATCCCTGATTAGTGGCCATTTATAACCTCCACTTAAAGAGGCTTTACTCGCGATCTCATTGGCCTGAGTGATCAGAGCAGGGCCCGTTCACGTGTTCCCAGACAAGACGCCGCTATTATTCCAAAGCTCTTTTCAAATCGAATCAGCTTCGGAGTACTTTTAAATAATTACAGATGATATTAAAACTAATTTCAGCAGCTCAGTGGAGACACATGTTGGTTATTTTTAATGTTACGGCGGAAATCAAACGGAAACCATTAAAGTTCTGCACCGTACCAGTAAGTGCTCGCAGTGCTTTGTGCTTTTTTATTACTTCAAGGTATGAGTTGCTCTATGGTTCCCATGGCTCACTCAGGGCCCAGCGTTGGGACACATCAGTATGTGAGCTCACACAATGCTGCCTTTCACTATGTCTGCCACCTCGCACACGTCCCTCACCAGAATAATTACAGTCTGTGTATAGCGAGGTCACCTCGGCCAGCTTACAGAAACACAAATATTGCCACAGAGGAACAAAATGCATTCTGGGCACTTTTTCTTCATTTGAACTTAGATGAATTGAATTTCACAGAGTTAGCATGTGAGCTCCACTGATGCCTTAAGCTATGATAACAGAATTAGTGCAAGGGGAAGGATTTCTTTCCCTATTTGAAGTGAGGCAGAAGTTCTTTGCTTTGCAGAAATAACACCAGGGAAGAGCAGACTACGGCCGAGGTCTGTAAACTTGAGCTGCCAAGGATGCTTTTGCAAACGGCTAAAAATAGCTCGGCATTTGTGTTCTTAAAATGATTAAATCAGACTCCCTGCAGGAAAGTAAGACCTCGCGAGACCTGAAAAGGAATACAGAACACTGCGAAAAGCTATTTGAAAGTCAAAATCCTCCCCCTGCGTGTGAATACTGATGACCAGCACAATACCTTATTTATGTGGATCTGCTGCTGGTACTGTTTCTGCTTCTCCAGGAAGTGCTGGTGTTGCTGCTGGATGACAAGCTGGGCGAGCGTGTTCTGGGGCAGCGGCGCCGACTGGGTTCTGTTCAAGGGCCGGTGTTTGGGTAGTTTGGGGCGACTGCTGGAGGGGCGATCCTTCATGGCCAGAGGGGACTGAGGGTGGGACGACATGGAGCCTTGGCCTTTGGACATAAAAATATTATTAGTATTAGTATCTGCAATGTAACACATGGCACTGTTGAAATGAAGTAATGCTGTCTCACCAGTGGAGAGCATCTTCTGCTGCCTCATTTGCTCCTTCTGGAGGAGGTGTTGGAGCAGAGCCTGGTGACTGGGGCTCACTTTGGACTCCAGGCCCGTCTGAAGGGGCACGGGGCCCAGCAGGTGCCCGGGGAGCCCATGCTTTATTTCTGTTGATCTGTCTTTCAACCCCATAGCAGCCTGTGAGAGAGGAGAAAAGACTGTAAACTAACTGCACATGCTGCGCACCAGAACTGGCAGTGTAATAATTTATTTAACAAGCCAAATTCAATAATGTCAGCTGTTCTTTATGAATGAAAACCAGTTCTTGTAGTTACAAATTTGAGATAAAGCCGAAATCAGAGAGCATCAATGGCTAGGAGCTTGTGAACAGGCCTCTGTGGAATGTGCCAGAGAGCTAAAAGATGATATATCATGTGCTATGTTATCAGCAGTTGCACTTGAGCGGACTTTTTAAAAGCTGTGATGAATGAGGTAATAGGGGAGGATAAGAGCATGCCTGACACAAGACACTGCAGAACAATATTTATCTAAGGTCGATAAAATCATTGGGGCCGCAGGTCAGCGACCCGAGAACCCAGACAGCCACTGACGGCAAGTTTTGCGACTTACAAGTCAAGTTGAGTTGAAAAGCTGCACGACCACACTGATTGAATGTAAGTTTGTACTCACACTTATGGGTGAGGATGCAGTTGAAAGTCCCAGGGAGATGTTGGGTAAGGAGGGCGAGGTGTATAAGCTCAGCATGGACACGGAGCCCTCAGGTCGGAATAATCTCGGCTGGGAAGGCCATCTCTACATCAAACACACAGGACGGAGACAGATTTAAGAGGAGGTGGCAGATTTAGGAATCCCTCTATGGACAATTTCAAAAGGCAACATGGGCTGTGGCATAAACGTTAATGCGCTATGACGAACAACAGCCCACCTCGCTGCAAGCAGAAAGCTTTTATGATGGATGATATAAAAGAGAAACGGGGTGCAGAAGTTTTCCTCGAATGGCACCAGTGAGGACGACACGCTATTATAAGCACCGCAAACCTCTAAATCTACCGCTCCATCCTCAGTTCTTCAGTTTTCTGCTCCCCCGGTCCCCACCCTCAGGCTACTCTCTCAGAGAACATCAGCACTGGGGCATACTTCCTGTACCCAGCAGAGCAGCCGACCAGCATGTGGTTTTGGAACAGCCATGTTTATCCTTCCAACCCCTACCAGTACTCAGTGACCTGTATGTGGATATCCGGCCCGTATTTGACCCGAGGGACCCGTTCCCTCTGAAAAAGGATACCTAATGTAACGGTGCACAAACACGCCTTGCTTTTGCAACAGGCATGAGGTCCACAAGCAGCCCCCACAGTCCACCGGCGACTTTCATGAGAGCCTCAGCTTGGGCCCGATACAATAGCAATCCTGTGTGTTTATGTTGTTAGCATGTGGGTGTCTTTGGCTACCAGCGCCTGGGATATCAATTAAAATCCACAGTTTTCCTGCCTCCCCAAGCCCCAACCTTCAGCCCCAATGTCAGGGCGTCTTCCCCCTTCCCCGTGTCACTGGAGGTCCCTGGGAGAGTAAACAGCGATGGTTAAGGAAAACACAGCTGTTCTCTTCGAGATTGTTCGTAGATGTGTCATATCTGCCACACTCTATAATGGTGCGCTTTGTGAACTCAGTCTGAGGGGAGCTCTGGTCAGCAACTCAGCCATGAATCTATTGGGAAACGCCTCAGAACAACTCAGCGCAGGCTCGCAGCCAGGCCAATGACAGAGACACAATGACAAGCCAACAGCAACACACGGCCAAACTACAGATCTTTTTTTTCTTGCTTTAAAAAAAATAAATGTAATTAAACAGCACATCTGGAAGGAGAGAAAAAAAATCACATACATTCTGCATTTTAACACCGATTGAATTTATTTTTCCTGCGTGGTGTCATCTAATAAAAGCAAACTTGGGGTAATCAGACATGTGGGTCAACCTATGCCTATTTAATGTCAGTGTGGGAAGTCATTTTCACTGGAGTGTAGCAGACGCAGGACAACTGGCTGTTTTTATAGCTGCAAGCAGAAGGGCAGACGGGCTTTTGGTGCCCCTGACATTAAAATAGATGTTTTGATATTCAATGGATTCGCACGCAGAACTGAGCTTATTGCTTCCATTTTTCTGGCAGATCGATTGCGATTTTTCTAAACTCACCTCAGTTTTTGTGGTAGTAGGCAGAGAGGAGGGTCCGTTTTCAGCCCCCAAGGCACTGGAGGCCCCTATGGGAGAGCTGGGGCCGGAGCCAGGGGCACTGTTTGTGGGCGTCGAGTCTACGAAACATCAAGGAGTTTAGACACAGTATGCATGCTCACACACAACACACAGAGAGAGGCTTGGCACAACAGCTGCAGCCTCGCAACAGTTTAATGTGTATGGTCATGGCTGCATTAATACAATAGTCTTTTTTTGCATGAAAGTGCTACTGCATTGCAAAATGACTCATTAGTATGCAGCTATGTGATAATATAGTATGAGGGAATTTTTATGCAAGTTGTAACAGGAAAAAAAGAGGAAAATTCAACATGTGGTTAGCGATGTTGCATACCCATTAGCTCCAGAGCCCTCTTCTTGTAAGGAGTTATGATGTTTCCATCTCTTCTCTTTAGCATCGGGCTGCTTCTCCTCTCTGCCACCTTCTGCTTCAGTCTGGATCGTACCTTTAGGTTGGGCTCAGAGGCTAAAAAACACAGAAGACAAATTATTTGTAAGTTCACGCGGTTTGGACGATAAAGACGTCCCATAAAATGGAGATAAGTTATGCAATCTTATGAGTGGACTGTGAGTATTTTCCAACAGCAGCCTTTTATACAGCCCTGCAGCTAATCAAAGGAAATAGCGATACAATAAAATAAAAGGAGAGTGAAGAGACTATAAATCAGCAACGTTACCACGCTTCGAACATGTTACAAATTTCAGTTTCAGAGAAGTTTCGGAGCAGGTTTCAGATAAATTAAATGAGTCAGGATTGGGCCCATTTCCACCTCATCTGGACTAAATTAGGTTGAGCAACACACACACAGGCTCTAAGTGAAATAGTCCGCTACCTGCCGCCCTGGTGACCACAGTCTGATACAGTAGCAACAGTTAAACTAACACAAAAACATGGCAGATGTTTCAGGCTCTCCCCTGCACCCCACCTCCTCTTAATGCAAACCAGAGATACCCGAATACGCAGGCCGGACACACTCAAGTCGCACGCAGCCTGGCCTGAAATGATCCAGACTTACAAATCTAGTCCCTCAGTAACCCTCTCTCACTATAGACTTATTGCTTTCAAACTTTAAATTACACATTTTATCTCACTTTAGATTATTTAATAATTCTTAAACTCTATTATACTTGGGTCAATCTGCTTTGCATTCTAACACTGTTACATAAAGCAGATTATTGTCACCTTTTAGAAGCGACACAATTCCATTTAAATCTCTAAAAAATCAGGTAATATAGAGATTTTTTAAATTTTAAATTTAATTTAGTGATGAAATGTATTCTGGGGTGCCTATAGAGTAGATCTGATATGAGTTTCTTGCAAATAAATACTCACTTTACAATGACAAGGGACATTCAAATCACGTTCAAGAGTAATAAACGGTTTTTGTTAACTTTTGGTGAAAATAAAGGCAATATCCTTGAGTTCGTTATGAGCGGCACGTACTGTATGCAACACTCAACACAAAAACATTACATAATGCAAGACTAGAGGTTGAATCGAAGCAGCGAGTTCATTTTCAAGTCAGTTTAATGAATGCACGTTAATGCTTTGGTGTGTGACTGTTGAACCGTGCTCCCGTCTAGTCACAGTGACTCACCCGGTCATGTCTCATACAGACTTCCCATCAGAGCCTTTTACACATGGAATCCCACGGTGAGGTTTGCACACTCAAATAAACAAGCAGAATAGATAAGCTGGTCTTTTGACCGAGCGCCAGAGCACAAAGCTGTATCGAAGTTATGTAAACCCTCTGTTACACAATAGCCAACCTCTTTCAATTATTTAGCTCTGATCAATAATTAAATAGGCCCTTTTTGCGATGTGTACAACATGCAAGCTATACATAGGGAAGTGCGGCGGTGACGTGGGAACGCTGCGGGGAGGTGGGGAGGGAGCGGAGATGGGGGCACAGCTCGGAGAGTGGGCCAGATGCTGCTATTTCTGGCTTTTGTCAAAAGTAGCAAAAACCCTCTTCCCTAATACGTGGCACAGACCTCTAATCCTGTGGGTGTGAGGTAGAATGAAAGCAAGCGAGGGAGGAAGAAAGGAGGCAGGAGAGATAAATGGAGAGAAAACGCTGTTGGGAGTCGTATGAATCTGCTTCACGCCCTGCTGCCTTGATTGCTTTCTATTTTTACACGCTGCTGCCACCAAGCTACGCATCCCAATTGGTCGCCACGGGAACGCCAGACAGCAGCACGGGAACAAACACTTTCTCGCTGGTCTCCATGGAAAAAAAAAAAAGATGCACGGTGCAACAGGAGGCAACGATGGCAGCGGCAAAGCATACAGTCTGAACACCTGGGTCACTTCATACAGTGATGCCTGCAATATACCGCAGTCATAAATCAATCTCCTTGTGTGTTATCTCCACTTAATCAGAATTTTAACTGTGCTGTCACCATGTCCATTAGAGCCTGGACCTGCACAGATGGCCGTGCATAAAGCTGAGGTGTGAGTTCTGTTTATAATGCGGCCTGCTATGCATTTTGCTGACATCCCTGCTTAATGCTGAATAGTTGAAATTACAGCCTGTTATTCTCACAAACTTTTAAACTAAAGCTACACCCTCTGCAGCTTAATTCCCTCCATCAATGCTTTTAATATACAAGATCTGATTGTATTCTTGACAAAGGGAGCCTCCATGCAAACTTCATTTTGATATGCCTCAGGCTTTACAGTTTTACCTTTGCAGGATTATTTTTGAAAATCTTTCCTGCACCTGCTGAATGCACACATTTGGTAACTGGGTCAAGACCAGGGAGGGTGTTGCACTTCTTACTGCTAAGCTGCAACTATTCCTGCCACAGACTATCGCGTGCCCTCGGTCGAGTCTATTCTAGTCACAGGAACTGAAACAAAGAGGATACACAGCGAGTAAACAGGTTAATCACGCAAAACTCTTTAAACCACTTTTTTCGTTGAGCAATATAAAGACGAGGCCATCGCAGCTATTCGGGGCTTTTCGGGATGATACCGCTATTAATAGGGCGCCTAATAGTAGAGATCAAAGCACAGATTGTTGCACTAACAAGGACTTACTGATTCAGAGTGGAAACAGTTGTCCCTGCTTATAGTGAATTTGTATTTTTTGTAGACTGCCAGATGCTACCATAGCTGTATATAATAAATAGGAGCCTAGTGGATTTGAAAGGGTACTATCCTTTTTAAAAAATCACCAAAATGACATCATTTATTAGAGCCAGCAACTGTAACTGAGAAAGAATCATCACATTTTCGACTCTGGAACTGAAGTTTTCATCTGTGACCTGACTTTCCTTTAGAAAACCAGATGAAATATAACCTTAATATCGTCACATTTCTTTAAAATCACTTTTTTTGAGCAAACAACAAAACAGAACCTGTAAAAAACAAAAAACTCTGCACTTCCCATCACAACCGTGAAGTAACGACTGGCTTAGCTGCAATCAACAGCCACATGACAAAAAATAAAAGTTTTTGGCTGAACTCGGCTGAACTGCAGGCTGTGTTTGAACAGAACAGACAGAAGGCAAGTATAGTAGTAAAATATATCTAGTATGTAGAGCCACCGTTGATTTTCCAGCATTGGTAATCCCTGTAGGCAGTTGGAAGAATCTCGTCAAATTGATTCTAGGTTATTTTCTTAAAAGCTGGTAATAGAAATAATCACTGCACTTGTAGCCATTGTTGTGCTGTTTCTGTAGAGCTGCAGGAGTTTATATTGCAGTAAAACATGAGTCTACAGTAAAGAAAAGTGTGTGCCGGAAGCAAAAAAAGGTAAGAAATTGGTTCAAAGGCTTAATAAGGAACTGAAGCTAAATTTCAGGTTTATCTTGGAGGTTTCTTAAAAACACATGATCAGGAGTTTACTTTGCTTGTCCAAAGTTGTTGGTAATTGCAAAGCTAACTTGAATAAGAGGCCAATTTTGTATTTTCAAGTTTAGAGGACACCAACCGATGAGAAAGTTATTACAAATATATATCACATGTACATCGTAAACCTCATCGTGAACCTTTAAAGTCAACCAGAAAAAGATGCTGCTCGGCCCTCTGGCCAAATGAAGCAGCGGGGAGTCAAACACGGAGCACTGGAGTCATCTCCACTTTGTTTTCAGAGAGCTATCTTTGCTTAAGCAAACAGTCCTGTCGAGGTTCATCCTGCCTGTGCCAGTCCGAAGCCGGCAACACCTGCCAATCAGCTATCGGTGACAGCCGGCGGTGGAGGGAACAACACTACCTTTGTGTGTCCCCCCTCGCGTGCCTAGCTCTCAGAGGACTTTAATGAAGACAGACGGGAAGTGGGGGAGGAAGGCCCGAGCAGGAAATGACCACATATAGATTCAGGAATCCAAAAGGGCAAGACATGGTTTTATCAGTGCAAGAGATTCAGGCATAGAAATGGGGAGTTTAAACCTGCCTTTTTGTATTCACACTGAAAGGCAAACAATGCTACCATAAACAGTTATTTTCTTCACCTTGTGGATCTAAATCTACGTCCCAAAGATGTAAATATATACTTGGAGGAGATATTCATCTCTTCTGAAGATGGCGTGGCTCTGCGAGATTGCATAATACATAAATAAATAAAATCCCCCAAAGCTTTCATTTACCTTTCTAATATTTGTTCAACTTTATTTTACAAGATATAATTCCTGCGCCTGATCTCTTAACTGTGTACACACACAACATGACAGGCCTGTAGTTAAATAACTCAACAAGTATAATTGTTTTCCAATGTAATTAAAAGAGACACAGAGGGGAAAAGAGCATAATGTAATTTGGTGACCTCACTGCAGAATTATGAAGTTTTTCAGCCTGGCGAGCTCTTGCACTCGTGCAAACCCGGAGAGGGAGGAATTATTCTTATTTACATAGCCGTCCCCAAAGGGCTGCCTCCAACTTTAAACCAACAAACCTGAGCTGCTTTTCGGTGGGAACCTGCGTCGTTTCAAAATTGTTTTTAAAGCCCATAACTCAGGAGAAATTAATCTCCCTTAATTCTGCCATTTACCACTAAACAGTTTCAAAGAAGCCCTGGTTTATTATTCTAACATGGGGACAAATGGGGCTCGTTTTTGAAGGTAATTTCAGTACAAATAACAGTAATTAAAAGTTAAACCTGCGGAGTGAAGACATGACGTTAAACTAAGTTGCTCAGCTGCTGTGTTTTAGAATAATCCTAACAGGAGTGAAGCTGAATTTCTCGGCGTGCGTCAGCTCTTAGGAAAGTTCTGTGTTGAGCCCTGGAGGAATGAGGAGCAGGGCAGGGGTCACGGTGAGCCTAACTGATGCTATTAGCAGGTCACCGGCAAACCTCAGGAAATATATCATGGCTATACCCACCTCTTGACTGACAAGGGTCAAATAGATGCTCTTTGTGTTAATAACCCAGTTTAGTAAATGAAAACTTCAAACTAGCTGTGTGTGTGTGTGTGTGTGTTTAGATTCAGAATGCAGATTATATATGTGTGCATTTGCATTTTTATTCCCGTGCTGTGTGCAAATTATCCAACCTGTCTTCCTCAAGGGGAAGTCGTCCTTGCTCTCTACGGGTGATGGCAGAGTATACTGGCAGGTGGGGGATGTGCCGCCCAGAGGTGGAGAGCTTTGGTCCAGTGATGTGTGGTGAGAAGTCCTGATAACACAAGAATAAATCAAATTTCAAAAGGCAATATAACGTCACAATGTACGTTGAGTTTCCAAGTGATTTTAAATGTAGTATTGGTACTCTTTCCACTTACGTATACCAGAGTTTTGGGTGGTGAATGAAAGAATGATTCACTCCGTTGCTGGTAGGATCCTTCGCCGATTTGCTCAGCAGAAACTCTTGGAGTTTCTGCTTCACCTCGGTACTGGCCACAGCACCTGTGAGACCAAAAGACCGAAGCAAAGGGATTGGGGTCACCCTAGAGGGCCATGACTCACCACATAAAATCACCTGCATAACAAACAAACTGTAATGGTAGCTTCCTCAACTGATTTCCTTGAATTCAAAACTGCCCCGAAGCCCCTAGATCCATGTTTTTCTGTCTCTATAATCTCCTGTGATTGACTTTTCCCTATTTTCCTGAGCAGCCAAACTTATGTAGGAAGATCTCCCCCTAGTGGTCAAACATATTAGTTTGTGTTAGAGTGATACTGCAGAGAGGTTACAGTTGCAGGGCTCAGTTTCAAATTACCTGACTTGACAAGGTCATAAATCCTGCCTATTATTAGCTATAAGGTAAAAACAGAAACGAAACACTATATCTGGCACTATTTTCATTGCGCTATTGAAAGACATTTTCTCCTAAATTTGAAGCTTAAATGCCAACTAGATGTCATCACGTGCATGTACTGCTTAGTGGTTTCACACCATTATCATTATTCGGTTGTATATTCCTTCAAACTTGTGATTTGTCTTTTTTTCAGACATCCTCCAGGATCTAATATTGAGAAAATCTTGTCTCTGCAAGCCATAGACATGGAATCAGAACAGTTTGTCCTCCTTATGAATAGTAATTTCATTGTCCTACGCAGTGAGAACAATATACTTTCCATGAATTTTTAACTGCTTTAGTGCCAAATGTGATCCGACTGCGAGTGCCATTAGTCCTGGTGAATACAAAGAGGTGGTCTTAAAAGGCTGCTGCACAGAACAAGCAAAAAACATATTTTCACGCTTGCTTTTTGCTTGCACGTCTTAAAAGATGTCACCTCAGACTAAAACAGAATTTTATCTCGTGTGCTCAATCCACCCTAACCTTTGTAAATCCAAAATACGACTAAGAACAAGAGGACAATATGTTTACGTGGGCTGATGCTTGTTGCTTTAATCTCTCCGATTAGTTTCCAGTATTATTAGCTGTTAATGTTTGGTATTGTGTTTACCACTTGCACTGAATAAATAGACTAATGTGGACCCAAGGATGAGAAGTTACAACAGATAATTGAAGTCTTAATAAACAGTTTAACATTAAGCCAATGTAATCTTTGCAGCCCAGCAGCATATATATAGGGCAATTATTACAATAAAATATGGCTGCATTATGCTTGGCTACAAAGGCGGTCCTGCCACATGACTTGAAGGCTATTATCCCTGTAATAATGATCATAACAGAACATGTGTATGGCCCAAAGGGACTACAGGGGAGTATTGTCTCAGTCGGTTCCTATTCAGCTGTTATATGCAGATTTCACTCAGGCCCCACTGCTGAGGTTATGCTTTTATGAAATGATTGAAAAGGTTCAGGGTTAAAATTTGAAGCCCCATGCTTGCTTTTGCCCACGGCCCTCTTTTTTTTTCTTTTAGATTCAGCTCCTGATCGTGACGTTGACGGTGTCGAGCTCTTACTCTCTCGGGAGCGCTCCTTGCCCCGGAGGCTCAGGCTGGAAACATGCTGCTCTCGCCGATGCCTCTCCTGCTCCTTCTCCTGCTGGTTCTGCTGCTGCTCCAAACGACGCTCCTTCTCCGCAAGTTCCTGCTGCTGTTTCATGGCCTGGAGCTCCTGCTGAAGCTGGGAAACATGCGGGCCTCATATCAGCATGAAGGGAAGCACACTGATAAACACACTTTTAAAATGACAGCGGCTTCTCCGAAAAACTCTAATTTCTCTGTTTTTTGCTGTGATGGACAATTCTGTGCTCGACTGTGAAAACAAAAGTCACGCTGAGCCCTAATGTATTGCTCAACACTCCGCCTTGCTGTGCTGGGTTGTTTCTCCTCTTTCTGCACTTTGTAATGTTGTCCTGAGCTATACAGTTTTTTACTGATCTGCACATGCTGTGTTGTGTTCTGTTGTTTTGTGCTGCGCTGTGCCACTGTGCTGCTGCTGCTGCTGCGATGTCCTCCATACAAACTGCTCGGGTGCGATGCTAACCTTGAGATGCTCCTGGAGCTGAGCCTGGTGCTGACGGGTCAACTTCTCGTGCTGCTTCTGGAACTCGCTGATTAGTAGCTGCTTCTGGATTTGCTGCTGCTTCTGTATGAGGAGAAGCTCCTGCTGCAGCTGCCTCTCCCATAGTCCTGGGTCCGAGCCTGGCCCCAGCATCCTCAGATCTGTGCGCAGGTCCAAAGGAGATAAAGGCTCCACAGCCAATGGCACGTCTGGCTTAATATCCACTGTGGCCCAGAAAAAAAGAGAAAAAAAAGAGATTTGTTAGTCCCTAATTGCACCTTTTACCAATTCAAACCATGCTACCAGAGGTGGCCATGCATAATATCTGAATAATTTTGCAGAAGTAAATATGTCCAGAGTGAAGGAGAACAAAAAAAAGACACTTCAGACAGACTAAAAAAGGTTATAAACGAGGAGCACATCTTTTTTCTCCCATGATCCTCAGAAACCTGCAATTATAAGAGTTTCTATAAACAACCACGGGATCACATCCGGCAGCGTGGAGTCCACTGGGAGCAGCTATATACAGTAGGAACCTCAATGGACATTTGGCACGAAATGTTAAGGGCGGTCATTTAAAGTATTTACATAAATCCCGTCTTCCCACTGTTTGCTGAATAAATAAACAGAGTCCTTCTCCCCGTCTGCATCGGAACATCATGTAGATATCCCTTCTTAACATAAATAATTTAAAGCAAAGCAGATTATGAACACGCGTGTGTTTGTGAATCCATGTTCCTGTGATCTTTGCATCTCCTTTTCTTGAGTGCAGATGCTGCAAACTGTGCATTGCTAAGAACTGCCTCTATTATAAGTAATTGCCAGATACAAAGTGAGAGGGCATCCCTTTGGTCTCCGAGCTCTATATATAGCCTGTTCCACAGAGAAAATCGATTGCCAGTTAAGAACACAGGAGACGGGGCTACTTCATCTCTATTCCATAGAGGATGATTAGTGATTGTACAGTATTTTACTTGTCCTTGCTATGATTGTGTTTTAATCCACACCACTACATTTATCAGTTAAGCTCTCTTTCATAAAGACACATCCATGAATTAATTAGATATTAACAAGGGGGGATATATTGAAACAAAAATGCCAAATAAATCCTTGGAAAAACAGACATGTTAGTTATGCTGATCATGGTGTGACATTCAAGGAAGGATATGCATTGTCCAGACTGTATAATGTCTCTTCCATTTTGAGACTGGAGAAATATTCAAGCCTACTTAAAATTCCAGCGGCTTGAGGGAGACTTATTGAGTGCATTCATTGCCTTAATCTTCTCAAGGGTCACATCTGAGAGAACAAATGCAGGCAATGTTGCTGCACCACCTGTTCTCCGGAAGCAAAAGCTGACAAGTTGCACTTCATGTGTTTGTGTAAATAATCTTGTCCTGTTGTTAATTAAACTCGTAAACTGGGGGGAAAATGCCAGTAAAATCTGAAAGAACCAGCATCCTCCTATGGTAGCCGTCAATTAGGAAGCAGTGCCCTCGTGTTCGCTGATGCTGCGAGGCTCAGTGGCGCCCATTTGTTTTGTCATGTAGCCTGTTTTTCATTGCCACCATTCCATGTGTATGCGGCGGTGATGATTATAAATAGCAACATAAAAGCAAGTGGCGCAATCCTGGTCTGTGACAACCCCCACACCCTAGTATCCACCACCCTAACTTGCCGCTGCCATGGCAACGCTGGCGACGTAATTATGTCTCCCCATTCTGCAGATATCGAGTCTCACTGCATGTCATCTCCTGCCTACAGTGGCAATGTGACATGTTGACTATTATATCAGCTTTTTTTCAGCTCTTATATAAGAAAGGAGTCCCCAGCAGAGAGAGACGGAGGAGAGAGGAAGAGTTACAAAACCCCTCCGACATGCAGACTCTGCGGAGGATCGGCGGCTAAGCGATAAGTTGTCTTAAAGCGTGTTCAAAAAGTGAAGACAGCTAGAGGGGACTCCTGTGCTGTAATTTTCCTCCCTGTGTTCTAAAAACAGCTCCAATCAAATGACAGAGGAGGGCAGCGGCTCAGCAGGCGCTGAGAACAGGCACCTGTAGAACAGACCCTTCTCTCCTGACAGGGAATATTAATCTTAGCTTGTAAGTACTTGACAAAGGACTCTTTTGTAGCGGGCACTGTTCCAGGAGCAGCCGTGAACCTGTGAACCATTGAAGGGCTCAGAGAGTCAGACAGCCTTACTTTTGCCTAATGGACCTAAATATAGCAACAAAAATAAAAAAAAAACACCTGCTGCCTGGGAGAATTCACCACTGTGATATCTAATTAATCTCATATTTCATTCTGTACCCTCACTGTGACTGGCATTAAGGATCTCCACTTTGATCAGCCCGTCAAGCTGAGCCTCCATCAGAAAAATCGCAGACAGTGGTTTAACAGGATGGGAAGAGAAGAGGGGGAGGAGGGGGAGGAGGAGGAGGAAGAAGAGGAGGAGGAGGAGGAGTGTGAAAGCTTAAGCCACCTTTGATAACCAAGGCTGTACGAAATGGCCCTTGAGGAAACCACAACAGCCTCATGTGCCTGTTCTATTCTTGTCTGCTCTCCATCCACCGTTTCGGTGAGAATAACACTGAACGGAGTGACAATGTTGAGGGGAGATAATAAGGTCCTCAAGGTAGGGAGGCATTGTTCTAGCTGCACCGAAGCTCCAACTTGTATAATATATACTTCACAACTTACATAAAGACTCTATTCTCTGCGCTGATTGAAACAGATTCTCAACCACAGAATACTTTATGTCTATGGCCGATATATTTAAGTAAAATGCACCCTGAAACTACCATAACTCAAATCTACTGTCTCTGTATCACCAAAATACTCCCGAGGCAGAGGAGAATACGGAACCACCAGTAACTAGGGCTAAATATAAATGCTTTTCTGAGCAGGGTCTTAATATAGACAATGTGCGAAAGACTGTCACAGTTGTGAGGCCCCCTTGCTCAATTTAACACGGCAAAAATAAAAAGCGCAGAGTCACATTTATGTAACTTTCGGGTCATTTTTTTTGGACATGATCGCTCGCAAAGAAGAGCATCTGGTTCAGTTACACTATGGTGATTATGAACCGCTGATACGAGCGTCTTTTCGGGTGAAAGTCTTCATCGGTTGAAAGTGCACACCAGTGCCTGTGGGCGCTGGTAAACAAGAGATTTATGAATGACAGCTCCCAAATTTGTTTTTAGCACAAGGGAGCAACAAGCACCCAGCCCCATGCTCGGATTCCTCCCTGTGGAGGGCCTGCCAAGGGGGGATAGGGTGACTCATGGCCTGTGACCACGCTCCCACTGCAGCGTCGCACCGCCACTGTCCCCAAAGTGTTTATTTCTATAACCGATCTGCCTCTCATTAGCCATGGTGGTGGTTGGAGTGACAATCACAGCCTTAATTTGAGATGTTGGATGGCTGTCTTCTTTTTTTCTTCGTTTGCCTCAGGCCACATTAGCAGGCTTCCCACCGTTGCAGACGGAGAAACACATCAACAGTGACGTTACTATCACTCGAGAGGACTCAGCTAAATATTATCAAACTAATGCAGGCTCGTGTTGGAGTTTTAAAGAACATCTTGACATATCACCAGTTTGGCTTGACAGCATATGCACAAACTACAAAAGTGAGCGTTATTAATATTGTAAACATTACCCCCCCGAATATAAATAGAGCAGCTATTCTTACACCTTCACAAGTTAGCTTGCACCTCGAGGCACCTTTCAGTGTCACCAAATAAGACTGCATATTAAGATTTCTTTTTTTTTTTTTTTTTTTTAATACTTAAATGCTGCTGTAACACAGAGCAGATTGTGTTTAGTGTGATGGGAAAGTGTTAAAAAACAAATTAACATTTTAATTTGTTATTTAAAAAATTTACATAAATGATTATTTAGGCTTTCGGGCTTGGGGTGTTTTTTCCAGCTAAAACAATAGCACAAATAAAACATGTAGCATGAAAAGCTGCCTCAGAGAAACACTGAGTTATTTCATTACATGATGCTAAAATTGTTGCTACAGTTTTGCAGTAGTTGTATTAGCAAAAGAAAACACTTAAACTGTGAATGTTGAGAATAATCTACCCATAAAAGAATAAAATTAATATAAATCAGTGCAGTTTTCCTCCAATACAACCAGTACAACCTCACAATTGACATTTGTTATCTGCTGAACCATGAGGCTGAGATAAAATTCACCTAAACTGACCATAAATCAATATATTTAGTGTATATTTTAATCCTGATTTGCCAGTTTGGCCAACAAACATGATGCAAAATCTTTCTGCTACACTTGAAACACGTATGTTGGGAGCATTTAGTGTGAAACAGAGATGGTTGCTGATCTGAATTCCCTGTCTGACTGTATAAATAGAACCAGAGATACAGAAGATGTTTGAGGGCAAAAATAAGCTGATGCTCGGGACTGCAATGTGGTGCTGGATCTCTCATTAAGTGCCTTGTTATTTTGAGCAGCTGGCATGTCTAAAGCAGGAAACAGGTCTTTATTTTTAAGACTCAGGCTCGTCCTTGCAGCTGAGCCAGGGCTGCGGTTTGCAAGCTATCTACTAACAAAGAGAGCTGAGCCGAGCCACCACGAGGCTTTTCGCTGAGGGGAGCCAGGAGTCCGGTCGCCTCCTGTCCTGTCAGGCCAACTCGTGAAAACAACAACAACAACATGCAAAACAACATGAGCAGAACATAGAAAACTCAATAAATGCTTGGTAATAATTTCCCATTTTCTATGAGCAACACTGGCAGCAGATCATACAATCAATGAAAGACCTAATAAATCAATCAGCAAGAGTCAATTCTCTTAATTCCTTGAGCCAAAGCAAACCCCGCAGAGGAAAAACATCACTGAGAATCACTGATAAAACACAGTTCTCTTTGCTGTTACAAAGTTCTAAAATAAAAAGCCACTTCATATTTGTAATGAGTGATTTTTAAATCCCATATCTTTTGTGCCATTTCTCTTTAGCAGCAAGCACTTCAAATACACACAGTGAGGCAACTTGAATAGATACAGGATTCAGACAAGTGGACTTCAAAGGTGCAGTATTGTTATCAACTGAAAGGTCCCTATTGATATTTCTGCATGATACTCCGCACTTGGGGGGGGAACTAATTAGTTTTTCCTTGTATGAGAGCCCACGTAAGGAGCGTTTTTCTCAGAACTCCGATGGCAACTGATCAAAATAAAAACGTGATCATGGGCGCTTTTATTCCGCTGATCCACTTGAAACGTAGCAGCAGGGAAAGTAGAGTATCGTGTAAAAAGGTCAAGAAGTTCTGGAAAGCAATCCATCGAAAATGATCTATTTAGATGGTCACTTCAGCAAACCATATTAATTATCTTTGAACATTAAACAGCAGGGAAGGGAGCAGCTCTGACATGTCACCCACTAAACCCTGGAGCAGACAGACACTGTTAGTCACTGTCAGGTGATTTACTATAAAGTGGAAAGAACAAATTAAACTGCGCAAATGACAGAATTCTCTATAAATATCTGTTCCAAACCGCTGTTATATCAGGAGCATGCCGAGATGGAATGATAACGCACAGACGCCTAATCTTAGCAGGCTAATGCCATAAGCTGAAAATAACTCACCTAAGAATAGCTGACCCACAGAATAAGCAAGGAGCCCGGATTCAGGCGCTCAGTATATCTGTTGTTTGGCTCCCAAAGCCGCTAAGACAAAAGAAGAAGAAAAGCCCTGCTCTTGTAGCCTGGTAGTCAAATAACCTGCTCTATTGACAGACATGGAATGTGTCATCCCCTCTGTCATGCCCCTGTCTTATTTTTAAATCCCCTCACGTTTATCCCACCGCCTCTGGATGGAAGGCAGCTTTTTTTAAAGATTTATTTTTCTGTGAAAAAACCTAAAATGTGCAAGCAACAGTTTGCAGAAATTGTTCCACATCCTCATGCTGGCTATTTGTAGAAGCAGTGAACACCCAACTGTATTTTTTTTTTTTTTTTTTGCAGTAAATTAAGCACTCGCATGACTTAATCCACACTTGGTCATGACACATTTCCCAGCAAACCCACATGACAATGTTCTCACAGTGCAACAACGCCTCAACTCTGAACTAATGCCCAGAGACAACTTTTACATTTCATCAATAGCCACATGCAGATAGAAAAAAAAAAGAAGAAGCAAGAAATCAAAGCAAATAAGGTGTGACTCATCTTGAGTCAATGCAGTGAATAGACGTTACTCATACTGATGTCAGCCGTGTACTCTTCAATTCAATTGTCAGGTCAAAAATAGAAACAGTCGATGTCTGTGGTGAATATCCTGAGAGGAACCTTTTCACATGTCCCCTCAGTATTTCTGTTACAGTTCCCTGAAAAGTGCACACTGACATGGAAGCTCGCAAAACACAACATCCCCTGTCACGTTCAGAGTGACTCACTCCCGGCAACTGGAGCATGGGAACAGGGTTAGCACATTTCCTCACTTTTTAAACAAAAAAAAAAAAAAAACATCCTCTAGACAGAAACATCTTTCAAGCTACAGTTCATAAAAGCTGCATTGCAAGAGCAAATACCTCGATTCAGGAAGAAGCGGCCGGTCCTACCACGTTGCTGTGTTCTGAGAAGCTTTGACTTCTCTCTTTTCGCACAGAATGAGAGACCGGCTAAAGAGTTGAGAGTGAGAAAGAGAGAGAGAGAGCGAATGTGTGCACGAGAGGCACAGAAAATAGCTGAGAAGTAGATTCAGAGACAGAAAAGAGGGAGAGAGAGACTCGGAAACAAGAAAAAGATTCCCTCAAGAGGAGCGGAGGAGACGCCGGGAAGCTATGAAATCACCTGAGTTGTTCACGTTGTGCATCTTGCTCTGGTTGGGGAGCTGCTGGTGTCCAACGCGCCCTTCTGTTGTGGAGAAACTTGACTCGCCCTCGTAAATCGTCTGCAGCATACTCCACTCAGCGCTCAGGTCTCATCGCCAGCCTTGCGTTTCCTGTCACCAAGAGCCACCCCTCAGCCACTCAGGGGGAGAGACCACGACAACAGGCAACTCTCTCCCTCTTCCTCTCGCCTCCTCCTCTGAGAAACTACTCTCACTGTGGAGCAATAACACGAGCGGCACTCTCTCTCTCTCCGCAGGGCTGCTACACTCTCCCGGGTGCCCTGCCTGCCTCAGTCTGGTCCAAACACTAACACACAGGAAGATGGCAAGTCCGGCTTCTTTTCTTATCTGCCTTTTCCCCTTTTCTATTTCTCTTCAGTCTGTGCTGTTTTTCTGTTCCTCTCTCTCCTCAGCTAAGTGTCTGAGAAAAAAAAATGTTGAGTTGCTAGGAAAGCCGCGCGCTGTGTACTGAGCACCTCGCACAGGCAGCAATGCAAAGCCGGGGAGGGAGCGAGCTTCATTTGCATGTGAATCAACAACTGCGTGGCCCACAGGTGACAGAAATAGAACAATGGCCAGCCCTGGCTAAAAATAGGTCAGGCGAGGCGCAGGGATTGGAGCAGCATTGATGCGTTTAAAAATACCACACCAAACACAGCTGTCTTCTTCTGCTCCTGCCAGAAGGCATGTCTCCTGACTCCCTCTCTGCAGATGGAGGCTTGATTCCTCTCTCTCTCTCTCTCTCTCTGTGTGTGTGTCTCTTTCTGATTTGTTGAACCAGTCTCCCTCTCTCACTCTATTTATGTCTTCATTTTGTTCTCTCAGGTAGGCTACATGGCTGGAACGATCTTGTTTTGCCTCGAAAAGAGACACAAACTTCACATCAAGACGCCACGTTAAAGTTTTTTTCCTTCCATTTTGTATGTTTGTTAAATTTCAGCACAACAAACGCAACCAAAACACTCGATCTGCATGTGTGACAGAATCCCAACAGGATGTGTTAAGACAGGCGAGACACCAAACGAACACAGTGTTTATTTAAGATGCAGAGTGTGACCTCGCTGCATTAGCACAGTATATGTGTGGGGTTCAGTGTGTATCCAGGGCAGTGCTGCGACTCAGGAAGCATGCTTTCAACCAGCCAAGGAAGCCAACTGTAAGATGCCATAACAGCATGGTCGTAATTACATAAACTCTCAAACTGTGTCAAGAACACTTCCCGGGATTGCAAATCCTGTTCCCTTGAAATACCTTAGATACTGTTTGATGCTTAAAGAAAAACACTACAGTCTAGATATGCATTCACAGGACTTAAGATCTGAATTTTTTGGCAACCGAGCAGCTACATATAGCAGGGCTTTTCCATAATAATATCACAAGACTTGCAGTTAATATAATCTGACTCCATGAAAGCCAAGTCAAATGTTGTATCTGACCACTGATGCAGGGCTGGGTTTGTGGCCAAGCAGCCTGTGCCTTTAAATTTTTCATCTTCCTTCATAATTTGACCTGTCCCCCAGCCAGGGGCGTGGAGCCAGCGCGGCTATTTTTAGGTCCTGAGCTCTGACGACTGGGCTACAGAGACACAGAGAAGGAGTTTTACTGTGTTGTTTCAGCTGGACAAACATTTAACCCCTCAATCCTTTTATCACAGCGCAACCAAGAAGCTGAGGAGGAAATGCGCAGCTTGCAGGCTTCACCCCCCCCCCCAAGACACAAAACAAATCCGAGGCTAATGCACGATGCATGTTGTGTGACTCGATTGCTAATAAACAGACATCAGGAACTGTGTATGCACTTAGTTTCATTCCAGAATTACCTCTTGATTATAACAAAACTCAGACTAATATGCATTTTTAAATCTTAACAGCAGGGGAAATGATTTTTATTCAAAAAACTTTCAATGAAAATCATTTCAAACGCAATCTGCGTTTGTACAGATTGCACAAACTCCTGATCTCTGTGAATTAGTTTCGGCCTCCATGCTGGATAACGTGTGTGTGTGTGTGTGTGTGTGTGTGTGTGTGTGTGAGCGATAACAGGCCTTCAAGTCCAAGGTAATGATGGCTAAAGACCCAGAGCTCCATCTGTCACAGTATCTGTCAGAGCAGGCAAGCTCTGACCCTGTAGGCCGGCCTCATCATAGGCTCAGGCATAATTGATCAAAAGAGGAAGTGCGGCTGTCACATGAATGACAATTATCATGACAAAGGAATCTCTATTTCTAATGGCATGATAATGTGATTTTTGTCTGCATCTTGACAGCATGCTAAAATGGCGAGGTCACGACTTATTTTGCAATGTTCCTGCGCTCAGATTTCCACTATTGCACCATAAGAACGCTACATTTTGCAAACCAAGAGCCTATTTTCGCCGTTTAATGCTGATGATTCATGTCTGGATTAGTGGTATTTATATCTAGTCATCTTTTGTGCTTTTTTTTTACAGAATGATCTCCATTGAATTTGTCTTACAAACATGATAAATCAGTGAATTTCTCGTAATTAGTATCTTCTCCAAAGATCCTAGTCAACTTGCCCTACTAACTGAACATAACAAACATGTTAGCGGCGATTAACCTACACTTTTTATTTATAACTAGCTTCCTGGGGCTGATGAGGGATTGTGGGATTGGAAATAGCTCTGTCCAATAGGCAGGGTCCAGTAAACCTGCAATGTGGCAAGCCCATTATAGCTCCTACTGCGTCACTGGCGGCCTTTGTCTACTTTAGTCCTATTAAAGCATTTAAGTGTGAACGTCAGCGTCCCTGCTGGAGAGCCACTCCGCTCTGCTCTCCGGGGCCAGGGCTTCACTGTCTGTCACCTCCCTCATATCAAACACAAACTCTGTGTGTGTGTGTGTGTGTGCGCAAGTGTGTGTCTGTTTTGTCACTTCGACGTGGAGTGGGGGGAATATTAGAGACAAGGGAACAAGTGGGCTACGCCAGTGAAGTGCCCTCAGCGCTTTATGAAACTAAACGAAAGGCCATTATAGCCTGTTTTAAACACCAAACCATCATTCTGCTGCTGTTGTTTTAAACTTGCTCCAGTTTAGTCGATTTAGATTATCTACTGGGACAAGAAAGCTAACAAGCAGACACTTCTTTTAGCTCCTTTGGCTCTATTTTGAGTAACTGTGGTCACAACCTGGGGATTTACCTCTTTCTTTTTTTTCTACCAAATGAGCCTATTCACATCACCACAATTACTGTACCAGTTTCAAATCAACTCCCAAAGTTCTCTGGCTTAATCACCACAGCACTGCTGCCTTGTGACACATTGTGCATGATGAAACCCAGCAGGGAGGCCGACTGGAAGAAAGGAAGAGAGTGCAACTTAAGTGTTGCAACAGATATGAGAGGTGGACGAACCCCACTCCTTTTTAGCTCACTTGATCTGGTGACAAAGTGTTTTGTTCCCTTTAAACAGTGGATGAACCAGGAGTGGGAGGGAGTGAGTCAGCCATGTTTTGTTGTTCCGTGAACTTCAAAGCCCCTGTGCATCTTGGAGGGAGGGGGTGTCTCCTGTCAAATAAACACGTCACACGGTGAATCTCAAAGCCCTCTTACAAGATCTTAATTGATAAACGTGTTTATTACACTGTAAAACACGGCAGAGGAAATTAGTCAGATCAACTTATCTGTTTTAGTTTACTCAGTGCAAATATATGAGTTAAGCTAGTGTCTACCAAGCTGAACTTAAGATGTCTATTTTTTTTCTTTTCATTTTCAGACCACTTTAGAACTTGAGTATTTATAAATTGAGACATTTGCTGGGAGAGTTCACTCAAGTCAATAAATCTAGTTTATAAAAAGCAAAACTAGCACGCAAGTGAGCTTCCTAGGATGCACTGTTTAGAGAGTTAAAACTACAATTCTAGCAATGTTTATGCTGTTTCTACACTGTAAGATATAATAATAAAAGAATTTATCTTTTCTAGTTAATACAATAACGAGTTTAGCTAATGTCTAGTCAATTTAACTTAAAATGTGTTTGTTTTTATTTTCAGACCACTTTAGAACTTCAGAATATCTTTTTAGAACTTAAAATGAGTTGAACGAATATAAAAAAACTAAATCAATATATATGTATATATATATAGACTTCCCAGGATGCACTGTTAAAACTATAATTCCAGCTTTGTGGTTCTGTTCCTACACAATAAAACATCATAAACAAACTGAGTCAAATCAACTTATCTTTTCTAGTTGACTTAATGTACATTTTTTGAGTTGTCCTAATGTCTATTTAATTGAACTTGAAATGTCTAATTTCTATTTTCAGACCACTTCAGAACTTCAAAACATTAGCTCTTATACCTTGGGGTATTTTGACGTAAAATCACAAGTTAAATGAATGAGCAGCTGCACACTCACTCAACTCAATAAATTAAGTGTAGAACAAACAAAAGTATTATACAAGCAGACCTGCGAATATGCATTGTTAGACCCAAAACTGCAAGTCCAACTATAGTGATTCTGTTTCCAGACTGTAAAATATTATCAATTAATTTAGTCAAATCAATTTAATTTTTCTAGTTAACTCAATGAAAATATATGACTTTTGCTTGCTCTGTTCATGTTAACTGAATTTAAAATGTCTTGGTTTTTTTTTCGAAACACAACTCTATTGGAAGCAACTGAAAGTTCACTCAACTTAGGAAATTAGGTTGATAAGAAACAAAACTAGCATATAAGCATATTTCACAGGATGCATTGTTAGAGAGTTTAAACCCCACTAGAGACTTTTGTTTACTGCAGTTTGAGAAAACAGACATGGTGGAAACAGCTGTGTGTCTTTAATGCAAGATAAATTAAGTTATGATTGTTCCTTTTGATAATCAAAACTGTTCCAACTGTGAGAAAGGTTGGAGCTGAATTCAGTCCCGACACCTGGAGGTGAATAATTAATCTCATTGTAACTGGGAGTCAAAAATGGGTCAAAAACTCTTCATACAAAGCAACCCTGTCTGTGACCATATGTGACTAGTTGATTCAATTTAATATTTTAAATTTAGTGAATTTGTTTTCTTATGTTCTGATAATCAAGTGAGCTACTTTTACACTTTCACAACTAATACGATTCTCAAATGAATGAACTGAAATGCAGTTACCTCACATTATGTTTTGAAGCTCAATAAACTTGAAATGGTTTACAGTGCAGAATCAGTTTTAATGAAATCATTCTATCCACCTCTCTGGCTTCCTACATGTTGCTTGTCTTCGTGCTTATTATAACGTCGATTTCATCATGCCACCTCAGGAGCACCGCGGCGGATGTGATCATTGCCAGGTGCTGATTTCTCCATTCAGTGGGGATGTTCCTCCCGAGAGAGGAGGCTCACATTAACAGCAACTTCTCACAAGTTACCATGCGCCCCAGCTGCACCACCCCGTCCCCGGAGCCTCGTCTCTCCGGAGGCCCCCCCACAGCTCTGAGAGCAGGAGGGAAATTACCTCTCCACACCAATTACCTCATCACCCGCCATCGTACTTACATCAGCCGCTGATGAGTCACCATCGCTAACTGTGGAAGAGATCCTCAATCAATTTATAGCATGAAGCTGGTCTCAGCATGTGTAGTGCAGCACGCTAAGCTGGCAGCCATTCTAACCTGCTAAAAGCCGCAGTTGAAGTTTTGTCACTTCAAACAGCCCATTATCCCTTTTACCTTGTGGTCAGTCTCATAAAAGCACAAAGGCACTACAACTGTTGATTTGATGGTGAAATCCAATTAGCCCATACATCTGGGTGAGTTATGCGAGCATGTTTCCTCACTAATGATTTGGGCGCTCTTGTTTTTATTGGGTTATTCTGTCTGGCATCCTGTGGAATTTCCTGTCGGACTTTCAGGGTGATATAAGTTGCACTTAACAGGTTGGATCAAATAACATGAAAAGCATTAAAAAAAAAAAAAAGGACAGTCATGTTTAGCGCCCGATCTTTAAACTTTGCCAACAAAGTTTGCACTGTAGCTTGTAACGCAGCCGGATGTACAGCCCACGCAGTGTTTCATATAACGGCGCTTTTCAAACAGTGTGAATCCTTCAAAATAAAAAAAACCCTTTTTGAAAAATGTGAACCTTCTATCCGAGATGTGAGGGACAGACTGAATGACAACTGAGTTCCAAATGGGCAAAAACACAGTTTCAAAGCATCCACTTATTGTGAAGTGACCTTGAGGTCAGTTTACTTTCTAACTTTGAATAGGTCCTTGATGCCATGCCTTCAACTGCTGCCACAGGCTTCTAAAAATAGACGCGTAGCACAAAGGCACACTGGAAACAGAGGGCAGCTCTCAGTATTTTTACTGATCAATGTGCTCATCTCTGCTGGAAACCATTGATCCACTGGTTGTATCAAATTGACCATGTTGTTGTCGTACAGCCTACATTCACTGAGGACAAGCACTCTTTATGTTCCACTTTGTCCCTGCTGTCCAACACCTTCTCTCAAAGCAGCACAAACCATTGATCCTCTTGCAATATTCCAAACACCAAAAGCCTGATTAGTGCCTCTGAAAGATCATCCTTAATGTCAGCTGCCATGTTTTGTGAACTATTAACCGAACATGAACCGAGAGTCTTCTGCCTGAAACCAAAAACATTGCATCAGAGGCTCTTAGACCAGCATCACTAAAATGCCTGCAGGAGTCAAATGTAGCATCTGTATCATAGGAACACAAGGCTCAAGTAGTCACATGTGATTTTGATGGAATCCAGCCAAGCTTAGCTGACCTTACAAAATCCCTCAGGATTAATAAAAACAAAGGTTGTCTGTTCGGAGGCATCCTTCCAATCCACATCCTGCTAGTCAAGCCCAGTTATGAGTGGATAATCATAGCATCAGCCCACCTAAGTGCCTCGGAGCTATTATCTTAATGTGATGACAAAATATATTCTCTATCACCATGCCGTATGAGAACACACATTTTAATAGGCTTGTTTGTCCTTTGGCGAAATATCAGCGCTGTTATTTCAGTCATTGAGAAAGTACAGGCAGTTTTCAACAAAGTTCAAAAGTTTCTTTTTAAAAGGAAAAATCCCATTCTGAGACCTGAATATGTTAAGAACAGTTATCAAAGAACGAGATAACACAACGGAAAGTGTTAGATAATGGCTCGAGTGGATTTGTCAATGACATTTAAAGAAGCAAACAAAAACTCCATTCATAGAATTTAAAGGTCCGACCTACAAAAGTGCAAGAGGAAATCGAGTTTACTATGGGAAGGGCGGGCTGACGCTTATTGTCCGAGCCACTTCCACCTACGCCATCACTTCTTTGCTTGACCGCGCAACAGCTACAGCGCTCTCCTCCTGTGGTGTCTCAAAGGTCTCAGACACAACAATACCTCTGAAAAATAGCTCTTCCTCTGATTATTAAGGCAAGTGCTATGCATACCGGGAAATGCCCCACGGTGCACTCGCCACCTCTGTTCCAATGTTAATGTCTGGGCTGCTCCATATGCATAAAGCTGGAGGGGATCCAGATGTATTTTTAAACGCTTTAGCTTGGGTTGACCTTGAGTTTCTGTATCTTATTACAGCATCGCATTCATATACATTTCTTTTTTTCTACCATGCAGTTACAAAATCACCATCATGAGCTATCATATTTTATGCAGCTGAGGAAACAGGTTTATGTTACGCAAGCTCAGAAGTACACTGGAAAGAACTTCTACCTTGAAATTCCTATGAAAAGGGTCCTTTTGAGAAATGGTTCAGGGGTCATCTCACTTGTTTGGTGGGAAAAATTGAATTTTTTGAGTGTGTGTGTTTGATATTAGTCTTATTCTGGCTTTTCATGTCTCGGTCTGTTCCAAATCTTCTCTCTGTTTTCTATACATTCTGCAGTTGTCAACTCATTTTACAGCCCATTACAATCATGCCATTTTGTGGTTTGTATCATTACATTGCTTGCAATGAAGATATTACCAATTCCTTACCCCTGTCTCTACAATCAGCTCTTGTTTGTCTGAGTTTCACCAGCTCTGGTTGTGACTGGGAAATGTAGCAGTAAGTCAGCAGGGCTTGTAATTGTGGGACGTCGGCCAAGCGGGGTAAAAACCCCTGGTGGATCCTTCAGCAACACTGCACCCTGCAGGCTGATTAAGAACAGGGACAAGAAATGCAAAACAGCTAGAGATGCTATTGCTGTGAACTTTCCAGAGCAAACTCCAAGGGCCTGAAAGACAAATACTCTGACACATAACGTACTCAAAGCGACTGGGCTCAAGAGGAGAAAGTGTTGCCAACCCACTGACAGCGCAGAGGTCCAGACGCTTCAGAAATACAAATCGGGAACACTCACTCTGCAAACAAATTTTCATGCACGGACAAACACACACACTCATGCAATTCCACACAGCAATGCCATCACGCTGGGAGTGACTGCAGCGTTCCTGACCTCTGCCTTTCATCTCAGATCCAGTAACCAAACTGACTTTTCAACCCAGCCGCTTCGACAACAACAGGGCCTAACAAGCTTTGGCTGCCTCTTTTTATAAAACACAAAAAAACAAAAACTGTTACAACTATGTGACCTCCTTGAAGCTGCGTGTGAATAATCAAAAGATGTAATGGAGTCGGGAGCATGGATGTTTTCCTTTCTAAAACTACAAAGTGTGGAGATTCCTACCGTTAAAAGAGCAAAACAGACCTCATATGTGAGAGACGGGGAAAAAAAAACAACAAAAAAACACAGGCATCCCGAGCATCTTCATTCTTCTTCTGGTCGGCTTCCTAACACAATATCCCTTTCATTGATGCTATTTTGTGCTTTTTAGTACATCTAAAGGATGTGAGTAAGGCTTTCTGTTGTAAGGAGACTACAATATTGCTCTCAAGCCTCCTTTTTATAGAGATTTTGCTGAAATAATCCTTTTCAAAGGTAAAAGGGAGAGTTTAGAGTATGCCCTAAGGTTGTCAACTCAAAGGGGGTAAAGATTTTCTGTTTTGGAAACAGATGGGCTGTAACCCTTTCACACCTATTCGCCCACCGAGACCTTTACGCAGGCTCTGCTCTTAGAAATACAGCCAGTGTGTCCAATTTCTGTGTAATTCCTGGATCCGTTTGTTCTGCACATTTCACGCCAAGTGGGGAGGGGTTGCGGCCGTGACCTCCCGCCGTCCCATAACTCACAGGATGGGTTTGGGAGAAGAGGCAAGTACCCTCAGATGAAAGGCTAACAACAAAGAGATGTTTAGCATGACGCATGGCTGCCCAGTCTCAGCCTCCCCTTTCCCCAGAAAGGGGGGCGAGGAGTGACAACTAATGGGCTTGTGAAGTCTGTTTCTGCCATCAAGGTAAACGGCCTCATCCTGTGACAGCTAAGTGACAGTCTGTCGGCCAGGCTGGGCATACCGAGCACATCTCATTTATCACTTTCACTGATTTCACCTTACAGATTTGACAGACCTGGATGGAGTTGGGGCGAGGCCACTGTCAAACAAGCAGATGGGTACAAGCAAGACAACACACACATCAGTAGGGATCAACCCATGGGTTTTTCAGGGTCGATACTGATGATTGGCAATCAAGAAAGGCCGATAATCGATATTTGGAACTGATGTACACTGCAAGTAATGTTTTAACAGCATGAGACAGCAGAGAACCTGTCATTCATAACGGGACTTCTTCATTAATATGTAACTGAATATGTAAAATAGAAATAAGTGTGATTAAATTAGGATGCTCTCCTGCAGTGACATCTGCAGCTCTTCTCTATTTTCTTAATATTTCACTGTTCTATTACTTTTATTGAAAACTAAGATCCATATCTATATGCATTATTATTTATTGTTGTCCAGACTCTGTTTCATGGTAATCTGTGGCTGCTTTCTAATTTAGTTGCTAGCCGTTAGCGTAGCCTTAGCCACTGTGAGAGGAGCTCACTTCCTGGTTTGTTGCAACAGCTTGTGTTTCTTGTTCACTTTTTGCAGTTTCTACTTGAGAGACATTTAATTCATCAAAAATCGTCAATAATCAACAAATACTAATAATCAGAAACATGCCAAATATCGTCCATGCCAATAATCGGTCTACCCTTACACATCAGGTAAAAAACAAAGTGAAAGTAAAGAGTAAAACACTGACAGAAGGCAAAGCACATTAATCTGTCTTAAATATTCGAGGTAGAAGCCTTAAACATTCCCATTTTTCATCCACACAAGAGGCCTCTCAAAGACATGAATGATTCATCTCTCCAACTCCATTTGGACAGGAAGTGAAAACAAATGGAAGGAGGATCCCCCCAGAGAGCCCAGGGGTCTACGGCGAGGCTGGATGTACGACACCGAGAACACCGGGCTAAACCCACCGAGCTCCTCGTCTCGGCTGCAACAGGAGCCAGACTCTCCCTCTGGGCCACAGCTCTCCTCTTACTATCTATAAAAAGAGAAAAATATTCCTCACACATACACTGCTGTCCAGAACATTATTCACCAACCCAAGTCTGCGCTGTGAGACTTGTTTGCGGCGCAGGAGAGCTGGATGTTTTTGTTCGATTCCGATTAGAATTCAGCATTTCTGACGTTTCTGTGCCTGCAACCCAGCTACATTGCACAGACTTGCAGCTGCAAAATATATATATATATATATAACATAGAAATAACAAACAGTGTGACTATGAGTGAGGAAAAACTGATTTAAGTTCGAATGGATTTGTGGCACCTGGGCTACATTCGGTTGGTCTGCACAATGTCTGCTTTACAGCCATACTCTCCGCCTTCACCGGAGCAGCAGCCAAGAGCAGCAAAATAAATAAAGGTGTGAACAAGACTCTCCATTTCATTTTCATGACAACACACTGAGATAAAGCACAGGACTGCACTCCACATGATCCTTATAAAAACCTCCAAACACGTACAGCACAGCACACAGGAGAGACTAATCAAAAACAGAGCTTTGGGGGAAATATAAGGTGTAAAGTTATATGTAGGCAAGTAGAAAAGGGCTGTTTTGAGGTTTGCTCCATAACACAGTTGATCAGTTAGATTATAAGCTTCAAGTGGAGAAAACAATGTCATTAAGTAACTCCACAGCTGCTCAGCATGTTTCCTAACCAAACGAACTGATCTTATTTAGCTGATTTTCCAGCATCTTAAGTGAATTTATTCTGCTCCTGCCAAAACAGCAAGACTCACAACTCCTCACAACTTTCACGCTCCCTATAGGATGACACCAAGCTGCTGTTTTTCCCTCCTGTCATGTCATAATTTGTCTTTAGGAGGCGTCTCCAACATGTCGCCTTTTCAAAAACAATAGAAAAACAGTCCTTGTTTGAAGTTTTACCTCTGAAAATGTCAGAAGGAGAAAATATAAACTCACAACACTGCACAAAGTTTTAACAAAGTGGTGCCAATTTGTCTTGTTCTTATGGGTGCACCTTGTAATAATAGTAATAATAACAACAATCCATGCATAAAATCCAACACAAAGAGCTCAACACAAGCAAATAATCACAGTATTTATGATAAAACAATAAAAACAAGGAAAATGAAACAACACTTGAGGAAAAAGCAATCATAAAATGATGATTTCTTGGAATGCAATAACAGATTTAGAGCCTGTAAGAGCCTCAGGCAGACTGTCCAAGGGTTTTGGGTTGTAATTTACCAGGGCTGCCTCTCTGTAAAAATGACCATTCCCCCTAAAATCATTACTCATATTGCAATATCCGCCAAAATAATTGCAGAATGGTGTTTTGCATATCTTTCTACCACAGTCTTAACCATCTCAGACAGTTAGATGGAACAAGGCTGTTCAGTGTTTTACAAACCCCCAAAAATATTTTTAAATTAAGGTATCCAATGTAAATCATTTAAGATTGGGGTAATGTGGGTTTCCTTCCGTCTTTAAGAACACATGCTGCTGCATTCTGTGCGAGCTGTGACAAGTGACTAATAGCTTTCTATATTACAGACACCAGACAGATGAGGGTTACAGCACTCCAGGCTGCTGGAGATAAAAGCATATTAACTTTTCTGCATCTTCTTGAAAAAAAACTGTCAGACTCTGGCAATATTCTGCAAATGACAGAAGTTCACTTTAGTCACGTTTTCTGATGTGAAACTTAGGTCTGGGTCAATGATCACACCAAGGGTTGGACCTGTTCCTTGGTCTTAAGTACCAATAATTCTTGGTGTTCAAGCAATTTTAGGATTTCAGTTTTGTCCTGATTTAGCAGTAAGATTTTAATCCAGACTCTGGTCAGATATGCATGAAATCAAGTGAGCAACAGCAATGTAATCTTTGAGCTTGCAGACATACATAGCTGGGTATCATCTGCATATATGTAAACTGACGCTATTTCCAATAATGTTGCAGAGCCGTATCATATACAGACTGAAAAGAATTAGGAATAAGCCTTGCAGGCCAACAAATGTCAGATCTGTTTTGCTGGAAGAGGGGTGAGCATGACCTCAAAATGTTGTCAACCAATTGAGTAAGGCCGGGACCATTTAAGAACAATGCCAGAGAGAGCGACTGAGAGTTCAAGTCTGTAGCAGAATATTATGACGTATAGTGGTGAGTGCAGCACTGAGGTGTCTTACAGAGCAAGCACAGAGAGCTTTTTCTCATCAATGTTCATTCTGAGGTCATTTTCAACTTTGACTGTAGCATTTCTGTTCTGTGCTGGCCCACACAGTCCAACAGTCTTGTCACATAAGAAATCATTCAGTTGTTTAAAAACGTTTTCTAAACTCTTACTCAGAAAAAGTAGGTTGGAATACAGATACTTTTTTGGGGGCCTTTTTTAAGGTTAGAGTTTAACCCTCTGAACCCCAAGCATTTTCTGAGTGTTTTGGCTCCCACCACATTTTTTAGTTACAGTGGACTCACTTTTCATTGTGTGGAAGAGGACCAAAATCTAGCAAACCTGACAACACCACCTGGGGAGTCTCACCCCAGGAATTAATATATAAAACCTGGAGCACCACCTTCGTCATACACAGGTCACACAAGCTAATTAGCTGAAACAAGCCAGACATGGTTCAAAAGCAGAAAACGGTTAATATATTGAATAACTGATTGAATCCTGGATGGCTGGAAAAAAATAATGCAAAAGAATAAATCAAATCTATGAAAATGCACCAAAAGATTCATTACAATAATTTGATTAGGTTTAATTTTGTAAATCTTAAAAAATAAAAAATAAAAACCTTCAAGCACAACAAACTTGCAGTGGTAAGCTTGCTAGTTTTTTAATAGTTTTGCAGGAGTGTCACAACTTACCCACCACTTGTGAACTTATGGCAAAAGGTAAAACCAGGTAAAACCCAGACAGCGGCCGATAAAAGCCTTGACATAATGCTGTATTGCTATGCAGACTTGAGGGGGGTCAGCAGCATTCACATTACCCATTACCCATTATTAACCTTTTCATTGCAAACCTCAACCAAACAGACACAAGTACGATCAGGTAGGCAGGAGGCTCAAAGTCACAGAGAGGAGGCCATACGGCAAACAGCAGGCAGAGACAGAAGGCAGCCATGATGCCACAGGTGCTTTAAATTCCCTCATTTAGAGGATGGGCCATGGAAGGAGTCGACCCAGTTCTATGGTGGTGTGTTTAACAGCTATCTGGGAATATCAGATTCACCAAAACACAAGTGTTCCTGCCACAACTGCAATATAAAGTCCTGCACCTCTATGGAAACAGCACAATGGCTAAAAGTAGGAAGCACTCTTCTGTGCAGTATGAAAAAGTTATAACTTATAAAAAGGAAAGCTCATTTTTTTCAATACTGGAAAAATGGTGTAGGCATTTAACTACTTACTATTCATTTGTTTCCATACTTGTGTCCTATCTGCTCTGTGAAAAGTCTGATGGGTGCAACTGAGTCACTATCGGCTTCATGGTTGAAGAAAGAAGTGCAGAATTTGGTGTTTTTCACACAGTTGAGTTGGTATACAATAGTTCCTCTTGGCAAATTTTTAAACGAGACATTTAGAATAAAGTGGTTTTTGTAGAATATGATGGTTTCAAGCTTGTGTTTGGTTAATTTTTCTGACATTTTCTACACAGTCAAACATGATTAGTTCAAGGACTGTTGGAAAGTTGAATAAATTTGATTGACTCTTTCTTGTTATTGTGTTTTTCTGGCACTGATAAATGGTGTCACTTTGGCTGTTTTTAAAAAAGATAACAGGCTTTTCAACACCAGCGGGGAGGCTTTGGGGTTGAGATGGTTAAATAAATCAATTTAAAAGCAGTAGGAAAAGTGCCTGTGATTGACAAGTGATTAATTATTGTTGAAACTTCCCCTGCAAAACAGTTAAAAGCACATTTTTAAAATGGGATCATGAGCACAGGTAGAGGATTCAAACTCATAGACATCATTTTTAAAAATCCCTAAGTGCATTGATGTGGAAAGACAAGGTGTGTGATACATTGAAATATTAAGTCAATTGTTCAACCTTTTCTTTATAATAATTATTCTGATGGATGCAATCGCATCCCTAAAATATCATGTGGACTACAGTTATAGTAATGTGTTGGCAAAATGTCCCATCTACCTTTTATGTAATAAAGACTGTGCTGTATTTCAACAATGACCCACTGCAGAACAGAGACCAGCTCCTTCCTCTGGGCATCAACAACACCCCTCCTCCCACAAAAACTCACTGACCCAAACCCATTTTTTCCAGTCTAAGAGAAATGTCAACTCCAGACCTAGAACTCGTCTCTTTGAAGGGAACATAGCAGCCAAATATAGCCTGGTAGCCTCTACGGCTCCCGACATACATCAGGCTCTCCGGGTTCTGCTAACAGTGGTTAATTTTGGCAGGCTTCCATGTAGTCACTTACTATTAAACATCATAACTATACAAAGGAAATTATAACCAAGCAGTGGAGTGTACACTGTTGCCTGGTAACCTAATGCCATGTTGGGGGATTCATCTTGTTATGGAACAGAAAACACTTACAGCCAGAGCCAATAATAGATCCTGAACCACACAAAAAATAGTTTAAGGGTGTCAACAAGCATGGCCAACGTGAAGCTGAGAAACATATCATGAGGGAAGTATGTTTAAGAAAACAAATCTCACTTCTTAGTGTGAAATGATGGATAGAATGAGAGCTAATTTCCAAGTGTGAAATGCAGCTAAAGAAGAAATTATGCTGACTGGTACTGCATGCTAATTACCAAGACTGATTTTAAGCCTTTTGGATCTTACAGAATTACAGAAATTGCCCCCCTGCATAGAAATATGTGAATGTGAAAGAGTTTTACATAGCAAGACACAGACCTGCAAAGCACAGGACTTAGCAATGCTTCATGCTCGTGGTTTAATATTGTTTTTATGCATCTGGCAGGAGAGCATTACAATAAGACTAGACATCCTAATTGCAGCAGAGGATGCACAACAGACTATAATATATTATGAGCCTCTGTGTTGTGTTATGAGTGTTTCGGGAATCACATATTAACCTGTACAGTAATTGCTTTGTTCATACAAATTAATTCATCGTGCCCTATTATGAGCTTTGGGACTCTTGTTAAAGTCCATCTTTGGTCATTGATTTAGCCCCTGAAAACTCATCCCTGTGTAGTAAAATCACATATTTTTAAGTTTTTTCCCAGGAAGGGATTATGAAAATAATGCCTTCCTGCCTAAAAATGGCTCGAATGTAACTCTACATTGCTGCTTCCTTCAGAATGTGATGTTCTATAAAGATCCTGACTCTTTCTCTATCAACTTTTTTCCACTTGGTGCAGCTCAAGAACACAAGCTTACCTATAACTCTGCTCAAACACTGTAAAACTACTACACAGTGGCAGCTCGGAATATTGAAGTAATTCAGGCATACACATTTGAACCAGAAACTGATTGCGAGGACAATTACTAAGCCGCTTGCTGCATGAACTTGCAGCCTGTTTGAGGGTGGCCTTAACCTTTAAGCATGTTCCAACCACGCTGATAGAAGTGCATTACAGCAGTTTGCTGGAAATAATAGTATGTATTAACTTTTCTGCTTCTGTTTGGGAGAAAATTTGTCTGACTCAGTCATTATTCTGCAAATGACAGGAAAGTTTAGACGTGTTTTCTCATATGATAATAAAAATGTATCCCAAAATAAGACCAAGGATTTGATCTGTTTATTGGTCTTTAGTGCAATAGCTAGGAGTTCAGTTTTGTCCTGACTTAGCTGTAAGATTTTCATTAAGACTTGTCAGATTTGCATGAAATTAATCATTGGCAATAATAATCTAAACATTTGAGCTTAGAGATGCATAGCTGGGTATCATCTGCATATATAGAAATTGTATAGAAATTTGTAATAATGTTTCAGAGTGGTAACATATACAGACTGAAAAGAATTGTGAATGAGCATTGCAGGCGAACATATGTCTGATTTATTGTATAGGAGATGGGGTCAGCATGGCCACAAAATATTGTTGACCAGCTGAGTAAGGCCTGAACCCTTTAAGAACCTTGACAGTAAGGGCCCCTGTACAACCTCTTTCAAGGCCATTTTCAGGGGAGAAAAATACTTCTAAGCAGCCCTGAAAATTACTGTCTCTACACTGATTGGTTAAACTCGAAAGAAGACAAATGCTGATTGAAAGAAGACAAATGCTGATTGTCTATTATCTTGGTGTCCTCAGTAAGTAGCAGTCTTCTCCTCTCTAACATTGCCAATAACAAAATTCGTCATACAGGCTAATACAACAAACCTCCATTGCTCTATTTCCTATGTGCTCATGGAACAGTGGTTTTGTCCTGTAACTACTATTTTTCATTGTTCTTAAAGCATTTAGAGTTACCATTGCAGTCAAAGCTGTTGTATCCTACACCGCAATGGAAACAGAATGCCTGAAAAGTAAGATAACCTGTTCCTAATTCCTGCACTGGAAAGCCACCTGTTGATACAGAAAACACTAACCTCAAGCTTTCTTAGGTTTGCTAAATATTAAATTCTGATTCCCTGTTTCTAATACTATCATCAGCACCATGCAGCTTTAAAATGGTAATGCTCAGCCATAACACTGAATGCGTATTTGGTTTCTGATGTGTCTTCTAGCAAATAAAAACCACCACATTGACAACAAGGTAATTTTCAGTGGAGGGTTGTCTTAAACTTGCATAATGTCTCTCATAACCTTCATGATTTCTGTGAACTAAAGGAAATTATGAAGTCATTAAAACATAAACCATCTGTTATAAAATACATCATCTAAGGGGCTGTAGGCTATGAATAACTGATTGGTACAACATAACAGCCTCTTTATTATAATTACTGCAATACTGAATAAATTAGAGCTTTGTGCTTCTTACTTATAATGGCCATAACCTCACCTCACAAAGCTCAGTAAAGCTCGTTAGTGCTTTAAATGTATTATAGACAAATAAATATGGATTTTTCTATTTAAAAATCCAATTGTCAGCATGAAACACTGTGCATTATAATTGCATTATGACATTTTTGTGATAAACGTCAAATAAAATTGAACTGAATTGTTTAATTTTGGGGATGACAAAAAATCTATTGAGGTTCTTAATCTCTTAATTAAACACACCACCTTGCTTCGTTCCTACAAACCTCGAGGCTCTGGCTTTTTTTCCCGGCGAGTGAAGCAGCAGCACCGACATTTTCAAAGGTGACTCCGCTATCAACTAATAATTAAATTCCATTGTGTGCTGAAAACTGAGACAAAGATCCTTCACAAAGCAAATATCCTACCTCTACTCTCCCCACTGTATTCTAGCTGTGTACTGGATGTTCTAATGTATTGTTACACTGGCACAACTGTACACAGACACTCATGTGCACACCCACACACACACACTGGCTCACAATTGTGTTTTTCCTACAATCCCTTTGTGCCCAATTGAGGCAGAAGATTGGCTCAATCATTTTGTCATGTCATACTTTTCGTCACCCAGCACAAAACACCACAGCATCCTCTTTTTTCTCTCTATTGGAACTGTAATTTCTGCGTGACATGAAGGCTGCCTTCACACTGTCACGGTCAGTCAAGGATGGCACTCAAACACAGGAAATAAATCCACAGTGACAAAGCGTAATTCATCACTTTCATCACTTCAGTTGTGAAAAAAAGGAGGAGAAAAAAAAGAAAAGGCATTGTATTCCCTCCACTTTGACAAACAAGCTCACTCCCACTTCTTATGTCATCTCTGCTCGTAGCTGACAGATTATTTCACAGTGTGTACAGAATATTTTTACTGATACAAATCTGCCAGACGCCAACTTTAGGACAATAATAATAATCCACTATAGTTAACATGCATTACACAGCGGGGATGTCATGCTGCATGCTGCTTTTGTGAAAGCTTCTTGCCAGTTGAATAGCTGAACATGGTAAGTTATCAGGTCCAGTGAATAATTCACAGATGCCTGCCAAAATTTGTTCTATCGAAAACATTTTGTCTCATTAACACATTCATTGGTACTATGAAATTATGTGTTAGGCTAAGTGTAAGGTGCTGTTAAAATGACTTTCTCTCCCTGACACTGCTCAGATGGTACCTGCCCCCTCAAGCCATCTGAGCAGTGTAGACATCTGTGAGCATTAACCTGCCAAGAACAAGTCTAATGTAAAATTATCATAAATATTCAGAAATGGAAAGACGGCTGAAGGGTCATTTGGACTGGCTGTGAAAGGCTTTCATGTCAAGTATGAGCCATGTTTTTCTTCTGTCACTGTCTAAGTGAAAATGTCGTGTGTACACTGCAGGGCCTGTGGTTTCTGTGTTTTCCTATTACCTTGCTCGGAGAAGATTGAAATGCTGTCACCGCATGACACCTGTGGAAAGAGCACAGCTCAGCAAAGCCATCATAGAAAAAGAGCCATTTCAAATACACCACATCTGAGAAAAGTTTTTGTTGGAGTTACAAGGCGAACAGCAAAAAACAAACCAAGGACAAAACAAACTCAACGTAACCTCTTTACAACATCTGCACTCATTAGTTACTGGCATCTAAACAGATACGACAGAAAAAAAAAAAACATGCTGCTTACTTTTGATTCTGCTCCAGCATGTTCATCTGCCACATGTGTTGCAGTCTTGGTTCTCCAGTATCTGTAAAAAAAAATAAAATATGCAGGATTCAGAGATGTATTTTTCACATAAACAGTTCAGCAAGCTGTGAAATGTTTACATCCACAAATATTGCACATTGCATATACATTAAAACTGAGAAAAATATATAAGATTTCTCAGCATAGAAACACTTTATAAAGCAAATTTTGGCAAAAGTATCAAATAAAAACAAAAGAGCAAAAGGTAAAAGCATGTGCAATGAATTAAACATTAAAATGTATAAAAAGAATAAAGATAGAAACACATTATCTAACCAGATAGTTCCTCTAGATTAGTACATTTTTCTCACATATTTTTTCTTTTGCAATAAAGCATTTACAGTATATTGTGTGGTGAGCAAATTATCGGAATACATCTTCCTCTACTGTAATGTAATATAGTGCAGCTCTGAGAATTATGCAAGTAGACAATACTGTGCTGAGACAAGTATTTGTGGCTGTAATTAGGAGACTTATGGTTGCTGTTTACAGTCCCAGGACAGTTGTGTTCGCTTCATTTTCTGACTTAAAAGCTATATTTAAATTTTAGTCTATTTAATTCATTGGTATTTCGTGACTAAAGGCCAAAGGTGTAGATTTCAGGGGAGATAAGCAAGCAGTTCTGATCAACCAGGAAATGTTATTTACTGATTTTGCAGCAATTCGAAGATGTTACATATTGTCCCTTAAAACTGCACATGCTTTTATTAGTTAAAATGTGTATGATTTCAGTTTAAGGGAGGATTTAGTTGAAACTCAGACTTTCACGGGCCCAATTACAGCACTTATTCCAACAAAAAAAATAAATTCATGTCACATTTTCAACTTTCCGACGACCCATAAATGTGTCATGTTAGACAAACCTTTACACCTGGAAAAATGGTCAAAAAATACCTTAAAATCACATTATACTGTTGAGAATACATGATTCACTCAGCTGCAACTGTGCAGCAGTCATGTGACAAACATTCAGAGATTCCAGATGAACTGCAGGCAGTGTATACACAGAGCAGAGAGAACACGATAAGAGAGACTGAAAGGAAAATGAAACATACTTTATCAACAAAATAAATGCAACACGGCTTAGAAACACACAGAGGAGCAAGTCATCAGCAAACTGTTGGAGGATACATTGAGCATGGTGAAACGTCTGTCTTGAGTTGATAAGCAGAGTAGAGTGAAAAACTGCAGAGTTTGTAAAGGCTGTAAAAATGTAAACAAGCCTAGTCAAAAAGCCTGATGATGCCTTAAGTGCATGACTTATGTTTTTCGACCCAAAATACTGCTTTCAGTACAAGTAATCAAAGCTTTAACAGTTTGTTTTTCCCAAAATACTACTTTCTATCTACACTGATCAGGCATAACATTATGACGACCTGCCTAATATTGTGTTGGTTCCCCTTGTGTGCTCAAAAATGCTCTGAACCATTGGGCATGGACAAGAGGACCTCTCAGGGTGTCCTATGGGGTCTGGAACCAGGATGTTGGCACTGGATCCTTTGGGTACTCTGGCTTGTGCAGTGGGGCCTCTGTCAATCAAACTTGTTCCACTGCATCCTGTTGATGCTTGATCAAAATGGGGTGTAGGAAGTTTGGAGGTCAAATCAACATGTTGGGCCATTGTCATGTTCCTCAACATGTTCCTGATTGGTTGATGTTGTTGCCATGTGGTGGGATGCATTTTCCTGCGGGGGTAGGCCAGTGACATTTGGGATTTCCATTTGAATGAGGGAGCGTGCTTGTTGTGGGACATGTTTATTTGGGTGTCTAAGTCTCATTAACATGGATGCCAAAATCCAAGGTTTTCCAGCAGAACACCACATAGTAGCAATATGATCAATGTTATTCATTTCACCTGTCAGTGGTCATAATGTTGTAGCTGATCAGTGTAAGTACTTACAGATTTAAAGTTTTTTTCCCCCACCCAAATCATGCTTGCTAACAAATGAGCTAGAATTTTAAAGTTTTTTTTCGAACCCAAAACTGTACATAGGTCTTTTTCTGCCATTGTCTGTGGTCTGAAAAGGCTAGATGCCCTTTGGAGCGATAAGTGGTTGTCATGTTATCTGCCCCCGACCCCCGACAAAAAGACTTTGGTTGAGAAATGGGCAGCCTCCTCTCCTGCAAACACATGCCACTTGCAGCAGGATAACTTATCTCAATGAACTTAAAATGATTTATAATGCACAGAGCTGCAGGACTTGAAAAATGAGGCCACAGTGAGTAAAAATTAAACTGCTTGTGGTTTACTGTGTTGTTTCCCCCCTTTAAATGTTCAGATACATGCTTAGGGGGCTGATGCCGTCTGATTAATTAGCCGGTTTTTCATTAAGTACTTTCACACTTTAGTTTGATGAGCTCATACATTCGCAAGCAGGACTATTTATATCTGGCTGCCTGCACTACAATACCCCACATGCTAATAACAGTTTGTGAAACCAGTGTTGATGAGGTCAGTGTTAGTTAAAATAAAAAAAAACATCAGCAGCTCTGTGGTGGCGTGAAGAATGTCACCACTTAACCGGCCCACTTTTCCTGGCGGACTCACAATCGATTAGAAAAAAAACGACCACCTGTGACCGCAGAACCAAGCGCATGTTGAAATATTAATGCGCTGACCTCACCGTGTAGTTCAAGCTCAGTGTTCTTACATAATTTAAATATTAATTAACCCCATGTAGAAGTCGCAGTAATAAATATACATATATGTATATATGTGTGTGCGTGTTTTATGTGAAGCAGTATATTTTCTGCACAAACGCATCCAAATAGAAGCGTCACCGTCTACTTAAAGGTGGAGGGCGTTTGGGATGCGAATAATGTCTGTAGCGCTTTGAGGACAGAGCTATAAATAGCCTTACTTGCTCGAAAGAGGGAGGAGGAGGTGGAGGTGGAGGAGGAGGAGGAGGGGACGATATAAAATCCCAGCCAAGGTAGTGTCACACCGTCTGCTCCACTGTCCTCTGACGGGGGAGACGAGGGCAGCTCCGGCCGCTGAGTGTCCTCAGCAGGTGCGCAGCAAGTTCATCAATCATCTCCTTGTGCGCAGACAGAACCCGAGGCAGGGCTGCTGAGGACTTTTACTGCTGCTGCACCATGCAATCTGCACTCAGATGACTGCAAATATCTGGCTTTAAACTCTCCTCTTCGTGTTTAACTATGAGGCTACTATCAGAATTTTAAACGCATATAATATACTACATCAAAGCACCGGAAGTTATAAGATAATAGGGGATGCTTATTGCAAAAAAGGCATCATTTTCTTGTCATTGCATAACCCCAAAATTCCAAATGTGCATGTTTTGACAGCTGCATGTACTTTGCAATGATGCACCTCCCTATAAATAGCACCTGTAACGTCCATAAAGTGCACAAACAGGATCATTAAAATGGAAACAGTGCCACCTGCTGGCCCGCAGCCTAGACTGAGTTTCACAATCATGCAATAAATTTGAATCTTGCATGCCCAGTTGTTGCAACGACACAAGCTGTCAAAGAGAAATTGTATGTCACTGCATTTTTACTTTAGAGTCAAGAAGGAACAACAGGAAGCTGCACCTTCCACTTGTGCACATTCCCACTCTTCTGGTTTGACAAGTGGTGAGAATGTAAAAAAATAACAAAACAGAGATGCTTTTATCTCCGCCAGGAACAATGCCTGACTGATTATGTGATTAGCAGAGATTATATGCAGATTTGTCATCGTCATAAATCTACAGCTGTCGGTGGACTCACATTTTTATTTGTCACTTCAAAGCATTCTTCAGTACCTCTCCTTAGTTTACTGTTGGGCCCGGTGGACAAATGTCTTCCCTTTCTTAGGGGAAGAACAAAGCACCGATTATCTGTTTTCACCTGTTTCCTACATTACTGCTCAGCTAATGGGTTTAAGAGACACCCAGTTTGGTCTTGTTCAAAATTTGAACTTTGCCTTTTTTTGTATTTAGGCCTTAGATAGTATATGACAACAACTTGTTAATAGTGTGACCTTTGCCTCTACATGAGCGCTCCGGGAGCAGTGGTGGGAATCTGAGAGCTGAAACTCTCCTGCCACTGTCCTGCAGCAGCTGGGACTGACCCAGTGGGTGACACTGGCTTTCATCCCCGGATCCTGAGCGCCCAGCTGTGCACTATCTCTCATCCTGACATCCAGACGGACGGGGGCACAGCTAAAACACCAGCGCATCTGAAGGCGTGATCCTGCACGGACGTCACCGTGAACATCTCATCCCCGTGCAGGACCCCACAGCTGGCATCTGGACACTAAACACCGTGGCATTTCTCAGCAAGATGTTCAGACAGGAATGTTGTGAGATTTGTAGGCTTTGCAAGTGTGCAAACATCTAATTGTCAGAATATTAGACCTGTAGGACATATAAGTGTTCTTATGTAACTGTATTCTTGCTTTATTCTGTATTATAGGGTTAGGGTTAGGGTTAGACTATGCAATCAGATTGCATAGTGCAACAGCAGTTACAGTGAGGACAGCCATTTCTTTGTCTCTAAATGTGGTGTGCATTTCTGACTGGTTTGGTTAAAAAAAATAGATAAAATTAGATATAAATTTATTAGAATTGCATAGTTTTAGTACTAAGACAAAAAAAATGCATTTTAACATCTAACCAGAAGTGCAAAAGCAGCAGTAAATGCATTATATACAGTATGTTCATCCACAGCATTGAACAAAATGTCGTGAACACACTATGTATATGAATACAATAAAACGTATATATATATACTTATATATATATAGGGATAAATTGAGTATGAACAGTATAAACACTATGGATCGTACATATGTTTGTAGTAGTATTACTTGCAAGTCCAGTATGTAACTTTTTATTCAGATCGTATACAGTGCATACAATAAGTGCATACCCTGTAACAAAGTACTGCAAAATCACTGTCAAATTGTAACAGTAGTGTTCCGTTTTTCCAATATACAAGTAAATATTACAAAATCTAATGCTTTTTTTGGAGGCAAAAATAAGAATGACCATTAACAGCAGGCCACTGTCAAAACTGGTGGTGTAAACTGACCAAATAGGTTTTTGCTTAACAGCACACAAAGCACCGTTTAGACTAACGACTCGATTTTGACAGCTAAGAATATTATTGCTAACTTTGTACTGATGCCTTTATGAAGATTTTCTTTAATTGTTTATCCTTGGATTATGTATTTAACAGACTACTACACCTGTCTTGGATTTTTTAATTGATATGTGCATTTTTGAATGTTTTTGCATAATCAAGATTAAAAACAACGTTATGTCTGATATATGTCAGCAATTCATAGATTTTAAAAGTAGAAAGTGCTGTACTTTACAGGTAGCTAAAGGTATTGGTAATGTTGATTGCAGTGGTAACACTACAAATACATTATAATATTGGAAAGTGTGTCACAGTATTCAACAGTAAACTTCATATTCTACTGTAGTGTAGTGTAATCTATTATAAAACGACTAATTAACTCTTAACACTGTGAAAATACAGGAAAATCCTAGTAACCACAGCTGCTAGTATTTTATCATAGTATATTATATATTCCCTTCTCTTCCTATTAAATATAAGGTTATATTATTATATATTTTTGTCTCTCTCTTGCTCTCCCCCTCAAATATACACACTAAGAATCCTGTAAACATCTTTAAAGCGGGGTGGGAACAGGGGAGGTATGTGGCGTGTAAGCATCTGTTTTCTTCATTTATGCATTTACTCCACTGTTTCTTCTCCTCCTAAATTCATTTGTGGGAAACCCTTTTCCATCACAGCCTCCCCGGTGAGAAAATATTTCTGCTGGGGTTACTGTGGCCTTTGGGGGGGCTTAGAGACAGATCCAGGAGGATTACTATCCCCACCCTCCCCCCACAGCAAAGGTGACCAGCCTGTACCCAAAATCATCCACATAGCTGCCACAGCCTGTTCCCTCTCCCCACTGCACTGAAACGTGACACTGCCCTGAGAAGTTGGTGAACATAACCCACATTCTTTCACAAGAGCCCTGCTGCCTCCCTCACTCACTAACTGTACTAATTTGTCAAACAGTTTTGTTTTTTTTTTACCTCCTCATAATCTCATAATGGCACAGGTGCCACTTGAGCGAATGGTAATCACTGGGAGAGTTCACTTCTGCACCTTGCATGGAGGCTTAAGAGTGGTAGCTGCCAGGATGGTGAATAAGTAACAGTAAATGATTACAGCTAACAGGTTTCTGTGGTGAAGACTGTCAGAGGTAGTAGCTGTATTAATGTTTTACTGCTATAGCACATTTTGTTCCTGTTTTACAGAACTGTTAAAGCTGAATAGGTTACAGTGCAAGCATCAAATGACTAGAAGTGCCACGATAAGACGTGACTGTACAGCGCTCGTAATCTGTAGCTGCAGTTCTTCCATTTCTGGACTGCTATGTGCTCTGTGAACTATAGCATTTACATGTACCAAGTCTGTGTCAGAACCACTCAGTCACTGAGGACACCACAAACAGACAGTTTTGTGCCCCAGTCTTTTGGCCCTCATCCATAATGTCATTCCTGCCTGTCTCGTCTCTGGTACTTTCACTGGACAGAGGAAATTACTGTCCCACATCATCAGCTGTTGTGGCGGGAACATTCCATGAATGATTCAAACATTCAAGAACAGGCTCACTTATTCTCAGTATTATTAATGCATACTTCTCTCCGTGTGAATTTTGTGTGAAAAGAAATTTGTTCATAATCTTGTCTATTTCTCAACAGGGCTGAACACTTAATCAAAATGCTATCATATAAATCCATCCATCCATCCATCCATCCACCCATCCACCCATTATCTTTACACCACTTAATCCTCTGTAGGGTCGTGGGGGGCGCTGGGGCCTATCCCAGCCGACTTGGGTGAAGGCAGGGGACACCACAGGTCATCAGGATCATATATATTATATTATCAAATATCAGCTAGACATTTTAAATAAAAATGTGTCAAAATATACCAGTATAAATAATGCACTGTGGTGCAACAGAGATGGGAACATGCTCATTTGGTTTGAAAAAACAAAAAGCTTGACATCATTTTCATGTTTGTTTTCGTGGAAAATAAATGCAAAAATTACCATTCCCACTAAAATTGTGATTTATATTGCAAAAATTTCTATTTAGAATAAATGTTACACATCACTTCTGACCCAGAGTTTACACTTGTGTGTCACTGGTTTTACAAACCTCTGCTGTCCTCCTGGAGTGACAGTCTTTTAATGGCATCTCATTACAGGCTAAATCTATTACAAGGTGAACATTTGACTCAGGCAGGACTTTAAAAAAAATTATATCCCAATCAAATAACAATATCCGACAGAGAAATTGCAATATTTTCCCTAAAATCGTTCAGCTGTAGTTCTAGAATTAAGAAAATATTTGCTCAAAGTTGTCTACCTTAATGCAAATTATTACAAATTTTATCACATGGAAGTCTACGAAAGGTTGCATGAATCACAAATCAAAAATCCCCTAATATTTCCCTTGTGTCTGGCAAATAGTGAATGCATCACACTGATGCACAGATATCCAAAGCCTGCTTGTAGTTGAGGAGAAAGTCACTAGAGGGCCATATTTCACCACATTTTGCTTTCTGGATACAAACGCTGCATTTAGAACCCACTAATCTGTGAGTTACAGAAAAGTCTGTCAGCTTTTGTTATCTACACAAAAATTCACAGCTGCGTCAAGTAATCAATCAATGCATTTATTAATTATATCATATCTTTTTTTGTTAGCATGGACACCTTATTCAAGATAGGTGATTCAAGACTGTCTCCTTATCCTTGGAGAATAGCTTGCTGTTGTAAACTTTAGGGCTGTAACTAACAATTATTTTCATTGTTGATTTATCGAATATTTTCTCAGTTAATGGATTAGTTGCTTTGTCTATAAAATGTCATAAAATTATGATATATGTTAATTAGTGTTTCCCAAAGCCCAAGATGCCAAAGATAAACCAAAGATACTCACTTTACTCTCACAGTGGAAGAAAGACACCAGAAGATATTCACATTTAAGAAGCTGGAATCAAAGAATTTCCACTCTTTTCTGAAAGAAAATTGCAACTCCAGTCAGCCTGACCCTCAGTGGCATCCTTTGACTTGTGTCCAGTGCTAACATGGGTCTCGCATTTGTGCAAATTCAAGATGAGTCACAGTGCCTAAATAGAATAATAATCAGCTGTTACTAAAACAAGCCAAGTGAGCCATGCAGCTCGATTTATTTATTCAAGGGAGAGCAGCATGGGCACACTATGACGTGAATTATTGCTTCCCTTGTATTAGAGCACACATGAGAGTAATAGCAACTATATAAAGAAAAACATTTGTCTCAAAAGTGTCAACAAAAGGAATGAGCAACACTGAATGTTTTTTTACACTTGGGGTAAATACTAGGAGAAAATATTTTATTGTTTTTTTATATCAATGACAGTGGTTTATGAGAAATGAGTAACTTTGCTTGCTTTTAAGTGACTTTACTGTTGACTCATGCTGTGTTATGGTTACAATAAACAGAGCTGCCATTTACAAAACTGGAAATCATTTCCAGAAAATTATAATTAAATATTATAAACTAGTTCTGCTGTGTATTTTAGACTGGTTTATAATATAATATAATATAATATAATATAATATAATATAATATAATATAATATAATATAATATAATATAATTTTTTGAATGACTAAAAATGAAACGAAAATAAAATAAAAAATAATTATTTACCAGCATATAACTTTTTATGTAGAGTATAAGCTATACAGTAAATACCACAGATTCATATTTTCATACACATATATCTTTATGTCTTTGTCTCGTTGGATAAATAGTTAAAATTAATTTGTTATTAAAAAAAAATGAACTTACCACATCACCGTAGACAGCAATGCAATATTAAACACCGTCGTCTGTCACAGTCGCAGTTAGCAACAGCCAATTGCTAACAGGCTTACTGTTACGTAGAGCGCGTTTGGCCAATCGAATCGCATCTTCTTGGGGGGTGAAATATGGTGGCGGCAATGTTATGGAGTTTCCGCTACTCCTCTGCTTTCATGCCATCAGGTTAGGAAGCTAGCAAGAGAGCTAAGCTAGAGTCACGCTAGGCCTCCAGCGGACCAGCGGGAGAGCTTCCACCGAGATCAAACACTTGTTATTCGGAAGGAGACGAATATCCCCGTATGAATCTGCATGAGAACAGTTAAAATCCCAGAAATATGGTGGTTCTCAAAATTCGAGACCAGGTAAGTGGCCGTTGAGTCAAAAGCTGGCACAAGTTTAAGCTGGCTAACGTTAGCTAGCAGCCCCGATTTCACCATTCGCCAACGGCATGTAATTCGAGTCTTTCCAGCTCTTCTCTGAAACGGAAGCGATTCATAAAGCTGAAAATTAAATTGCCAGTCGTGAGGTGAAAGCTGGGTGAAGTACAGCTGGTCGAATCTCATTTGGAGTCTTGTTTTGTGGCATCACGTTTACACTCGGACACAAGCGGCTGTTGAGTTGTAACGAGCTAATGATACTGTGTTTATCTCCAGCAATTAGCCAGAGCCTGCATGGAAATTCTACTAGCATTTGGAAAGTGACTAGTTAGCATATTGTGGTGAAACGACACTAAACTGGGCTTCGGTGGCCGCTTGCAGGGGATTCTGTGATTTACCAATGGCTTCTAAATCTCTTTAATGTGGTGCCATAAGAGCCAGAGCGATCTGTTGATTGTGACATTACTGACAAGTTGTGACATATTTGTATGCTAGCAAGGTTTGTGTCAGCTACAAGATGAGATAATGTGTAAACACTTAAATATTGATACAGCTTTCATGCACTGATTTATCTGATTAAATATTTACTGTAGTTTTAATACCACCAGGGCTTATTGTAATATGGGCTTAGGGCACTGGGAGTGGGTACCTCTCAGAAGCTTTGTAATTATTATTACGTTCTTTGTCATATTCATTTTTTACAGCAAGTTTATAACTCTTAAGTCCTTGATCACAAGCCTTTGCAGTGTGTCTCCAAGTAAATAGTGCAAAAACTACTATTCCTCCAAGTAATAATAATGGAAAACACAAGATAATACTCACATAAACAGAACTAAACACAAAGGCTGCTCATAGGGAATCCTTGGACTTGTTGAGTTTTCAAGTATATTGTAGTTGAGTCATAAATTAGCAGGATAATCTCCATAGTTAATCATCATGTTGGGTCTTATCCTTAAGATATAAATTAGTCTGATTAATTGCCATAATTGATGAAACTGTTGGGTCCCAATCCTTTTATGTATTATAGTCAGGTAAAGCTATATTTTGTATAGTCTTTTATGAGGTTTTAGTCTTTTATATTTAAACTGCTCCATGAAATTCACACCAAAAACACTGCAGGGTTCTAAACTTAATATTCAAACTTGTTAGGCTATTTCGTCAGTCCTGTTTTTCTACTGCAAGGCACTTTGGCTTAATTTACATGTGCTATAAAAATAACAGTAGCCAGACTTGACTTGAATGCTTCCTGTTACCCATCTACTAAGTAGTTTTGGTAAATGCGGGTAAATTGCTGTGTAATGCTTTTATTAAATGTATGAGGTAACATCCGATGTGACAGCATTACACGTGCCCCTCTTAATATATTGAACACTTGACACCTACTTGCGAAAACGAGAATAGCTGCCCGTTATCGTTTAAGGACTTTGTTTTTGCACATGCCTGCTATTCTTGTCACATATGTATGTGCATGTGTCTCTTATTGTCTGTGTGCTTGAATGATCGTGTGCCTGGGCTCCTGTGTGAGCCGCTGGAGTTGCCAAAGAGCTGTCTCCATGGTGATTGTATTAACTAGCCTGGCTTGTATGAAGAGAGGAGGTGCACAGTCGAGCAGCTGAGAGAGAGGAAGCATAGAAAATCTCCTACACCACTCATGCAGGACTGGAGAAGTGAAAACAACGAAACGCAGATCTGTCCTTCCTTCTTCATTGTAATGGAAATACAGAAATCGTTAGTGTAAGGAGGACAACTGCCGGCTTGTTAGCCTGAATTTATCCCCAGTGACTTCATTGTGCCTTTCAAGCATTCATGGACATAATAACTAAATGAGAGGACTGTCCTGTGTTTCTAAAAAGCGACTGTACGCTGCTTTATCCCTGGATGGCAACGGTAGTTTTTATCTTGCTTTTTGTAAATACTTGCTGATCGTCAATCCAACAGCTGAAATGCATTATGTTGCTCTAACTTATACAATTTCAATATACTTCAAGGGGAATAATCTCACCCGTGCCACCCTTTGTGTCTTAAAACTACAGTTTTATTATCCATTGCAAATTCATAAATAAAGAAGTAAACAGCTGTGCTTATTATATTTTGCTTCTGGGTTTGTTCAAGCCCAGAGTTGCGTGCAATAAACTTAACTTTATTGTGAGAAAAGCATACAGCACAAAGTATTTCTGTCAGCTCAAGGTGAAAGTGCTGAGTTCTATGTTCAGCTTTTCTCAAGCTTAGATGAGTGGTGGTGTGAGTCACTGAAACATACTGGGAAGTATAACAAAAAAAACAAGTAGGGCCCAAATAGTTCGATTTACTTTGTAAAGATGTGGCGCAAGCTATGCCATATAAACTAGCTGCCTTTTGTATTACAAACTGCATGGTCGCACATTAGCTAATTGGCTAGCTGGGCTGCCTGGTGGGTTAAATGAGGGGTGAAGTCTTAATGAATAAATGCGCCCTGCATGCTACATCATTCTGACTGTATGAAGGAAGAAATCAGATTGTGGAAAAGATTGTATGCAAAAATATGGACTGTTTTCATCTTTAAAAATGTGGTCAGTGTTTATATTTCCACCTAAATATTAGGCTTATCTATTGTCTTCTGCAGAGGATGCATATAGAGCATATAAAAATCAATAAAAGGTAAAACTGTATAAGATGAAATGATCTGTAAAACCCCCTTTTGTAACGGGATCATTTTGCTGCTTCATCTATTGCCTTGTTTTGGATACATCCGTGTAAACTGCCCATTCAAAGGTTATGATTGCCAACATACAATCTAAGTACAAGATGATATCTCACCTGACATGTCACTTTTAAATATTGCAAATAGGCCTGCATGATGTGTCGTTTCAGCATTGAGGTTGTGATGTTTGGATGCAAAGTAAGGCAGATTAAGTCAAACACAACATGCTACAACTTTGTGCTGCTTGATACAGAAAGAAGACTAGTATGGTTCTTATTTTTCACAACTAATCTATGAGACAGCATAATTTACTTCGATTTAAGGGTTCTTGGATACGCAGATTTTCTTAACCTTATTGACACGATACAGAATTAGTTGACATTAAGGTTCCACATCTGCATGACGAACAGGAGGGAAGCATTGAAAGTGAACATTTGGTTGACAACACAAATCAGTTGTATTGCAATATTTCAGCTACAGAAAGGATGATGTTGAATTAAAACGATTACTCTGTCGGCAGTAGTGCCTTGCATGTGTTGCCCCCACATGAGGCAGCACAACTCATTTGTTTGATCATTTAAATCAGCACTAGAGATATTTAAATCATCTGGTGAAAATTGCTGTTGTTTTCATATCGCAACATATATCGCAGTGAAGCTAAATGTTGCTCGTCAGTTTTTTCCAATATTGTGCTAATCTCCAAGTGTCACAGCTGTTATTCGGGAAACAGCTTTTAACTGTGTTTGCAGCTGCAGGACCCAAAATATGGGTTAATTTGTGTTTTTTTACAAACATGACTGAAGTCAGGCAAGAGTTAAGTTTTTTATGGAAGCCAGGAATGTTCCATCTGGAAGGGATCCCCTCCATTCACTGTTGTCCCCTTCCATACCAGCCTCTCCCCACAGGCAGTGGAAAACTGCCTGATCAAAAGACTCTCTACTGGTGTTTTGGTGTTTCAACAGATGGGGGGTAGTGCAGCAGTGTTACGCTGGCTATCATGACACATGAAGGTCCATTATTGCACTTAATAACAAGCAAAAACTCTTGTTAGAGGCATGGATTTCAGTATTGTTTCCCAGTACATTGAAGAGTTGTAACACTGGTTATGGACAAAAAGAGTGCAGAGCAAATATTTGAAAAGATGGAGCGTAGAACAAAACTGGCACATGTGTAATGACAATCAGCTGCCAGATTGTTTTCTGAAGGACCTGGCCATCCGACATGAAAGAGAAAATTGTAATGGTCCCTTCAGGAGTTTGTCATGTCATCTACAGAGTGCCACAATTATGCGTTACCAACAAATGACTGATTTATAGTAGCTGAATCTTTTTTGCAGTTGCAGTCTAAGTTTGAAGTTGCCGCTTGACATTTTCCCAATGCTGACAGTTGTTGTGAAGATGTGGGCAACTACGTGGCCTGGATGTCTGTTACGGTTTAAGTTGACCATGTTGAAGCAGTTTGGGTGCTCGGTTTCTTTCACTCTTTAGAGACGTTGCAAGTGTTGTGATGGAGGCTTGTCTTACGGGAAGCGTTTGGTGAAACGCTCCACTGGTGGTGTTTCACAATAAAAGTTTAATATGGTTTCAGTTACCTGTCTTAAAACAAAGTTACTCATGGTAGTCTTTCGGTTTAGGTATAAATATGAGTACTTGTGAAAACATTGCAATAAGCATATTATATACAAAGTTTTGCTTATACAGCACAGCTCCAGATGTGTAAAATCCACAGTAGTACTTTGTGTGGGGTGTGTTCGCACCCCTAAAAGGGTGGGGCTAACTTAACTACTCTTTAAGAAGCCAAGGCAGGATTGACAGGATCCATAAGACTTCACAAAGAACTTCCTTCACTTCGAGTTTTATTGGGAAACTTTTTTCCAACTTGTATCGTCTTTGCCACTTGTTGTTATATTGGATGGCATGAAACGGATTAGCTGTGGACATACTGTTCCCATTTTTTTCGTCTGTGTCGAAGATGCAGTCACAGGAGACCCGTTATTCTGCAGTCTATCTAGAGGCAAAGTGAAGATGCACAGCTCATCTGACATTTGAAGAACATAGCTGGACCTGTATTCATAAAAGACTGTGTTATTTATCTCTTATACCATGGAATATATGTGCTTTTACTTGCCAACAGATGGTAAACACAGAACACTGTTGGGAAGTGGCTCCTCAGCATTCATCAGTATCAGATCTGACTGCCTGCCGTCATCATACTGCGATATGTGGAGTTGCATCCTGCTCTCATATTTTCTTTATTTTTGACACAAACCAGAATCTCTGCTTTAAAATGTTTAAGTCTTTTGGCATTTTAGATGATTTTTAATGAGCAAATGAGTCGTGTGTGTATTGTGGTCCTTGACGACGAGGAACCTGAAATCTCTCCGAGTTCAAAAGTCAGGAAGGTCTGAAGGGTTTTTGATTACGTGCAAATTTTAGTAAAGGAACTCTGAGCTTGTGTTACACATTAGCCAGAAAAGTTTTGAAACTATGTTGATTGTGCCACACTCTCTTTCTTTTACAGCCTGCTTTGCTGAAAGCTATTTTCAATGTGGACCCAGATGAAGTACGCTCGCTCATATTCAAAAAAGAGGATGTGAATGCACAGGTAATCCCAACAGTCACAAATCTCTGCATCTGTTTCCTCACATTTTGTTACATTTTCAAAAAAACATCCCAGCATTTAAACCTCCATTGAACGATTGTCCTTGAAAGGCCTCTTGCAGCACAAAACAGCACATGGTCGCGTTTTTTTTTACAGTTCCCACTGCATGATCTGGCTCTGCTTATTTTATTGCATTCCTCACCATTACTGCTTCGGTGGGGGTGTTTGTTTCAAAATAAGGCTGGTTTGTACTTGCTGGCGTTTCACTGGAAGCCTTTTTTGAATTTCTGTGTAACCCACTTTGTGCTGTGAATGGTGACTGTCAATGTTTAATGGGTACTTTATGGCTCTATAATGCTGCAAACAGTAAATAAAAATTGTGGTTTTATTGCCACAAGAGACCACATTTGCCTGTATAAGGCAGAGACAGAATACAGAGTTTAAGAGCAAGCTGTTTTGTTTCTTTTTAATCACAGCAGTGTATTTCTGTTCACTTGTTACAGGACAACGAGAAGCGAACTCCATTGCACGCTGCTGCCTATCTCGGAGATGCAGAAATTATAGAGCTGCTGATTCTTTCAGGTATGTTTTGTCCTCAGCATTGATGTCAGGTATCCAGCAATCTGCCTGCAAGCGAAAGTAACAAATACTGAGAAGGAGAGATTATCGAGGAAGCCACATAAAAGAATGTAATGTGATTACAATGTGGGCATGTTTAAAGATGAGATATGAAAGAAACACAGATATGGCCATCCTGATTTCAGAAACTCAGTTCTTTTTACCATTTGCATCCATTTAAACCTTTAAAAACCGCCTCCGGCAAAGTCATCATCACCTTTAGTTTCTGTGGTGTTCATGGAGGGTCTGATGTACTGACTTCTCTTTTCTGGACCAACAGTAGTGGTAATTGACCAGTGATAACACGTCTATGAGCATAATGACACCTTTGAAATGTGAATCTGAGTGGAATGCTTCTGTGGCCAGATGGTGCATCTGTATTCAATATGGTGAAATGCCTCTAGACACTCCTTTCCAGCCTGTTCATAACTTCTACGTATCTGTCCAAAAGGCTTATTTCATTATTTTTCAAATGTCCTCTAACTTGTAGGTGCAAGAGTAAATGCCAAAGATAACAAGTGGCTCACTCCTCTGCACCGGGCTGTGGCCTCCTGCAGTGAGGTATGTGAATGTTCCTCTGGTTTCCTCTCCTACACACTACTACACACACATCCAAACACTGCAGAAGCTCATGTTATGTTTTCTTGCAGGAGGCTGTGCAGGTGTTGCTGAAACACTCTGCAGACGTAAATGCCCGAGACAAAAACTGGCAGACGCCGCTTCACATCGCCGCCGCCAATAAGGCCGTCCGCTGTGCTGAAGCCCTCGTCCCATTACTTAGCAATGTGAATGTGTCTGATAGAGCAGGCCGGACCGCGCTGCACCATGCAGCCTTCAGCGGTCATCTGGAGGTAGGCCTAAGTATTGTTTGATTCAGCTGTAAGCTGCACTTAAGGAAGTGCTTTAATGTCTTTAGTATTGATTTAGTTGCACCTTAATGAATAGAAATGGGAAACATTTGAATATGAGCTGCCTTAAGAAGAAAAACATGTTTGAAGTTAGAGGGGTGATGCTGCATTGTGACTGTACAGTTTCATGTGTCTTTGTTAAGTATAACCACTTCAGTACCGCTTATATATATATATAGATATGGTGTTATTCTCTTCCCTAGAGATTGCATACCGCACACACAGTTTTTATTGTCAAACTGTCAAGCCAGGTTTGTTTACCTGATTGTTTCTGATATCTTTCTCTTTCTAAAAGGAAGTGTTTCTGCATGCCTCATAAATGTGTAGACACAATGGGCATTGTACTGCATACAGCTGCAGCACAGAGCAACATCTACTTTTTTGCCTATTTAAGAAGTGCAAGCTGAAACCTTCTTTTGTAGCTCTGCTGAGTACCTTCTATTAGCAGCTATGCCAACCACAACGTAACTTACACAAACACAACAAATCGTGTATTATTATATATAGCTTGCTGCATGCACACATGGCATTAGTTAGTGGAAATGTGGTCAGAAACAGTTGTTTTGCTTTTATTATCTCAGACAGTTTCTCAATCTCTAACAACAAACAATAGTGAAATATTTGTAATCGCACTGGTTCATGTCAGCTGTAGCATATTCTTTATGATCTCTCCATTTTAGATAACAACACTAAGCTGAGCTTGAGTTGCATTTGTTTATTAGTAGCGTTTTAATGGGGTGGTAATAATCAGCCTCTTAATCTGTGTCAGTTACACAAGTCTAGTTCAGTCATTCGAATCTAAACAGGACAAATGTTAAAAACACTTTAAAAATTCACTGTAAAAACATGTATAAAAGTGTGTAACACATTTTCAGACTGATGCATAAATTGTGGTTACACACTCAAAGAAGCTATGTGCACAGATAGTGCTCTCCCAGTCACATATTTGCATACAACTTGGTTATCTTAACAGTGAAAATGTCCTGTGATGTGTTTATGCAAATCGAGTGCACAAAAGCTGTTGAGAGAACCTTTTAGTTATACTAAAGTATTCTAGTAAAACCCACAACAAACATAGAGGCTCAACATAACCAGTTTCCATTGATAACATAACTTGCTACAGTATAGCCTGTGCATTACAGACTATGTGGAAATTAACAGTTTCATGCGTAATATCTTTTTGTTCTGTTAGTGTAGCTGTATTAAGTGCTTGCAAAAGGTTTTTCCAGCCATATTAACACAGGGATCTAAAAATAATTTATAGCCTTCTGGAAGTTCATCTAATGGATAATATTAGAGTAAATCGAAACTAGATGCATGCATGTTTGTGGTCTTGACAAGATGACTGGTCTGTTCTAACTAGTATAAAGGCACAATTGTTATATGAGTTGCCCCAATGACTGAGAAAAGCAGCTTTAAAAGTGTTTAGTTTGCAGCTTCCCCTGATGCATTTCCTGATTGCTCTTTTTGTCTTTTCTCTGCTGTTAGATGGTGAGGCTTTTGCTCTCCAGAGGAGCCAACATCAATGCTTTTGACAAGAAGGACCGCCGTGCAATCCACTGGGCAGCCTACATGGGTAATTAAAATCTCCCATAGAAATTTTTATATTTATAATTAAATATTTTCCATGTAACTTTAGGAATTTCTTTCTGTGGCAAACAAAAAATTCCAGGGCTTAGGTGATACCACCTTTTCATTATTTTTAAGAGAAGCTAAATATGAAGACGTTTTAAATGTTCAAATCTCTTTCTGTTTTCAGGCCACATAGAAGTGGTGAAGCTGCTGGCATCTCATGGAGCTGAGGTGGCCTGCAAAGATAAGAAATCTTACACCCCCCTACATGCGGCAGCCTCTAGTGGAATGATCAGCGTTGTCAAATACCTCCTGGACTTGGGGGTGGATGTAGGTTCCACCCACAATCTTATTCAGTCATTACACTGTGGACACGGCTAGATCTTATGATCTGATAAAGAGAAATATGCTTCGATAATGACTTTGTGTTGTGTGATATAAGAATTGGTACCACTTTGTCTTGTGGAGACTGCTGTGTCATGGCTGCTTTCTGTTTGCATGGTTGTATAGATCAATGAGCCCAATGCATATGGCAACACACCCCTCCACGTGGCCTGCTACAACGGGCAAGATGTGGTCGTGAACGAGCTCATAGAGTGCGGAGCCAACGTGAATCAGGTGAACGAGAAGGGCTTTGCACCTTTACATTTCACCGCCGCCTCACGTCACGGGGCGCTCTGTCTGGAGCTGCTTGTTTGCAATGGAGCTGATGTCAACATCAAGGTGAGCAACACTCAGAATGTTTACTCTTTAGAGTCAAACACACTTGTTGCTTGCTAGTGTAGGAAAGTGCTTGTGTCGTACAAACTTAGATGTCAGAGATGCAGTTTTATAAGGTCTCATAGTTTTAAGTAGCCTATTGGTTGGGTAATAAACTTTATAGCTGGAAAGTTTAAAACCTGTAATACCCCCTGTGTTTTTGTTTGACCTCAGAGTAAAGATGGTAAGACTCCCCTCCACATGACGGCCATCCACGGGAGGTTTTCTAGGTCCCAAGCAATCATTGAGAATGGTGAGCTCCTCCTACGACAAAATCAGCTTAATTGACTTTATTTCTCACACTGGTCTGTAAAACTGAAAACTGCTTTTTAGCGTAACAGCGGCTAAGTGCTTGCCTCGTCTTTTCCTGAAGGTGCTGAGATTGACTGTGAAGATAAGAACGGAAATACACCACTACACATCGCAGCTCGATACGGACACGAGCTCCTCATCAACACCCTCATCACAAACAGAGCTGACACGGCAAAGTAAGTGAGCCTCTCTGCTGCCTGTCAAGATCTGTTCTAACTTTATACGTCGTGAAATAGCCACATGTTTAACCCTCTGAATCCTAACAGTTCCTTGCCATTTTTTGGTCCTGTCACATTTCTACCCACTGTGGGCTCGTTTTACACTGCAGCATAAACTTATGCACCTCTGTTGATTTGTTTTATACAGGAAAACAGTTACCCTATTTGAATTTTTAAAATAAACTTCTACAATAATATAAGCTCTTCGCACATGATTAGTTCAAGGACTGTCAGATGCTTGAAAATCTGAGTTTTTGGCTCTGCTAAATGATGTAACTTAGATGGGTTTTTTTTTGAGAAATTTAAAACTTTACAAAAGCAAACATGTAATGTCTGTTAGGTATCTTCTGTTTATATGATAAAAGATAAAATCAAAATGATTGTCTTTTTTCAGACGAGGCGTTCACGGCATGTTTCCACTGCATCTGGCTGCTCTCAGTGGCTTCTCGGACTGCTGCCGAAAGCTCCTGTCTTCAGGTGAGGAGCTCGTATTGTGTGGCAGCCCACAGTACATAGTAATGTTTGACATTTAATTGGTTTTGATGTTTCAGTTTGATAACTCAAAGTTCTTGACAGTGTTTTCTTTTTTGATATCCAAAAATCTTCAGTACGTGCAGGATCTTGTTGATAATCCTTTTGTCTGCGCAGGCTTTGATATTGATACTCCTGATGACTTCGGAAGGACCTGTTTACATGCTGCAGCTGCTGGAGGGTGAGTTCAGAAGAGCTGAATATTATGTTTGATATTAACTGTAATTGTTAAGATGTAGTTAAAGATGAAACAAAAATGTAATTGCTGCTATGAATCTATCTAAACCCTCAGAAACCTGGAATGTCTCAATCTTCTCCTCAACACTGGGGCAGACTTTAATAGAAAGGACAGCTTCGGCAGGTTCGTTGTATTTTTAATGCTGGATTTGGATCAGGAGTCAAATTTGAACAGGGCACTGAGCTGTGTTTGCGTTTCCAGGACCCCTCTGCACTACGCTGCTGCCAACTGTAACTACCAGTGCCTGTTTGCTCTGGTGGGCTCTGGGGCCAGCGTCAACGACCTAGACGAGCGGGGCTGCACTCCTCTCCACTACGCCGCTGCCTCCGACACAGATGGAAAGTCAGTACTACTTTGAGCATTCAGCGTCTTTTAAAGAATGCGGTTTGCTGTGTGGGAGGCGACTGATGTTTTTCATGAATAAAAGATCACTTGCATCACCGGTTATGCTGAGTAACAGTTCAAGACTAGAAGCCAGGATGTTGTTCCCTTGACTACAGCTTCTTTGTTGTGTCTACAGGTGCCTGGAATATTTACTGAGAAATGATGCAAATCCAGGGATCCGGGACAATCAGGGCTACAATGCTGTGCACTACGCCTCGGCGTACGGACATCGCCTTTGTCTGGAGCTGGTGAGAACTTTACTCTTGTCACCTAACAATCAGCATCTCCGTATGTTCATATTTCAAAATGGTGTTTAATGCATTGCTATTTCTTTGACAGATTGCAAGTGAAACGCCCCTAGATGTGGTGAGTTGATTTGTACTTTCCTTCACTGTGAATGATTGAATTCTCATGCATATAAAATAGACCACAGTGCCTTGTATATCGCATGCATTATACCTGAAGTGAGTTCTAACTTGTGTGTCTGGTTTGTTCAGCTAATGGAAACCTCAGGGACAGACATCCTGAATGACTCTGATGTCAGACCCCCCGTCAGCCCGCTGCACCTTGCTGTGAGTCATGTATCACACTTGTTGTCAGCCGCCCCCTAGTGAATCGTACATGCCGTCAGTCTCAACTTCTTCACTGTGATTTTACCTTTCAGGCATATCACGGCCACCACCATGCTATGGAGGTTCTGGTGCAGTCTCTGCTGGATCTGGATGTGAGAAACAGCCAAGGACGCACACCCTTAGACCTGGCTGCTTTCAAGGGCCACGTGGAGTGTGTGGACGTCCTAATCAACCAGGGAGCCTCCATCTTGGTGAAAGATTTCACCTTGAAGCGAACCCCTATCCACGCTGCAGGTATGGAGACTCGTGAGTTTGCCTACATGTAAAATTTCCAACCCGATTGCAATGTAATGACTAATTCAAATGACCTCTCTTTTCCTGCAGCTACTAATGGTCACTCAGAATGTCTGCGTTTGCTGATTGGAAATGCTGATCTTCAAAGTGCAGTCGACATTCAAGATGGGAACGGACAGTAAGCACAAATTTGTGTGTGACTCTTTTTTTCTTCTACTTATGTTCTAAATTAATTACTCACATTATTATCTGTTCTCTCTTAGAACCCCGCTGATGCTGTCAGTCCTGAGTGGACACACAGATTGTGTGTATTCTTTGCTTAATAAGGGAGCCAGTGTAGAAGCCAAAGACAAGTGGGGCAGGACGGCCCTGCATAGAGGAGTAAGTAGATGTTGCTGTTCTTACATACATTACTTTTCTGGACATTATGGAACAGTGTTCCCTATAGATACTTTGATTTTGCTGTCACCACCAAACTTAATATGCTGCATATATTGTGAAGTTTTTGTGCAGTGCAACAGCACAAATGTGTGACCTTTGCAGAGCAGTTTGTGTAATTATCCTTATCGTTTAAAAGAAATTTTATCTCAGCTGTTCTTTTATTGTTTGCTTAATATTATTCACCTCAACTGTTCTTACATTTTCTGTGTTGTGAGGTACATTTTAGCATACAAAGCTTTCATGAACCTGTCAGGCCATTTTCAGTAATGAGAATTCAAGAGCTGATAAATCCTGCAACTTCAAGCCTTTTAGTAACATTCAACAAACATAGTTCCTCTAAGCAACTCTGTAAGGGCCTGAAAAGGAAGTTAATTGATGCCAACAAAGCAGGGACTGTAGACGTGATGTAGGAAGTTTAGAAAAAGGTGGTGCACTTTCATTGTCACTCTAAACTAGGAAATAAAGCACTTCAAAGTCTAAGAAGTCTAATTGATTTCCTGTTTTACTTGTTTTCCTTCATGTTTGCTGAATAAACAGAGACTCTTCCTTCTGTCACAGCTGAGCATCATCTGAATATTTACAAGAAAGCCATTAGAATATTATTCAACATCAGTTTATAAGGAGGAAGAAAACATCACCTTAATAAATTGGCAAATTGTGAGAATATAATTTGCAGTCAGCACAAAAAAGCCGCTCTAACAAACAGGGTCTAAATGGAAGAGTCATCAGGATGGAAACTTTACCTGTCAGTGTAATCTAAAGTATGCAAGACAACATTTAGACTAGCCAGAGTTTTGAAAAGGAAGTTCAAAAGCTTTATGACCACCCTCACCAAAGATATGTTTAGCAGCTTCTAATGAAAAGAACACCTCGTCATCTGTTAAGCATGGGTGTGTAAAAAAATTCTTTTTGGGGTTGTGTGGCAGCCAGGAAGAATGGGTTCCACTAATATCAGCAAATTGTAGATTCAAACTTTCAGCAGGCTGTCAAGAAACCTAAAGTGAACAGAGGCTGGCTTCTACTACAGAACAATAATCCAAAGCAGACCTCAATAAACACCACAAACTACTTCAAAAAACACAAGCTGATGCTGTTTGAGCGGCCCTTAAAGTTCTCTGACCTGAATATCACTGAAAATCTGTGGGTAGATCACTGTGTATGCCAGACTATGTGTCCTGGAACTCTTAGAAGGAAGAGTGTGTCTTTTGTGTCATTCTGCCTGCAGGGGTTTTTTGTACTACTTATTTAACTAAAAAAAACTCAATAAAACATGCAGCTTACCCAGTGGTGTCCAAACATTGGCATGCATCATCATTCAGGGTACAAACAATCATCAGTAAAAATTGTTTTGTTCCCTCAGGCGGTGACTGGTCACGAGGAATGTGTGGAGGCCCTGCTCCAGCACAGCGCCAACTTCCTAGTGCGAGACTGTAAAGGGCGCACGCCGATCCACCTGGCGGCAGCGTGTGGACACATAGGGGTACTGGGAGGCCTTCTGCATGCTGCCCAATCAGTGGAAACACTCCCTGTCTTAACAGACAACCAAGGCTACACCCCACTGCACTGGGCCTGCTACAATGGTACAGAGATGAGGCTTCGAAGGCCTCTTAAAAAGCAATCAATGTAGTTATGGAAATGTACATCTGATGTTTAGTAAGGTATGCTCTTAGATGCAAGCATGCTGCCAAATAGAGCAGATTAGCATAATGGAGCACTTGAGCAAATGTGAATTTAAAGTAGGCATGCACTTTATTTCCATGCTTGTTCTTTATGCATTTCTTTAATGTAATTTCTTTATGCATCCTGAAGCAATTTTATCACACAAGCTCATAAAGGCAAATGTTGAGCACTTTGTGATGATGCTGATACTGCTTCCTTCTCCCGCAGGTCACGATACGTGCGTGGAGGTTTTGCTAGAACAAGAGGTTTTTCACAAGGCCGAAGGCAATTCTTTCAGCCCCCTCCACTGTGCTGTGTAAGATCCCGAGCTGTCTTCTCTCTCGATCGATGTCTGTGACGAGGACAGAGCCTCTAACAAATTCAACAATTGCGCTCTTTTTCGTCTTCTTTAGAATCCATGACAACGAAGGTGCTGCTGAAATGCTGATCGACACTCTGGGCCCTGCCATTGTCAATGCCAAAGACAGCAAAAACAGGTGAATGACGTTATATGTGGATAAGTGCCACAGTCATTTTGTAAACCTTTTGTGACACACCCAATTCTGGAAACCATTCAGTTCGTTCAACCTTTATTTAAACCCAGAATACCTTGAGAAGGCTTCAATACTAGAAGTAACAAAAGATGTAGACATGCAGATGAGAAACTTGGATAGCGATAAAAGACAAAGTTAGTAAAATAATAAAAACAGCAACGTGAGCACTTAGTTGAGCCTTAAGATGGAATTTAAAGCTTTAATTAGCTTAAGGGCAATGAACAATGAGCCAAGCTTCAGGTTGATCTGCATGTTATTCCAGTAAAGCTTGATTTTCAAGATCAGTAAAGACAGACAGTGCCTGCAGTTCTATCCAGTCATTTTAGCATGTATGATGAGGGCCTACATTAATAAACAGCAATGAATTCAGTAAGGGGGTAAAAGAAAAAGCAGCAAGGACCCTATAAATAATAAAACTCTGTGTCTGAGGGCCACCCTGCCTTAACATGCAGCTCACAGTGATGAGTATTGTAATCATTACCAGTAATAAATCTTAATGCAGAGTGATAAATAATGTCCAATGGCCTAAGAGTCACAGCTGATGCATGCATTTATAAGATGTCACCATAATCCAACACTCATGGAATTAAAAGCTCATGTCGTAAATGGCATTGCTTAATTAAAAATGATGTTATGTGTGCAGGACCCCCCTGCATGCGGCAGCCTTCACCGACCATGTGGAGTGTCTCCAGCTGCTGCTGAGCCACAACGCTCAGGTCAACAGTGTCGATGCCGCAGGGAAGACCCCACTCATGATGGCCGCTGAGAATGGCCAGACCAATGCTGTCGGTACGAATGCTTCTCTTTTTTAACTACCAGCCTTGGAGATATCTCAGTGGGCCACAATAATCAGGGCTGTGTTGACTTAATTAGTGCTGTATCGAATTAACTTGAGTTTGTCTTTCCTTTCATCTCACTCTCAGAGCTGCTGGTGAGCAGTGCAAAAGCGGATCTCACTCTACAGGATGCTGTGAAGAACACTGCACTTCATCTGGCCTGCAGTAAGGTGTGTATTACCATATGGTGGCACTGTTCTGTCACTCTATAGGACCATATGTATCTACTGCATGCCTACTTATACTGTGTCTGTTTTCTGCAGGGACATGAAACCAGTGCCTTGTTGATATTGGAGAAGATTACAGACAGAAACCTCATAAATGCTACTAACGCCGCCTTACAGACGTACGTATCACATTAGCATCTTGTCTCATTTGACTGATGGAGTACAGTGGTAGTGTAGTCAGATTTCTGCGGAGATTGAGATCATCACTGTGAAGATGTACAGAACAAATTGCCTGTCAGCACATTCAAGATTCATCTTTCTTTCAAGGCCTCTACACGTGGCTGCAAGAAATGGCCTGACTGTGGTGGTGCAAGAGCTGCTTGCAAAGGGAGCCAGTGTCCTTGCAGTCGATGAAAACGGTAAAGTCACTGTAGCATTTTCCTTTTACTGTACAGTGCCATTTGCATGTTATTCACTCTTAAGGGAAAAGACACTAAGACATGCATTTAAATGAGCACAGAAGGATCAGGAGTTAATGGATACTTCTGACAAAGATTCTTACACAAACTGTTGTGGGGCCAGAGACAGATCACATCTAGGTAGAATCTCATCAAATGATAATTGAGCAGTTAAAATAACACTGATGCATTAGATCAGCTTGTTGAGAACTTCCCAGACTCAAAGGGCTACAGAGAATATGTTGAATGTCTTGATTTGCCCTAAAAATATTTGAAATGACCCATAGTTGTCCAGAATTGTTTGATCAAGTGAGGGAAAATGGAACTGAAGTGTTGTGTAGCACGTCTTGTATATTTATTTAGTGCTAATCTCAGAAACCTACATTGATCAGCCACCACATTAATACCACTGACAGGTGACAGGAACAACACTGCTTATCTTGTTACAGTGGCACCTGTCAAGAAGTGACATTAGACAGCAAGTGGACAGTCAGAGGCAGTGCAATGCTCAGGGCAATGTAGTGCTGGGAAAATTTGGGTCCTGGCATTCATGGGCATCTCACTTTGGCAGTAGCAGGATAATTCCTGCTACAATGCAAAAATGTTCAGAAATGCTTTAAAGATCATGACCAAGAGTTAAAGGGGATGACTTTACCTCCACATTGCCCAGATCTCAGTGCAGTCGAGGATCTGTGGGACATGCTTGGAGAAACTAGTCCGATCCATGGAGACCTTGCAACTTACAGGACATAACTCCTTCAGAGGGCTGTGTAGTCCAGGTCTCGATGGGCCAGCACTATTAACAATATTGGGCAGGTGGTTTTAATGTTGTAGCTGATTAGTGTAGCTTCCGACAAAGAGTTACAGTAAGGATAACTATTGCAGTGGAAAGTCATTGTTAGTGCTGTCAGTACATGGCATAGCTGAATAATGATAGAATATAATTAAAGAATAATTATGCTGATAGTAAGTTTATTTGCATCAGTTAAAAAAGACAAAAACATGTTTATTGTTAAGGTAATTTTTCTTGCAAAAATACCAAACATTTTGCTCGTGAGCAGCGAGATTTTGGAGTTTTCTTTGTTTCACATCTTTACACTGTTAGAAAAAAAGTAGTTTTTTATTTCACCATGGGAAATTTCAACAAGCATTTTTTCACTATTCTTGATATTTTTGCAGTTTAAATGACAATAAATCAAGGAAATTATTAGTTGGTTAAATTAGTTATGAAAATAATTATTCCTTTACCACCTTAATGGCACTTTTTTTTACCATGCAATTACTCCCTATCCTAAAACATGCAGCTGTGCTTTCATTTTATGGAGTGTATAACACTGGTGCGTTGTTGTTTCTTCAGGTTACACACCTGCCTTGGCTTGTGCCCCCAACAAAGATGTGGCAGACTGCCTAGCCCTCATCCTGGCCACCATGATGCCTGTGTCCCCCTGCACCCCGGCACCCACCCTCCCCTTCAGTGCCATTAACCACTACACCACCAGCCCCTCCAAGAGCGTCACGTTCGACAGCCTGCCCGTGCTGCGCGGCGAGCACAGCTCCTACTGCAGCTTCAACAACATCAGCCACCACGACGGCTTCTACAAGGACGAGGAGCTCAATGACTCGGATTCAGAGACGTACTGAGGGACGGGGAGGAAGTGATAAACGCATAAACACACACACTGTGTCTTAAAGAAAATCACCCACCGCAAGCTTTGGAGGGCAGAATGAGACGCAAGCCCCCACAGGAGCCTTAAGAGTCCCCTCGAGGGAGGAGGTGCAGCAGGCTGGCCCACACTCATCCCGACCTCATCCAGCGCTACGTGTCCTTCGAGCTGATACTGGACCTCAGTAACCACTGCTTTACCAACACTGACTTCTTGAGTGCTAAAAAAAAACTGTACTTGTTGGGCAGACGGCAGCCTTTTTTACGGCAATAACATGCTGAAGATGTGCGGTTGCACTTCGCAGAGAGCTAAACCAACAGGGACCAAAAGACATGGATGCATTTTAAACCAGTTTTAACTGTAAACCAGACTGAGAATTTTTGGGTTAGCGGAGATTTTTTGGCAGGGGAGCAGTTTGCATTTGTTGATATCCGCACACTACATCTGTCAGAATGCACTTGTCCAGTCTGTAAATCATACAGGGGGAAAATCATTTATTTTTTCAGATCAAAATTTTAATATACCTATGTTCATGTCTTAAACTCCTTATCCTCTAGAAAAAAAATCTGATTTACTGACCTGAGTCATTTCAAAGGATTTGATACGTGCGCCAGGTTAAATATTAAATTGATCAACCTTACCTTTGTACATTAACCTGTCAGTTGCGGTTTAGTCTTTGAAGAATAAATTATTTGTGTACTTTTGGTTCCTTTTTTATGTGTTCATTTCGTGCCTTCATTAGTTACTGAGAAAAGATGGGTTTGTAGAGGCAGCTGTGACAGTACAGTGATGCACACTAGGTAAGTATTTAAACATGTGAGAAGCACTGATCCATTACTGAGGTATCGAGGCTCAGCTTTTGTGAGGAGAAACACTGTAAACCAATGATTGGACGGCATTTGATTTTCTTCTGTCTGAATGATATTTTTTGCTCTTATATTAGTCAATGTACGTTGACGAGTTTTGCTTGCTTTAACTTCAGAAAAAAAAAAAGAAACCACTCGATTGTACCATGATTCAAAAATTCCCAGTTTTGTCTGTTGAAAATTTCTTTTAACTGGAAATATGTACAATACATTTGCTAGCTTCATTAGAACGGAAAAGATTTTTTTCTTTCTTTTCCTTGCTTTTTTTCTTGAAGAGGAGTGAAACTAGCATGTATATAGAAATTATGACTGTGAATTCAAAGTTCCAATGAATTCTTTCAGTACTGAGATTGCTGTATATTTTATGAGTAATAAAGAAATGAGTTATTTAATAATGAACACGAGTCGTTTGTGGAGTGTTGCCCTTAATTCTATTTATGACAAACTAGGTGTTCTGTAGGCCTATTCACAATAGACATTTTGACATGTCACATTATGGAAAATGTGTAGATTAGACTATATTTCAGTTTCAGCCGCCTGGCATTATGTCCGCCGGCTGCTGTCATTACATATAAAGAGCCCTAATTATTATGATTAGCAACACTTATGCTTTCACCATTATGTCATTTGAAAATCGGCCAGTGAGACATACAGCTGCTGTTCTTCATGTGGTAGAAATTTATTTTCCAACCTATGACAACTGCTGTGCTGCTTATTCCATAACAGCACTAATTTAAACGAGGGAATGACTCTCTAAATTCAAAACTCTGACACTGGTATTTATTAGTAAAATGTATCTTAGAGTAGAATAGAATAAAGCCCCCACACTCTCATGCAACGAGCGAGGGGGGTTGTCCATGATAGATGGGAGCTTTGCTAACATTCTCCTCTCACCCTCCTCCTCAGTGGAGTCCAGAGAGCAGTCTAGGACAGAACCGGCCCTCCTGACCAGTCTGTTCAGTCTCTTATTGTCCCTTTCTGTGCTCCATCCACCCCAGCAGACAACTGAATACAAAAGAGCAGATGCCACCACAGTGTCATAAAATGTCCTGAGCAGAATCCTGCACACTCCAAAGGACCTCAGTCTTCTCAGCAGGTGGAGACGACTGTGGCCCGTCTTGTAGAGGACGTCTGTGTTGTTGGACCCGTGTTGTTATGTTAGCTATTATTAGTTTATTAGTTATATTCAATTATAAATCTTAATCTATAATCTAATATTCAGGCAGATGAATGCCCTGTAAAATCTGCGCCTATAAACAATTTAAGTTCCACCAGACACCAGAGTTTGTTCAATTATAACACAAGATAAATCTTTCTTTTTGATAATGTAATATTACCACTAACACAATGCAACACACTCACACAATCTTTACTGAAATGTAATTCATTAAACAGGTAATCTACCTCAAGAATGTGAATAATGTAATGATAATAATAAAGAAAGTTTCAACAACCTGCAAGAAGTTGCAGCTCCTCTAGTGAGGTCACACGCTCTGACTCCTCTGATTGGCTGGCAACGCGGAAGTGGCACAAAGGGGGCCGGGACAGTGGCAAAGCAAACAGGAGGCAGTAGTTTGTTGATGTAGCTAGCAGGTATAGCAGCGAGTTTATTGTAACGGTTTGTAGCTCTGCATAGTCATGGACGAAGTGACAGGAGCTCAGCTGATTGCTGAGTCTCTAAAGGCTCAGGTAAGAACGTTTAAAAGCATTTAATATTTACAAAATCTTCTAAAGTTGCCGTATTGATGTGTAACTTCTGTGCTTCTAAGAGTGTGTCAAAGTTCAAACGCAGCGCTGTCAGGGTCATTGGCAAACTTTTAACAGCTAAAATGTAGCTAAGTTATAGTTCTTAATAAAAATGTGTTAATATGAAGGTGGTTTATAACATTAGAGGAATGTTTTATCTCCAGAAAGTGGAGTACATGTTCGGGATAGTCGGTGTTCCTGTCATTGAAGTGGCCATGGCTGCTCAGGCTGCAGGAATCAAATATGTGGGAATGCGCAACGAACAAGCGGTAAAACTCTTACTTTTACTCTGTTAGATTACATTTCGCCTGAGTTTAATAAGTGTAATAAATGTCTAATAACTTATGTCACCCAACAGGCATGCTATGCAGCTTCTGCCATTGGTTATCTGACTGGCAGGTGAGACTTTGTTACTGAACAGAACAATGAGAGCAGCTGCTGTGCCTTTTTCTAACTCCCATGTCTGCTGTGGTTTTGTGGATTCAGGCCAGGATCCTGCCTGGTGGTGTCTGGACCTGGACTCATCCATGCTCTGGGTGGGATGGCCAACGCAAACATAAACTGCTGGTAAGTCACACATATAATTTAAACAGTTAGACCTGTTGGTTTCTCTGTGTACTGTTTATAAGTGAGTGCTGTCTTTGTGCAGGCCGATGGTTGTTATTGGAGGGTCCTCAGATCGAAACCAGGAAACAGCAGGAGCTTTTCAGGAGTTTCCACAGGTAATGCATGCCTTCATGATTCCACTTGTCAAACAGAGTATTTAAAAGCCCCATCTCAATCTCCACTCTAAAGCTGAGGCACTAAATCCTTGCATACTTATGTGACATTGCAGCTGTAACGTGTGAGTTTATGCCTTTGTGTAACAATGTATCTCCTTTAAAAATAAAGTGCATTTGGACCTGTGTTTTATTTTTTGTTTGATCAGCTGCTCGGTTGATAACTTCCTGTTGGTGACATTACGCTTTTATACATTTTGGCAAACTATCAAAGGTCAGCAAAGCTAGAAACATCTGTAAACCATGACTGAAAAACTCAACCCTACAAAAATAACCACAACAGCAAATAGACAGATGCTGTCACATAAGTTAACTTCCTAGTGGATGAAAATGACAGGAACACTGCTGGTGACCCTCAAACCAATGGTGCTCATGGAAAAGTGAAAAAAAACATGGTGTCAAAAACATCAAGGCACTCAACAACGACAACCTGGGCACCCCTGTGATAATTGCAGTTATAGTTACTCTGTTTGTGTCTGTTTGTGTCTCTATACACTGAAAAGATGCAGACGGACACATTAGTGTATTTTGTTCTCTGTCCCACTAAAAAAAAGTTGTTTTACTTTCAAACCTACCTTGAATACCTGGACCTGTCTAACCAATGCTGTACAACTCATCCACACTTTTATTTTCTCCCCCTTGGACTACTGCAACTCAGTATTCATTTGCGTAAACAATGCAGCAATAGGCTGACTACTCTTTTTTAAGACACCTTTCCAGACAGGCATGTGTATAATACTTTATAGTTATTTTTCGAATGTTTTACTTAATGTTTCATTGCTTCTCTTTTTTTAAATATATCCCTTGTACCTCCAGTTCTGAAAGGTGCTACAGAAACAAGGTTTATTATGGTTCTTATTTGTGGATTTTCCCCTGACACTACTTCATTATATTGACACTGTTTTCATTTGCTGCTAGGTGGAAGCATGCCGCCTGTACAGCAAGTTTTCTGCTCGACCCAGCAGTCTGGAGGCCATCCCCTCAGTGATAGAGAAGGTGACACATCAACCGGCTCTTGCATGTTTTCCTTTATTCTAACATACCAATGTATCCTACAGATTGTGTTATATATTTTGTATAGTTAAAATGATTTAAACACATATGTAACTGAAGTTTTATGGGATTTGGTTGCTCGTAGGCAGTCCGCACAAGCATATATGGGCGTCCTGGTGCTTGTTATGTGGACATTGCAGGTGACATGGTCAATGCCAAAGTGGACAGAAGCAAAGTCAGGTTTGTTGTCACTCTTACTTTTAAAAATCTATATTTTTTTACACATTGTGTCAAATCTGTAATTCTAGAAATGCAAACGCATTCAGAGGTGTGTGTCTCTCCTACAGGGAGGTGTCCTGCTGTCCACCGCCACCTGTGAGTTTGGCTGATCATGATGAAATCACCAAAGCCATATCTGTCCTAAAAGCAGCTAAAGCACCTTTAATCATCATTGGGAAAGGTAACACAAAACAAACATTAGCTGTGTTTTTTTGTGATCACCCACAATTAATTACTTAAAGCTCTAACTTTCTAACTTTCCTTCATCACTGGTGAAGAAGTTTGGTGCAAATCCTAATCATGGGAATGATGTTGTTCCCAATAGGAGCAGCCTATGGCAGAGCGGAGACTGCTCTGAAGGAGTTTGTGGAAATGAGTGGCCTGCCGTTCCTGCCCACCCCCATGGGAAAAGGAGTCCTACCTGATGATCACCCCAACTGTGTGGCTGCTGCCCGCTCAAGGTTGGCCTCACTGCAGAACCAAATATTTACTCCAAATCTCTTCATGCAAATTTGGACAAACATCTCCATTATGGTTACTAACAATTGATCTACACCGTCCACCCAGTCAGAATCTTCAGAATTTTCAGTGACCAGAATATGAATAAAATTAGGACATGCATTCAGTGAAATCTGACAATACATCACTACTCATGATATTTGTTTAGTTTTTCATATTTTCTTTTAATCTCTGTCCAATGTTTTACCACTTCTTCTATTTTTTCTGTTACCTAGAGCTCTTCTCCAGGCAGATGTCGTGCTTCTGCTTGGTGCCAGGCTCAACTGGATTTTGCATTTCGGTTTGCCACCTAGATTTAACCCCAATGTCAAGATTATTCAGGTATGTAAAAGACCAAAACAAGTGTCTGTGATTTGTGGAAATCGATGTTGCAAGTCAGATCTTACAGTCTAATTTTACAATTCCTGGCATAAAGCTAATAGGTTATCTGATTGCTAAATTCTTTTGTAAATACTTTGTCTTGAGGGTCGTTTTTTCATTCATATCTCTTACAGTGTATGTCATAACTTAACAGAGTTGTGCTCTGTATGCAGGTTGACCTCTGTCCTGAGGAGATGGGTAACAATGTGAGGCCGGCTGTTGCTCTCCTGGGAGACATCAACGCTATAGTCACTCAGGTACATTAAGGTGCAAATCTGGCACAAAGTCTATTTTCACTGAGGAATGAACTGAAGAGTTTGGTAGTTAAAAGTTACTGCAGCCTCAGAAAACATGTTTTTGGCCATAACTCAAGAATTTCTATTCTAATTGTTGCAATTATGCAGTCGGCATCCAATTAGAGAAGCTGCTGTACCACAGCTCTTTAGCAACTGAGGTGACCGGTGCTGCCATGGGTTGCAGATCTGCTACAGATGTCTACCAAGCCAGTTGTATCCATTTAGAATGAAAGCACTTAATGCCAGAATTGGTCAGGTTTTTGTTTGTTTATGGAGTGACTTGATGATGAGCTACTCCAACCATGAGACTAGGAGGTTGCACTTCAGTTTCTAAAGAATCTAAATCAAGCCCAACAGCCTTTTTTCTGCCAAGGCAGAAGAACACATTGTACCCAAATCCCCTTAAGCGTATCCCTAAATGAAGAAATGGATAAATTCCTTGACCTGCTTCCTCTGTGCTGATGAACAAGCTGAGGAACGTCCATGACTGTGAACAGTGTGATTTTGTTATTCATGGTGGATTTTCCGTGTTTTTGTGTGGTCTTACAGTGGAGTGTATTGTGTAATTGATTAATGTAAATGATCACATTAATGCATAGCAGAAATCTCTATGTACTCCTGCTGTCTCAGTAGGCACTGGATCTGAACAATATGGTTCACTGATAAGGTTCACCTGACATTGAGAGACAGGTATTGATGAAATATTTAGTTTTTAGAACACCTTTGTCTGGATTGTTGTGCTTTAATTTAGGTTCTTTTTTGGTTTATATTATTTTCATTATTTTCCTAACAGGAAATAACTGGATGTGAACTGCAATTTCGGTGCTATGCAAAGACATACGACTGTCAAGAAGTAATTCTAGCTCTCTTTTTTTCCCTCAGCTCTTGATGTGTGTCCGTAAGGATGGCTGGAAATATCCCTCTAATGCAGAGTGGTGGAGTGCACTGAAGCAGAAGATGGCTGCGAATGCAAAAATATCAAAGGTAAGTCTGAGTCACATCTAAAAAACCTGCAGCGTGATACTGTGTGTGGTTACTGAAACTGTGTGCCACCTGCTGATAATTTTAATTTAATAGAAATATGTATTTAATCCATTTTGATGTTGCATCTTGGTTTATTGTTTTTGCATTTTTACAAGTCTTTTTTTCTTGTTGCTGTCAATAGGCACTTGCTCTGAAGGAAACACTGCCCATGAACTACTACACAGTGTTTCATCACATTTCCCAGCTGCTGCCACACGACTGCATTATTGTCAGCGAGGGTGCAAACACAATGGACATCGGACGCACGATGCTGAATAACTACCTACCTCGACACAGGCAAGGCCGCCTCTTTCAAGCAGAGATTAAAGCACCACCTCTCAGTTGTGCTAATTGACGTGATAAACAACATGAAAGTGCAGGTGCTGCGGGAGGGTTCATAGAGATGAGTCCAGGAGTGTCAACTAAAAGGTCTAATGCAGTTATAATGTAGGGAGAGGAGAGGAACACATTAGAGTTCTAAAACAAGTGTTTTTTGAAGGCAAAAATTATGCTTTTTTGAAAGTTATGCACAGCTCTGTCTGTTTGGAGACTCTCATATTAGTCCTGTTGCTGTCTGAGGCTGCAGTTTTGTTAATAGTAATCACAAACTGTTGAAAAAAAACCACCTCAATATATTGAAAACAAGCTTAATAGTGTGGAAATGCAGAGGGTGATACCTGCAACCAGTTTACAAACTGAGTAAAATAACCAGTAGAAATGCAACGATCAGGCAGAATATTATGAACACTTGCCTAATATCGTGTTGGTCTCCCTTATGGGGTCAAAAATGCTGTGAACCACTGATGTCTTTGCCATGTGTTGGGGTGCATTTTCCTGTGGGGGTAGGCCAGTGACATTCAGGATTTCCATTTGCATGAAGGAGTGTGCTTGTTGTGGGACTATGTTTATTTGGGTGTCTAAGTCTCATCAACACAGATGCCAAAATCCAAGGTTTTCCAGCAGAACAGCACATAGGACCAATATGATCAATGTTATTCACTTCACCTGTCAGAGGTCGTAATGTTGTGGCTGATCTGTGTATGTACAAGGCTGGTAACTAAACTACTGCACATTTCAGTCATAAATAGAAAATGTTAACTCTATAACCTTTGGTAGAAGATAAGCCGCTGTTTTTCCAGATACAAACATGTGCTCTACTTATTGTTACATCCCACTCTTGGAAAAACGCAGCCCATGTTCCCTCCATGTCAAAATGAGAAGTAAAAAATTTCAGGGAGCTGTGAACTTTCCTACTCGGTCTTTATGAGCAGTTTATTCACTTTAGTCTTTCTTCAGTACAATAATTCATCTTGATTGTGTGCAGGTTGGATGCAGGCACCTTTGGGACGATGGGAGTGGGCCTTGGGTTTGCAATAGCAGCAGCTGCCGTGGAGAAGAGCGAGAACAGCGGCCGCAGGGTTGTCTGCGTAGAAGGAGACAGCGCCTTTGGATTCTCTGGCATGGAGGTTGAGACCATGTGCAGGTAGAGCAGGTTTTCCTGTTTGTATTTAATATGTACAGTTCAACCCCTCTGATTTATTTTTATTTTTTTGCATCAGGTATAATCTCCCAGTGGTCCTTATTGTGGTCAATAATAACGGCATATACAGTGGAGTTGATCCTGAGACATGGAAAGAAATGGCTAAAATGGGAGATCTGACCTCTATGTAAGTCACATGTGATCGGAACGGAGTACATTCACTATGATTGCTTCATCCATATGATAAGGAATCATCGTTTTGCCTTTCAGAGCCCCTCCTGTGTCCCTCCTACCAGAGGCCCGCTACGATGAGGTCATGACGGCGTTCGGAGGTCGAGGGTTCCTGGTGAGGACGGTGGAGGAGCTGCGCAGTGCCTTAGAGCTTAGCCTGAGCGACTGGGAGAAACCGAGCCTCCTCAATGTGCTTATTGACCCTTCGTCAGACAGAAAACAGCAGGTAACTGTGACCTTAAGGAATATATGTCTGTAGAGTTGAACAGCTCAAAATGAAATAAGTTGGAGTTTTTCACCTGAATGAATTTTTCAGATATAAAGACAGGCAGGAAATCTTTAGCACCTGTGAATATGTCTTCCGTGAGGCCAGTTTCTTCTTGCATCAAATTCTGTTGTTATATCACCACCTCAGTTTTGCAGCCAGTGCTTCTACCCAAGGTCCAGGATTAACAGGTTAATTAGATCCTTAATCACTTAGGTGGCACGGCGCCTTCACGGCATAAATATTAAGTGTTACCTTTCTATTGTTAGAACAGAATAAACCATATGGATTAATGGCCAGACACATTTCATTAACAATAAATGTCTATTCTGCCATTACTTAAGAATCCTTTTTTAAAGATAGGCGCATGAGAGGGCATGCAAGGACTTCAAACTTGTAGTACAATTCACATTTAAAAGCACAGCTAGGTGTGCAGCACTGAGCTAAAGCATAAATACAACATACAAATGGTCTTAAAGTAAAAGGTAAAAAATCTAAGTTCTGTTTAGAAAAGGGTTTAAATTTAGTCGGTTGTGCCCAAAAGGTTTTTGTGCTTTTTAACTGGTGAGAAATTCTTGTCCATTGAGTTAATCCACAGCCTGGTCAGGTGCTGCTTTAAAGGACATAGGGATCCTCCAATATGCAGATCTACCAGTGACTACAAAATGAATTAACACATTGGTTGACAGGCCATGCTGCTAGCTAGGTCACCCTAAATTAATTGAAAGATACAGAGAGCTAACACATGATAGGATAGAATGAAAGGTGGACATTGCATTAGTTTCAGTTTTAGCCGGAAGTGTTAAAATGCTTTCTCTCAGCCATCTGCAGAAATCAGTTTTTGTAGCCTGCTTTATACCTGATATAATTAGGTAGAGTGAAAGCTGGGGCACACAGCCTTTTTGAGTCTGCTTCTCACTGCCACCGGGGAACTGATGAATAATAGTGTGGATGCTTGCATTTACATTTCCAAACATGCAAGAAGCAGAAATATATCTTTAGATGTGCTTATAAATTATGCACAAGCATGTAATTACAGCAGAATGACTGGACATGCATCCTGGAAATGTGACTGATTACACCGAACACTTCTCTACCTGCAAACATAGATGCTCAAAGAAACAAGCAAACTCCACCTTGTGGCCAGAGGTTGTAACTAGCTCTCTTATCAGACCCAGAAACATCATCTGTGGCTGAATCCAAATGTCCAGATTTCTGTGCACTCACACACACACACTGGTGAAATCTGGAGAGCCTCGTGCTGGGTGAAATCCACAACATGTGGACATTTCTTTTTCAGACTTCCAGAAAATCAGGATTAAAGGGTAAAGACTTTGGCACTGGTCATAATTAATCTAAGCCTCGTCTCATACCAGGTTTTATCCCCTTGCAGCTCAGTGTCCCTGCAGGCTTGATGTGACAACAGACAACATAAATGACCAAAGGTTACAAGTCAGACTCAGCACCCATTTTTTTCTGTATTTTTACCTGGTGCCCCACAGGAGACAGATCAGAGAGTGAATGACACGCACAGCAGTAAAGCCCACCGCAACAGCATTCAGTTTGTGATTCAACAAACAGCTCTGTGTTTACTTGACTCTTGTCTTATCCCCGTTTGGTTATGTGACCGACATGCCTCCGTGAGCAGTAATCCACACGCTCCAGGTGCACCCCAGAACCGTTGTATTCCACTCACAATCCCTCCACCTCACACCAACCTGACCTTTCTATTTCAAGGCTCCCATAATTAGAAAGCATGGCCCTCTGTGTTTATGTTGAATGTATCCACGCAACCCTCCACAGACACGGCTGAAGGTTGCATTGAGGACTGTATCCATGACGCTGAGCTCCAGGCTGTGCACTCTGTGGCCAGAAGAACTCCTTTTTTGAGGTGTTCTGCCCTCTGACAATGAGCAGACTTCAGGTTGAGTCTGAGTAAAGACAAGCTATTATTTGTTCCAGTGCAAGCAAATGTGGAGTTCAAATGGATTCCAACTTCCATCTAAGTCACAAAAAGCTAAACAGCCTTTTCATCTGAGGAGTTCTAATCTAATTGTGTGTTGTCTGTGTTTGCAGGAGTTTCCTTGGCTCACTCGCTCCAACCTGTAGACCTTTGTCCAGAACATTATCAGAACAACAGTGAAGACTTTCTTCAGGGAAGTGGAAAATGTGAAGCTGCTTTTGTTTTTTTGTAATTATTTCTGTGAAATAACACATATTTGTATTGATTCTTACTACTCTGTAATGCTAAAAAATAAACTAAATAGCACCACAATAAAACATTTTTACGCATTATACAATGAATTCTATTTATTTATGCCATCTCACATTTTTTCAATCTTTGACTGGTCTGAAACTAGGATGATTGTTGTTTTATTTAATTGTATGGTCTCTGTTATGTTTAGAAACTGTGAAAATTACCGTCCACAATTCCTTAAAGGGAACATGACGTTTCACAAAGTCTTAATTTGTCCAAACAGATCAACACCCAAAGAAAGAAAAGATACTCTCTTTCACAAAAATCTAAAATTGTGACCCAAAAAAATTTTAATTCTTGCATCTGAGAACCTGTAGTCACAAAATAATTGATTATCATAATAGGTGCAGATTACTTTTCTGTCAACCAAGCAATCAGCTTTTCAGCTAATATTCAAGTTCTACTCTATCATAATTATTCCGGGCATAAATGCCAATAATTGAAATATATAATCTAATGTCATGATCAATTCTGTGCTAAAAACAGACAACAAACAGCTGTTCTAAGCCTTTTATAATTTACATACTTTATGTACATTCACATATTTACACCTTCTAATTTCACACCTTGTCAGGGAAATCTATTTTTAATGTCGGGCTGAATCCCCCTTTATCATGGAGGATACCAGTGTTGCACAAATTTCTAGAGGGATGTTTTGCCATTCTTCACAGACTTTCTAGAGGGGTTGTGTTGCTCTTTCTTTAAAATTCCCCAAAGATTGACTTTACATCAGGAGACACTCGGCCCAGTGTAGTTTTCACTTTTTCCCTCTTGAGTAACTCTTGTGGGGTTTTGGCAGCTTTCTTTGGATCGTTACAATGCAGGAATATTCCTCTTCTGCTAAGTTTCTGCAGGCTGGGAGTCATCTTGTCAGTCAGTATTTTGCTCTATCCACAGACATTCATGGTGCATCTATAAATGTCATCTCCCCAACACATTATGTGATCATGCAGCCCCGTATCATCACACTCCCACCTCTGTGCTTCACTATCAGGACTATGCATTCACTGTAGTGGTCCTAACTAGGTTTACATAAGCTCGACCCACTCTGAACCAGAAATGGTCACAAAAATTCTAATTGCCGCTGATGTCCCCAGTGCCAGGTCTGACACTTTTGTTTTTCAGAGGTAGATAGTGCTATTGCCATGCTGTCCATAACGCTATTTTCGGAGGTGGACCACGGCAGCCCTGATTAGTGACGCTCATTTTATACCTCCTGATTACTGCAGCAGCTGTGTTTCCTCTGATTCTTCGTCGGTCACTGATCTTCCTGTATCCTTATCCATCTTTGTGGAGTCTCATAATCAGATTTGTCAGTTCCTCTGGCGATTCTTTTCCATGTGGAGCCATGATATGGACGTACAGATAGACAAGTTCTCATGGTTGCAGGTCATCTTATAACCATGTTCATGCAGTTAGGCTGATTGGAAATCACAGGTGTACTCAGTTTGGTTTCAGTGATGACAGGTTTTCCAACATGTATCAGAGATGTATTCACTTTAGTTGCATTAAGTTTATGCTTTGGAGCCTGTATTTCTGATATAGTCTTTCTAAAGAATTTCTTTTTGATTGTTCATAAGAGGAAACACTCTATAGTTCAATTTAGAAATAATGCAGTTATTGAGGATGATTCAAATTCGAAACATTTGACTTTTAGGTGATATTACATGGGAGTGTACTCACTTCCGTTGTATGCTGCATGTGCCCTAAATTAACTAATATTTAAGCTCTACTCCACTATAATAAATCCAATAAATAGCATGATTACCACACAGTATATATGGCTTACTAAACAATCTAGTGCAAGCATAAATGCCAATAATGAGAAAACTAAAATGTAACTTCACAATCAACTCAGTGCTAAAACCGGTTCTGCTTAGACTTTTCCAATTTGTATATATACAATAAAGAATAATTCCACACCTTGATAATAAATTCTAACAGCTCCGATAACAAGTGTAATACCTACATATTTTTTTATGCAGTGAAATCTGAGTGTCGTTGAATTAATTTCTGTCAAGCTACATGATTCACTCACTCAGACTCTTGCAGATGTGAGTGATGCCTTTTTCCACTTGTGCCTGTGTAATCTATGCAGACACAATAGAAGCATAATTCTCACTACAGCACTGTTGACAAGTGATGTCTGTGTTTACTGGATTTTTTTTTGTAACAGGAGCTCTCAAAGGAGCCTCCTTGGAAATGTAGACATTTAATTTTGTGCCACAGTAAAAACCAATGTAGACTGGACTAAATGGATACCACAGTGCACAGTGGACTGCATACAAGAGATGCACTAATCAATGGAGGCTGAAATACGATGCAGGTAAGAAAGTTGTCACAGGATGCACAAATGCATCTTCATGGAGAGTCCTATTGCAGAAACTGTGAGCTCGTCTCTGATATGTATCCCCAGAGGGGGTTGGAAAAAACAAAAGGCACCCCCTACAGTAGTAGAGATCTAATATTGGCACCAGAAGCAGCTGGCGGGCTGTCTCCTGTAATTTTAGCGCACACTGATGCGGAGGAAAGATTTAATGGGCATTGGTCAGCGTACCCTCTTCTGAGGGCGTAAAGGAGACAGAGCCGAGCGAGCAGAGAGGGAGGGGAGCAGAGGGAGAGGACGGTGAGGAGAGAGGGAGAGGAAAAAGGCAGCGTGTGAGGGCTGCTGTGGCTCAGAAATAAAGTCAGGCAACTACAACTGGAGCAGCATGACTCTCCTAGCAGTTGGACTGTATCTGCCACTGTGGTTTTCTTATGGCCTGGCTCAGTCCTCCTTCCTGGACAGCTTTGTTTCATTCCCTGCTGGTAGGAATACTGTGATTCTGAGCTTGCATGTGTCTAATGTGTGTGTAGGTGTGGGTACTGTACTGTAGTACATGTGCATGCACAGGTGCTGAGGGGCTGTAAAAGCAGGGATTCTACATGTTATCAGCTTCATGTTGTCTTCATACAGTGCACTTGTTTTTATTTTCTTGGTACCCATGAGGTAGACTGGAAATGCCTCTATAAATAGCGAGACCAGTCCTTCAGCGAGAGGCACAGGCACTTCATATCTGTGTCCAGCTCTAGGAATTCTCCTGGATGGGTGTCATGATTTGATATTTTGCACCTGTTTCCCTGTTGCTTGTGCTGCTCTTACATCTTGTAGCCTCTTTGATTTGTCCAGTTTTTAACTCGATGTAATGGATTTGTTGTCAAACAGAAGCATGAATTAACCGTTGCTCCCCTCATGTTGATGGCGAGGTCAGGATTCAACTCTGTGGTGCAGAAGTTAAAACAACACACAAACATGACCTCGTCTGACTGTCTTATTCTTAACTCCTGCTGTAATTTGTGACTGCATGCATGCATACCTCGCCACAGCTCTCAGATCCCAGGAGCAGCAGAAGAGATTCAACCCATGCTGTTTACTGAGTCCGCCTCCACCCCCACTGTTTCCTCCACCTCCTTCGCTTTGGCGCCGCCACGCTCATGTGAGTCAAAGTCATGTGACTTTCTATTGTGGAATATCAGACTGTTGATATGTCCTTGGGTTATGTCCAAATAGGCCTACACTTAACTGCCTTTTGACCCCCGAATGAGGTTACTGACGGTTGCAGGAAGAAATAGGTCGTTGTGTCAAAACTGGGATGAGTTTTAGACTTGTTGGACAAACTTTGTCAGAAGAGTAAAGCCAGTGTTGCGTTTTGTTCTCATCCAGTTTGTTAGAGGTGTAAAAAATGCAGTACTTTATTTTTATTTTTGCTTTCTAGCATGAAGGCATTTCGCGTCATGATGGTGAGTCTGAGTCGGGCAATGAGGACAAAGGTTCTCCCTGCGTCCGAGGACTCCCTGGTCCTGCTGGTCCACCTGGGCCTCAGGTAGGACCCCAGGCTGTTCTCAAACATCATGTTTATCTTAGTACTAAACATCTGCTGTAGGTTTGGGGTTTAGTTCCAACACATCCTCCACAATCTGACTTCGAGATCCAGATCCAATCCGTTTCATGTTGGGGTCTCCATAAATTTAAGGTGTTAAGAATTAGTACTCCGACAACATGTTACCCCCATCTTCCTCTCCAACTTGATAGTTCCTGCGGAGCTAGAGATGGGGATTTCTCTGGCCCATGCAACACAGCAGCCCATTAACGCTCTACATTTAGCTGGGACACAAATAGCCTTTTTCCACTGCCTGCCAGTGTGCCACACATCATTCTCAGAAACTGTCCGAAGAGCTGTCTGCTTGGAAAGGCGTACTGTGTCGCGTAAATTCCAGGGATTACCAACACACGCCTGTGTCCATGTGTTTGTGTTCGCTGGTGATGGAAGATATAAAGACGTTTTGGTCCAATTGGTGCGTCTAATCCAATGTTTCATTAGTGGAAAGCAGATTTTACAAATCACTGTTGCTCATCTGAGGTTGCTACAGCACCAGCTGGACCGCAGCAGCATTTCAGCATTAAATGAAAAGACACCCACAAGGCACTCTTTAAATCAATAGGGGCCTCTCAGCCTTTAGCTAATTGAAACTGCTGCTGTGGGCTCCCAGAAGCAGTCGTGACTTTGCAGTGGGATGTTGTGGACAAAAAAAACTAATTTAGATGGCTATCTGTGTGATTTATGAGCATATGCTATACATTTAATGTTTTTTTTTTAATGTTCATTAGGGTCCACCTGGATTACCTGGGATAGGAGGGCCTAAAGGAGAAAAGGTAAGCAGCTTAGTCTTATCTGATTTTACTCATTATTTTTATAGACCTGTTGCACACGAGTGAGAAATGCTTTCTGGAAGTGTATTAAGTGGCTGTTGTCCTTGTGCCCTCCTCCACATCTCGTCGTCAGGGAGAAATCGGAAGACCTGGGCAAAAGGTGAGAGTCTCCATTAATCACTCCATATTCCGTGCTAAGTGGATTTGCTCAAAAATGAGATACAGTGCCTCCGCCCGCTCTCTAGCTGTAAGTCAGAGCGCTGCCACCGCCTGCTCGTGTGCATCAAGAAATTGTGGGCAACCTTGACAGGAGACAGAGCAGACACATTGACAGGATGCAAGGGGGTGCAGGGCTGCTGAGACAGGCTGTTTCTATGGCCAAGGGATGCTGCTGGAGGAGTGCATTGCATCTCTATCCAGCCTCAGGCCTCCCTGTCAGGCTCCCCTCCGTCTATCAGAGCACAGCCCTATTGAAAGCGCAGGACACAGTTTTTGATGAGCACAGGTAGACGAGAAGTGACCTCCTAAATGATCAGCTGCTGTGGTGGGTAAGCAGTAAAAGCAGCCCAGTGGGTGAGCTCTACAAGCCGGTGGCCTGACCGAGCAGCTTTGCAGCACTGCAGTGCAATTTAGCTTAGTGCTCCAGCCAGGTCATTAATCATTTTATTTCCCACAAGCACAGACTCCGGTTCTATATACAGCCCATCATTTAATTAAAGAGAGCAAAGTGACAGCGCTCGTTAAAGCCATTCTCCCCCTACATGTGCAGCAGCGTCTGATAAATACTGTGGCGAGCTGCCTGTCAGCTAATGCAGCAAATACTGCACTTGGATTTCTGCAAAGCAAAACAGCCACAAGAGGCCCTGATTTCATAACGAGCTAACTGCTTCTTCAGCTGCGGCTGTAATTGTTTTATTGGGTTTTTATGAGGCATTTCTGCGGCTCGGCTTGTGTTAAAATTGATGCTTCCTCTCAGGGTCGGACTGGGCCTCCTGGACTTCCTGGGAAACAGGGACCAGCTGGATGGCCAGGACCAAGTGGGGCCAAAGTGAGTAAGTCAGACCTCATAATGTGGATCATATAAAATGTGGCATCACGTGAGACCAGTAAGTGCCAGAAACAAGCCATGTAGAAGAGTGTAGGTATGATTTACAGTACAATGAAATACTGTTACATAACATGCAAACAACCTTTTCTATATGGATCCTTGCCAAGATCAAAATCTGCACTTTGCTCTTTGGGTTGGGGGATGTGCTTTTAAAATGGAGCCAATCCACTCTGTCTTAATCCTAATGTTTTAATCTGTGTCAGGGTGAGAAAGGTGACTCGGGGCTGATGGGTTTGCCTGGGGCCAGAGGACCAATTGGGCCAAGGGTAAGATCTGCTTATTAACCCCACTGATCTGGCATGATGTCAATTTTGCACTATTTGGCTTCATCTTGTTTCCTTTTTCATTCAAGGGATTACCTGGCTATAAAGGGGAAAAGGTATGCGGCTGTTTTAGCAACTGCTATTCAGTAGGAAATATATGATTTATTCATTAACATCTTTATAACATCTCTGTTCCATCAGGGTTCTCGAGGTGATCGTGGTGAGAACGGAGTTAAAGGAGACAAAGTGAGTAGAGTGTATCAGCTGTACTGTACATCCGCTGTATGAAATCTGAGTTAATATAATTAACTGTTCTGTATCTACAGGGTGCAATGGGTTTCCCAGGAATGCTTGGACAAAAGGCAAGTGGCACAAGCAAGCAAGCAGGGGTTTGACAACCAAAAAATTTTAAAAAAAAAGTTGAATATTGAATTGATCTGATTTGTTTTTCAGGGTGAAATGGGTCCAAAAGGTGAACCTGGAATCTCAGGAAACAGAGGACCCACAGGCCGACCAGGCAAGAGAGGCAAGCAGGTGAGGAGTTTGTGGGCATCTAGCGGCACTGTTGTAATTGTGTCCTCAATTCTGAGTATGCAAGTGGACCTTCTTACAGAAAAGCATTTTTTCCAAGGATGTTTTAGTGAAAGGAATGCAGCAATCTTGCACAAAAATGAGAGAATATATGCAGCCGAGATGTTACGATAACAGGAGAGGGTTTGGCAGATCAAGCTGAATTAATAAAACTCAGTGAGAGAGGCTATTCTTTTGTGTTTACGTGTATAGTAGTAATCACACAAATGCATTTATGGGAAGAATCGATTGTTGCATGGATGAAATGATTGTTTTTATTTAAATAATTTCACTTATATGCATCCCAAGTGTGTTGTCCTGTGTTAAAGATGTGCCATTTTACACTCAGAATTGATTTCCAAATGATTGAAATTCAGCAAATGATCTTAAAATTAAAAATAAATAAATTGCATCAATTTACATCAAAACACAAAACAATATTGCAAATCTAACTCTTGTCTCTCCACTGGAGATAACTCAGCTGCTCAGGTCTCATACACATGCTTCCTGTTGATTGACTGATGAAACTCTAGGCTGGAAAAGTATGTTATGTTTGCAAAAAGTGTCAGGATCTGTTGGCAAGTCTGAGTTTTGGTTCATCCGAAGTGTTTTTTTAGCTTTATTATACAGTAATTTGTCTGTACTTTATCCACATTCAGCAGCAGGACTGATCACTCCAGGCCTCTTTTTTAATCAGCACAAGATGCAGTTCTCTTATATTTTAAATAAACATCAATATAATTGATAACACACAGCTATTATACCAAACATACCAAACAGTTCATCTCTGGTTTACTTTGTTTGCTTTTTCCCCCCATGGTTGCTTGTTTACTTGTATTTCTGGATTCATGACTGTTACACTTGATTTTAATGCATATTAAGGTGAGATTCTTCTGTAAGCTTTGTTTTGTTGTGCAGAATAAAGAAAATACCTTTGAAACATGATCTAAGGAATCTGACCACCTCGTATTCTTTTGATTTTCAGGGGATGAAAGGAGACCCAGGAAACATTGGTCCGATGGGACCCGCGGGCCCGCAGGGAGCTCCAGGTCACCCCGGTCCTCCTGGTTCACATGCCACAGGTGAAAACTCCCAGCAGATTCAAACCCCTAGAGGAATCTGATTTTTTTTTTTTAACAAAACTGACATGTTGTTCAGTCGGTTCTCTGAGAGTGTGTGAAAAGCTATGAACCCACTGAGAGGGGAAGCAAATTTCCCCCGTCAGCATAAGGAAGCACACTTTAGACCAGTGTACGAGGCAACACCGGGAGTCGTATTTAGCGCCGGAGAAATCTAATCTCCTCACTTGAAACAGGATGCTCTCATCATGACATCATGTGGCTAAAATGGATTCCCAGATGGCAAACCTCCCTGCACTTTCACAAATATTATGTCATCACATAATTAAAGTGACATTTGTTATCTTGATCAGGTTTCTGGGGGAATTAAGCTGATTGTGTCTGCTTCTTGATAGACAAATCAAACATTTAGTGACTGATGGTGTTTATAAAAGCTACTGTAGCCTCTTCTCTCAACAACTCTTCACCTCCATCAGAGCAAACCTGCATTATTCTGTTATCTGGTACTAAATGTGCAGCTTCTGTGTGTTTTTTGTCTTTTTTTAAAAACTTTGTGTCCTTTCGCGTACGTTTTTCCTCTCTGCATATGTGTAGGAGTCTACATGGTTGGAGCAAAGGGAGCTCGTGGTCCACCGGGGCCTCCTGGAAAGTGTAGCTGCAGCTCTCTCAGTGGTTCTGCCTTTGATGATTACACATCCACAGGAAACTATCCCAAAGTACCAGCGGTGAGGAATGACTAGTCTTGTTCCTGTCAAACAAAAAAAGTTTTTCCTCTCCTTTGTCCAAAAATGCCAGCTTCAAGGGAATTGATGGATTTGCTTGCTTTTTCACACACAATTTTGAAACCAGTCAGATAAATTAGTATTGTATACATGAACTTATTTTGTAGGGTCGTTACCTTAATGTTTATATTAGTCAGGCATATAGACAATATACAATACTGTAGGGCCCTAAATTTAATTTTTGAATTTGGCTGGTACATTTTTATCATAAATAACATTGTAGGGTTCTAACTTATGATTTAGAATAGTGAGTTAAATTAATACAATGAAAACCATTGCACTGTCTTTATTCTAATGTTAACCATGTTAGGTAAATATTTATAATGAATTATATTGTAGAGTCTTAATCTTATAGTTAAATTAGTCAGGTAAAAGTATATGCTAAATAATATTGTAGGTTCTTAACGTTAATATTTGAACTGCTCAGGTAAATTTGTATCATAAATAATATTGTAAGGTCCTAACCTTAATATTTACACTTTTTAGATAGTTTTGTTTTATATATAGTATTGTAGGGGCCGAACCCTAATATTAAAATTAACTGGATACATTTGTATTATAACAACACCAACACCACCAACAACACCACCACCAACAACAACAATACTAAAAACACCACCAACACTAACACCACCACCAACAACAACAAAAACAGCAACACTAACACCACCAACAACAACAATACTAAAAACATCAACACCTCCACCAACAACAACACCACCAACAACACCACCACCAGCACCAACAACAACAACAACACTGACACCAACACTAACACCAACACTAACACCACCACCACCAACAACAACAACAACAAAACTAACAACACCACCACCAACAACAACACCACCACCACATTTGTGTTATATAAAATATTGTAGGGTCCTAAATTTAATATTTAAATCAGCCAGGTACATTTCAATCATTAAAAAAAACATTGTAGAGTCTTAACCTTAATATTTAAATTAGTCAGGTAAATTTGTATTACATGCAATATTTTAGGGTCTTAACCTTAATATTTAAATTTGTATAGTAAATTTGTTGCATTTTTCTTGTTTCTCCATTATGGCTCAACATCTGTTAAAGTCAAATGTACGATATAAATAAAGATGACTTAACTTGTCTTGACTTGTTACAGTCAGATGCTTACGTTACATAACCATTTGTCACATCAGTGAAAAACCCAAATCAGAATGTAAATGTTTTTCATCAAATGACATTCATTGTCTGATGTTATGCAGACTTACAGCTATCTTCACTTGTGATCTCCTTGAAATCCTCGCCTTTCTGCATTTTAATAGCGATAATATAAATAACTAAGTACTGGATGATCAAAGTGCAGCTACTGTGGAGACGGATATTGCTTTTGAGACACATGCTGTCAGCCGGGATATTAAATTTTGATGTCCAATACTTCAGAATTGCTCTCCAACAGGGCTAAACTTTATAATTCAACATGCACTAAATATTGAAACCATGTCAGTAAAATTCTCTCCTTTTTGCTTCTGACTTAGATCTTCGTGGTGAGCAATGAGGAAGAACTGGAGCGCCTCCGCACAGACAATGCTCTTGCATTCCGAAAGGACCAGAGATCTCTTTATTTCAAAGACATCGACGGCTGGCTGCCAATCCAGGTATCAGTGCATGCAGGAATATTCTACTGTCTATTCATTTTTTCTTGCATATGCTGGCTTTCAATCAGATTTTCCTTTTTGCTCAATTGTTTTAACCTCTTTTAAAGACTTTTCCATTCCAGCTGACTCCCTTCCAGTCCATGGAAAATGCACCTGATGATGAAGGTTACTGTGGTGATGGGATTGTGCAGATCTCCAACGGGGAGGAGTGTGATGACAGGAACAGAGTTGTCACCGACGGCTGTGTCAGTAAGTTACATATCTGTGTCTGTGATGGTCTTTAACAGATTCTTAGTTGGACTTTGCTGTGCACATATAACATGAGAACTCACCCCTGCTGTCTCCTCTTACCATAGAGTGTAAACATGCCTACTGTGGAGACGGATACCGCTATGAAGGGACTGAGGAGTGTGATGGAAAAGACTTTGGATACCAGACATGTAACTCATATCTTCCAGGGTAAGCACAGTAAATAACTACACTGTACACCGATCAGGCATGACATTATGTATTATGTTGTCTTGGTCCCCCTTATGTGCTCAAAAATGCTCTGAACCATTGGGCATGGACTAGAGGACCTCTCAGGGTGTCCTATGGGGTCTGGAACCCGGACGTTGGGAGTGAATCCTTTGGATACTCTGGCTTGTGCAGTGGGGCCGCTGTCAATCAAACTTGTTCCATTGCATCTTGTTGATGCTTGATCAGAATAAGGTGTAGGAAGTTTGGAGGTCAAATCAACATATTGTCACGTTCCTCAACATGTTCCTGATTGTTTGATGTTTTTTCCATGTGGTGGGGTGCATTTTCCTGCAGGGGTAGGCCAGTGACATTTGGGATTTCCATTTGCATGAGGGAGTGTGCTTGTTCTGGGACAATGTTTATTTGAGTTTCTAAGTCTGATCAACACAGATGGCAAAATCCAAGGTCTTCCAGCAGAACAGCACATAGTACCAATATGATCAGTGTTATTCACTTCACCTGTCAGTGGTTTTAATGTTGTGGCTGATCGGTGTATGTGCTGCATGAACAGATAAAGACGTAAAACTCACTAAATGTTGTCTCTAATGTTGCTTTCAGGTCATACGGTCACCTCAAGTGCACACCACACTGCGTCATCGACTCCACAAACTGCAAATACTTCACTTGAGGAGGAATCCGGACTGTGCAGCAGGATCCTCCGTGTGTCGTTTTGCTCGACGCGTGACGGGAATATTTTCATGCAAACCAAGAACCAACAAGTAAGAAGACTCTGACGGAGGAGGCAGATTCAACAATGGAAAAAAAAAAGCAAGAACAGAACTTATTTTTAAAAAAAACATATAACTCATTTGTGTTGCTGCTGAAGCGCCACGTTGCTCCCGGAGTTACAGAGTCAGTCAGTGAAGGTGATGAATCCACACCCGCACTCTGTCTTAACAAGCCGGATTTTCCTGACTGGCCTCCTCGCCAAACGCCCAACTGGACCGGAACCAGCCTCCTGAATGCAACAGTTGTGTGACAGCCATGCAGAGACTTAATTAAGTGGGAGATGCTGCAGGGGAACAGTAGCTGGGGCATATTAACGTTTGGCCCAGTTACTGTTGGGGCAAAAGAGAGGCAGTGGGACATCCAGAGCCGTGGCCACAGGTATTCTGCTGCAGTGTGAATGACAGTGCATGAGGGGTGGGATTACTAAGACCACGGCAGCAGCTGTCACTATCCATGCATGTAACCTATCACTTTACTTATTATTGTCACAACAACTTTCGTACTGTATACTCTCAATATCAAGAAAGCCTGACATAAAGGTCAAACCACGTATATAATAAGATATAGTAAAAGAGATGGACATGGAGGTGGTTATAGTGCACTATATGCAGTATATATAGTGAGTTATGCACTTATAATATTAGACTGTTAAACCAGGAGGCAACACTTGAAGTCTCCCCTGCTTCTAAACTTTAGATCATGGCGGTACTGTACTTGCAAGTCTGGACAAGGTGTCACAAATCCAAAAACTTCTCAGGAACTCACAGGTAATGTAGCTCCACCTTTCACACACACACAACCCCCCTCCACTACTCTCTTTGCAAATGGCGGTGACTGTACTCTAAAAGCTTTAACACATCCCGTCCCGTATAGGATCCTTCCCCGTGCTTTTCAGTGAGGAAAAAGAAATCTACTGTACGTGAAGGCTTGAAACTGTTATGTCCTTAATTTTTCTCACCGCACACACGAACGGCTGGACGAGGCTGTAGCTGCTAGAAGGAGGAATTCAAATTCCAGTCTGCTCTATGGTCATTACTGTATTTACTCTGATACCTCTTTATCCAGTCTTTCTGTCTTACAGTATATACAGCAACAGAGGAACTCAAACTTAATGGTGTAGATGTAGTCTGCTGTGAAAAATGCTGATATAAGCTGACATTTTCCATAAGCTACTGTACTGAGTCGCAGTGCCAAGGGGAGACCTTTTTATCTCTGCTATACTAAGATGTATTATAAAGTGTACAAAAGCAATCAGAAGATTAAGACTGTTAATATATTGCGTCCGCATGCTTGTGAAAATCTGCTAATGGGTGTGAAATGCTTCCACTTTGCCAAACATTGTTTTGTAAATCATCATTGCATTCATCAGCATAGCAGGTGTCTTAAGAAATGTCAGTCGGAGTGTAGCCGAGTACTGTACGTGTGAACCGTGCCATGCACAAAAACTGCAATTACCTTTTTGGAAACTGTGTTAAATGTCTGTGCTGCTGTGCTCTATCCTATACCAACAGTGCTGGAACATGCATGTGGTAACGTACTGTAAGTAAGGCTTTGTGAAGTGTACTATGCACTGTGACCGGGGTAGTTAACATTGTGTTTCATTATTCTGATATGATTTTTACAGTAGTTGTGGACAATTTTAAACAGAATGGAAATAAAAAAAAGGGAATTTAAATCGTTTACTCTGTGCAAGTTTAATCAGGGGATTTGTCAGCTGCTTTGATTGGAAGCTGTGCAAAAAGCCAGTCGACAGTGATGGAGATGGTATTGATGTTCTCTCGGAGCACGAAATGTAAAGAAAAAAAAGCTACAGATATCTATCAGGTGGAGAAAAAAAGATGCTGTCAGCAGCTTCTCTGCAAAGTGCTGCGTGAGACTAACAGACCACACAGTGAACTCTTGCTGTTTCTCAGACATGCCAATGGGGTTGTTTCAGCTTTTCATTCTGCCTTAATGAAGCCCCCTCAGAGCCGAGTCTGGGCCTGGAGATGATCCTCGGCGATACAGGTCGGGGACGGGCAGCCGGCCGAGATGTTTGAGGCTGGATGCGACCGTGTAACCGTATTAGCATGCCGTATTCTTTTCCTAAATCACATCAGGACAATTTGTCTGCCGAGATGCCCGAGTAAAAGCTTACCTTGGCGTATTTATCCCATCATGTGCATTCCCCTGACCAGGCCAATCAGATTTGGACCGCAGATGTCCCAGTACAGCACTAAATGTCCCTGCAAATGAACCTGATTCCACTGACTCTGCTGCTCTCACTGAAGAATCCCCCCCCAAAGTGAAGTTTTGGAGTTTGGAAACCTCAAACACTTAATTCATAACATTTTATATCGGCTCTCAAAGACATCGATCGAGGAGTTAAACTTGCGGCAAGCTCGGTCTATTTTGAACTCCCGCAGGTATCGAGTTGATGAGGCGAAATCGAATACTTTTTCCAACAAAAGGGGTTATTTTAGTGCAGGTTGGCCGGTGTAGCGTTACAGCTGTGGCACAAGAGGCGATGTGAAGGGAGGCACGGGGGCAGGAAGCAGGCAGGGATCCAACTGTTGGCCCCGGCCAAGTGAAAATCCCTGACCTATAGGCAGGAATCACTGGCATGCAGGGCGCTGTGGTGCTGGCAGAGGACACACTGCAAAATACTCACTTAACACAGACAGGAGGGAATGCAGAATAGGATTTGAGCTCAGTGCCACGGTTGTTCTGACCAACTACAGCACCTGTGAATTATTTACTACCTATTGCATAAAAGTTTACTCCCAAACAAATGGATTTTCTACACTATCTTCTATTTTGAGCGAGATACACAACTGTAGTGTTTACGTGTATGAAGAAAATGACTTTCAGTATACATGTTTTTCGCATGATTAAGTAGACAAATGAGGTAGATACTTTTCCAGAACAGAAGTCAGAACATTGGGTCGGGTGCAAAATTCTGTTTTGTCTCTAATATGTCCTTTTTGTTGACAGACTAGAGACAAAAACTCATAGAAAGAGGATTTTTTGGATATCACTTTTATCAGTACAAACCATCAAATACCATCAACAGTCATAATGCGTCCATTTTCACTTGTCTTTAGGAATGAATGATATGTGAACAATGCCCTTCTTCAAAATATACAAAGGAATAAAACAGCTGGAAAACTCAGAGTAGGAGAAAAAACATGGAAACTACTATTTACAGCCTAAAACTGTAACTAATAGATATCATCATGAAAACTCCTCAGTTTAATATTTACATTTCCTCTTGTGGAGAGTGCACAGCGAACAGTGCACTAAAATATACTCCTAGTTTTCAATGTTGTCTTTCCACTTGAAATCATGATGGATAAAAAATAGACTAAAACCAGAAAATTAACCAGTACAGGAAAAAAATGCTTTTGCATGTAGTGTCTTGTCTTAATGGTAAATATTTTCACATACATACATACTCACATATATTAATACATATGTAAATCCCACAGTTTGGTTTTCATGTTATCAGATATTATCCGCCCACAGTACTAGGGTTATTTCACTTTCACTCTGGTCCTGATGACCAGAATATAACCATTACAGAGGACAGTTACATTTTCACTCAGTACAAACATGACTAAAGCCATATGCATTAAACTTTGATCAAAGCATTCCATTTACAGCAGTTTGAAAAAACAAAATTTCTCTATGTTTGTCGTTGAATAAAAGGTTTAAACTGATTTTAAACAGGTGGGAGCCGCATATGTGCAATCTTCATACAGCAATACAGAGAAAGGCTTCGGAGGTCATCTACTGCTGGTTTGCAGTAATTATTGCAGATAATATGGTTCTAGTTGAAGTTTGAATAACTGTCCACTGTAGCAGACATCATGCAAGGATGGGTCAAGGGTCTTGGTTAAGTGAAATGTAAAGACTGAGATTCAAAGAGTGGGGCTGTAGATTATATGGGTGGAACAATCTGTGAAATCACCTGTATTGCCTAATGTCACATCAGATATATGGCAACATACTTGACTACAAAAGGACAGAAAACACAACATGACAACTTAATCATATTTATTATGTAAAAATCAAATAGCATCTTATATACATCCATAGAAAAAAAAACAAATCAAATATTTGTTGTAATGTTACAATAACATGTTTTCAGGTTTAACATTGAAACTCACCGGCAACTGGAAATCAGCCTATTGCACATCTGAGATGTAAACCTACTTACTGCTAGTGACTTATTTATTGTACACAAGTTTTTACTGTTTGCATTCCTGAAAACTCAAAGGAAAGAAAAAAACAACAAAGTTAAAAATACTATGTGGTAAGTCTCGGTTTAAAAAAAGCCCTGTGAGGATGTTCCTGCTTTGTTCAAATGGCTCAGTGAATCTTTGGCCAAACTTTAACTTGGCCTGGAAGTGGAGTCTTCCCACTTATTTTCATTGCTGAATGGACATCATAAAATATTAAGTATGTCTGGTACCAACTATATGAGGAACACAGATGAGATGAAGGAAAGCAGGTTTAAACTGTTCACTGTCACTACAGAGGTGAGAGAAGTAATGCATTTTAACGTTCACAATCGATCACGTTTCACGTTATTCATTTACTTGGTTAAATTAAAGCCCTTCTCCTATATTCAGTATTGACTGGCACCTATTTTACTTAATGCATAAAACATGCAATCAATAAGCATGCTCTATGGAGACACATGTTCATACATTCACACAAAAGTCAGACTGAAACAAACTCCATGTCATTTATGTCAACTCTATAACTTAAGACATAATAAATAGACATTGTGAAAATGCTTACTATGCATAGGTTTGTGCAGAAGATGTCCACATAAACAGCAGTTGTCAGTATTTTAACAGCTACACTGCATTATTTCATTCTTGTGTTGTATCACTGTAGGCAGCAGAGGCTAAAGCCATTCACATGACACTTCCTTTTTGGTCCCATGGAAACATTTCAGAGCAATAACTCACGACGAGATGATGTTAAACACAACAATACATTGTCATCCTGCAGGATTTAGATCAAATTCTCAGGGGAAAAAAATACATTAATGATTATAAGTTTCACTAAACCTTAATAGCCAGTGCAAGAAAAAGGTTACTAAAAGTTAGTATGTGATTATATCACATACTTAGGACAAATCTAGGGCATGTTAACAATTTGACACTGTTTTTGTAAAGAGTGCTTTGTGCTAGTTGCAAATATCAACCCTGTTTCATGAAATCAAAGAAACAGGACAACATAGATTAAAGATTTCTTGGCATTCTGTTAAGTTCAAAAGGAATTACAAATAATCTTCCAGAGAAGGTACTGGAATCTTGTGGTTATGTACCTTATAACATGTAGAGTACATAAAAAGCCACAAAACAACAACAATGTAAACCACAAACAAATGTCATAATGAATAATTATGGTTGGATCTGCATAGTAGGGTCTGAAACCCCTACACTGTCACTGGTCTTTTGAACAAGACCTAGAACCTACATTTCTTCATACCATAATGTCTTATTCACCTGCTTTGCGCCTTGTGGGCTCCTAAATCCAGACATTAATACCTTCTTCAAACCTAGACGCTCTACAGTTGTAGAGTTTATTAACCACTGACAACACCTCACATTGACATGAGACATGCTCACACTATATTGTACACAAGATGCACTTAAAGCATCTGGCACCTTCCTTTTCTTTAGCAATTAGCCACTTTACTGCCCCTTTGGACAAGCTCCGTCCTTCCCTGAAGTCTGATTACTTCTTATTTCACACCACCTCATCAGACTCCAGGTTGTATTCTTCATACAGTGAATCTAGGATGGTCAGCTGCCTCTCCATGGCGGGCAGGTAAACTCCCAGATCTCTGTGCATGCCGGTGGTGAAGCCACTCTTCAGCTCATCGCCTTCTCTGGACACTAAGGCAGCGGCAAAGCTTGTGTAGGACGGGGCAGCCCTCAGCGCCAGCTGTGGAAGACAAAAAGTCATACAACTGTCACGCTGCAAGAACAGATGAACATCAGAAGGGATGAATGTTGGTTTAAGGAAGGACTACATACAGCAAATACGCCTCGGACAACCCATCCGTGGTATTGCCGAAGAGTTTTTCCATAAGCATTATCTGTGGGAAAGAACACAAACAAATTTTGACAGTGAACATGCGTCAAGCAATCTAAGTGTTAATATCTGACACTGCATTAGAGCCGTGGTTAGGAACTTGAAAGATTAGGGGCTTAGCCAAGCCCAGAAATCTTCAGATTTTAACCTCTTAGTTTGATCACTCTCAAGTTCTTTCAGCGTAAAAAGAACATAAAATAGAATAGAATAGAAATACTTTAATAATCCCAGGTCTGGGAAATTATTTTGTCACAGCAAGACACATAGCACTAAACAGAGGACATAAAATAGCAATAGAAATATAAAGTGAACAGAATATAAAATATACAAGTACAAAGAATAAAATGGTTCTTTCGGAGGCCATACTAATATTATAGTGATACTAGACAAGCTTTTCTTGTGCCTGTAGTAGTCTAATCTATGTAGCTACAATATTTATGCAAAAGTAACCAACTTTTAGCCACCAGCTGGAGTGAGATTGGTATATTTTACACGTTATTAATACTCATTTTAATTTTTAATGATATCCTCATTTAATTTGATTGACTAGCTGTGTAAATAATTCAAGAGAAGGGATGTAAGTCCCAGTGAGGGGATAACATTCACTCTGAAAGTCCCACAACACATTACCCCAAATAAAGAACTGCTATTATTCCCCCCAAAATCTGCTGTCTGTGTTAATTAGAAAAACATTGAAAAATCTGCCAAGCTTCGCCGAATGATTACTTCTCTAACTACAGAAGTAACTCTTTCTCTACCTCCTCTTGCCTCGCCTTTCCCATACTGAATTCATTCTTTTTGAAAAAGCTTCTATCTAGAACCGTCAAAGTCTTGTCTTTGTGAATTAGCTAACCAACGACTACCAGTTACAAACACTGACAAGCCCGAGCTCCAGTGCGCTCTTCTGCGGACAATCAAATAAAATGCTCACATGCCAAGTAGTGTGAAGTGCAGGACCCAAAACATAAAGCTACTTGCGTTTTTTGAACTAAAATATTGAAATGAGAGCTGAAGAGATTCAAGGACCTCGGACGCCCAGGCCTAACAATGCCACCGCTCTGTGTCGTAGAAATAAAGACTTACTCAGTGCTCCCTGGATGTCTCGTTCTCCGGCGTTGACCTCCGACAGAAACTCCTTGAGGAACTTCAGGCCTCGTTTGAGCCACAGCAGAGCCTCGGTGGCTGAGTTGCGCACTTTGGCAACATCAGTCTGTACTTCATGCAGTATGATGGACTGTAGTGTGGGGAAGCTGTCCGTGTCTGACATCAGCTTCTGGTGAATTTTCTACAAGGACAACAGTGTGTTGCAGGAACACGAAAATGAAATAGATGTTTAAGCTACTCTACCATGAGTCTAATTCAAAAACTAATGACAATAAATGACTTGTATACTTAAGAAACATAACAATACATTATTTATGCCTATCAACAGAGGAAGACCAATATAATTCATAAGAGATTAGTTTGATTTCAAAGATATTTAAAGTTGGAACAAAACAAATGCCTCCATATTGAACAACTGTATGGTAAAAATATGTCATGTACAATACTTGGAGCAACTTTTAAAGTCAGACTTCACTGTTATTCATGCAGTTGATTAGTAAATCCACAAATTATTAAAAACATGTGCACTCACCTTGATATTTCCAACAAAATCCATTTTAACTGGTGCAAACACTGTAGATCCCAGTTTGTCTGAGAAGAGAGAATCTAAGATCATTTCTGTGTCGCGTCTGAAGTTCAGATTCTCAGTTTCGTGTCCAATTTTGTGTATGATGATGTCACTTAACAGTCTCAGATGGACAACAGAGCTTTAATCTTTTTTTAAATACCAATGAAAGAGGCTTGTAACATGTTAGAGATTTTTTTCCTCTTACTGTAGATGTAATGTAGATATAACAAGGAAACAAAGGCTATGGCACACTAGGGGACCTAAAATCTCCTTTCCGAAAGCCTGCTGCATGGCCGAGATTAAATATTTCATTTTCTTTTGCTTTGCAGCCATCAAAAAAGCTACTTTTTAAAATGAGTATTGGATAAAGGTAGAGGTAGCACTGGCATCTCGATGTGTGTCAAGATTAAATAAGAGAGATGTGATCAATGCGGGCTGCAAACTCATAAACAAAGCTAGAGATGAGCAAAGGGGTGGACTACGAAGCAAGTTCAGTTTTTTTTTCGGTGTTGGCTGGGTTGAAATACCTAAAACCACGACCAGAGATAATGGTATTAATCAGAGATAATGTGTGGTACAATGTTCTTTGTCAGCTGTCTTTGTAATCTGTATCTGATCCTGAGCGTGTCCCCATAAAAGACGGAGTTTGATGCATCATTTGACTGAAGAGGCGGTTATCATAATAAAGGCAATGCGAAAGGGAAAAATGCAACAGAGGAGCGCCGGCAGAAAATGTTTGATCGTGTAGGCTGTAACAGATTTATGTTCCCACTCAGCGCACTCTCAATACAGCTGCTCATTTGTACCGTGACAGCTGCACGTTAGAGCTCTGAAACTTTAAACTTGAGACATTTAAACATGATACTCGACAAGCGCATTTAGGTCGAACACTGTCCCACAATAAAGGAGACGTGGAAATCACATTAGTTTTATGGCCAAATTAAAGTGAAGCTGTTGCTGACTGAATATTCTCTGTGATAAATAACAATAGACTAATGAGTTTTCTATTAGCTGCAATACCAGCACTGGAAATCGGACTAGGCAGCAAATCAGGACCAACCATATTTATGCATTTTCTACATCATCAAATAATTGTATGTATGTTCCTTGACAACACAATGCCCCTTCTGCAACTACACAGTTTCATTTATTGGGGTTACCAATTTATAGCTCAACAGGTTTGCAGATATAACGTACTCCCTCTGCTAAGAATCTTTATGACTCATAAAGAATCATTAGGAAAACAACTGGTAAAAGACTAGTGCTTCTTAAAGCTGATTTAAACTCCAAACTCTATACAGAACCTTCTCAGGAGTAGGTTAACTGTGCAGCATGAGTTACTGTAGTGAGTAGCAGGTTAAAAAGACAGTCAAGCTCTTGAAAATTCTGACTTTAGGCACAACATACTTAAAGTCTCGCTTCGTAGAACACCCCCAAGACTTCATGGTCAGTTCAGATAAAACTCAAAGTCACTAACAGAGATATGCAACTTTATAAAGTCGAACTAAGCATCTTTTTATGATGAATTTTATAATTAGACAGAACACTCCTCACTTTCAGTATATTTAGGCTCTTTACAGATATCAATTCATTTGAGACAAAGGTTAATATTATCCTGAGCATCTTACATGTGTGCTAATTGGACACTGTTGTTCATCTACATAGAAATTATTTATTACCAATAATCCTAATCCAACCTCTAAATATTGGGTCAAATTTAATAACAAAAAAATGATGATGGACACACAAGGCAGTGTCTATCATGACTTTGTTACTCTGACTGTGAGTTATCCTTGTGTAATACACATTATATGTGTGTCATACACAAACACACACCCAGCCACAAGAACTTGCAGGAGCTAATCCTTATAAAACCTTGTCATATGATAGGCTGTTAAGCTCCAATGAATAAATAAAGCCAATGACAAACATACAAATACAGAAAGAAACAATGGGGGCATGAAAGAGAAGGATGGTGAAGAATTCAAGACAGAAAGTTGCCACCTCATTAATTACAAACAATATGGATGACAGGGCATGCACAAATAAGAGGAGAAATAATAGGAAGAAGTCGTCCTTATCAAAGACTGAAAATACCAGAGATGGGCATCATGAGAAATAGGAACAGGGTAGTAGATTAAGATGAGGAGAGACTGAAAGTAACCGGCCTACCTAATACAGGCACTATTGCATAGCATGAGTCCAAAAACTCTTGTGTAGGGATACCATTGTCGTCATCCAGTCTTATATCACTAAATCTAAAAAAAGTAGAACAGATTCAAACAGGAGAATATATTAGAGGTGAGTATCCCATTGCAGTTTTTATTCGACAGCATCAAACAGAAAAAGAAAAGGGGTACAAATGTCAAAAACCGAGTCAGAGAAATGATCCACACAGAATGTCATGCAACTCTAGGCCTGACAATACCTGAGACCATTCTGCTACTTCGTCTGCAACTTAACAAAGTGGTTTGTTTTTTTTTTCTACAAAACTGTCCCATTCATTTTAAAAGACCAACTCCAAAATGCACATGCTACAGTTCTCATCTTGCAGTTGAATACTGGTTAAGTGGGACACTAATTTCCTCCATTATCATAATACTGTTACCTCATAAGTGAACATTACAGAAATGATAGTTCACACACTAGTTTTTTTTTAAATAACACTCTTCAATGTCTTAATGAAAGTTTGAAATACAGACAGAAATGTTAACAAAAAAAGCTTTACAAACCCAAATATCAGCTGAGGGCCTCTCTGTGTCATGTGATCAAGAGAGAACACACTAATATAAAACACTTGATCAGAACATCTTAAAATGAGCTTAGTTAAAATGTTTCAAACTTGTTATTAATTTACTCTGTGCAACACGGCAATACAATTAATATATTTATACAAACTACTGTGCAGTTTAGTCAAAAGATACAGCACTAGTGTAGTGCCTTAGTGACAAAAATACTACATATAGCTTAAATTGGTTTATCCTAATACTGTAATATCACAGACAATCATACAGTAAGTTCATACAGTAACTAAAGAGTCCTAAGGGATGTGACCTTCCTGAGTAGCATTTTCATACCTGTGACTCATTGTGCTGAAGAACGTTTCCACCTGCTCTGTGTCTTCCGACTCCGTTGAGTCTCTGGGAGTTTCGCCTTCTTCTCGAGTCTCTTCTTGGTCTGAAACATCCTCCTGTTGTAGCTGGACAGCGTTAACTTCAACGTTGTTGTTGTCGTGCTCTTGACTTTGGTCCTCTTTGTGCTGTTTCTGCTCTTCTGCTTTGTCTCCTTCACTGTCCTCCACTCCCTCTGCTGGCTGGTCATAGTGTTCAATCTCAGAGGTATTCGGGGTAGTGCGTGAAGTGGGATCGACCCGCTCCTCGTGAACTGAGCTGCTGGCTGATTCGACGTCTACATGAAACAACAGACACACAGTAGACATACACATGAGCAGACAAAGGGATTGAAAACCAACCAGCAAACAATGTGGCTTACACAGTCAAGTTGTTTATCGCAGCACGTCTACAGCACAGTTGCCATCAGAGTGGGTGATGCATATTGTTAAAGCAGCACTTAAGTGACTTGCACAACTATTACATGCACTCATTCTCTTTAACCACTGGCAGGGTGCTGAAACAAACCTGAGAACATCCCAGACATCCATAAATGGCAGAACATATCAGACTTCATCAGGGACAAAACAATACATTCAACCACATCAAGATGGCACCAGCTCTTGACAAACTTCCAGATAAGCACTAAATGTTGTAATGATACACAGTATTGTTGCACTGACCTCTACTCTATTGAACTGTTTAAGTGTGACACCTACCATGACTGCTGGGTGTGGTAAGGTATGTTGTGTGTTGTGAAATGCAACACTATGTCAGGTGAGGACAGAGCAAAATATGACAAGACGTCAGCATGAGCAGATATTCTGTCAGGTAATAGTCGGTCTGAAAAGGCGTCATGTTTTTCATCGCCTCGTTTCTTTTTTTAGTTTGCGGGTTGTGCTTTACATAGAAAGGATTAATACCATAACCCTCTGAACAACAAGCACTTTCTGAGCATTTCTTGTTCCTGTCACATTTCTGCTCACCGTGACCTCATTCTCTTTTACCACAATGTAAAGTCCCGCACGTCTATGACAACAGCATGTATGTGGCTAGTAGTAGAGAGAACTGAAAAAATGCCTTGTGCAGTATTACAAAGTAACAATGGCATGAATCATAAAAAATAAACATAAGGGGGGTTTCCTATTTCTTCTTCTTAATAATAATTTTACAAAGTGAAAAAAAATTTGAATCCACATGCACAACCTTTTTTTTCCAAATTCCCCTGGAGTTACCAATACTGGAAAAATTGGTGGCACTATATGCTAGTGATATTTTACTACGTATACTTTTACTTCTTTCCATACTTGTCTCCTATCTGCTCTGTGTATACACAGCCTGCAGTTCAGCCCAGTCCCCTGAATTTTTGTCACATGGCTGAACCTCTCATTGAATCCTGATTGATTTCAAATGACACAAGCACATTAAAGTGATTTTGATGAACTATCATGCACATCACACAGCTTAAAATCGATGATTCTTCCTGTTTTTACAGTTTCCGTCTCTGATAAATGGCATAATTTTGACTTTTTCTTAAAAATAACACGCCTTTCAAATATGCCTGTGGGTTTTGGAGTTCCCTGGGTAAATTAATTACAAGTCTGACAACTGTTTTTATTATTTTTATTGTACTGTAAAACAACTGTGCTATCCAATAAAATGCTGCATTACATTGAATACTAACATTTTAACTAAATAATGACAGAACACCTCACCAGTGCACCTAAAACGCTATCCACATCTATAGTATATATATGCAATGCAGTTAGTTACTTAGTACATGTATTATAGATGACTGAAAACAATAACCTGGAAAAGACCAGGCTTATTGTCCATCACTGGCAGTGGCTTCCTGAGTGTAAAGACTCTGTTACAGCTAATGGAAATACAATAACACAACTGGACATCCATCACTGCCACCTCACTAAAAGGCAATAATCCATCCACTTCACTTCAGATGATACAAAAACAACAAGCAGGTCCCCTGTGTGCTGTGTGGGTTTTTCCCTTTTGTAGAGTGCAGTAATAGTTTTCAATTCAGGAAACTCTGCACCACGTAAAGTGAGTGTTTGGGAAACCTGACTTACCTGATGGGGAAGTATAATGTTCTGGTCTATCTGGTCCATCTGGTCCCTCTGCTCCAGAGTCAAGGCTCTGGTTGTCATGTGCTATTGCTTCTCCTGAGGTTTCGGCCAAATCTCTCCACCTGGAGTACATTTCAGGACAAAGTGAGTGTTTTGAAACGTGGGAATGAATTTGTTCGAGACATATCTAAATACGAAATGTGTAGAAATGCAAAATAAATAACATATGTTATTTATCATGCATTATCAGCATCATGTTAAAGTACAAATAGAAGACTATTAAAAGGGTATTTTGCTCGATTTGCTTGTTGTTGCTTTGAGAATCTACGTGACAGTTCATGATAGATGAAGACACACTGTATGACAAGACAGTATTACAGCATTATGGCAAAAAAGCGACCTACTTTTCTCCAAGGTTCTGATTTAAGTGATTGACGGGTTTAATCTGTTGGGAAAACAACATTAGGCGATTACACTTATTTCTATTTCTGAAAACAACTGGTTTTAAAAGCTTGCTGTTATGTTGACTATTCACATAGTTGGCAACAGAAATATACCTTTTGCGGTTTGATGGCTGTGACTGGAGGAGTTCCTGGCGGGCTCTGTGATGCCATATCTGTGCTGAAAGTACGATTCGCTATCTGCATACATTCCTCCAGAGTTTTAAGGAAAGTAGTGCATGTAGACTTCACCATGTTTCCAGTGTCTATGCCCATCTGAAGAGGGAACAGAAGCATACACATTAGCCAAAACTACAACTTATTCCAACCTTGCTTTACACACCCTGACAGGTAAGAATGTTGTTCTTCAACATGTGCTACTTGTCTGGTTTATTAATAAGTATAAGCATGCAGCAATTCCAAATTTAGCAAGTTACAAACGGGCTGCTCTATTACTCTATATTGCAAATTCACACCAACAGCAGCTTCTCACATTTCATTGGCTCATCCAAACCTTAACCTTACCTCCGCCGTTTCTCCCAGCTCATCATTCTCCTTGATCTTGTTTACTTGCTGGAGAAGAAGGTCACAATACAATCTGAGTTCTGACATCTTAGTTTTTAGTGCTTCTGTGTTCTCCTGAAGCTCTGTAATAAAAATGCAAACAAACAGCAAATTAGGCAAAGTTTGGGAAGCTATGCAAATGTTTTATTACAGCAAACAAAGGCTGTGTAAGTGCAACCTGCACTATGTCCGATGTATATGTTATGGCATCCAATTACCTTTTTCTCTCTTGGTTCGGTTGTCTGTAAGGCAAGCTTTGGCTGTTCCCAGTGCCACCAGCCATTTCTGCCTCTCTGCTGCATTGATGGCTTTGAGGTAAAAGTACTGCTCTCCTGGTATGGTCAGGTCGAATCGCGTTGAGTCAGAGGAATGAACTAAAACACAGCAGCAGGTAAGGTGACAAGCGTGTGAGTACAACATCCAAAAGACACTTGAGCTGCACCTTTAGCAAGTTTTCTTTGTTGAATAATCTGTTAATTGTGTTGCCAATTAATCAATTAGTTGTCGGGTTTATAAAAAGTCAGAAAATGGTGAAAAAAAGTCAATGTTTCCCAAAGCCCAATATGACAAAGGTCTTGTTTTGTCTGCAACACAAAGGTGTCTAGGTCACTGTCAGGAGGGGAAAACACATAAAGTTCACATTTAAGAAAGGTGAATCAGGGAATTTCCACTCCCCTCAATTATGAAAACAATTGGCTATTGAAAACTAATCGAGTCATGGCTGCAGCTCTAAAACACACTTGCACAGTTAAACAATTCACAGGACAAAGTGGATTACACAGACCTTGGATTTCACAAACTGAAATTTTAATGCTGCCTTTGCAACCTTTCCAGGCATCTTCTTGAGAGTCATAGTACGACAAAGTTCCTCCGTCAAGCACAAACCAGCGAGGTTGCCAACCTGTAAAACACAGAAAAATGTATATCGATGCTATATCGTTGTTGTTTTATGGTGTTTTACTTTCCAGGGTTAGAAAAGTCACCATAGATTAGTGTTATCTAGCTTAATAAACTTGGAGAGAGTTGCCTACGGTATGTTAGCAGCAACTAATCAGTTGTTAAGTCAGATTATAATGACAGATGGTGGAAACCAACTAAATTAGCCGCCGGTTAAGACTTTATAAACACGGCTAACCTCTACTATGCTAAACAGCTAGCTTAGCCAAGTCAAACAGCACTTGTTAATTTAAAAGTGATGAAAAAACTCCAATAGTTGAAACCTGCCAGGCGCTAACGTTAGCTTCCCTGCGTTAACGTTATCAGAAACTCAATACAACTGAGCTGCGACGCTGTCATGCTAGCTAGCTGCCTCAAAACGAGCGCTATAGGCGAAAACACGCAACGGCTGCGGCGCTAACTCACCACTTATATAATTGGTCCACTTGTACAGCACGCCTTCCATTGTTTAATTATGTGTTTTTCCCGTTCATTACTTGTTTATCATAGCGAGATGCGATGCACAGCTGATTGCGGCGACTCCATCTGGGCCCAGAGTGAGATTTGCGGAGTAACGTCTTCGTCTTAACGTTTCAGCTACGCAAATAAAAGTGCGCAAACTTTTCCGTGAATCCCGCTCGAGCTGATCAGCAGAGAAGCCCTTCCTACCACCTACGTCACAGAGATTTAATGCACGCGTAGGCGGGGTTTATAGTGATGGACACGTACTGGCACCAATAGAATGAAAGAACACAAATAAAGGGCGGGACATAGAAGTGATTCTATCCAATCAGAGACGGAGGAGGGCAGACAGCTGAACAGCGGCTGCGTTGGTTGCAGAAGTTGCGTGCCACGTAGTTGGCATTTTTGTCATGTATTTTAAAGAAAAGATTTAAATGATCTTTTTTGTTATTTTTCTGTAACCAAGTGACCTCTTTTCCTTAAAAATGAATTTTATTTCTCTTTGTTCGATTCTGCCCTCGTTGCTTGCGTTTGTCACTGGTGGAAAACTTCCTGAGGCCGAAGTTAAAGTTGAGGTGATACACAAACCCCTCATGTGTTACCGAAAATCAAAATATGGAGACATGCTTCTTGTTCATCACGAGGGATTCCTGGAGACCAATGGCACCCTGTTTTATTCCAGGTAATAAACTCTGATAATGCTGCATGTGTTGCTGCACAGTGTTGCTCCACTCCCTGTGTAGCAGAGTTACATTGCTTGATATAGCTGTAAAAACTGTATATCCAATACATTATACTAGGCAGAAGCACAGTATAGTATGTCATCCAGGCTTCAACACTAACCACTTATGTCTTCTTATATTTAGATGGCAACCACTAAACCACACATACAGCTAAGCCCAAAAATGTCTACACTCAGGCCAAATTTTGATTTTTAGTGAATTTTAATTTGAATAACAGGTTTCATCTTCAGGTGATGACATAAACAAGTTGCAAAAGCTGGTGAGAGAGTATATTAGGGGTGTTAATTCTAATTTTCTGTTAGTTTTTACATATTTTACTATAAAATTCCAAGTCAAAAATTAGCATAGTCCATGTTTAAAGCCACATCCTTTTACATTTTCCAGTGCCATTGCTTCGCATTGTGACCACTCGCACTGGTATTGATACTTTTGGGCTTAACTGTGTTTGTGATATTACTGATAGTATGTGATTGCTTTTTTCTTCTTCTTGGCAGCCGCATTCATGGGGACAAAAATCCTGTATGGTTCACGCTTGGGATACGAGAGGTGCTCAAAGGTTGGGATAAAGGTCTGCAGAACATGTGCTCAGGAGAGCGGAGGAAGCTGACCGTCCCTCCATCACTGGCATATGGCAAGGAAGGAAAAGGTAACAAAGAAAAACGTGTTAGAGAAGGTCTGTATCAAATCCCCCTTCCGTATGTGTTCCACTGTCAGGGGCAAAAGCCAAAGGGTGGTCTGGGTCAGCCTCTGCCACCACAGATTAAGTTTTCTGGCAAAACCATTTCCAAAGGCAGTTCTTTTCAAACAGATGCATCTTAGCAGCTCAGACTAACCAGAAAATGTCTGCACAGATTTTGTAGCAATTCAAAGATTTTGTATTATTGCCACTGGAAAGTGTATAGACAGTATAAAAATGGGCTTGTTTTCACATTGAAATGAAACCTCAGTGCATGATTTTAATAGTTAAGGTGTGTGTGATTTAGGTTTAGCTGTGTATTTAGTTGAAGCTCCATAGACTGTAGTGTTACAATCTGATGATCAATGTGAAAAATAGCACTCAAAAGAAAAAAAATGCAAAACAGAAGGCTGGATGGGCACAGTGTGATGTCTCAACTAGGTCCTGAGCAGAACAAGTGCAATTTTGAAGGTGTCTTACGTGTACTGTATAGATATAGAGTAATTTAAACCATAAATATCTTATAGATTTTTATCAGTGATTAAAAAAGCATAACTTTAAGACAAGATCACATAAGATATCATGAGATACGATACAATTTATTGATCCCTCACTGGGGAAATGTTACAGGACGTAGATACAAATAAGGTATGGAAGACACAAGACAAGAAATACAAAAGTACAATAAGTCTAAAAATAAAGATATAATAAAGACTGTGTACACCTTTCACATGCACATATATGGCATGGTGGATATACATATGCATATGTACAGAAATGGCATGGTGAATGGTTTCCATGTGCATCTACATGTCAGTCTTACCACTGTAAGAACATTAAGGTGAGCCACCAACAACATTCATCCATTCATTTTTCTCTGCCTTTCCTGGGTGGAGTCACAGTGACAGCAGGTAAAGCAGGTCATTCCAGACATCCCTGTCCTCAGGTATGCTTTCCAGTTGCTCCTGGTGAATTCCAAAGTGTTCCCAGCCCAGTTAAGATATGTGATTTCCACTGAGCTCTGGGTCTCCTCTCAGTAGCATGTGCCTGGAAAACCTCTAAAAAGAGGCACCCAGTAATCATCTTGATGCCCGTACTGCCTCAGTTGGCTCCCTTCCATGCTGCTTCTGCCACCAGCAAAACTGATCGTCAGCATTTTTCCAGACAGAAAAAAAAATACTGTTCACTGTAACAAATCTTTTACTTATCTTTTGTTAAAGGCAAGATTCCTCCAAGCAGCACCCTGGTTTTTGACATTGAACTCCTGGAGATCCGAAACGGCCCCAGATCACACGATTCTTTCCGGGAAATGGATCTCAATGATGACTGGAAGCTGTCCAAACAAGAGGTGTGGATTTCTTTTTAACTGCCTTTTCTGCATCATAATTGCTCGTATATCCTATATACATGGAGAGAGTCATTATTCTTCTGTCCACACTTCAGGTGAAAGAGTACTTGAAGAAGGAATTTGAGAAACATGGCTACTCCCCCAATGACACACACCATGAAGTGATGGTCGAAGACATCTTCAAAAATGAGGACGAAGATGCAGATGGTTTTATATCTGCCAGGGAGTTCACCTACCAGCATGACGAGCTCTAAAGGACGGATTTTTCTCAGGTTTTTAAAATGATGTTTTGATAAACTTCCTTCAAAATACAATGGACAAATTGTGAATTAGTTTTCTGGACTGTGTGGCACAAAACCCCTCCATCCACTTCCTTTTTTTTTTACACAACATTTCAGCAGTATTGTCCTCCCTTTGCCATCATTTTTCTGCTGGTTTATTTAAAAATGACATCCATAATGTATTTATATTTCCATTTCTCATGCACTGATAATGTCACCACAAATGTATTTCGTACTGCCTACTCCTTTTCATTGATTTCCTGACAGAGATGTTTTTAAAATGAAAAACTAATTCTTGTTTATTGGCTTTTTAATTCATGTCTTGGAAGATGAAACAGCATTGCATGTCCATTTTAGTCACTAGAGGGCACTCTTGACTTTGGCGTTGGCTTACAAATCTTCAATCCTTTTAAACATCAACAATGCAGTGGTCTTTTCTCTGTTTCTAGTAGCTGTACTGTTTTTTTGTTGACCGGTTTATCAAAATGAGAGTAGTCACATGTGATATTGCATGTTTTCAAGAGGAAATCATGAGGAAATTTCATTGCACTGCGCTTTTATAATAGGGAGGATCCGCATTATGCACGTTCAGCCTCAATCAAATCATATTTAATCAATTTTTCATATTTTTAAGTTCATTTATATTCATAGTGAGCCTTTGACAATCATCATATTCCTTTGACTGTATCCAGAATATAGTTTTCATTGAAGACACCTAGAAAATCCAGCAAAAACAGCATTCAAGCATCAATCAAGTACAAAATGTTTTCTTGAACCTTAAGAAGCAAAGTTTTTTTTTTAACAGAAATGATTTTAACTGTCAGCAACAAGTTACTATTATCATACTTCAGTGACAGCACTCACAAGATGCAAGTGAAACCTCATGTGAGTGCACATAGCTAACCTATTTATTTTTCATTAGATGGTGGACAGTTACTGAGGCCACTGATTACTAAACTGGTTCTTAGGATCTTTTCCTCTTGTAAAAACAACAGCTTGACATGCTGGTAAATATAGTTTCAGACCGACAATCATAAAACTGTGAAACATCGATGATACGGATAGTCACAGGGTAACCTACATACTGTGAACCATAAAGCTATATAACATGTAGAGCAGAGGTAATCTATGGTTTAGGGATCAATCCGCAGGCTGCCACTGTTAGAGTGGAACCAGCTATGCAGCAGCAGCAAGAAGCACCATGTTCCAGAGATCAAAGAAGTCACAGAGACATGGTATCGCTGTCAGTGCTGTCCCGATTCCCCTCTTTCCTTCAAACCACTGACTCCAGAATTTATCTGATGATGCAGTAGAAGCGAAAGAGGAGGCAATCTCTTTCCCTCCTTACAGTAAAGGCCACTAACAAGCACATGTCACTGTCACATGCTGGAAGTTTTGTGCTGCAACGTTAATATCCCGCTTGCTTAATCACACATATGCATAAAAATTACACCATAAATGAGTAGCACCGCGTTTTAGTCACAAATTTCTGAGAATGTATGAATAATGGAATCGATATTTTGCAATCTTTTCCTGCCAGAGTTACATTCTGGAGAAGGCAGGCACGCACCAGTGATATTCTCGGGAAACACAAACAGGTTTCAGAGAGAGAGAGACGAGCGTTTGAGCAGCAAGACAGGATGTGAACACTGTGGTGCGACTATGCCTTCACTCACAAAGAGCACCACTGTTTTTTTTTTCTTTTTCCTTTTTTTTCCTCACTGCTGCACTTCATCTGGCATCTGGCAAACTTCCACCCTGCTGACCACACCTACAGGTAAAACTGGACCGGTGGGAGGATCACATGGCAAGAGGGAGGTTGAATATTAGATAAGGTATCCGAGGTAAAATAAGATCTAAAAAAAAAAAGAAAAAAAAAGAAAAGCGGCTCTTACAGTCACATACCTGTGATTCAGAATGCTGCAGGCTACAAACAATCTTCAGGGCTGGGCCTTTACTCAGCCTGAACAGCTTCTACAGCAACGCGGAGACTAAATACAACAATTTTAAACTCAAGTTTTACATCCTTTAATAAATCATCATTTCATAAATTACATTTTTTTTAATTGCAACTGTCACAAAAATACATCTTGATAAAATGGATTTGTAGAAAGGATTCAATTAATCACATTAAACCAAGTTCGACAGGAACATGCTTGGTACAGCTTTTGCATGACGGCTATGGCAACGTGAACGGCTGCACCGAGGGATGTTACTGGCATAAGAAAAGGAAGAAGAAAAAACGGACAGTAATCTTATTTTTACACTTGAAAATATTCCAAATTACAGCATGTAGGCTGAAACATTGCAACACTGCCAAGCAGCATGTGTGCAGAGGAGCTTTGCTCATGTGCTGCAGTCTTCAAAAGGACATGAATCATTGACCAGTGTTTAATCCACCTGCGTTTTTCTCACGTAACACTAAATACACTGAAAATGAAAATGCAGATCCACAAACTGCTGCTTCTTTTCCGACTCTTTTCTTTTGCTTTTGCATTCAGACATCAATTCCACGTCATTCTCAACAGCATATATTACTGTAACGAAAGAACAATGCAGAGTAAAAGACAAAAATAAACATCTTTACAAAATAAATCTTTACACTTGTTGCAAAAAAGTGCTTCATGAGCGACCAATTGTCTCATTTCTTATCTTTTTTTTAGTACACACAGTTAAAATATTGACCATTACATGATCTGATTTTTTTTTTTTTTTTTATCTACAGTGAAAGGATCGTTTTTGTTTTGAGCCAGCACTCTCACTAAAATCGAAATATGCACATGTAGCATCACTTCGGCTGATCTGTGGGGTTTTAGTTAACACAGCACCAGGCCTTACTGACGATCCGCTCGGGGCAGATTTCTCACAGCGCTGTCATTATGACTGAGTCTACGCCAGGTAGGTTTGACAGCTTTCAAATTAAACAGAGGAGGGGACAGCTCTGCAAGTAATTAAAAAAAACAAAACAGGTTCCTTTTCATATATAAAAATGATGGTCTTGGCTGAGTGTGAAAAACCCAAAACTTACAGTAACAAGACAATGTCAACACCTAACCAACTGAAACTAAAACTGTCATGCGAGAAAGAAGCATTTCAAGTTGAAACTGTTCTGAATCTTCATGAGAGTCAAGGTGGCTTGAGTTTCCTCTTTGACAGAATAAATAGTTGTCCTTCTCTTTTTTTGTTTCTTTTTTTGTTTCTTTCTGACAAGGCCCGCATGCCTCGGTCCTTAGAATAAGACATCTTCATGCTCTATTATAAGCTGCACCACTAGTTTCTGCTGCCGCATGTCATTCAGGGTTGTCAAGGCGTTCTGCTCCGGCGGCTGCATGAGAGTCGGACCAAAGACAATCCCCAAGTTCTCAGCATTCATTAAATTGTCCTTTTCGAACATGGTCACCCTGTAAGACACGAGATAATGTGAGAAAGGAGAGCACACACAAACGTTTTCTCTCTGGGTCATGTGTTGATTCACCTCAGGAATAAACCCAAGAATAATGCTGGCATTATTCTATGATTCTCTGTTTGTCTCCATTCTAGTTTGCAACAAATCCCATGAAAAGACTAAAACCAATAAATGCCTTAATCCATCTCTCTGTATTTTCCAACTTTCATGCTCTTTCTTTCACAGTCTGAAACACACAAATCCTTAAAAATGGATTATTAGCATAATTTTTTAAATAAGCTAAATAATTTCCTAAAACAGCGGAGCTTTGCAGTTTTTAAGAAATGCTACTCAAACTGGAGTAAATCATGTGGATCAACCCTCTGAACTGCAAACAGCTGCTGGGCGTTTTTGCTTTTTTCATATTTTTATTCACTGTGGGCTCATTTATGACTGCAAAATAAAATCCTGCACCTCTATTGAAACAGCACAACCATGGCTAGAAGTAGAAAGAACTCAAAATCATTTTTTTGCGCAGTAAAAAGAAAGCTGAACAACATCTTTTCCATGTCCCAAAGAATGGTGGCTCTAGATACTATAGATATTTTACTATTTTTTACATGTTTATTTTGTTTCCATACTATTCTACACTATGCTTTTTGTATACACTGCCTGCAGTTAAACCGAAAGGCCATTGAATTTTGTCACATGACTGTTGGTCAGAGCTGTGTCACCAATCTGGCCAGAGCAAATCCTTTATTTTTGGCAAGTATTTAAAATGAAGTGACATTTCAAATGAAGTGATTTTAATGAAATATCATGATTTAAGCTGAGATTTTCCGTAAAGTATTTCACATGATTAGTTCAAGGTCCATCGGAATGTTGACGATCCCTCGCTTAACAGTTTCTGACTCTGTTAAATCATGTTTTTTTGTTGATTTTATTAAAGATATCATGCTTTTCAAACCTGCAGAGCAGATTTCATGGTTCAGAAGGTTGATACACAATATTTTTAGCAGCAGAAGGGTATACAGTCATCCCCCGCCATATCGTGGTTCACTTTTCATGGTCTCACTGTACTGCGGATTTTTAAATTGTATACATCTAATTTTGTATCACAGATTAAGAAGAATATTAAATGGAAATAAAAGACGTAGGGTGCAGCAGATGAGTAGACGAAGACTCGCACACATGGAAAACGCTTGAGCTTAGCATGGCCACGTGAGATCGTACACGGCGCACTATTGACTGATGGATGGGAGGCGACCAACCAGAGCACTGTGTTCTTTATCCTGGGCGCTGACTGGCTCAGCGACCGCAGCATTACTCTCCTCCGTCTCCCGTGTATAGCTTGCGTTCAGCATCTCACCTTGTCCATTTCACATTAACGTCTGATCGCTGTGCGTAGTATTGCTCTGCGGTTTTTGTGAAATTTTTGTGAAAAAGTGAATTTATATCAAGCCCTACCATATCGCCCAAACGTTCTGCATCCTCTAAGGCTTCTAGCACCAAACCCAAGCATGGGGAGGGTTTATAAAGCCTTAAAATATATATAAATAATAAAATAACTATAAGGTCACTACTTCGCAGATTTTCACCTATCGCAGGGGGTTCTAGAGTCTATTGTCCGCGATAGGCAAGGGACCACTGTCTGTGACTCAAAATAGCCTACATTGTCCATGTTTATGGTAATGAAGCAAAACACCACCTAGTGCAACTGTGTGACTCACTGATATGATTTAATAGTTTTGGGTCAACAGTGTAGCTCTGTGGCACAGACTGTTAATTAGAGCAACTCATTATTAGTCTTTTCATGGGATGTACAGACACAACTATTAATGTAACTGATCTGTTTATGAACTAACCTCTTGAGGTGAGCCATCAAGTAACGTAAAGTCTCATAGTGGGCCGGGGGGAGCTGCAGCAAACCTTCGTGGATCGCCTCCAGTCTGGATTCAGCATTTGGAATTTCTACATCACATTAGCAAAAACAATTAGCATCATAGCACCACAGGGTAGCAACCAGCACAGTAATGGTATGGAATCGCCCAGAGGGCAGCTCTTACTTGCAGCTTGAATAAATCTGGAGTACAAGTCAAACGTAATGACTGGAATGGGGAGGTCTCTCAAGTAGAGCTTCAAAGCACCAGCAATTATGTTGATGTCTGCATAGGCACTGGCACTGATGTCAGCCTTCTCGCCATCTGTTGAGGTGAAACAGAAAATGTATGACCGAGATGTAAATATATTATGAGTAAACACAGAATGTTCTTGTTGTGTAAGCTGCATAATAACACTCGGTACCACTTCATGCTGTACTGCAGCGAAAAGACACTTCCTATTTAAAAAGATAAACCCGTGAACTAAAGCCTCAGACACTGAGATCCTGGGGCAAAGAAATGTGTCGTCAACAAACCTCGGTCAAAGGACAGCCTCACATCCTCGATGTGCTCTGAGAAGCCAGACACTCTGTAGAGACCTTCAGATTTCATACCTGGAAGAGAAATGTTGGAAAGCTTTTTTAGCTTTTTAGTTTTTTTATTGCAAAAAAGTATCAATGACATTTGTAAACACTGCAAACCAGTACAGGCAGATTAATTTTAATGATATTTTTAAATTTTTTTTCATAGTTGTCTACGTTCTGTTATTTCCATACACAGCCTGCAGTTCAGCCTCGTTTACCCAGGAAGTCTGTTGACTGTTGGTCACAGCTTAGTCACTAATAGCTTCATAGTTGCACAGAGGAGCACAGAATGTTTTGTTTTTTACAGAATCTGGTTAGAGCAAATGCTTTTTTATAGCAAATTTGTCGATGAGACGTGTGGAATAAAGGGATTTTAATGAAGTATCATGATTTTAGGTTTAGCTTTTTCAAACACGATGAGTTCAAGGACTATCAGAATACTAAAAAATCCATTTCTGTTTCTACAGTTTCTGGCTCTGATAAATCGTTGACTTTTTTCCAGATATCATGCTTTTCAAACCTGCAGGCGGCTTTTGGGATTCAGAGGGTATTTTTAGCAGCAGGATGGTGTATGTGGTATTGACTCAAAATAACCTTAAGGAGCCTCCATCGACTTCTATTGCAACAAAAAAGGATCAGTGACACTTTGGAAACACTACAAGCTAGTATTAGCAGAATGCATTTTAATTATATTTTTGTTTGTTTACATGCTTGTCTACTCTCTGCTACTTGTGTACACAGCCTGCAGTTCAACCCAGTTTATTTTTAGAGAAAATGTTTTTTAAGCAAATTTGTCAATGAGACATCCAGAATAAAGTGATTTTGATGAAATACCATGATTTTAAGCTGAATATTTCCCAAACGGCATCCCACATGATTAGTTCAAGGACCATCAGAGTTTTAAAAATCTGTCGATTCTTTCTGTTTTTTTACAGTTTCGGTCTCTGATAAATAGTGTAGTTTTGTTGATTTTGTTTCCAGATATCATGCTTTTCGAACCTGCAGGCGGGTTTTGGGATTCAGAGGGTATTTTTAGCAGCAGGATGGTGTATGTGGTATTGACTCAAAATAACCTTAAGAAGCTGCCATCCATGTCTGCTGCATTCAAAAAGGATCCGTGACATTTGTAAACACTGCAGGCTAATATTGGCTAATAATTCTACTCTAAGTTCACTGTAGTAACTGGCTGATTAGCTGCATTGTACCTCTCAGCTCTATCTCCCGAATGCACATGTCCACCACCATGGGTCGGGTCGTGTTGTGAGCTTTGACAAGCGTGGTGAGGTCACAGCTGAACACTTTCTTTATCCTGCGCAGGTCCGGCTGGCAGTCGCTGGGAACCAGTTTGGAGCACTGTTTGTGTACATTCAGCCCACAATCTAGTGAAAAGCAAAAGTGAGATAAACACAGTGAGGAGCAGAGAGACACAGATTAGTCTCACCCTGATGATAACACAACCATCACGGCAGGCTTAAGACAACAGTTTGAAAAAGGTTTCCCAGAGTCAGTGATAAACTGCGCTGTCAGACGGCACAGCTGCAGCTAAGCTGTCTCAGAGTGCTGCGCCAAAGGTAGATAACGGCGGACATGGCAGCATGGGCGGGGGGCTCTTGTTGTAGTTTTAGTGACATGGAGTGTGTTGGACAGCTGGCAGGAGCAGAGAGTGTGTGTGCGGGTCTGCTTGTGTGGCAGCACAGCTTAGAATGAAAGGTTTTGAAGGGCCGCACTTGTAGACGGGGGTGTTCCTCTGAAACCGTTCATCACAGGGACGTTTTTACTGCCCGAGCAGCGTTAACGCTAGACTGCTGATTGGGGTCTCAGCAGAGAGAATGTAGCAGCAGATAAGAAAAGAAAAAAAAACACAGAGGCCAGACAGCGAGTGGAAGAGGACGAAGAAGCATCTCCTGTTTCCCATAGCACATGAGGTGTCTGATGATACCAGTGTTTGCCTCTGGCTTATCAGCATGGCAAATGTCTCAACAACAAACACTCTGTTCAGAGCGGCCAGATCCACCAGTGTGCACATCAGTTCACGACGAACAAATCCTGTGGGGGATCTGGAAACCCCCCGCAGCTCTGATACGAAACCAATCACTTAGTTCTGCTGCTTTATTTGCCCAACATTTAACCTGCGTTTGACTTTTGTTTTATCTCAGTTCATGCATTTACATATTTATGCAGTTTGATTTAAATTCTGCCAGCATATTGGATCCCCGCAGAAATACCCGGCACAGTAACGGTCATAAAGGGAATTAGAAAACGGCATGTAAAAACATCTAGCTGCTTTCATTTTGTGATTAAATGTTCTTGAGGGGAAAGCGGAGTGACAGCAGCTATGGATGTGATTATATTAAAGTGTCTGCGCCTCGATGGGTTGGAATCTGCTTTTGATGAGTCACTGACAGGAGGATCTCGACTTGTTTGTCGCAGAAACAACAGGAAAAAAGGGAAAATAACTGTAAAGCTGAACGTAAGCGGGCCTCCCATGCAAATGCAAAACTTTCTCAGTGTGTTTATGCAACAGAAACATGTGACGAGACAGTGTTTGCTGCAGATCCTACATGACCTGTGTAATCCTTGTGCAGCATGGAATTCGAATGCTATCCATGACATGTGTGACTTTGATGCTGGGGTGTACAGTTACCTGAGCAGCGGACGCCCTGTGCGATTAGGCCCCACATGAAGTTGGCACAGTACTCACACCAGTGCGGCCCTCGAAATGTATGAACCTGGAGTCAGAAACAGCACCACATATTGCGAATCAGTGTTCGAGCCGGACAGTGATTACGCTCCGCTTCCTGCTACACTGGAAACCAAATGAGAGCATTTGTATATACAAGGCAGATTAAGGGATTTACTATAGTGTGTCTGGCATCTGCTCCTCAGCAATCGGATACATGCAGACAAGGCGAGCCTGAAAGTCAAAATAACAGATGTAGACCCAGTGTGCACCCTAAAAACGCAGATAATGGAGCCACAATTGCGTGCACACACACCTTCTTTTGTATTTCGAATAGGCAGCAGCGGGCTAATGAGTGAAGAGTGCATATGGCAGGTGGTGAGTGTATAGTTTTTTGTTCTGTTCCAAAGAAGAAGAAAACAGAAAAAAAAAAGCTTGGGGTCATTATAATGTGCTTGTTAACTGAAACCGAAGATATACAATTTCAAGAATGTTGAGGCGCCCGGAGGCAAAGCATCCCCAAGTTCCCCTTTGTGTATTTAAAGAACTACAGCACACACTCAGTTCCACTTTCTACTCTTTAACAGTTTTTACAAAGTCGCTAAACTAAAACAAAAATTGGATCTAACAGCTTTAAAATCAATGCTAATCAATGTGCACTGCTGTTAATGGGCTGTGGTATAGTGTATCCATTAGTTCCCCTCAGTGCATATGGGTGTCAGCTGCATGAGTTCTCATCACAACAGTAACACACACACACACACACACACACACCAGTGTCTTTGATGGGAAACATCTGAGGCAGGCAAAACACATCTCCAGATCTATAAAAGCTTAACAACTGCCAAAAAACAGAGAACTCATATAAAAGCTTTCTGTTAGTTAAAAGACAAATTAAATAGAACAGCCACTCTGAAGCTATCAGTCTTTTCTTTTTGACTTTATTCTCTGTGTAAAGTAGAAAGCCGCTCACCTTGAAGTTGTGGATCTTTTCATAGGAGCACTGCTTCTCAGATGTGTCTTTCAAGGCACTCCGTCGCACCAGAGGTGAGGAGATCTGCGGGCAAGAGGCCAACAGTTTAATAGGCTTCCACAGGAGAGTCCCTTTGCTCCCCAGCTTCACTCCCAGAGCCAAAGCCAGCAGCTCCTGACGCTTCCTCTCCTGCCTTTTAGCCTTGTGGGTAATCAGCTCCGCTCCCAAACCTCCCCTGTTCTCCTCGGCCCCATCCATGCTCGGCTGCTCGGGTTCCCAAAGACTCTCCAGCTCCTCTGGGGAAAGATGCGGATGGGAGACGTGGGTGCTGTGCAGCAGACGCTGCCGGCAACAGCCCAGCGCAGAGGCGGCAGCGACACTCCACTCCCCTCTGACCCAGGAGGGCGACTGGTGACAGCCAGAGCGAGGTTGACTCTGCATCTGGTCTCAGTCCAGCGGCAGCAGTGAGAAAGCAGCAGCAGTAGGGGGAAGAGGACCGGTAATGGGCGGCCTGAGGGCAGGAGTGTGCCTCAAACAATGGTCCTCTTTCACACGCCCAGAAAGGGGAAGAGAGGAGAGAGAGATCAGGGTCCTAGATGGGCAGGAGGGGCTGCATTGGAGGTTGAGAGCGAGGGCAGTCGGGTGCTGTCAGAACCGCTTCACACAGCTCAACAGCTCTCTAAAGCAGGATCAATAGTGCAGACACCCTCTTTATAGCACAGAGCACTCTCCCATTAGCGCACTGCCTTCCGGACACACTCCACTTCACTTAACTGAAGATAAAACTCGGCTGCCAGCAGCTCTCAGGCGGCGAGGGGGTCCTCAAAACGGGTCACCAGCCCGCTCAAAGACAGACCCAAGACAGACAGAGCCGAGGTCTGTGCGGATTCACAAAGATCTTGACCTCCAGCTATGTCAGACGGCCGGTGGAATTCCCCACACTGCCGACCAGACTGGATCTCACGGACAGTCTGACTGCAGCCCACTCCTGCCCGTCACAATCTTGGGAGGACCAGCAGAGCCAGACCATTAACTGGGATTGGGAGGGATTACCGCAATAATCCCAACACAGGGAATAATCCCGCAGTGCCCAAATCCAAAGGAAAATCCCATAGGAAGCTCATTTGAAGGTCTGCGGCCTTATAGTTTTGTTACCAGTGGGGGGCTGTTGCCATGTTCACGCCGAATTTGTCCCTATTAGCTCTGCTTGTAAACAACCGGCAAACAGCAGCAACAAGGCTCGAAGCTCCTCTAATTATCAGCGAGCTTCGAAATGAGTTACGCAACACTGACAGCACATCACGTAAAGCGCTTTCCTTCAGTTACTATATTATAGGAGAGCTGATTTATTAAGCAGGGGCGGAGGTCAGCAATTCTGTAAGCAGTGGATTTGTGATGATAAAGAGCTGGAGAACAAGCAGAGAGGAAAGAGGACCCAAAGGGCGACTGCAAAGCTGAGATAAAAAAATGAAAGGATTGGCAGCTTACAGGCTGGGAAGCAAAGTAAAGAAGATGCTGTGCACCAGATTTTGGTCTCGTAGAACTACAGGACGCTGGTTAACTGGTTGTACGAGTGACATGACAGGTGAAGATATTTGTCATTCTTCTAAAAAAGACCTACACATGCTATACTGCAGAATTCAGCTCGACAACCTAAGGCAGCAGATGAGGAATAGACCAGAGATATTTTAGCCCTGTGAGGAAGCAGGGAGGGAGGGAGGGCTGAGGCTCTTTGTCTGCGGGCAGATGGCTTCTTGTCTCTTAAAGAAGAGCTTGGAAGAAAAGACACAAAAGGTGGTCGCACAACGAGCTCTTTTCAGCCGCCCTCATTCCCGCCAGGCTTTGTGGGAGCACAGCTGAGCGGACTAAGTTATGGGTGAAAACGGCACAGTGGACCCTGACACAGTAACACAACGGGACAACAACCAGCAACGCGCCAAACAAAACAGCTCTAACAGCACGGCTAACAAATAGGAAAATAGGCGCACTGTGAAGAGGGTGCAGCAGTCAAGGATATTGAAAACGGAGGAAATTGCCACTTTTGTTTGCAGCAGGGACTCTGAAAATGTATTTTTCTGCGTCCGAGGCTCGAAATAAATAAGCCTGTTTGAAGAGCGCTTCTACATTTTGCAGCTAAAAGATGTAAATAGATGTTTTTTTGGCATTTTTATAGCCTGAGACCTCGGGAGAAAACAGATAATTATCCCAACACACAACAAGACAATTTGTTTGAAACCCTTTCCAGGGCATGCAAGCAGGGCCGGTCTGCAGAGAGCCCCGGCTGAGATTAAACCAGTGCGGTGAGTATCAGGAGCAGTGTGGCAGAGAGTTTCAGCCGCTGAGCGAATTCCTGCACATGCAAAGAAACTCGGGAGGTTGAATCAAGTACCCCCTTTCACTTTCTGGGAGCATTTTAATTACACACACAGCAGTCGCGGCATTATATAGGTATCAACCCGACACTGGGTAAATACACATGAATTCTGACCGTACAGTGAAGCTACTGTAGGCTCTGAGGCCTCAGGGTGTGGCTGTGCAATTGGTAAACACAAAGTTAAAAAAAAAAAAAAAAAAAGCGAGCATAGATTTTGCAGCCATCAGGCCAGGTTTGTCTGATATCCGAGGAGACGGAAGACAGATTTTTCTTTTGGAAGTAACTGGCAGGTGGCTTTCAGACGATGCCCGTCAAAGCTTTCCATTATCACAGCTGTCACCGACTAAGATCCTCGTGCGTGAAACTTGGCAGGAGGAATGAATACATAGTTAGCTTCACAGATAGCTGACAATCTGACATTTAGCTTGAGACATGCTCCAGATTTAGTTGCCAATATTGGAGAAAACAGTGCGCAAAGTCCCAAATCAAACTGCGAATCAAGCACACAGGAGAAGTTTTGAGCAAACGCAAGTCAGTCTGTAGTTGATCCTCTGCTCCAAGGACTTCCTAGAGGTTGTTGATAGCAACCGTAGCAACAAAACCACAATAAATCAATAGATTACTGACTGACCAGTATCTATTAGGTCAAAATTATCGCATTAAAGCTTCATATTTCAAGTTACAGAGACCAATCTGAAGACTGATGATATTAATACTGCAAATGATGCTCCTGCTGACAGGGCTGTCATCAGTCTGTCACTGACTGACAAACTGTAGATTGACATTTTGAAGACAAAGAATCCCCAAAGCAATAAATCAAAGATGGGAGACATTAAGGATGCAGCTCACGAAGCCTAAGAAAAGAAAGGACCAAGAAAACACGAGTTGATATAAAGAGGTTTGCATGAATCTAAAAGCCACCATCACTCCAAAAAAAAAAAAAGCAGGCGGACACAAGTTAAGATTGCCACCTAGTGGAGGGACACTTTTGGATATTTCTCCAATAAAAAAAAGGAAAAAAGAAACAGACATTCCTTGTTCCTCCTTGATAAATCATTCACAGACTTTAATATGGCAACAGCTTGTGAGTGCCAATGAATGCAATGTGTCTCAAGCGAGATCAGCGTGTCTGATACGGATGGCAGGCAGAGCAAAGTCCCCAGTCCCCTCGGTCATCATTACCTTTCAGCGGAGGCAATGAAGCATGGCGGCAGTGAACACACCCAGGAGCTACAGGGATAATGTACGTCTCATTCACAGGACAAAGTGTCCTCTTACGAGCGCTACCCATTCTACTGTAAATGTAGAGGAAATGTTAACCAGTGCAGAAGTAGATCAAAATCACAGCATTGTACGGTGTCTGTCAAAGCACCGGGGAGTTTAATTTACATGTGCCGAGACTTTTGCACTTCCTAAATGAGACGTGTTGCATAATCCTGGCTTATTATGTTTGTTCTTGAAAAATAATTGGTGACTGAAGTTTTCAGATAAACAAAAGGTGTTCTGGGGCTTTTAATAACTTAAAAACAGTTGGCGGCTGCCGGGCAAGGCTGTTTCTTTATTCTAGAAATACTGAAAAATAAGCTTCAAGTCTGGTTTTTAAATGAGTCATTTATACAAATATGCAGCATTATTTGGAATGCTGAGTGCAAATAACATTAGTGCAATGATGAAGTTTCCTCGTTGCAAAGTTCCTTTCTCAAGGACGATGGTAATAGCATAAAAGGTTCATTACAATTTCACATTTCTCGCATAGCCAGACCAGACTATCCCCATAGTGTTGTGTCATTGCTGAAAAATGGTCGGGCTGCACCTCATTATCGTTCTGTTATAGGCGGAAAATGCTCTGGTGCGCTTGTATTCCTCTAAACCAATCACAGCCATATTGGAAGGTGCTTAACACAGGATGCAGCAATGGCGCTCCTGCAAAGTAATGACAGGAAGAAGTTGTTTTGGTAGAAATGGCAAGCACTGTCATAAAATAGCTAATTCACTGAAAGGAACCAAGCAGGCATGTCTTATTGCATGATCTTTCAATCCTAAGCATGTAGGTTGGTGCCCGGAGGTCGGTGTTGTTGAAGAGGGAACATGCAGAAAGCATAAAGGGGCAAGAAAGCCACGTAAAATGAGTGTTGGAAATGGCAGAATAGAATCTAGAGCTAGATCCAGTGAGTCAGACTGGAGGAGTCTGACGTTTTAGGAAAGGTGCAGTTAGGTGAGAAGATCGATACCACTCTCATGGAATCTCTGTCGGTTGCCTGGAAACCTCATGGTGACAAAAACAAAACTGAAGGAAGTTTTTGGTCCTTGCCAAGAAATAGTCTGGCACACAGCCCGTAGGGACCTGTCATTTTTACACTTTGGCTTTTGTATGGCTCAAATGAAAGAGTTACAATATTTTAATAAGCCAGCTTTAGAGGTGTTGGCAGGTGGACAGAGCCAGGCTAACTGTGTTGGTATTTTATTTACCCACAGAAAGTAGATCTACTCATCCGGTTCCATTCATAAGCAGCACTGTGCAAACATTGCAAAAGGTTTTAAAACAGCAGTTTTTCAAGGTACTTGGCAGGCAAACTGTTAAATCCTGGAAACTTGACACATAGAATCTAGAAGTTGAGTGATGAAGTTGAGCTTCTGCTGTGGATTTAACCCTCTGAACCTTAAAAAGTGCTAACGGGTTTGACAGGCATGTTATCTCTAAAAAAAATCCCCAAAATCGCCATTTATCAGAGGGCAAACCATAAAAACTGAAAGAATCTTTTCAAGGATTTTAAACTTTCCAATATTCATTCAACTAAACGCATGTGACATGCTGTTCCATTAGGAAAATTAGCCAATCTAAGCTGAAAATTGTGATATTTAATTGAAACCACTTCATTCTTCATTTAGAAATTCACCAGAAACAAATAATTTGCACCAGATTCTGTAAAAAACAAAAAAATCTGTGCTTTGCAAGGCAACCAAAAAGTCATGTTTTGAGATGGCTGCGGCCAACAGTCATGCAACAAAAATTCAAGGACTTTTCGGTTGAACTGCAGGCAGTGTTTACACAGAACAGACAGCGAGGCAAGTTAAATGTAAAAATATAAGTACAAAATTATCTTTATCTGTCAGATAAATAAACAAAGAAATTCAGCTTCCATGTGTTCTTTTTTCATATTTATGGGTTTATTACTTTCTTATACTCCAAAAAATACACGACTGAGTTCTTGCTACTTCTATCCATAGTTGTGCTGTTTTCAATAGAGCTGCAGAACTTTATATTGCAGTAAAAAATGAGTCCACAGTGAGTAAGGATGTGACAGGTGCAAAGACAGTGCCCAGGAACTATTTGAGGTCATACCATCTGCTGCTGGACTCCTTGCTCTTCAGACTGCTGAAGATTCTTTATGACTCTGACTGTATATTTAGGGTTGTTGTTATGTGCTAAAGAGTGATTCCGGGACCCATCAGGTGCGTTTCTGACGGTGATGTGCCTTGAATAAGAAAGTTTTGCATACTACAGTGTATATGGTGCATGAACAGTCATAAAACTCACCTTTTCGTCTCTCTGAAACGTGACCCTGCGAGGTTCGGTGCGTCCTCGGCTCAGTCTGTGCACCATCTTGTCCTTGAGCAGCGACGTGTAACCGAGGTGCTCGTAGATGGGGTTGGTGGTCATTTTGGCGATGTACTCCGCCGCCTTGGTCTCGATGTAGAGGGTGATGAGGGCGTCGGTCACGAGGTCGTGGACCGACTCGAACCTCTTCTCCCCGACAAAGTGCTTCCCATCGTAAAACAGTCTGTAGTTGAGGGTCTGGTGCCCAAACCTGGAGTGAGATTCAAGGATTTGGAGATGAACAGGTTAAGAGATTAAATGAGTGGTGGGCTGCTGATAGAGCTGGGATACTGATGGTACCTTAAGGCCAAGGTGTGCGTCCCTGGCTGTCTTTGGCTCTCCCTGATGAGGTAAGCACCCTCTGCTCCCCCCAGCAGCTCATCTGCATAATCTCGAGAGATCAGGCCATGAAATCTATAAAAACAAAGAAAGAAATCGGTAGGTATCTTCCTAAAATGTAAATGTATTGTCACAAAAAATCAGATTTACAAACAGAATGCTGAGCTCGAAGCATCTTGCCAAAGCAAAGAGACACACATTCCCATAAAATACATATCCACCCACTTAAACTCCAACCACCATCTGATGCCAGAGCAATAATGATAAATAAAACCACTCTCTGCCCAGTAATGTTTGAAAAAAAGAAAAGGCATTAAAAAAGATGACAGTAATTAAGGCGCACTCACTCTCTGCCATAGTATTTGGGTCTGCTCTCCATCTGTAAACCAGAAGAAGAAATATTGGCTGCAGCAATACGATATGAAAGCTCAATTAAACCGCTTTTGCAAATTGTTCTTACAGCCTCGTGTGAAAGATAAAAGACTCAGATGCCACGCGACAGATTATCTCCATCTGTACTCCCCTTTTGCGTCTATTCGTAAACCATAAAAAGCCAAATCACAGAGTGTGGAGATGAATTAGAGCCAGCGCTGTTAAACAGCTGGTAATAGATGGCCAGCTGGAAAAAATTAATATGAATCATGTTAGTGTGTCTGGATTACAAATCTTGCAGAACATATGGCTGCATTTGTTTTTCAAATATGTTGAATATAATATAAAATAACAGACATCATCATTAAAAGCCTTTTCCAGCATTGTCAAGGTGAATAAATCTAAAGGAAAAAACATGGAATTATGAACTTCTTAAATATCCAGACTCTCTTTTCAGGCACTTTTACAGATGCTAATGTGGAATCTCGCTTATAATTCCCAGCTATGATCATAATGGATTTGGTAATATGTCAAACATCGTTTTGTTCTGAGTTCCAGGAAGGCATCTAATCGCAAATAACCAGCCCACGGCTTTCGTTTTTGCTCATCAAAAAGTGTGGCAAGACTCAAAATTGGATGAGACACGCATCATTTCTGCTGCTTTGTACAATAGAAGACTGACAGGACTCTCAGCGGAGGCAGTAGAGCAACTTGTTCCATCAGCTTTATTAACATTGCTGGGAGAATGAAGTCGACGCTGTCCGTCATTCTAAAGTGCCCTTTTATGCACTTTGCATCTGGTAAGTGTCGCACTTCCTGATATTTATTGCTAAATTAGGTTAAAATGTGCAACTGTAGCTAAACAACACATGGGTGACTTCATTCATCTGCCTGAAAGAAGCAACAACCCACCTGGGAGTTCAGTGATTTGAAATATGACAAAATTTCTCCAGCAAAATATGCTCCAAAATAAATTTCAATCATGCAGTTCGATGAACACATCGCCGAGTTGAAACAGTAACTCGTGAGGTGGGGGAGGGGGGGCGTTTCGGGAAGCGGTGAGTCGCTCCCCTACAGGTTGCTGGTTGGTTTGGCTTCCAGCTGCCAGACTCAATCAATTCTCAGGGAATGTTTTCCGGAGCTGAAAGCTGAGAGTAAAAAAACCAAGACGCAGTGTGAGTGTAGCCTGGCAGCCTGGTTTATGAAGGGGAAATACTTGTTTCTTGCCTTCAGAAGGAAATAAATGGAGGCCAGCAGGTGTTTCACTTCAGCTCATATTAAACACATGTTTAATAGTGAAACTGGACGTTTGCCAATTAAAACACATGATAATTATGATCACAGATGGGACTCATGCCTTACGTATATGTTGTCTGGCTTATGTCACATCTATGCTACTTAATACAGCATTTTAAAATGAAAATGTACCTCTGTCCAGACCATAATAGCACACCTGAAAATGCATTTCCCTCGACCATTCATGTACACTGTGTGTGGCAGTGTAAACAAGAGAAGGGATGGTTGCTTAGTTGCTGAAGGTGTGATAGATTACTAAAAGACACGTAAGACTGATAAGTTTACATTCAGAAGCGAACATCTCCCTCGCCACATGTCAACACGACAGACGGAGCTTCTGAATATCTGCCCTCACCCTGGAGAAAGTTTTCCAAAACATCTATTTTCAGTGACTTGAAGCTGCATTTGCACGTCCACAGGAGACGGAAACTCACAGAAAAAGCTGCATTTTGAAAAATACAGGTTTATTTTCCTCCAAATTCGGGCCTCTCAGCAACACACAATCAATTTCTATGTCACTGAAAAGTCGATTTTTCTCAAACAGCTCCTGAAGTGTAGATTTCTAAAAACCATGGTTAATGTTTACTAGTGTGGACATGTAAAATAAAGAGTACAGGGAGCTATGGTGTGGCTTGAAATTCTAATTCCCAATTTGAAACAACACTATTGTCTAATCGCTGCACGGCTGCAGTTTAGGGTGTGGCTATTAAATAATTAAATAAATGCTGTAATTGATTATGCTGCCCACTGATCAACTAAACAATGTGATTCATTTATGCACACTTTAGTTGGACTGACATGAGCCCAGTCTCACTATTTAATAGCCACATATCCTACATTTTGCAGCACGTCTGACCCAGTTTAAACTGTTGTGTCCATGGTTTTACAAATTCATGCCTCTTCCTTGTGTGGCAGTCGTGCTTTTTATGCTATCTCATGCAATAATGCTCCATCACGTTTTAAATCTCATATACTGTGAATACGGAACTGAGGCGTGACTTTAAAAGATATATATATTGCACATTAAATATCTGTCAGAGAAATCGCAGTTGATTATTTTGCTGAAATCACTCAAATGAAGATGATTGTACAGCTCAATTAGGAAATGCTCATTGTTGCTTTGTGTAATTAGCACATGCCTGAAACAACAGCAATGGCAAATTTACACCAATCAGGCATAACGTTATGACCACCTGCCTAGTATTGTGTTGGTCCCCCTTATGTGCTCAGAAATGCTCTGAACCACTGGCCATGGACAAGAGGACCTCTCAGGGTGTCCTATGGGGTCTGGAACCAGGACGTTGGCAGTAGATCTTTTGGGTACTCTGGCTTGTGCAGTGGGGCCTCTGTCACTCAAACTTGTTCCGCTGCATCCTGTTGATGCTTAATCACAATGGGGTGTAGGAAGTTTGGAGGTCAAATCAACATGTTGGGCCATTGTCATGTTCCTCAACATGTTCCTGATTGTTTGATGTTTTTGCCATGAGGTTGGGTGCATTTTCCTGCAAGGGTAGGCCAGTGGCATTTGGGATCGCCATTTGCTTAAAGGAGTGTGCTTGTTGTGGGACAATGTTTATTTAGGTGTCTAAGTCTCATCAACAAGGATGCCAAAGTCCAAGGTTTTCCAGCAGAACACCACATAGTACCAATATGATCAATGTTATTCCCTTCACCTGTCAGTGGTCATAATGCTGTGGCTGATCAGTGTATATACCTGTTCCTTTAAGTTGCCTTTGCTGCACCACTTCAGTATGTACCATGTATCCACAGAAACAACAGAATGCTCTTCTGGCTCTCGGGCATACCTTTTAGAGCACTTAGTTATTTTGTGTTCTCATGTGTATGGACATATTAGTATTATTTTTTTACTTGGATGGGGAAAATATCTGTATTGAAAAAAATCCACATTAGCGTGGCCTTCTTGTCCGTGATTTGACTGTTTAATTTAAAAGCTGTGATGCTGCCAGAATTAGTTGTTTAATCAAACAATTTGTTGATTATTTTGCTAAAGAAAAAGGATGCCTCCATGCTGGCAACAGCTGAGGCTGGAGGTATTACAATTATGGGCTGTTCGTCCATCTGTCACATTCTTGTAAACCTGGAGCGAATTTCTTACCCTTTTTTTGGCACTGAACGTTCACTTGGGCTCAGGATGAACTGATTAAATTTGGGTGGTCAAAGGTCCCTCTGACCTGACATCCATCCTTACTCTTGTGAACATGATAAATCAGAGAAGCCTGGAGGGAATTTCTTCTACATCTGACACAAAGTGTGAACTTAAAGTCGAGGATGAGCTGATTTGAATTTGGCTGTCAGTGGTCAAAGGTCACTGTGACCGTACAGAACACATTTCTGGGCACAACTCAAGAATCCATTTGGTAATTATGACTAAATTTCACACACTATCTAAGAAGACAAAATGATGAAGTCATGACATTTTACATCAAAAAGGTCAAAGGTCAAGTCTGGCTAGACATGTATGTACACCACAGCATGACTGGTTAGTGGAGGTCTACAACTGTGAGGCAGTAACTGTAATTTATTGAGTAAAAGACACAGAATTTGTTTAATACGCTTCATATGATTGCAGCTGAAGGTGTGGATAGTTTCTCAGGTATGATTATTACAGTATGTACAATATATTACAGGTTTTCTCTCTTTGCACCTGGAAAGTTAACACTGATATTTGCAGTCAGTTTCCACATTTAGGAAACTAGATGGTTAAAAAAATACCCATATCAGGCCTGCACAGTAGCTTATTGTATACAGACTCTCAGATGCACTAACCTCATGAGGACATGTGATCCTCTTTGGTCTTGGCGCCTCCTGCTGTAGCTGGTACACTGTTAAAGAAACATGCATGTTAATAAGGGACCCCTTCAGCTGTACACAGCTCAGGGCCTGTTGTAATTTCATGCATGTTGCAGATTCACCACCAAAAATACACATAGCTAATACACAGATATACACAATATGCTGCAATTACACGGAGGACTCTCCTGGACATAGAACAGTTTTCATTTAATTGGCTTTAGCTCTGACCACTGCTCTGAGTGCAGAGGTACAAAACGAGCCATTAGCTTATGTATGCGATGATAAGCAGCAAGCGCTTTACATGACAGGGGCCATATATCTGAAAACCATTTGCGTGAGTTAAGACCCTTTACCTAATGTGCACTTATAGCTGCACACACATTCTTTGCAACTTCAAAACAAAAGTAGTTACACTTACATTTGCACACATGGTGCAAATACAAGCTTCTAAGTGTTGGATGTAGTTGAAGTATTGTGAGAATTGGAAGCAAACCAGAATGAAAATTGAAATGAGAGACTTGAGGCAGACAGAGTAATCACCACAAACATCTCAGCAGCCTGCCAGAATTACTATATTTAATTAGCGATTAAAACGTGACAGACATGGCTGCTACTTCTGCTTTTTTCCCCTCGTCAGGATAGAAATATTGCCACAATGGAAGAATCAGTAGCTACTGTACGTCTGGTTTCTTTCTCTGTGTCCAATTTTTAATCCTTTGTGGGAACAAAGCTGCTGTTTCTCTTATTTGAGTGGCACCATATAATAACTACAATAATTACAAAATAACAACCCTTCCTGTTCATAGCGTAATACTCTCAGTGCCATGTTTGGAAACCCTGCAAGATGTGGGTGAGGATCGAAGGCTACGACAGTGTCCTCATTACTAGCAGTAAGTCTGGTCTCCAAGCAGGAGGAAGGAAGACTCCTGACTGTGAATTGTCATGTTTTTTTGTTTTTTTTCTTTTTGTCTGGCTAACTTAAGCCACCCAGCACAGATCTGGACTTCTTCCATTTCTGTGACACAGAGACCTCTAAAAATACGCCTCAGCAGAGGACAGGAGGAGACCTCAGAAAAGCAGCCCTTGTTGTAAAATTACATATGACACATTTAATTACAGGAAAAAGACACAATTCCCAGCTGAGATGATTCGCGCTCGGCCTCAATAAATGCATCAAATGTAGTCTCGGGAGTCAAAACATTTCCTCCCACGTGGCAAAAAAAAGCGTTGTATAATGAGGTGGGTGTACTGAGGACCCCGTTTTTAGCTGAGCCGCTTTGCAGGTATAAAATCCTGTTTTTCCTGGGCGCTGGTAACCTATTTTACTCAGGGATCAGGAATCTGCTGCTTTGCATTCGTGCATGTGCAATTGCCTTCTGTGGGTGAGTGTGTATGTGCCTTTTTGGAGCCTGCAGTGCATCTAATTGTAGTATGCATAAGTACAGATAAATGTGCAGTTATTTAATGGAGCACACTTAAGGACAAAGTCAGGTTAAAGCACTGATAATCAGCGTATAAAATGAATTCATTACTCACAGTAGGACTTCCATATGGGCGGTTGATAATCCTCAGGGTCTGCAAAACACAAAAATAAAGCAGGTTTTAGTTATAACCCCACAGCAGTGTTGATAGACTGCCCTCTTTTCTCTCATTAAAAACTCCATTTTTGTCTTTTTCCCCCAGTGGATTGAGCGCAAGCCCTTTACCGGTTATGTCACCGCTGTTTATCTCTCTGTTATAATTATGCATATGGCTTCACGCTGTGCAGCTGCCTCTCGAGATGCACCAGAGAATACACTTACTAATCAGTGCCTCCGCTTCCAAGGACAATCGATATAGGTGTCCGCCAGTTTTTGCTAAACACTGTGTCGGCGCACACCTCGTCTACATTAACCACCGGCAGGAAAACACAACATCTCCACGGCTTAGAGATACAAACGCGCCAATCAAAATTAAGAGAAGTAAATACAGTTTAAAAATCTCACCCACTCACTGCAGGACGCCCTCCGGGGAAATGTGGTGGCTGAGTTATGATTATGTGAACGCTCACGCTGAATTATACGATGGAGTGTGCTTTTATATTAGCTCAGGAGGAGCAGCTGAGGTGATGGAGTAAAGGCCTCGTAGCAAGTTATAATTCACTGCAACTCCTACTGAGTAGAGTAATGACTTGTAATACGTTTGGAACATGTCGTTAAATTAGTCAAAAATGTGGCAAAATCATATATTAAAGTAATATAATATGCTGCCTGGCTTGGACATGGGTTTTGTTGGAATATTGGGGGACACAGCAAATTCTGAGCACTTCAATTCCTGCATTGTGATGAATTGTGTGCACCAATTTGTGCCTTTTTTAATCAATGTATGCCAAAAACATCCTTTTCTATACAAAAAAAATGCTTAAGTCAGGCATAATGTTCAATGTTATAGCACTAACTGAAGCAACATACAATATTGTTTGTTCATAACTCATAATATACACTAATAATGATGCTGACACACCATAAATAACACTATATGATCTCAACCCCAATATCTACACTTGTTACTGTTGTTGCACTTTGGCACAATGGCTGCTGTTTTAAAAGTGCTGTATAAAAAACACTGACTTGACCTGATTTGCTGTTTCGGATGTTTTTGTCCACATCTCACAAAGTAATTAAATCTGCTGAGGAAGATGGAAGATGTGGAAACTTTTGGAAATTCCACATAAATTAGGTCTTGTGTTTAGAATTATCATGCCAAGTGGCTTTTGAAAAGGTCAAGAATCATCCCTCAGACTCAAGCAATAATGTTCCCTTTGTACCAAGTTATAATCATATTAAAATGAAGATAATATGATCTATTATAATAAAATACACCAATCAGGCATGACATTATGACCATCTATCTAATATTGTGTTGCTCCCCCTTGTGTGCTCAAAAATGCTCTGAACCATTGGGCATGGACAGGAGGACCTCTCAGGGTGTCCTATGGGGTCTGGAACCAGGACGTTGGCACTGGATTCTTTGGGTACTCTGGCTTGTGCAGTGGGGCTTCTGTCAATCAAACTTGTTCTACTGCATCCTGTTGATGCAAAGTTTTCCAGCAGAACACCACACAGTACCAACAAGATCCTGTCAGTGGTCATAATATTGTGGCTCATCTGTGTATTTCTAATAAGTTAAAGCATAGCAATAAATCTTTTTCTAATAACAAATCATTTAACTTACTATTAATAACTGATGCTATTTACCGATATTATTTATTTCCTAACAGAAACATTTCATTATATGTTTAAAGTCAACGACTGCCCAGTGTGTTCAGTATGACAATATGATCACACTTGATAGCTATCACTGTGGAAAAAACTCTTTGACTCTTATGACCTTAAAGATCCCCTCTGGTGTTCATACCTTGTTAACATGTCCATATGGTGTTTCTTATACGCTGGAAGACATATCAAGAGTGAAATGAGAAGCCGGCTGAGTATTTCCACCTTGAAAATGCAGCGAACCAATGAGAGTCACAAAAACAAAGACTCAGACCTTCGGGGTTTCATGCATAACAAACTTAAAGAACCTAACTTTTCAACTTCCAGGGTGGAAATTTCTGTGTCGTTAGTCTTCTGTAGAATCGGTTTCTGGTTCAAAAATGTATGGCTGAATAATTCCAATATTATAGCTTGCTATTGTGTAGCGCAGAGTAGTTTTACAGTGTTAGAGTGAGGAGAGCTGGTGTGCTCGAACTGCAACAAGTTTAAAGGATACAACAGTTTATAGTTGCATGTAAGTCATTTAAAGGCAGGAAAAGGTCATTTTTCATGAAAAGAAACTTCAAATTATGTAACTTTAATACACAAAGATAAGTTTTTGTGGTTCAATTGACATCCAGATACGGAATTTAAAGCCACATTGTGTTTTTCCCCTCTGTTAGATTATTGATTTGCTTTTGTTGAGCTGTTGATTAACCCAACTCGTCCAGCACCGGACAGAATGTAGCAACTACAATGGCCCAACGTGTTGATTTGACCTCCAAACTTCCTACACCCCATTGTGATCAAGCATCAACAGGATGCAGTGGAACAAGTTTGATTGACAGAGATCCCACTGCACAAGCCAGAGTACCCAAAGGATCCACTGCCCACGTCGTGGTGCCAGACCCCATAGGACACCCTGAGACATCTTCTTGTCCATACCCAATGGTTCAGAGCATTTTTGAGCACATAAGGGGGACCAACACAATATTAGGCAGGTGGTCATGATGCTATGCCTGATCGGTGTATACAGTATGTTACAGTTTAAACAGAATGAACAGTATGGACATAGCCCCATGAGCACACTAATATAAGAATATACAGGCATAATACTGTATATTATTGTACAAGCAATCATATTCGTATTAGAATTTGCCTTTTTCGCAGTATATAAAAAAAGAGCAGGTGTTACCAACAAAAATTATCAATGGCTCTAGTCTGCGCCCCAGTAAGATGAAGTGACAGTAAGCCAGCATGTATAATATGAGAAATCTGATGACACAAAAAACACCTGCTGGTCATTGGAAATGTTTTATCTATTGCAACATGGAGAAAGACGTCATGTCTCCAGCATAAAAGCGAATTAAAAGAGAGTATTTATAGCATGTTGATGAACATGAAACTCTTTTTCCACTGGCTCATTTCGAACGGTTTGACAGGTTTAACCGGTGGAATTCTTCTTGACCGTATCAGAAAATCTGTACATTGACAAAGGAGCTTCTTCAGACTGGAAGCCCATTCCTCATACAAGCTTGAGGTCTCTATTTTTGACCCTACTTATGTAACACACACATGTCCCATCACTAAAACCAGCGGTCAGCTCTGACCTAAAAATACGTAAGAATTTAGTTTCTCTGAAAATGAGTAAACATATAAGTTATTTATCATGAATAGATGATTAACATATGAATAAATAACAACCTCTGAGCTAGAACTAAATGTGTTTTTTCACTAGGTGGATGATAAATGCACAACATAGCTGCTATAATAAATATCTGCCTCTTAGATGTTAAGTGTAATATCTCTAATTAAACTGCCCTGCGTCATTCCTCCAAGATTCATCTGACTGCTTGAACAATGAATCACGTCGGTCCAGAACATACATGTTGTTGAAGTAAAGCATTCCTTTGTATTCATCAGTAGATCAGCGCCACACCCCTCTGGCCAGAGGGAAAGAACTCAAACTGAAGGGACGGGAATCGCTTAGCAAAAACCAGTGAGCACTTGTTGGATGTGATCATAGATAAACTTGTTACTCATATAAATGGCAGCGTTAAAACTGTATCACTGAACTCTGTATATTCCTGTTTTATTCGTGCTGACAGCACTTGAAGAGCAGGCAGTCTGAGTGTTTCCTTCATGCTGTCGTCTCTGTTCGCTGCAGCAGTTTGACTGGAGGCAGGGAGCAACATTATCAAACAAAAAGAAGCTCATTGTTGCTTGTCATCATAATAACACAGCTACTATGAAAAGAGCTGGATTTATTACAGAGCAAAGACAGCACAGGTGCACATAATTAAAAGCCGAACAATTATGTAAACGGTTTCTCAACTGAAAAAGTGGATGTTCTGAGGGTAAATGTTGTTGCTAAAAGCCTCCACAGAACGCCTGTCTGCAAACACAACTAAACAGCCTTCAGGCTTTGTTCCCTGACGTGTGGCCAAGCTGCCTTGGAAAATGTATTGTCCTAACGCTGAGGCTTTGTCACTGTGTACCGCACTGGCAAAAGTCTGACAGATTTATTCCACTGCGGCTTATTTAAAGAATGTGATTTCATCTGGTTGCCTGCCAAAAATTCTCTTTTCGGTCTAATTCTTATTAATGACGAATGGCATTTCGATCTGGAATTCTGCAGCAGCTACAGCCACATAAAGGGAGCTCTTGAGGGTCGGTTCAGATGCAACCACTTGGCAGACTCTTGCACAAATATGCACACATGTGCAAATACGTCAAGCTGCACTACACCTACACACTCCTACAGCAGACATACACATATAGACGAGCACGCGCACATGCACACGAACACACAGGAATCCAAAAGAACATCAAAAAGAATCTCTAAGTAGCTGGGAGTTTGTGTGGTGGCTGATGATCAGGGAGAATTTAAAATTCTGGAGCAGCCAGAGGGTTCTTCCCCTGAAGAAACAGCTATTAATTGTGTTGCCCTCCATTACGCTCCAGTCAGAAGCATTCAATAAAATAATTACCGGCGGGTGTTTGCTTCGGTGACAAAGAGAATATGTGATGAATAAAGATCAAGCTAAGACTTTTATCCCCTGAGATAACGTCTGCTCTTCAGTCTGTGGACACGCGAAAAATGCTCAACTTCGGCACATGAAACAGCCACTTGTGCTTAGGTGCTCCGAGTACACGGCTGGAAATAACACAACAAGTTCTGAGCATTCTGTGATGTGTGCAGAATCCTCATTTTAACGTAGAAAGGCAGATGTCAGCGGAGAGGATAAAACACAAAAACAGCAAATACCTGCAGAAATAAGAAGTGTTTGATGCAATGCTACATGCCTGGCAATGTATAATGTACTTTTGGGCCAACTACTGCTGCATATGGATAGTGAAACAGCAGGTACTGAACATAGACTCTCTATAAAAGACAGACGTAGCCTCTAGGTCTGAAAAGTGACGTCAATACACAAGCGCCCTAAACCTGCATTCTTTCTAACTGCCAGCAGGGGGCGATTCCTCTGGTAAGTCTGTTGTATAGACGTCAATGCAAAAATGAGCCCAACTTCTCACTCGATCTGTTACCTCAGTAGACAATTTCCAAGTGAGTTTATTGTCTCGGTCCCTAGTTTTAAGACTTAATCAATACAGAATGCTTTTCATTGTGGAAATTATGGCCCCATTTAGAGTAAAATAGACAATACAGCAATAAAAAACCACCCGAAGCTTGTTATTATTAGTTTCAAAAGAGTAAGACAGCGAATGCTTTAATGCCAGACTCGAGCTACAAAACAATAGCCCACACACCAATAGGTGACTTCACAGTTGCTACATCTATCTTTTATATACAGTCTATGGTACAGGAGTTATATGTAGGTAATCATTTCACTTGGAAGTTGCAAGCTGTCATATCATATCATACGTGCTGTTTAACTGCAAATATACACAGATGGATGACAAATTAAAGGAAAAACCTGAACCCTTGACTCCTCCAGTGAGAGTAATTTGGTGGCTCTGTTAAGGATTTAAGGGTGTTTTGCTGTAAGATCTGGGTGATTTAAGGAGGCAACTTAAAGAAAAGACTCACTGCAAATCAGTACAAAGTTGTACTGAGTGATGACCTTTATCCTATGATTAAACATTTCTATCCTGATGGGAGAGGTCTCTTCCAGGATGACAATGCCTTCATCCTCATGGCACAATGGGTCACTAAGTGGTTATACGAAATGAAATGTGAATCATATGCAGTGACTCTCAGGTACCTCTCCACTTTTCTAGTGGAGCGGTACCTGAAAAGTACCTCTCCACTATAGAAAAACAGAACTGTGCTCTTCAGGTCGTATTGAGAGATGACACAAAAGAGACACCAAGGATAGGATAGATAGGATTTAGATCTAGTCTCACAGTCACTAGATCTAAACCCAGTTGAACAGCTATGGGAAATTTTGGACCGACACCATAATCAAAAAAATATATTAGAGAACATCTTTGAAAAGATTGGAGTTCACCCCTTCAGTAGAGTTCCAAAGACTTGCAGAATTAATTCCAAGGAGCTGTTTGGAATTAAGCTGCCCGTGGTGACCACTACACCTTACTGAGACACTTTATGCTGGTTTTTCCTTTAGTTTTGGTTCTATATATAACCTGGCAGCTAAAAATAAGACCTCTCAAAGTCTGACTGTTCCCACTATCCCCTCATCAACCTTAAACATTTACACAAAGATGGAAATAAATGAGTCTGTTTAACTAAAGTAAAAGCAGGTAGTTAATCACCAGTCCTGTTTCAGTTTGTCAAATGTTTCCATGATCTAACCGTCCATCTACTAGGCCAAGTCCACTGTGACTGTCTGAGTGGCAGAATATGAACCAATTTGCATTTTTTTGTTTGTATTTTTCATTTCATGCTATGAGTTTGGACGTCAATAATGACACCCTTTGGGATCCTTGGCTCCTGTACAGACACTGATCCTTGGAGTCATCCTTACTATACATAAAGCAATGATGCTGGTGGTTTTGTGATGGTGTTAAACTGGCGCTGATGTCCTGCACTGTATTTCACCCCCAGATTTTGACCGTTTGGTATGTGTTGTTCACCGGGTGTGAAAAAACTTTAAAGAGCCCCTGTAGGGGGCGTCCTGATTGCCGAGTGGCTGGGGTGTACACCATATGGGCACTTACACCCTGAGAAGTGGATTCCTGGCTTTCGTCTGGGCCGGTTGGACCATGTGCTGCATGTCACTCCCCCAGTTTCCTGTCTCTCTTCGTTCTCTCTATCAAAACTAAAGGCAAACCCCTCAAAAAACAAAGCATCCCTCCAGGCGCTTCCTTTTTTTTATTACATTTTCTATAAAAATTTCAGTTACCTGGTTACAAATTCTGAACATAGCATCTTTTGTCTCCTTGAAAAATCCATTATCTATGAATATGCAAATGTCCTCATTTCAAGAGTTTAACTACCAAATACCAGACGTCTCCTACATCTCAATGTAAGGACGATGCAGACTTTAATTTTCCACACTATGCTGCTTCTGTAAGGACAAGGAGTGTCTAGTTGTACGGTTGCAAATCCACTTTAAACTCAGATCCTACGTGAGAACAGAAAAAAAAGTCAGCATGTACATTTGGAAACAGCCTTCCAGTTGACCTACATCATACAATAAACCTCAAACATGCAGGATAAGCAACAATGACGAAATCACATTTTCATAAGAATGCTTTCAGCCTTTGAGCCTACATTGCACTAAACAGATTATTTAGTTCCATAATTTTCACTGCTTAAAATTAAAGAATATATGAAATAATTCCGTCATAATGCTGCTTTGTAAAGCTCATAGTCTGTATATAAATGATGGAGTTCCATGTGTGTTTCTGTGCTCGATCATGGCAACACGATCGACGCATAGAACAGATTGCATGTTTGCAGTCAATGCAGAAAGTGCCCTTACTCAAAATGGAGCCATAATTTACTAAATTAATACCATGTTATTTTCAAAAAGTCTTCAAACTAGCGATTGTGAACATAATCTTATCAGGAAAATGTTTACTGTGGTAAGAAATCAAGTTATGAGTAGGGTCATTTTCTCATAGACTTCTACGCAATTGGACTCCTATTTGCAACGAGAAGAGTCGCCCCCTGCTGGTTGTTAGAAATAATGTGGGTTTAAGGCGCTTTGGCATTACTTTCACAAATTAGCAGACTCAGAGGCTACTTCAATCTCTATATATAGTCTAAGGCAGTGGTTCTCAACTGGTGGGTCGGGACCCAAAAGTGGGTCGCGAAGTCATTTTTAGAGGGTCGCAGAAACATGCCCCCCAAAAAAGGTAGTGGTATAAAGTCTTTTAAATGTATTTTAAAGAACATGTCTCTTATGACATGGTTTGCTTTCAATAGCAGGGTATTTAGTGGTAGTTTCCCACTATTAACCTCTAGATTTGGCTCTGCCAGCTTATTGGAAAAAATTATGCTGAAATGTCCCAAAAATATACGAAAATGTGTTCATAATCGGTCAAAATGGGCCAAAATATGCCCAAAAGTTGGCAAAAGCGTCCTAATATACCAAAATTAACAAAACAATAAGCCAAAAATTTTCCTAAATTGTATCAAAATGTATTGAGACTCCACCCAAATCAACCTTAATTTGTTAACAGGAACATCAAACTCCAAAAATTTGGGTCGCGACCGTTATTAATAGAGACACGGTGGGTCTTGAGGCTGGACCAGTTGAGAACCACTGGTCTAAGGTAATGTCTTTGAGATCGCAAATCTGGCATGATTTAAACTGACCATTGTATAAATTTGACAAACACTAATTTTAAATGATTATTTAGTTATTTACTGAAACAGTCTCAGGGAATTTATTGTTCATATAAGGTTGAGATTTCTTCACATACATAACTGGCATTAAGAAATCACACATTTTCTGGAGTAGAACTCTGAGTGCAAAGCCACACACACACACGCACACACACACACACAGTCATGTCAGTGGGATGCAGCACAGCTACAGCAGGGACACCATCTGTGTATTGCACTCAGTCCAAAACAAGAATTTCAACACTGTCTTGGAGCTGACCAGATAACATGTGACAGGTATAAGGGAGCCTCTCTGCAGTGTGCTGCTGGGGCCGGACACCCTTAGGGACTGAGTGCTGTTAACAAGAACCGTAGGTGAGTTTAAATGTGGAAAAGTGTAATTTGATAACCTCATTCTGACATTTCATCGAGTCTCCCGCTGAGAGCATCTGTTCTTGTTATCAATCCCGCACTGACGGCTGGAATAGAAACAACCAGAACTGGAATACTTGCGAGGGAAACTTGCCTCCCTTGCTGATGCTGTAAAACACACAGGTAATTTCTGCAAGTCACTCAGCGTACATGACACCAACCCTGTCCCACATGATTTACACTACAGAGAACGAGAAACGGCGGTAATGGAAAGATTTCGAAGTGAACTGCAGCATTTGCCGGAAACATGTGCAGGACGGCGTGGAGCAGGCAGCCTCTCTGTAATACATGGCTGTAATTCTGCCTCCCTGACCAATTTTGTCATTTAAGGCCCGGAGCTGAAGACATACTTTCACGCTCTAGCCCTCAATTTATTTTCAAAGCTTTATTTCCTGGAGCAGTCTGGCAAATGGTGTGCTGCTGGTACAGTACATGCTTCCATGCCTGCCCGTGCCAAGAATGTGCAGGAATCTCCCTGATCTCGACCAATAGCCAGAAAATATCTTTCCAGAGAAAAAGAAACCCGATTGCACCATGTGTGCTGCAACCATGGTGCAATATTTTTGATTTGTCTGTTACTGCATCTATTATTCTACATCTTAATCCATTATTTTTCAGCAGTTATAGATTGCTTAATGCAGTCTACGCATTACAAGGTGGTTTGCGTGCATTCAGTTGTTCCTTTCAGTTCAGTAATTTGCATGAACTGCAGGATTAAATCAGCTGCTTCATGATTATCATCGGTGCTCCATCGGTGCCACTTTGATTCTCCACACAGACAAGTTAGATGAACTTTATTTACACGCTGTCCTCCATGATTACGAGGCCGACTTATCAAACTGAAATAAGTACACTTTAATTGCAGGCAGGACCACAATATGGAGCAGAAATTGAAGCGCAGATTCTTTTTTCTTTTTGACTCACATGCCTCATAGACAAGATTATTCAAATGTTGTGTCTGGCTGCCAAAGAGCTCCGCATGAAAATAATAATACCCTTGTGACAACCACTCTATCCCTGGCAGCAGAGCAGCTTGTAACCTCTGATAATTATATTGAGAGCCCAACAGTAATGACAACCCTCCGATGCCACAGAAAGAAAAGACTTTCCTCTTAAAGCAGCAGTGGTCAAACAGTAAATCCGCTGCTTTCTGAAACGCACACATGAGATAATGCTTTGTGAAGCCTGTGGTTTCCACAGGCTATATCAGCTTGGAAACGACTGTCTGTCCCTCCCATTGGGCTGTACCTTGGGAAATGTGACGCCGGCTGTGTGGTGTGGTTTGGGGTGCGGGGACAGCACGAGTAAAACAAAGGCTCTGTGCATGTATGTCCCCATCCTGTGATAAATCTGTGCAATATTCAACTTTTTGCAGGTGTTATTTTTTAGGTGGGAAAAAGCATCTTTTCTACATGCTACTTTCCATAAACCAAAGCGCTGAGCCTGTTATTATAAACAGCCTCGCACACGCCTCTGGTTGTTGGTGGGGCTTCACACATCAAACAAACGCCGTGATAGTGGAGTTTGTACTTTATACCCTGGCAAACATGAGCAGCAACACGCTTTATCAACAGAGTATTTCACAGGGACGAGCACCGGGCCTGCTGCTCTTTTACTCTGGGTTTATTTGAACAGCTGCACAACCAACTTTCAGTTCTCATTCTGTGAATATTGAACCTTGAAAATTACATTTCCCAAACACATAATAGGTGCTCATCGCTGAACTGTGCCTCTTTCCCATGCAGACAGAGGATTTAAGTGGAGTTTTTGTGCACGCTGAAGCATTTTCAAATGTATTATGTCACTGAACCTTAACATATTAGAATTTTTTGACAGAAAACATCTCATCCTGGAGCTGCAGCTTTGGAAAATGGTAGACTACACAGGCCAAAGATAATCCGTAAAGCCGTCCAAGTGGAAAGCCAATAAGGGAATTGTGGAGATGATTGGCAATCTAATGATAACATCCAAAACCCAGCGTCATACTGACTGCGTGAAACCTCATAATCCTCATGCACACCAAAAGCTTCCTGATATTTCCACTGCTCTATCCACTTATAACAGATGATGATGCTTTTCTCTTATCAGTAATCCTCAACCAGAGAGGATGTTTCAATGGAATGTGTGTTTTTACTGAGCACCTGCGAAGAAATATGATGTTTTTTTTAGTGCATGTTGGTGCTGAGCATCTTTGTTTTAATGGGAAAAGTTTGCAGAATGAGAGCAGGGATATCAAAGTGCAAGCAAAAATGATGAACTTCTCCACAAAAAGCAGGACACAATCTGATTATAATATGAATTCTTGGGGTTTTATCCTCTAAGGTGCAAAGTTAAAAGGTGTCAGATGAGCCTGAACTCTTACCAGAGGACAGAGATGAACCAGAGAGGCTGGAGTTACTGGATGCTGCCATCCCAACCAGTTTCTCGTCTCGGTTACTCCCGTTTGGCCAAGGTGGGCTCACAGCAGCTCGTCCCCGGCGGTGCCTCCATGTCTCTCCCGGTGCGCTTCACCTTTTTTTTTTTTTTTAACGGCTGACTGCTGATTATTTCATGTCTCGTTTGATCTCGATCCCTCCACCACCACCACCTCCTCCTCCAACCTCCTCCTCCAGCTCGTCTGTGTGAATCTGCTGATCCTCTTCTCCCTCGGCTCGCTGTGCGCCTCTTGGTGAGGAGCTGCCGCAGACGCAGGAGCAGACACAGATTAAACACACGCACACAAAAAATAATAATACCACAGTAAAACGGTCCGTGGATCAGCTTCTCCAGGGCATGTCCTCACTCCGGACACGTTCTGTAGGTGTGGATCATCTCTGTGCCATGCAGGAATCAGCTCTGGGTCTCCATGTGCCACTTTAAGGATCGTAACAAACACACTACACCGCAGCGTAGACGCGCCTTCTTAAAGTGAAAGTTTTTGGAGCAGCGTTGCCAGATGTAAGCAACCAAGTGTGGCAACAAAAACAAGCCCTACTTTAGCTATGTTGGCAGAAGCTCAAACTGCACTCTTTCTCCTTAAAATCCACTGTTTTTGGTTCATGCACAGAGCCAGCACACTGAAGCGCATCCAGCTTTGGCACTGCATATTTTCCTCAGATGTCATGTTATGTCATGTTGCGTTCAAAGAGCCATGAGGAGCTCTGTGTTTTTTTGCGCCATCTGGTGGGCTTCTGGACCAGACACTGAAAAAAAAGAAAGACGTTGGTAAGGGGTTTTGAAGTTTAGGATTTTCCTAAATTCACAGTTTTTGCACAATAACTGAAAATAGTTGGGTTAGGTTCAGAGATCTTTGGATTTCAACCCAATAACTGTACAATTTTCAAGTTATTCCAGAGTAAAATGCATATAAAGTTTGAGACACTGTGCTCTCTGCAAACTAAGGTTTGTTGTGAAAATGTTATACCTGGCTCTACCTTTAAATAAGACAACAAACACACCGCTGGGTTGTCTGTACACTTATTAAAGTTGTAGAGGATGAACGTACATCATTGCAGTTGGTAACAGACCCTACTCCCTCAAAGAACAAGTACAAATATAACAGCTGTTATGGCAAACACAAATTTTAAACTCAACGTTTAAATGTTATGGTATAGTTTTCCATACCATCTTTCCAAAAACAAAAACCTTTCAGGGCTCTAAACATAAACCGATCAGCCATGACATTATGACCACTGACTGGTGAAGTGAATAACATTGATCATATTGGTACTATGTGGTGTCCTGATGGAAAACCTTGGATTTTTCCATCTGTGTTGATGAGACTTAGACACCCAAATAAACACTGTCCCACAACAAGCACACTCCGTCATGCAAATGGAAATCCCGAATGTCACTGGCCTACCACTGCAGGAAAATGCACCCCACCACATGGAAAAAACATCAAACAATCAGGAGCATGTTGAGGAACATGACAATGGCCCAACATGTTGATTTGACCTCCAAACTTCCTACACCCCATTGTGATCAAGCATCAACAGGATGCAGTGGAACAAGTTTGATTGACAGAGGCCCCACTGCACAAGCCAGAGTAGCCAAAGGATCCACAACAAGCGTCCTGGTTCCAGACCCCATAGGACACCCTGAGAGGTCCTCTTGTCCATGTCCAATGGTTCAGAGCATTTTTGAGCACACAAGGGGGAGCAACACAATATTAGGCAGGTGGTTATAATGTTATGCCTGATCGGTGTATGTTCTGAAGTTGGCCTCAAACCTTAACCTTTTGACCCCTTAGCTAACTCTTCTATTATTAAACTGAAATACATGAAAGTTACTCTGCTAAAATGAAATAGTTCCCCAACAACAAAGATACATGTACATATAATGAATAAATAGATAATAAATAATACCCCGAGAGCTCATGATTCAACTCTTCAAGGCCATCCCACTTTCTTTCACAGTGATGGTGGTCCTCAAATTATGTAATACTAGTTTTCATATATTGCATTTAATAGTAAATTGGGGTAAGCGACTCTTTAAGAGATGCAGATTCTGGTATGGGGAAAAAGTTCACTCATAAAGTCTCAGAACACAAAACCTCAAATAAATAACCACAATAATAATAATCAGGCCAAGTCTGCTGTCCGTGTTGCTGACGAAAACCATCAAAAATTCTGTCCATAGTCTAATAATATCCTATTTGACTACAGCAACGTCCCATAAAACAATAAAAAATGTGTTTTCATTGCTGCTCAGCTGTTGTGGTAATTAGTTTAATGTTCAGAAAGGCCACGTCTCATATGTGGTTATGGGCAGTCATCCATGAACACAATAATGTCACTGCTGGATAGTTGCAGAATGTGAAAATGCAGATGTGACAGAACAATATTTTGAGAAACAGAAACACAGTAAAATAATATCTGAACATTTCTGATGAGCTATATTATATTACTTTCAAAAGCTTTTATGTGATCGTAATGAGACATAAATAGATCCACGGCTATTTTTCCTTTTTTATTCTTACTTTTCCTATAAACAATTAAACAAACAAACAAATAAACAAAGCTAGATCTGGGGTTTTAGCCTCAGACACCACTGGTTGGCCTGCATTTACCAAATGCCTGTTCTCTCCTCCCTTAATTACCTCCACCAATCTGCCCTTTAACGAGGCATTTAACTCCCAACTGCTCCTCAGTGTGGTTGCACCGAGCAAATTTAAGGTCTGAAGTAAAGTGTGAGCTAAAAAATAATAAAAGAAAAAGAGGTGAAGAGTGACAAGTCAGCAGCGTGTGGCAGGAAATCACAGAAGAACGGCCTCAAAACAAAGCAATCTTCAACCATTAGCGTCTTCTTTTTCCAGCTTTGCCACCAAAACAGTTCATGATCTGTTATATATCAGTCAACACTTTCTTCCCAGCGGTGCACCTTCTTCGTTTTCACTTTGCACTGCACTGTATCTGCCAGAACTACATGTAAAAAATGAACAGATTTAAAGTAGAAATGTCAGAGTTGTGAGTTTGCCAGTTTATTTTGGAGTTCTTCTGGCCCCTAGAGGCCAAAACCTAATATCTGCAGTAATAAATATGCCAGAATCTAAACTTAAAATCATGCTTTGAATGAGATTCTAATGGAAATCCAGCAGGACACGTGCTCAGGTGTAATTAATCACATTCATATTGAGTTACTAACCCTGGGTATTGTGAATAAGCCTGTTTCGCTGAAGATATTCTGACATGTTACAGTACAGACGGCACAGGTGTAACTAATAAGAATTAATCAAGGCTGGATTTCATTTAGCTTCTTTAGCATCAGGGTCCTGGCTTTGTGCACACTGGCTTAGTTTCATAATGTCTTATAAGAATACCGGGAATATCATCCATTTTATTTGAAACACCTGCTTTTTTTATATATATTCTTCTTTATTCTCTGAAAAAGACCACTTATAAAACTAATATGAGTAACTGCCTGTTCAATAACAATTAGTAATGGCAGAAAAATGAGAGATTTCAGTTTTATTGTGTGTTTAAAGCTACTATAATCACAAATCTTGCATCCGATATGATCTGCTATGTAGTAAATAATCTAAATTAGCAACTTACACATCCAGCAGACATGGAGCCACATTATATTTCCACTGGTGTTGTGTCCGAAATAATCTAACAATACATTATCCAAGACTTTTAGCTCTGGTTTGGGCTCCACCGACTTCTGAAAAATACATTTTAATTTACAAATTGGAAGGTATTTGCCTAATTGTGCCAGCTGCTGGAGGCGTTGGGTTAACGTACAGAGTTGAAAACATACCTTTCAGCTTTAACTGTACATTTTCTAAACTGTGAGATTCTTCTTTAGTGTAGGAAGCTTGATTTTGGGGTGTGCTGGCTTGATTGACAGGTGTCTCAGCCTATCAGAGTCAGCCCGGCTGCCTGTCAGGTTCACTTTACATCAGCTCCACACAGATCTCATCCTCCAGCTTCCAGGTGAAGTGAGAAGCAAAACCCAAAGCGGTACATGCGCCCCAGTTTTTATGCTGCCTAATTTATCAGGTGAACAGCAGGATGCAGAAACTAACCGGGCACTATTTTTGCAAACGGTTTGAAAGAAGAGGAGATATAGGAGATAATAAGATGTGTGCACAGCGTGGATATATTTAGATAATCCTTCTCAATAAATATACAGTGCTTATGTTAAACCACCATTTAAAATTGGTTCTATTTAAATTTTGTACAGAAAAGTGGTCAGTTACACACACCATAGTTACTAACTTCTGCTTTTTCCAGCTGTCTCGTTTGCATTGTGGGACCAAAGTATCATTTCAATACAACAATTTAAAATGAAGTAGTTTTAGTTAAGCATTTTGCTGTTTTCCATCATAAGAATCCGCACTACAGAATAAAAAGGACTGCAGAAAATACTGTTTGGCACTACATGGGTCATGAGTACAGCAAGACTTATTCTCAAAACTATGTTTTCTAATCATAGGCTGCACATAAATATAATAGCAGAATATAGAAAAATGATAATACCGCAACTTTACAATAAGGAATGAATGAGGAAGTAACTGATATTTTACCGTTAGTTAATGAGTAACTCCTAATCAAATTTTATAGAGTAACTAATGATTAGTTAATTGTGAAATGATAAATGACATGATAATGCAATGAAGATCATTTCTAATGAGGGCTATAAACTAGATAATGATCAGTCATTAGGGATAGGACTGGGAGATATTACACTGATGAACCACTGGGTAATGATTACTTAATGAGTATCTGAGTGGTTCCTGATTAACTCTCAGTCTGTAGATTAGCAGTACAAGTAACAACTCATTCATTACTTATGATTAAAAATTGGGTTTTTTGTACCCCAAGCCGTGATCCATACTACTAAAGAGTCCCCTGCTGCTTCATCAGCACCTTACAATGGAGTCTATGTACAGTTATATGCTAGCGCCCTGTCAATAGAGAACATGCCCTGCTTTATTGTGCATTTTCTCTAAATTAGATGATAATGCACATCATGTTGCATTGAAACAACCTTGAAACTCACAACTGAGACCATAAACTCATGAGGAAAATGATTGCTGAGGTGACAAATCAGGTTGAAAGTGGGGCCGCCACATAGCTCACTGAGTTAAGGCGTTACCACGTGGGCGCAGGTCGCCAGCAGCCGGTTGTGGGCTCGAGTCCGGCCCACGACCCTTTGCTGCATGTCACTCTCCTCTCTACCCTCCTTCACCCTGTCTATCTTCAAAAATCTCCCCCAGAAAAAAAAAAAACAGGTGGAAAGTAAGCTCATTTTCTCACAGACTTCTATACAGTCTGACAAGAGGAGTCGCTCCCTGCAGGACATTAGAATGACTGTGGTTTTAGGGCACTTGGGTATTGACTTTACTTTGCAGAACCCAAGGCTACATCCAACTTTATATAAAGCCCATGATTAAGCCCTTTGAGTCTGCAAACATGGTCAAGCATAATCTGAATTAGCCATTTCATACACTTTATAAAAACTGATTCGAAATTGTTTTTGAAATCAGAAATTAGAGTTAGAAATGCAACTCTGAGGTACACTTTACTTTTCAGGCCCACTGGTTACAGTCATCTTTTATATATGCCTGTTACTTAAGAAGCACACCATGGCATATGTGACATATGTTCCACTGCACAAAGGATTGTGGGTCACAAAGCATGCACACTGCATTTCTGGGACACCGCATTTCACATACTATGCATTTGGACATACTCAATCTTTTTCTGGCATAGGCTACAGTACATTGCCATATTCTCAAAAGTGGCAGTGAAGTTGTTGAGCATAAATTACACACAATAAAACAAAAATAAGAAACACATTAAGTGTGTTATTGTTATTGATTTTCTCACTAAATCAAAGATAAATACATTTTGAGAAGCATTTTTAGTCAGTTTGTCTGTGGCCTGAGAGTCTCCTGCAAGGCAGAGTTCAGGGCTGCAAAAACCAGTGAGCGCAACACAACCACGTGATCCTGTACGTCACATGACCTACTCTTAGCTGATCATGTGACTCAGCTTTACTGTGCTCAGTGTTTTTAGTCAGTCCACCTGGTTGGAGCCTCAGACTGATTGTAGCTCTGTGTTTGGAGGCCGAAACTTGGCCCAACTCCACCAAACCGACAGCAAACATGAGGTGAGCCGTTTTTTTATTTATTAAAATGAGCTTTTTTCGCGTTTCCTGCCCCACAGCCGCAGCGTGGGTCACCGTGGTGGGACTGGGTTGTAATGTGAGTGAAGCTGCGGCGTTTGAGGTTCATGTACGGACGCTCAGGCCTGTAGTCTGATCTGTGTTTCTGTAAATATTGGCAGGTTGTTGCAAGAAACTCTGGTTCTCCTGTTACTGTGGGCCTGTCTGGACGCTGCACACTCCAGGAGCTGCTCCTCGTTCTTCTGCCGGAAATCTCACTCTGTCAGTGGCCCAGATGGAGTGGACCCTGGCTCCCCTCTGTTCCTCACCCCTTACCTGGAGAAAGGGGCCATAGATGAAGGTAAAAACGACACCCAAAGTGCAGGATAGTGCAATGAGACTGCTGTAGACATTGGTAAATAATGCAATATTATCACATTCCATCTTTGGTGGAGGTTTCTTTTAAACATGCATGAGATTTCATGCATTCTGGTGAAGTTTTGTGCACAAATTTTCACATTTTTTGCAACAACTTATATTAGAAATGTCTTTGTTAATGTAAAAGCACCAGGTGACGATTTGAAATATAATGGAATATAATGCAGTAAGGCTCTCAGCCACTCTGTAGTGCTTTTATTTTTCCTTTATTTGTACTATAGGCAGGTTAAGTAGTATTTTCTGTCATTTGTGTAGGGTTTTGACCCCTAAAATGTAAATTAAGCCTTTAAAATCACACCATAACTACACCTATCGGGTCTAAACCCCAGTATTTACAATTGTTAGGTTACTTTTATAATGCCAGACATGATCGTTTTTTTTCCTGGAAGGTGCTTGATGCCACTAATGTTGTCATAAATGTGCTGTATAAAAAAATTGACCTGACTTAACTATTTTATGGTTTTGAGTATTTGTGTGAGTTTTTTTTTTCATTTTTTCTGTCTAATTTTACGCGTTTTTTGTTAGAAAGCCGAGAAAACCACTGTACAAATAAAGTTATTATTATTATTATTTTTATTATTATTCAGCTGTAGATGAGTTTTTCTCATTTATGGTATCCCTGCTGACACCTAGAACAGTGGAGAAAGCAACAAATCTAACATGAATCTAAATATCTAAGGTGGGCTTATCCTCTGCCATGACATCAAATCAAGTTTTGTTTTTTGTTTTTTTGCATTTTTAAGTTTATTTATGTTTCAAACAACCTGAGTTGATCAAAATGCTGAACAAGTTATCAGACAGGCAACAAAAACAAATTGTGCAAACAGCAAGACAGGATAAATACTTGCAAAAATCAAACTGTAAATCTAGAGAACATAATCATAAAATGCTAAAACCAGGATAACAACATTTAAAGAACTTGAAATCTGTCCCATGCTAATTATTTTTTTGTTTTTGCTTTGATGTTCATGTGCTCATCAACATGTCAAACTCTTATTTTCCAGCCAGGAGACTGAGTCTGGTGGGAAAACTGCCCGGAGCCAATGTGAAGAGCTACGCCGGATACCTCACAGTGAACAAAAAATACAACAGCAACCTCTTCTTCTGGTTCTTCCCTGCACTCAAGGTAACTTCTCCTTTCTAAGTGACACCTTGACAACACTGCGAGGTCTGTGTGTGTTTACAGCACTTTACTCCCTTCACCTTTAGCCCCTCAGTCGTCTTGTGATTGTAATGTTTAGTCAGCTGCAGCGCGGGAATGCCTGCTATGGCATCAGATTTAGTTTTGTTTAATGTCAGGTGTTATTTTCCACAGGAACAAGTGAGTACTTTCCCAGCTATTTGGGGAACTTGAGCCTTTATTGTAAAGTCCTTAAATCAGTAACCAGGAGTTTTATCGACAATTATTTTGCGGTGGAAGTGAGTCACATGCCATCCTGTGACACCAGATGAAGTGTGAGGCTCATAGAATGTTTGTTTTGCAGTTTAAAATAGCCTTCAACTCTGATCAGCGAGTTCTGACTTTAGTCACTTTTATTTCATCCTTCCTGCTCATCGTCTATAAATACAGCTTTGATTCAAAGGAATTTAATGCTGAGAAAGTTCACCAAACACATCACCCAAATGTTTAGATAGACATCATTGGAGATATCTGTAGTATGTGACTTTGCAGACTTAAAAGCCAACCAATAAACTCACTTGAAGCGCTGATGCTTGAATATAATTACTTATAATTCCAGAGGGGAAATGACTGTTACATTGGCTAATTTAAAAAACAGTTCTCTCATTTAGACTCTTAATGTTCCTCAGAGCTTTAGGGGGATTCAGGAAATCATGACATATGATTTAACTTCACCTGAGACACTGTGACATTCACCTGTCTGAGTTGAGGAAAAGTTCACTGTGAGACATGCCATCAAATCCCGACCCATCCTGTCTCCATGTCAGAGATAGTTAAGAAATATAAGTAATTAATGAAGTTGTTGCCTACAAACAGCTGGAAGCAACAAACCAAACTTCAGCTCCTGATATCATTTTGTCCTCAAAAACACCCCATAACATTCATTATTGTTGAGTCTCTTCAATCTGAGATATTAGTCTCTGTTTTCATCACTGTAATGTCTTTTCTTATGGACATTTCAGTTTGTACAAGAGGTTTTGGTACTGGTATTGGTGCTGAAATGTGGAAAAAGCCTTCCCCAAATAGTTTAAAGAGACGCTCATATTGGATCCTACTGCTGTCTGATACTGCACGTATTTAATAAACTCAGAGGAAAGACTCCTACAAACAGCTGGAAGCAACAAACTAAACTTTAGGTCCTGATAACATTTGGCCATTACATTATACTCATTACTGGTAAATCTTATCTGAGACATTGGTTTCTGTTTTCATCGCAGTGAAGTTAGATTTTTATGGACATTTTGATTGGTAGAAGAAGTGAAAGTTCACTATTTTTTTGTGATTTTGGCAGCAAACTGTGTCTTTTGTGGTCTTTGTAAAGTTGTTGGAACAGTATTTGTGCTAAAATGTATTTGTGTCATGTATTTCTTACTCATTTTTCCAAATGTGGAAAAAATCCTTCCTCAAATAGCTTCGAACAACCCATCTGTGTGGCTATCTATTAGTGTGACAACATGCACATCAGACTTGTGGCGTGTTCTGTGATACAGAAATGTTAATGTCCAAGTAAATCAGATTGCCATGGCGACTTTCACAGAAAAATGAAGTAATTGCTCATTCAGACAGATGCCACAAAACAGTACATGTCTGAAAGGGGCTTTATTCAACAAGACAGACTGTCCTCTGATTAGTTTTCACATCTCTGCAGTCTGATTACATCAAACTAGATCATGGCCTAAACCTGAGGCCACTGTCATCCTTCTCACTACTCCAGAACTTGAGTGATAGCACAGCACTGTTGAGATCAAGTGTGTTTAAATCCACCATTTTGTCAATAAACCAAAGTGGCCACTAGGTGGTGCTGAGATCCTAACTTTAATGTCCTCTGATCTGACTGACAGGCAGACCTAGACAAAGCTCCAGTCCTGCTGTGGCTGCAAGGCGGCCCCGGTGGAACCTCCATGTTCGGCCTGTTTGTGGAACACGGGCCTTATGTGGTGTTCAAGAACCTGACAGGTTAGAAGTGACTTGCTCCAACAGCAGCAGACGTGTTGTGTTTAAGTTGTATAGACTGAGCATCGTTTTGTTTCTCTGTCTTTGCAGTCGGGTTGAGGGATTATGCCTGGACGACCAGATATTCAGTTTTATACATCGACAATCCAGTATGTATTTCTTACTCATCCTTAAACAACAAAACTCAACTTTCTCACAATGTTTCCCATCTTTAAAGTTGTCTTCTTTTTCTTTAGGTTGGAACAGGTTTCAGCTTCACCGATGACGACAGAGGTTTCGCTCAGAACCAGGATGATGTTGGCAGAGATCTGTACAGGTGAAACTCAACTCCAGTACTTATCTTGGGTTCTTTAATGCTGGTGTTGGATTGTTACTAACTCTATTATTATTATTATTCCCTTCTCTTCTGTTTAATAGTGCTTTGATACAGTTCTTCCAGATCTTTCCTGAGTATCAGTCCAATGATTTTTATGCAACTGGAGAGGTGAGATGTTACTTTGAATCTTTGTAAAATTAATATTATCTATATATTTTGAGCATCAGTATTGCAAAAGTGGATATTTACACGTCAAGTAATAGCAGCTGATGACTTGTAGTACTTTTTGGCTGAAGTGACATGTCTCCTGCAAGATTAAAAAGGATCCGTGTAGCTCTTTGCGGTTATTTGTTCAAAAAATGTGTTTGAAACTTCATTATACTTAAAAAAAAAATTACTTTCTAACTGAATAATTACATTTCGGTTAAATTTTTCACTGCTTGTATTTGCATTGTTGCTTCAGAATTAGATTTTTGAACAAAAAACTATTAAATGACACATTATGCTCCTCATTATTATCCATTTCTGTGTTTTGCGCTTGTTGTTGGACTGTACCATTAGCATCCAGGGGGTGGGCAACCCTTTGAAACCCATTTATCCAGTCATTAATTAATTAATTTACTCTCTCATTCATTCATTTATTAGTCTTTAAACTGTATTTGAGGATTTTTTTCATCACATACTCTCACACTTGCTGGTTCAGTTGCTGGAAAGTGGAGGTAGAGTCATTCGAAAAGGTATTTAAAGGCTGATAGTTTCTGTTTATTCCTCATAAAAACAACAACAGAGACTGACTTATGTCTCCCCGTCTGTTTTTAATGTTCACATAAGCGTCTCCAAAAATAGGATACCCATGAATTATTGCGTGGTCAGATGCACATGCATAACACGGCTGCGCTGCTGGGTCCCTGGCTGGCTCTGATGGTACGGTCCGACCACAAGCGCAAAATGGAAAATTAGACATATTGAGTCATGCTTTTATTTTTGCTCAGAAATAAAATTCGGGAGCGACGAGCCAGACGTGAACGATTAAAAATTCAACTGAGACAATTACCCCTTTTGTGAAGTAATCTGAAATTAAAGGACAATGAAAGTTTTCGGCCTCGTTTTACGTGTGATTTATTTTTATGCTGAGAACTAAAAAGCGTTTTAAAACTAGCTTACAAAGATACTGTCCTCGCTATGTTCTTAATTTTTTTTTAAATCTCCATGCAGTCATATGCAGGGAAGTATGTTCCTGCAGTTTCCTACTACATCCATAAAAACAACCCCACTGCCAAGGTGAAAATCAACTTTAAGGGCATGGCTATTGGTGACGGACTCTGTGATCCGGAACTGGTTTGTATCCAAGCTTTCATTTTCTGACATTCTTTAAACTCCTTAAACCAGGTATTGTTGGACTTGCCTCGATAAAAGCCATCTAATCTTCTTGCCTTTAATCCAAAATCTCATCATATCTGTCATCCTATCTCTGACAATCTGACTTTTTACGTAATAAAACGGGTCACTGTGCTGAGAACTTTACATTTCTCTTCTGTTCAGCGCTTTCAGGTGTTTTTGGTTTTGTAGGCATGAAGTGAACATGCGACATTTTCCCTCTTTCCTGCGTCAGATGCTGGGTGGTTATGGAGAGTTCCTGTACCAAATAGGACTCATAGATGAACTCCAGAAGCAGTATGTCGACAAGCAGACGGATCTAGGCGTTCAGCTCATCCAGCAACAGAAGTGGGTGGAGGCTTTTCAGGTAACAGATGTTTGGTGTCTTTCTCCTTTTGCCAAAACACAAGTTCCTCATTTTTTGATCAAGTGTTATTATCTAGGTTTGCAGGAATTTCTTATCGTTTAAGGAGTGCATGTCATAGATGGAATTTTCATTATGTTTCTGAAGAAAACCGCACTGAGAACAAGATTTAGCCAACTGTTTGCTTCTGTGCCGTCAGGTTTTTGATAGTTTGCTGAATGGCGACCTGGTGCCATACCCGTCCTTCTTCCAGAACGCTACAGGCTGCACCAACTACTACAACTACATGACATGTCGGGTACTAAGAGCTTCTTCGCGCAAAGTCTGAAGTCTTTTTACACAAATCAACCCGTTACCGCTTCTAACAGTCGCTCCTCTTCTTTGCGTGCACCCCAGGAGCCTGAAGACCAGGAGTACTTCGCCCCGTTCGTGACCCTGTCGGCGGTGCGACGCTCCATCCACGTGGGCAACCTGACGTTCCACGATGGCTCGGAGGTGGAGAAGCACCTCATGCAGGACGTCATGAAGAGCATCAAGCCGTGGCTGGGTGTGCTGATGGACAACTATAGGGTGAGAAGTGCACTATTGGTCACTTTTTGTGTGTTGGAAACATGTTCAGTTGCAGATCAGAGTGTACAGGTGGGAGTAAATATGTACTGTTAAGCCCAAAATTATTCATACCCACACCAAACTTTGATTTATAGTGAATTTAATTTGACCAAAAGGTTTCTTCTGCCTGGAAATGACATGAACAAGTGAAAAAAGATAGAAAGACATTGTGTTAGAGATGTTAATAATAAATTTTAGCTATTTCTATGGTTTTTATGCATGTTTACTAAAAGTAGCCTGTCCAGAGTTATTCATACCCTTTGAAATTTTTGAGAAAATGCAGCTTTTGGAGCTTCTAATTTTTTTTTGTTACCATATTCTACAGTGTTCCAATACACTACAACCTGAGAACAGCTGTTGTAGTAGTTTTCTAGTCAGGTACTGGTCAGCTGCAAGTCGTGGCAAAAACCAAAGAGCTCATCAAGTTGCTGTTAGGGTCCATGTTAGTTTCTCCCCACGAGACGATGATGCCATATCCAAATGTTTTCACGGTCCAGTCAGTGCAAAGCATCATGAAGAAGTCCAAGGAGTTCCACACTGTGAAACATTACAAAGGGCTGCTAGGAAGACAGACGTGAGCCCTGCACTGGAAGAAAGGTAGAGGCCAAGAAGAATCCAAGGACCAGCACCAAGAGCATCCTGATGAATGTGAGCAGTTCTGGTAGAAGAACAAGGCTGGTCTCCATGGATCAGACCAAGGAGGACTCCACTTCTCTAAAGCTCACCTGGACAAAGAAGAAAGCTGCTGCTCATCACTTCTGTACTGGATCACATGAAAATGTTTGGACACAGAAAGGAGAAGCATTTAAGGCCAAGAACAGCAACCCCACGGTCAAACATGGTAGGAATGTGACGGACCAGGCAGCCTGGAAAAACTAAATAGCATCATGACAAAAGAGGAAACATTCAGATTGTGGAGGAAAACATCAGGCCGTCTGCAGACAAACTGCTCCTTGGGCAGCATTGGAGCTTCCAACAAGACAATAATGTGAAACATGGAACCAAAGTGATGAAGAAATGGTGAAGAGGAAACAATGAGAAGATGTTGGAGCGGCCCAGTCAGAGTCCAGACCTGAATCCATCCAGGATCTGTGGAGGAACTGAAGAACAGAGTGATGGAGAGGAAGCCTTCAAGTTCAAAGAGCTGGAGATGGACACTTGGAGGAACAAAATGCCAGTAGAGACATGAAGAAAGACTGTATGACTCTAACACAATGTCTTATTGTCTTACTGTCTTTTGTTGATGTCATTTTCAGCCAGAAGAAACCTTTTGGTCAAATAAAAATTCACTAGTTTGGTTAGGAATAATTTTGGCCTCACCTGTATGTGCAGACATAAAATTGCATATGAAATCACATGTTGTTATCCTGGGTTTGCTCATCATAATATTTTAATGTAACTTAAATTTCCTAAATTCTGTATGATAATTATTATTTAATATCCATCCAGGTCCTGATCTACAGCGGTCAGCTGGATGTAATCGTAGCTGCTCCTCTGACTGAGAGGTTCCTGCCTACTGTCAACTGGACCGGTGCCGCCGACTACAAAACAGCCCCTCGCTTCCACTGGAAGGTTCAGCCCGAAGACACAGAGGTGGCCGGCTATGTGAGACAAGTTGGAGAGTTTTACCAGGTGAGCAGCTGACAGAATCTGAAACAAATGCCACAAATGCTGCTGTTTAGAAGATTCCGATTGTGTTTACCGCTGTGTGTTCCGTCACTCAGGTGATTATTCGAGGAGGAGGACACATTCTGCCTTACGACCAGCCAGCCAGATCCTTTGATATGATCGACAGATTCTTGTCGACGCAGGGCTGGGTATGAGAGGTACCGGTGCTGACACACAGCCGAGAAAGGCACCTTGACTTTAAAGAACACACTGATCATTGACTGTTGATTATAGAGACTACTGATTGTCAGATGCCATATAAATCGGCATGTATTTTACATCCCTCTTTGCAGCAGATTTTTATTTTCATTTTTTTGCAAATGAAGTCTGCAAAAAAGGGAATTACTGTAAGTTCTTTTAGCCTGGATTTGGACCACTGAATTGCAGCAAATGTTTTCTGTTTGTTTTAGCAAATGAAATTGTTAAAATGAAGTGGAAAAGTTCAGGTTAAAGCTAGAGTCAGCGATTCTACTCCAATGCGGTTTTTTTTGTCAGATTTCACCAGTTAATCCTCACAGTTTGGTGGGTGTGTTTTCTTTGTGTGCGCTTGTACACCGCCCTGGCTTTGTAAATGGGGGGGGGGGAATGGTTCAGGCTTAATTTTACACCAGTATTCCAGCATATTCCATGCACATTTTGTGCTCATGCAGAAGATGGGTCTGGATTTGTTGATGGTAAATGACGATCGACATATGGGTCATTCCATCTCAAAGTGTCACATATGCAGTACAATTTCTGCACAACCATATCTGATATGCCTCAAAATTTTATAGCATGAAATGTGGATATTTATAAAGATATCTGTGAAATTTTGCCCTGATATATAACCAACTTCTGAGATATTTAAAGTATGTTGACCAACTTTCAGCACATTTTGCTTGCAGAATTCAAATTCTGAATCAATGGCATGATGAGAAGTTTCAGGCTTTTATCTTTAATAGCACAGCTAATAGTATGCATTAAAAACACATGCTAAATCAGAGATAGTTGCTGATTATTTGAGATGGAACTAACTCCCTCCAGAATCGCTGACTCTGTCTATTAAAATTTGGGGATTAATTTCATGTTTGTTTTTCTTGGATTAGGTGCGAGGAAGTATTGTTTGTGTTTGCATTCAGTTGGTACATGCTTGAAGGTGAAATGCACAGATACGGTGCCATGGAAAAAGTACTCGAACCCCTCCTGGTTTACTCTGATTTTAGATGATAATTGTACTTGTTGGTGCAAAAAGAATCTGATATAGTTACGTTGAGAGGGATCGGATACTTTTTCGCTGCACTGTAAACCCTTAAAAGTGGACAAATGACTTGAAATAAAGATGCATTTCTACATCAGATTGATTTCATGTCAGACTGAATTTTGCAGTCAGAAAACCTTTTCTAGTGGAACTGTGTGATGGTGTGTTTAAAGATGACTGCAGATATGAAAGTACTGTTTATTTAATCAACATGATGTACAGCAGGGGTTACTGTACTGCTTATTTCTTCCTAATTCAATGGATTTTAAAAAGTTTACACCACTAGATCTTTGATCATGTTGAAATATATTGAATTATTCCAGTGCAGATGTTCCTCTGCGTGCTTCAGCAGTAGCCGCCGGAAATGAATTTCTTACGCAATGTTGTTTGTTTTGTTGGTTGTTGCTTCATTGCTGTGGCTAACATTTAATTGGAACTGTAGTGATTTGGCACTTTGACAGGATTCCTCAAACATGTTTGTGTACTAGAGTTAACTGCCACGTTATTTCATCAGGCATCTATCAAGAAGCTGTCTAGACGGTTCAATAATTAATGAGTATTCTAAACCTTTAAAGCGCCTAACTATTTAATGAGCAGTTATTCGTCAAGGACAAGCATCGGGAAAAATGCCGTTTGATTCTGTCTTGGAACAAGTTTGTCGCCAGATTTCAAGAAACGATGCCATCTGATCATGTAAATTAATTGTATGTTACAGAACAAGTGCTTTATTTTTTCATACCGTAATGTAACTGCAGTGATACTTTTTAACATCTGTACAAATGCAAAATAAAATGGAGACGATGTAATTACACGCACACGCGCAAAAAAAACAAATGTACAAAGTTATGCAGGCAAGAATGGATTCATTACATATCGACAATGTATTTAAGCGCTGAAATGAGCCTTGACATACAACGAAAGGCAACAAGTGCTATGCAAAACATTATTTACACACGTACCACACATTTATACTCCCTTCAAAAAGAAAGGTGGTTGCATTACATGTACAGGATTATAGAAATTAATGATATTATGTACAATATTTATAGTTTTAGATTTAAAATAATACAATTACAACATCATTAATATGTAGGAATTGTTCTCCACCTCTCTCTCTTGCACACAAATCCACACAGACACACTCACGCTGCACTTCCGTCTGTCCTTTTTTTTTTTTTGTCTGCCTATACAGTAACAAATGCATTGTTTTCCCCCAAACCTGGATCCAAAAATGAATTATTCCAGTTGAAAGTGTTTTCGAGGTCATTGCCCACATTTTCACATGCAAGAGGTTAATTTTGGAATGGTCTCATCTAAATAAAGAAGGAAAAAAAATAAGGCAAGCTTCAGTTCAGAGGGTTGGTACGACAACAAAGCCCTTTTTTTTGAGAGAATTTCTCTCACTCATCATCATCACACATACTGAACTGCACACTCGGACTCCAAGGTTAAGAAATGCCTATGCAAAAACTAGGAAGTAGCCCATTCTGAGAGTTTTTCCTCATCTTTGACAAGATTACACAAATTAGACGGTGCAGGGTCCTTTAATTGAGCCTTGCAACACAAGCTCTAGGTTGCTTTATTCAATCTATAGGCATGTAATTCAAGCCAGGCACATTCTCTCCATAGAGCCAAACACAGTTTAGTTTCTCGCTGGTGTGTGAAGACTGAGGGGGGGAATCACTGAGAATTACTCTGACCTTAAATATGGCTATTCTACCCTCTGGCACGACAGAGGACAAAGTGCATAGACAGCTCTGCGATCGCTCCACCTGTCAGTGGAATGTATTTCATCCATCCTGCTGTAAAACACAGTGCATTATGGTCATCATGCTAACGAATTGACATTCCTGGTCATAAGGAAGAAGGAAAAAACAAAACAAAACATGAGAAGGCATTGAGTTTCGAGGCTGGAAGGGAGACAGAAAAGGTCAAGCCTGTATCCTCTGCCAATCTGAAACACGGAGGAGTTCTGGCCTTACATGCAGCAGACATCTGAGAAAGCCAAAAACAAAGATTGCTTGGAAAAAAAAAGATCTTTCTGGTGGTCTAAAGAAAAGATTTTAAGAAAGATTCAGGCACATTGTGACATCTTGGAAAGCACAGACATGAACTGCTCCTTAAGTTGTGAGATGCCAGACAAAAAAAAAAAAACTAAACAGGATGCTCAGAAATGTTCTCACATGTTTTTTCCTTCCTAACACACCTGCTGAACTTTGTTCTGCAGAGGAAAGAGGGAAAATTATATCACATGCAAAACTATGCAGACACACACACAGTCAATTTGGAATCCAAAACGTGGATCCAAATGCAAAACACACGCACAAAAAATAAAAAGAGGCCTCATTGATTAAAGCTTCAGTTGGTCCTGGAGAGCGGAGGAGTTGGTCTCAACTCCTGAGCTGCCTCACCGGTTATCACAGTGTACAGTTCTGTAGCTGTAACAGCATCGCATGTCCTTGGGACATCCTTGGCCATTCTGATCATAATGTGGGCATACAGTAGAGGAGATAATCAATACTGTGATGTATTGCTTCCACTTGATCACATGGTATTTTCACTGTCATGCTGTATATCATAAAGCTCTTTAAGAATACCGCCGACAGGGACAACGTTAACAGTCATATACGCTTCTAGGAAAGGAAAGGATCGTTACACCTGCTTGCATATTCCTGTCTTCAAGACATCATGGCAACAGTTCAGAAAAAAAACAACCTAAAACGCAGCAACATCCCGCTCACTTATTCAAGAGTTTTCCACGATTTGACTCAGTCCATTAGGCGTATTAGAGATGTAGGATCTGTTTTTAGAGATGACTTCCTCTTGGTTCCATGACCGCTGTGGTCAATTCTGTACCATTACAAAGCAGAAAAAGTCGCTGCAACGGTGCATGAGATTAGCAAAACTCTCTTTCTGCTAAGCACAAAAAAAAAGCAGACTTCAAAAAAACAGAAGAGCGAATAAACCATAGAACATTTAAGCGTTAATAGGGAAGGTCTATAAAAATAGATACTGTAGCTACTGTATAAAGAGCAGCCTCACAGGCCTTTGAGGTTTTTCATGATGGAGGGAAGAGGGGCAGCAGGTGCAGCTGGCGGCCCCTCAGAAAGCAGGGAGGAGGTGGTGGTGGTGGTGGTGAGGGTGGGGTTTCATGGTTGCAGCCGAGGTTATATAGTCTTTCTCGTCCCTAGTGGATGGGGTTAATGTCTGTGCGGTGGTTGGCCTGGCCGTGCACACTGCTGCCCCCTACGGTCGTGGTGGAGGTGGTGATGGTGTTGTGCTGGATGACCTGCTGCTGGGAGCATGCTGGGGCTGGACTGCCTGCCGGACTGCTCTCTGGACCTGAGGAGACAGCAGTAGGGCGTTATTTAACACTGACTTTTAAGAATGTGTGTAGAGTAGGTGTGTGTGTGTGCAAACATAAATGCTACAATGACGATAAAACATCAAAATAAAGACGCACCAAACGCCATTATTGCAAAAAGACAGCTTTATTAGCAGAAGGACACATATTTCAAACAAATGACACACTAAATTCACACCTAACTGCTCATCTGTCACCCCAAAATAGGCTGTGATGGACAGCAAAAAAGTGGAAAAGTGAATCACTCAACTCAGTAAACACGCCTGATGAATTTTGGACACGCTGAAGGTGACATCGGTACACAAGCTAGTCTCATCAATGAAAGTCATTCCAGCCCAGTTTGGGAGTTGGCTTTCTCCTGTATAAAAGAACCATTCAGCCAAAGGGGGATGTGAGCCTTATTTTCCTGCGCTAAAGCCACACAGGGAGGCGCCTTATCCTAATTGCATGGAAATGTCACTCGAATCCGTATCAAAGGGCGGGGCTCTGATGTCATGCGTGGCGCAGTCCAAAAAAGTCAGTGAGATCCCGGGCATCCGTGGGAGTTTGGATGCCAACGCGCAGCCTGTGATGTCTTTCTCACGTTGCATTCTCGGCTGCTTCTGTGCGCAGAGGTGCTGTCAGATGGAAAAATGAGTCTCAGAAGGGATTCAGACTACCAACTCCCAGTCCAGGCCGGCTACCAGAGTGTGCAACACCCATATGTCAAAGGAGGAGTCCTACAGCGAGCGTGGGAGCTGGACAGCACCACAGCGCAGTGAAGTGTCTTGGCAGTCGCTGCGTGTCCATCAGACTTAACGTCTGTACAGTTTATACCTTTCCACTGGCGGGCTAAGGCACACAGATGAAGGTGTGTTTTTGGTTCAAATTCCCAAGTGTGTGTTTGTGTGTCTGTGTTTAGGTTTTTGAGCTACTCACTGAGGTAACCTTGGGACTCTTTCTGCATAGTGGTGATGGGACAGTCCTTGTGTGTGAGGAGAAGCTGCTTGAGTTGGGTCACCTCATTCTTTAGCATGGTCACTTCGTTCTGAAAGAAAAGAAAACAACTATTTTAAGATTTATTATCTATTTTAAGATTTCAAAGAATCCACAATCTAGCTTGTGTAGCCAGGTTTGAAAGGCCTATTATCGTCTAAAAAAAAATCACACCACTTATCAGAGCCAGAAACTGTAAAAACATAAAATATAATTGGCTTTTCAACTTTCTGATGGTCCTTGAACCAACTGTGAGTCATGTGCAGTACTCATGGGAAAATTTGTCAACTATAAGCTTAAAATCACAACATTTCATCTAAATTACTTCACATCTTTCATTGAAACATTTGCCTAAAATAAACCATTTCCCCAAACCAGATTCTGTAAAAAAAACAAAACCCAAAAAATTCTGTGCTCCTCCCTGCAACCGGGAAGCCATTAGTGACTCAACTGTGACCAACTGTCATGTGACAAAAATTCAGAGACTACTCTGTCTAACTGCAGCCTGTGTTTACACAGAACAGACAAAAAGGATGGAAACAAATTAAAAATGTAAGCAGTGAAGTATGTAGAGTCACCACTTTTTTTTTGATCCAGCATTGGTAACACCTGTGGGCTCTTGGAAAAATGTTGAACATCATGATTCATCGTTTTTTTCAGTTTTTGTAAAATAAATAAGCAAGGAATTGAATTTTCGTTTTTTTTTTTCCTTTTTATATGATTTATGGCAGGGGTGTCAAACTCCGGTCCTCGAGGGCCACTATCCAGCATGTTTTAGATGTTTCCCTCTTCCAACACACCTGATTCAAATGATCAGGATGGTTATCAGGCTTCTGCAGAGTTTGATGATGAGCTCATCATTTGAATCAGGTGTGTTGGAAGAGGGAAACATCTAAAACATGCAGGATAGTGGCCCTCGAGGACCGGAGTTTGACACCCCTGATTTATGGCCTTATAACTGAGTCATACTGCACAAAAGACATTTCTGAGTTCTCTGTACCTCCAGCCATGGTTGTGCTGTTTCCATAGATGTGCAAGACTTTATATTGCAATGAAAGATGAGCCCATATTAACCATTAAAACTGTTTTCATCTGTGTTAGACCTCATTTCAACCCTTTGTCATTATCTCTTTTGCAAAACTGAGATCTGGAGGGATTTTGTGCATAGATGTAGAGGTTTTGGGGTTAGCTGATGTCGTACCTGAAGCTGCATGTTGGTCTGAGTGAGCTCTTCTGCCTTCTTCTCCAACGACATCACCCACACTTTTCTCTTCTGCCTGCATCTCGTCGCCGCCGCCCTGTTTCGCTCCAGAAACTTCCGCCGGCGCTCGTCCGGGTCCTCGTCCACCACCCGCCTGCGCCGCCCGCCGCTGGGGGGCGGAGACTGCAACGTCTGCGTGGGCTGCATCTGCTGGGTTGCAGGTGACATCTGAAAACGCAAGGGAGACGGAGGAAAGGAATCAGCATTAGCGAGGTCTCTGATGAGACAGCGTCTGTCTGCCACCATCCAAACAGATATGTAACCCTCCTGACACAGCTGGAAAACGGCCCGTCACCTGTCTGCTGTCAACACTCCAAGACCCTCAGAGCCTCCTCCCATCTAAACAAGGATCTATACGTTACCTCCTGCAGCTATTTGGTGTCTGGCAACCTCCCCAAAAACAACATCTGGTCGCACCACGTGCCTCGTGTGGGCGTCGGGAGTGAATGAGTGAGTGACTGGGCTGATTCACCCGCCTGCCCACCTTGTTAAAGAGGTGTCAGGATGCAGTTTTCCGACGCCCACTTCCACTCAGGCTAACACCACCAGACGCAGTCAAAAGGCCCGTTTCTAAAACCGTACGTGCACTGACAGATCTTGACATAAACTTGGCAAGGTCAAGTGTTTTCAGTCTTCAGATCATTACCATTTTTATGAGAACCATGGAAAATACAAGCTGCTTTAATGGCCGCTGTGCATACAGAGAGTGTTGTTTTAATGCCTTAATGGTACATTTGGAACATACAGTGAATTGCATTTCTTGATGTCGGACTGTCCTTCGCCCTGGATGTCTGGCATTTCAAAGGGCGTGAGACAATGCAAGGACAAAGTGTCTCACATCATGTTATTTTTAACGCTGCGAGCGGCACTTTCACTTAAAATTAGACCAAATATATTCACAGCTAAGATGTTCCAGGAATATTATCCAAGGCTGTCTGTTCATCACCATTTATAAAACCCTCTCTTACACCTAGAGCATGCTCTGGCTACATAATTGCAGCTTCGGTGGTGCAGAAGGGTGTGGAGCTGAAGTTTCTAAAAGACAGCCATGAGCACCTTTTATAATTGCCACTTTATGACCTCTTCGTGACCCCCTTCCCTCCATGGAAGGCAGCCAACACTGACCTGTAGCTGACCAACCTCAAAGGGAAAAGAAACTACCTTTGAGATGCATGCCAGGAAACCACTTGGCATTATAGCTGCAGCGAGGGGGAAAATGTGTTTGTCCACTATGAATTTTAAGCATCATTTCAGCCATGCCTCTATGCTAAACCACTAATAGCTGACTTCAAAACTACTCACAGGGTACTAAAGCACTGCCTTGTTTCAGTCATGGCAAATAGGCCGTGGTTTCTAGCTAAGATTTTAATGTGCAGTGTAGTTAATGTGTTATTGAACTTGTGGCTTTGCCTTCAGGGCTGCCTAAAAGCTCCAACCCTCCCGGGGGGAGCGTGTTTTTTGCTTACCTGTGAGGCCGAGTGCATTGGATGGTGCGGTGAGGTCTGGTGCGGGTGTCCGGGATGCAGGTGCGGGTTGTGGGAGTTGTGGTGGGGGTTGTGACCCTGCGGGTGGTGGTGTCCGCCCTGGCCGTGGCCCTGGCCGTGGTGGTGGTGTCCGTGGTGCTGGTACGCGTGGGGCGGCGCTTGCAGGTGCTGGTGCGGGTGCGAGTGCATGTGATGATGGGCGCCTTGCTCCTGCCGCGATGACATCATCTCCATCATGTGGCCCATGGAGTTCATGTTGCCGTTAGCGATGGCACCCGGATGGTGTGAAAGTGCAGCCTTCAGCCTCTGAGGAGACAAAACGGACACCAAACACAACATCAGTCTCAGTTTTTTTTTTCACGCTCGTCTCTATCAGTGTGCTGATTAAGAGTTAGAGAGCCGGTTCATGTGCTGACTGTGACGTGACAAATGGCTCCATAAATCCACATGTCAGGAGAACAAATCAAAGCCACTTAGGCTGTCCTCTGCCTCTCCTTCAGTCCTGTCATTCTTCCTCTTTACCTTTCATGATTGCCATCACACCAGTCCCTCCTTTTCATATTCCTAATAGCCTCTCTGTCTTTTTTCTATGCGTGTCTGGATGCCGGTGGGATGCTTGTAAGGTGTGAACCTCACACTGCTCCCCTTTTTGTTGACCCAGCAGCAGCAGGTTTGTTGCTTTAGCTGTGTGGTCTACTTAGCCCTGACTGATGCCGTCTCTGAGAGTCTGGGAGGGAAACCAGAGAGAGGCTCACTAAAGGTGCGCTTGTGTTCCTCGTGTTTACCGAAATGCACCTCTCCTCAAGAGTCTGTTTTTCTGGGCACCACATAAAGTCAACCACAAGAGCAGACACCTAGACATAAATAAGAAATACATGACTTATTTGCATTTTAAAAGCAGGCAGCGAGAGTGTTGAGACTAGTGAATGTGCAATATGCAAATCTTTTTTTCACCTTAAGCACACTGCTCAGAATAGTAATAAATCATCTTACATTTCATCTCAGTCACTTCTTGCATAAAGTTACCGGCAAAAATGAAACCAACGACATTCCTTCCAAGGCTACTGTTGTGAATTCCACAAAGTTTTCTATTCTCTTTCCCAGTGCTCTCTTTTCTCGCTCGGCTCCCTTCCCCCTTCTCCCAGCTGCTGTCAGTAAGTCCACGCCGAGTCCAAGGCTCCATATCTTTTAACAACCTTCACATTCATGATTCCCATAGGGAATGGCATCCAGCTGGTCTGGATCACAATGGTGGGACATGAACAGAGCACAACATCAGCCCCTCCACTCCGCCTCCTCCTTCTCCTCTCACACTGTCCATGAGTGGAAAGCTTTTTACAAGTAGGGAGGAGGCACAGTCAAATAAATCATTTTAGAAGATGGGGGGGAAAGTCAAAAAACCAGCATGCTCTACTGGGTTGTATTATATTTCCAAATTTCATATGTGCATTTGATTTACAAATAGCTGCGTTGTCCTCACTGCACAATGAAACCGGCACTGTAAAATTATGAGCTCGCCAAGCCAGTTTTGGTTGCGTGTAGTTTCTGTTTGTCATTCCAAGGGATGCCTGAGAATGTGACACACAGGTAGATTTCTGGAGCAGCATGATTTAGTTTGTACTGCATTGCTTTAAATATAAACAGCAGATCTTGATGCCATCTCAGTGTAATCACACCCAAACCCACCACAGCTCTCAAGGGCCACAGCCCTTCCTTTTTTGTGACCAGCAAAACAGGGGTTAAAATACCACAGAGCCTGCACTAACACACAGCGGGTGTCCTCAGGCCTGCAGCTGTCCACAGCATCATATTCACACTGAGACTTGCTGAGAGTAACAAGCAGCACTATATATTCCATAAGTTACAGTCTGTAAATGCAGTTAAGTTTAAGTTTCTGTGCTGGATAGTTACCTGTACATGGTATAAAAATGCAGAAATAACAGCCGGTTCACATGCAACTAAAACAGAAAATGGATTTGAAATGCTTACAGATCAATCATCGCCACCGTTGTCGACAAGGACATCTTCTGAGTATCACAGGATAAATTCTGAGGCTGACAGCCCTCACAAACACCTTCCCTTCTGCCTTCAGCTTGTCAGTGTGCACCAGAGAGGTGAGGCCACCCCTCTTGTGAAAAAGAAAACCAATCAGGGTTTGACAACCTCCTGCCACTCACAGAGCAAGCAATCACCTGAATGAACAGAGGCCAGAGGAGTCTTCTGCCTGCCTGTCTGTCTGTCTGTACTCTGTTTTTGTAGTAGCTTTAGAAAAGTTGTCTGTCTTGTGGCTAAGATCTGGTGCTACGGGAGCTCAGGGGAGGTGAAGGGCGGCAGTGAGAGAGCAGAGGTGGGAAGAGATTAGATGGATTCTAGCGTCTCTTCCCCAAACACCATCAGCCCACGACGGCGATTGCTCATTTATCAGTGTCTCGGGGAGCTGTCCAGCTGGCACTGCAGCACTATCTGTTTATTAATTGAATTAGCCTGCATCTGAAGAGGCCAGAGAGTGTCGAAGCACAGAGGCAGGGTCAGAGAGTGGAGGGGTTGCTCAAAGGCAGAAGCCTTTGGTGGTGATAAAGAGAACAGAGAGAAAACACAGAAGTAACTACATGCAACACAGGTTGAATTTACATAGATGAACAAAGACAACATACTGATTCCACATAAGAAACAGATCCAAGAAATAAAGGAAAATTTTGCAAGAAAAGGCAACTTAACCTGAACCCTGTTCTTTTTTTTCCAAAGACTTGAGCAGAATTTGGCTCCAGAACTATAGAATTTATTATTTTGTGGTATTTTTAACCTATTAATATTCTATAATGTTCTTTCTTTTGTGTGAAGTCTTCTGTAAATGTGTTCTGAAAAGTTCTATGTAAGTGAAGGAACATCTAAAATAAGTAGCACAGATGAAGCAGAGTGTAAAGAAAAAGCCACAATTCATGATGTGTAAGAAGAGAAAACCCTTACCGTGATGTAAGCCTATTCCTGCAGCTATCTCTGCACAAGTGTCTGCTTCTGCTCCATCTGGAGTTGAGGCACAGCTCAGTTAAACCCAGCTCAGCCAAAACTTAAGTCTTTGTATCCAGAACCACAGTGACGCAACTAAGGGACGTTAGCAGAGCGATGATGAGCAGGCTGTGATTCTCAAACACCTTCATCAGCTCCCTAATGACTCTTTAACACATGGTTGTATTTCCCCAGACTGTGCTAAGCACAAGAACTTAACCACTATGTGCATTTGACTTTAATAACACACACACACACATATATATACATTTCTCCTGCAGCAACATGGCTGCTGCAGAAAACAGTCATTAAATCAGTGCAGGTGTTGGCCTGTGGCAGCGCAGAGCAGTCGCAGATGGGATGGCATTCAGCCTATCCTACCACTGTCTGCCCTGCTGTTGTTGGAAATTGGAAAAACACAGCAGACACAACAGGAGGAGACACAATACAGACACGGTCAGCTTCTCCCACAATCAGCACATGCACTTGACACCACATTTCATGCATTTTGTCAGTGTACTCAAAGCAGCAGCGCTATCGATTTTCCACTGTTAAAGCACCGTCCCTGATTCAGCCATCTTTTGCCCAGAGGGGAGCTATCTCCTCTCAGACCTTTGCCCCCTGACCTCTCCACTCCCACTCCTTTTCTTTTTTTTGGGCCTCTTTCATTTATGTGGTTTCAGGGATACCAGGTGATCATCCATTAATGATATTTATTAATGGCTGCTTCCTCTCTGACACGAGGGGCTTTGAGTGATGTCCCTGTGAGTGCTCTGGGCACATCCTGAGAACACACTCAGGTTTCTGCTCACCAGATGACTTCATATCTATTAACCCGGGGAGGAGAAAGGAAGAGCACGGAGCAGGTACAAAGGGAGGAGACCACGCCTGCCTGAGGACGGGTAAATCAAATTCAGTGAGGTCAGGGTGAGCACTTTTATTCCCCTTAAAAGTGGAGCAGTGTACTATCAGGGGACCTGTGGCCCTCTGGCGCCTTATAGCAGGTTAGAAAGATTTAACCAGTCTGTGGAGTCATAGTTTAACTGCAAAGAGATCAAAGTTTCAATTGGAGATCTTCCGCTTCGCATTAAAGAGTCCGCAGAGAAACAAAGCTTCTGTCTGTCTCTGTCAGAATAAGTGTAAGCACACAGTATTTCTAATTGCATAATATATCATAGCTGTAACTTTCCTGGCTGTATTTTATGTGGGCCTAGGCCTCCTAGCTCACACTCTAAATCCAACATGGGTTCACCATCTGCAGCTGAGTTTGGCTGCTTTCGCCAGGATCCTGTTCCATCCTCCTCATCTCCACCAGCACCATTACCCACCACTGCCTGCCTGCAAAACCCACTCTGTCCCCTAAAACTCCACACCCCCATTAGTTCAATTTTATTAGATTTCCCTCTCGCCCAGAGAGGCAGTAACATCCCCCCCTTCTCTCTCTCTCTCTCCCTTTCTTTCTCTCTCTCACACACCTCCTCCCTGTTCCTCCACCCCCTCGCTCCCTGTGCTTGCCAAGAGCTGGGGACTGTTAAACTGATTTCCTCAGGGAACGGTGAGGCAGACAGTCTGATGGGAGTGCTGGGCCGTAATGTCGCCCCCTCTCTCTCTCTCTCTCTCTCCTCTCTCAGGTTCTGGGCCAAGGCGATCAGAGCCGAGCTGAACAGAGCTGCCCTGTGGTTCCAGACAGGGGAGATGGACACAGAGTGGCTGTTCTGCCGAAGCCAGACTCCATGGTGGTGCTCGAAGGAACCGTGGCGGTATGGGGCGCAGCGAGAACACACGCCCACTGAGGAGCATGCTCCAAAGCATGCGCTCATACTCTTGGCAGCCTCTGCGGCCTGTCAAGTTAATGGACGACTTCTGACTCCAGTCTGCATATCCCCACTGTTCCCTCTCTTGTAAAGCCCTGCTCGAGTGCAGCCTACATTGTTATCACTACACCCACTGTCACAAGCTTGAATACAGAGAATGCCCCAGAGTGAGGGAGACAGGCAGGGCATGAACACAACAATAAACACTAACATGTTGTTGAGTTATAGCTTCAAAAGTGACAAGAAAATAACTTGAATCAAACATAATTTTAAAGATGCTTAAAATATCAGACCTCCAGTGCATTGTGGCTGAAACTTCCCTGCCACTCACTGTTTACAGGTAAAAGGTAACAAATGCTCCTCTTTGTGTGGCTTTCAGACCTCCCGGTGTGATAATAAAAACTCTTTTTGCAACAACATATTCAAGGTATTTCTATAACCATTTGGATTAGATTCACACATTGTTAAGACACCCACAGGCACGAGATGCCTTTTGTGTTGCAACATGTCAAAGTGACTCAGAAGAAATGCACTTTCCCTTCAAAGAGAAAGTGGCTCCAATCTGTGAGAGTTCAATAACAATATTGACTATCAGACTGAAAATCTCTGACCCCGGCTCTGTTTTGAGTGCTATTTTGGAGTCCAGTGAGGATCTCGTTCATTGCTTTAGGCTCCAGGGGGGCTCATGGTGGCTGGATCCATCCAGTCTGGCCCGTGTGGTGTTGGCAGCTGGTTTACCCAAGCTTGGCTCTGCCGGAGTCCCGTCCCATTCACGGGCCTTGAACCATGACCAAATGGCCTCAACATACACCTCCCATCAGCACACTTAAAACAACACGCAGTCAGCCAAAGACAAACAGATGCTACGCTCTGCGCCACAACTCTCGTCTAGATACACCCAAACCACACACAGTCACACATGTAACTAGACAAACATATCAGCGCACAGTTCCTAAATAAGACTTACATATAATAGACACAAAATGCATATTTCATGAGGATTTGAGCCTTTCTCTTAAATCCCTTTCTGACTTATGCAGAGGCAAAAATTAAAGTAAACTCTTCAATTATAAGGCACTGCATTTTGTCTTCTGCCAGGCTGACTCTCTAATGTGAGTAAGCATGTGTGTTTTGCTAAAACATAAAAAATACTAAATACTAGTGTTAAAGATACAGAGCGCAAATGTGCATTAAAGGCTTCAAGTGGCCTCTAAAAGCAAACACACTGTTTATTATAGGATCAAACAGTATAATGGGTGAATAGGACTGACTAAATGTCCTCAAAAATAGGTAAAACATCTTAAAGACTATGCAACGGTTAATCGATTAGTTGTCAACTATCTTCATAATCGATGACTTGATTGAAGTAATTTTGTAGGAGAAAAAAAGCCCAAAATCTTCCTAAATTGGATTATTTTCTGGTTTCTTTTCTGCTTTCTGATAGTAAACTGAGTATTTTGGATTTCGGGCAAAAACAAGTTTTTGCAAATGCCATCTTGGGCTTTGGGAAACGCATATTGACATTTTTGACCATTGTACAGCCCAAACAGCTAATGGATTAATTGAGGAAATAACCAACAAATTAATCAACAATGAGAATAGCTCTGTGCAGCATCTCCATTTATTTTTGAATGCGCCCAGTACAGTGATGGTTCAAAATAGCCAAGCCCTTTGGCAACACAGTGGACACAGTGAGACAGAGGGGCCCCTCTTTGGTCCATGTCCAGCACTGATAAACTGGCAGACACATTGATCCAGCAGCTCCTCAGCCTTACACTCCACCAGCCTCCATGGCAACAGAAAAGAAACACAACATGTTTATCACACAAAAAACTGAATCCAAGACTTCATCGACATGTAGGGATAAGTGTCCTGCGTCCCTGTTTGACTGCACGTCCGTGTTTATTTAACCAACCACACATATGCATATAACTGATCTGGATCAAAAACCACGTGCAAAACTGTAACTCCACAGTTTGTTTTGCCCACAGATGTGCTTCGACTCCGAGCAGCAACAAGTAGCAACCATAAGCATGCACACAAACGTAAACAGTGCACGTACACACATCGGAGCGCTGCCTGCAGATTCAGCTGTGCTCTTAGCTCACCGTCCCCGCTCGGTGACATCATGCCCTGACAATGCCACCATTCATACAGATGTTGCTCACAGAACCTGCAGCTAGGCTCCTATTGTGTGCGCTGCTCCTCCTTCACAACAAGAGGTTTTAGCCAGAGGTGCTCCCCTACTACAGGGGGAAGAAAATGAATGGAACACGTAATAGGGTTACCATGTACGCTAATGGTTTAACTGCTTACAAATGACTTCATACTGAGCTAATCTCTCAATCAATCACCATGTAGCCAAGTTGAAAACTGGCACATCTGTGGCTGCCTCACAAGTTTTACTTTTCTGGCATTTACAGCACACATGTAACTCTTTGTTCGATCTTTCGGGCAAAAAACTTGATCTTTAAGCCTATTAATCTAAATGCCTGTTACAATTCTGCAGTCATAGTGAAACATAAGAACTGTAAGGTTTGTGTAAATGAAATATAAAAAGTGACATTAGCGCACTTGAAATACTTTGATTATTGGTCCTCCTGTGTGCTATGAAATGTTTCTTTAAGAGAAGCACAGTTTTTTCCCTCTTCAAGTAAAAAGGAGCATATTTAGAGCATGCCAGGAATTATGTCATCCACCGATCCGGTGCCAGCCCCACAGCCGAAGCGAGCGGCAATGAAAGAACATATAGTATTGTTTACCTCATAAAAATCTCAGCACCTAGCCTGATGCTTAGTGACAAATTTATTGTCCTTAGTAACAATGTAAACAATAGATAATTGGGAGATAATAAATAACACATTTTCATACACCAGCGCCGAAACCCTTTCAAGGCCTCTCTGTCTGAAATTAGCAAGGCAGGCAGGATGTGTGGAAAGCATGGAGCTCATTTAAAAAGAGACACGAAAACAATGCCAGAGTCGGCCGCAGTGAAAAGGGTCCCACTGACATGAGCTGAGTCATGCGCCACAGTGGGGTTTTTTTTGTTGTCGTTTTTTTTTTAGTAGAAACTTGATGTGGGCTTGTTTTGCTTTCCTTGTTACAGATGAAAAATGATAGCGAAACATCTTTCGTCGTACAAACAAAGATATCAAGCAATCTGAGCATGAGAGGAAGGAGAATACAGTGCAGGTACTCGGGAGTATCCATCTGCACACTGAAGCATGCATGCATTCTGTGCATACTGTATGTCTCGTTTGTTTTTTTATGTACGGGTGACAGAGTTTGGAGCCGTCTAAGAATGTGTCACTGTGCAAAGAAGATGACACAGAGCCGGAGCAGGCGGTGTGCCGGTGCATGTGTGCGACTGTTTGCGAGGCCCTGTGGAGAACTGGCTCCGAGCGGTGACGTAATGCTTTTGGCCGGCGTGCTGTGGAACTTGGCCTCCTCTCCGCTGCGTTTCCTCCACGCTGCGAGGGTCAACTATCCCACAACCTCCGAGCGCACAACACGCACCATTCAACTCCCCAGACCACAACAGAGCAGAACTCAACCACACCCGGCACCATGAGCACCCAGTCCTTTCGCAAAGAAGCAGAAGAAGAAGAAGAAGAAGAGGAAGGAAAAAAAGCAACAACACTCGAACCAAAACTAATAAAACATTCCAATCTCAGCAACACTCCCAGACAACAAACTGAGAAGCATTAAGGGGGGAAAAAAACATACATGTCAATTATTCCACCATCAGGCTTTTTGCTGTTAAACGATGGCACTTAAGGAAAAAATCTGGAGAACAAAGATGGGCACTGATGCAGATACAGTCTTTGGCCCAGAGAGCACAAACAGAGAGCTTAGAGCGAGATATGAGTCCCCAAGGGGCCACAGCAGTCCTTTGGCTCATTAACTATTTACACCAGAGACAGGCCTCCCTACTGCTCTGGCCCACCACAAAATCAATTAGCCTTCATTAGCCCGGGCTCTGGGCATGCTTTCTCTGACAGGGGAGGGATAATCCTGCTACCGATGCCTCCAGTTCCCACAAAATATCGCAAGCACATCCATACGTGCATGCACACACGGAGGGAAAACAAAGGAAAGTAGGCCAAGAATTTGCCCGGTTTCATTCACCCTTCCAGAATATCAATACAGTCTCTTGCCTTTCAGCTCCTCGCCTCACTCTGCCTGTCTATCTGTTTCCAACACGTCCATCAAAGTCCCACTCAATCCCCCTTCTCCCGCTCTCGCAATGTAAACTCCAGAGCAGAAAGAGTGCATCCAGGTCCGCTCCTTCGAGGTGTGGGGTTACAGTGCGGAGATTTCCCATTGGCGGAAAGTCAACATGGTCGGGGTAATGCGATTAGAGCCGGATTGAGAACGTCGCAGGGGACACATGGGCCTGATCATGGCCCAGTTATCCGATAGTGAGGCCGTATTTATCGACCTGGCCCGGGCGAGGATATTACAGACATTAGAGACCCCGTCTATGCTTATGAAACCCACGCTGGAGATCGCACCCGGATAACACAATTAGTCTCTCACTTTCTGTCCACAATCGCGGAATTCCATCAGTCGCGTTCAGACATCAGGGAGCTGAATCTCAATTGATCCGCAGTTCGGTCGCCGTTGCCTCGAATGGCCAACTAACCAGAAAAGTTGCGTGGTCGCGGGGGCCTGCAGCCATTTAGTGAGTGCATATGTTTATGGGAGGCCTAACAGAGCATTTACAATTCAATTACACAGATAGGAGGAGGGAAAAAAAAGAGTAAGATGTGTCTGGATGACGGCCAGAGGAGAGATAAGCCTAATACACTAATATTGTGTTACCCCAGTGTGTTACCATAGGAACAGTTGAAGAGATTCAAAAGACTACAAAGACGATCAATCTTGGGAGAGCAGGAGGAAGAGGGAGAATTAAATGCCCTGGGACTGCTCCTGCTCTCCTCTATCAGAGCAATAACTCTTCTAATGACCTCTGCTACCTCCTCTCCCTCCCTCCCTCCAAGATGTTTCTCTCCAATAAACTCGACTATCTGCGAACCTTTTCTAAACACAAAAGAGCGGCCAAAGCATTTTATTATGGTTCGCGATTATTATTTTTTTTATGATATCCAAGTCATGACTCTCTAGCTATTTATTTTGAAAACAAAGGCTGAGCTGTTGGAAATGTCGCTACAGGATTAATCAGTTTATATCACCTTGAGTGTTACGGTTTAGCTGCTTTGCATTAATCAGAGGTATATCATCAGTCACTGACATATACTGTTGCAGCAGTATGCAAAGACATAGGGGAAGATCTCCTCCTCTTGAAGATGTTTTCCCTTGTTAACATGTCAAGATTGTGTTTTTTATATGCTACAAGACATATCATGAGTGAAATATGCAGTCAATGCCATGGTGGAGCCTTTTAACCCTAAAAGTGCAGTTGTAAATGCTGCAAATAAAGCTTATTTCCATTGCTGATTAATCTGTTGATTATTTTCTCCATTATGGATCTATAAAATATCAGAAATGGTGAAAAGTGTCAATCAGTGTTTCCTATAGTCCAAGAAAACATCCTGACATGTCTTGTTTTGTCCACAACTCAAAGATATTCAGTGTATTGTCATAAAAAAGCAAAGAAACAAGAAAATAGTCAAATTTAAGAATCTCTAATCAGAGAATTTTGACTTTTTTAGTTATTTATCATTTATCAAAACAGTTTAGAAATTAATTAGTTGACATATAATCGATTAGTAGATTCATCGTTGCAGCTGTAGTTTCAAAAACAAGGGTTCAAACATCTGGGGTTTCATACGTAACAAACCCAAGGAACTGATCCCGTCAACTTGCAGGATGGAGCCTTCCATATCATTATTCTTCCTCATTAGCAGTTTCCAACATGTATGGCTGAATTACTACAATATTACAACTAGCCTATTCTGCATAGCATACAGCAGGTTTACAGTGTTTGAGCAGGTGAGCTGGTGTGCTTGAGCTGCAGCCAATAGAGATATGAGAGTGAAGGGAAAGGCGGGACGTCATAGATCTGCACATTCTAGAGGAAGCAACGGCTACATCCAAGTTATTTTTAAGGAAGAAAGGGATTATTTTCAAGAAGAAAATTCTAAATATGTACCTTTGATACACTGAGATGAGGTTTTAGTGGTTAAATACATTACCAGAGAGGTACTTTAAGCTTTTCCATCTACCAGTCACCCTCTATGCTTCTTTCGAATTTCAAAACCTGTCTCCTTTTGGCTTTTCTCCCCTCTCTGCTACGTCTCTTTCCCACTGCTATAACTGCCTGCTTTGTGAGGGATGAGGTCATTTGATTTTTTCCCCACTGCGTTAAACTAGTGCTAACAAGTTGCAGGACCTACAGAACATGTTCTGTACATTAAGATATACATCAGGCAGTCGGTGGGCAGCCGAGCCACAACCACATAAAGGGCCCATTATTCCAGCTAGAGTCTCCAGTGCTGCACTGGCAGGTTCAGACACAGCTTTGATTACACACCAAATGATGAAATCCACACAGGCCTAAGAGTACAGCTTTGCTGGCACAGCCCAGTGGAAAAGAAAGTTGCAACACTTTGCAGCTCGTGTGTCTGTGTGTGTGCACTTGCATGTGTGTAATATGTATCCATGTGAATACTTGCGTATACTCACCAGTTTGGCCTCTGAGTGCATGGAGGGAATGTGAGTGGAGGAGCAGGAGCCGCTGTGGGCGGGGCTTTGCATGCCCATCATGTTGGAGCCCATGGACATTTGTCGCTCCATCTACAGATTAGAACAATATGGTCACAAGTGTATTCCAATACCACAAAATGTGTATGAATAGTATTAGGGTGATTTATTACATCCTAATGAGATGCCACCACTGCTTTGATAAAAAAAGTTTTTAAGTGTGAGACTTATCCTTCAACCTCACAGGCTACAGAGGGGGATGAGATGAGAGAGCATGAGAGCCTGATTTCACATGACAGGCTGCCCTGTGCACAGCTCTGTGTGATGATAACTGGAGCTGACCCAAAACAGGAAGCCAGCACGGAGGGACTTAACACAGGAAGCCAGTGCAACAGGGGTGCGTGTGTGTGCGCGTTTCTGATAATAGTGTGGTGGGTGTCTGTCAGACCAACGCATCAAACCTCAGTGTGATTCTAGCTGCAGGAATTAAACATGAATTAGTGATAGACATTAATTTGTCTCCATGTGTACTCCTCTGACTAACCTGTGTTAGCGTGGTCACAGCTGAGGCCTAGAATGTGAGGAAATCAGCTGGGTAAGCTGACAGGGGTGAGAGGTCACCTGTGCGGGGCGATAATGTGAGTAGTGTTCGTTGTGCAGTGCATGCAGGAAAGAAGAAACCTTTGTTTGAGCATGTGCGCTGTGCATATACGTGTGTGTGTGTGTGTGTGTGTGTGTGTGTGTGTGTGTGTGTGTGTGTGTGTGTGTGTGTGTGTAAACCACTGTGGCCTCCCAGCTGCTGAACTCTGGGTGGTGCGGTGGTCTCCATCTCTAAACCCCCCCCCCCAACCTTCGCCTGATGTCCACAGAGACTCAGGTCTAGAACCTGACACACAACCTTAATTGCAGTAAGTGTGTTTTGTGTAAAAATATCACCCAAACCTGCACCCCTTTCCTGAACCGTCAATCTTCCCCAAAATCGCTTAGCTCTTAATTTAATAAACATGGGAGGGATTTTTCCAGACCATAAACACGGCCTGTCTTGTGTTACAATGAGAGCATATGTTATATCAGTAGAATCCTGATATGAGGAGCTTTCTCTGCGTTGTTATCATTTTTCTGTTGCACAATGTAGGGCTCCTAAATCGTTTTTTGGCTTGATTACAATAAAGTTTTAAACCCACAGGAAGAATTATTCACTTCTACGGGAGATGACTTTCTTGATAGACGGCGGTAAGTCATGTTAATGGTGATAGAAAACATCCCTGAACTGCAAGCCTACACAGTTTACGTGCAGTCTCAGTGTACAGAGGACTGTCATCACATGAGTGACTGATTTCGCTTCTGCATGTGTGAGTGCAGCCGTAAGTGCAGCCGTTGTCGTACTCACAGGCATCAGCACGGCCGACGAGCCGGGCATGGTTGGGTCTGGCAGGGTTCCAGGCATGGAGGCTGGCAGAGGCTGTCTCTGTCTGTTTCGTAGGTGCAGTAGTGAGGACAGAGAGCCGGGGACAGGCCTGAAAGGACACACATAGAAAACCAGCTTATAGATACAAGCTGCATCCCTCTTATGTGCCCAAACAAAGAAGGACGAACCAATCTCATGAATACTATTCATTCTCGAGCACCAAATATAGATTCAATAGTCCCTAACAAATTTCCATCGTGTTTGCTGGTTTTAACAAATGAAAATATACATTTGTGAGGCATTTAGAGATCTGAGGCGGATTTACACATTCTTAGCTTCACAAGTTAGATTTACCGATTGTTATATGAAAAATACAGAACAACAACAGCCTTATTCTTTTAAAAAATTGGGGGAAAAAATCCAATTTGGAACCAATTTTCATGATATTATTCCTTACTTCTCTCCGATTTGCAATGCTTTGTCATACAACAGCATCAAATACACTAAGGGTGCTAATTATAACTTCTTATATGAGGTATTTGTAGCTATATAAACACATAATGGAGAACTGATAATGCAATTTGAAATAGCTTTAATCATATTTAGTGATGTATGGTTAATTCAAAAATGCTTACACTGTGTTTAAAAATGTTTATTCTCTGTTATACACACAAATTAATCATTTGTAGGTGTGTTGAAAGCTCATGAAAACATGTGGATCTTGGAGGTTGATCACCGACGGCAGAAAAAGCAGTATGACAAAAATAAACAAACACTTAAATGTCTGTTTTGTAGATTTCATCCAGAGTTTCCAGTTAGATTTTAAAGAAATAAATATAACTAATATGTGTTAATATTTACATTTGAATAAAGTATTGACCGGGAAATTATTAACACAAATGCTGCCATAAATTCATTTTATCTTTAATCATATATCTATATAGTAGTTACGATATTTCACAAGAGGAGTAGGTTGTAATGTTCACAAATATTTATAAGTCAGTAAAACTATATAATAAATAACATTACAAATGGAAGGTTTAAATAAATTTCCACGATATATGTGCATGACGTGTAGAAAACCAAGACAGAAGTTTTTAAAGAGCTACTGCACAATCCATTTAAAGAATATAGTTGGTGATGTTGTATAGTTTTAGGATCTAAGCTTTAAAAAAGGTTCTTTAAAGTCTAAATTCTTTCATCAAACTGCCGGAAGTTTCAGCAGATATCGGCGGCTTTTGTTAGCGTGCTAGTGTGTATTTACGGCGGTCACCCAGTGCAACCGTGATGCGTTTTTAAATAGATTTTGACAAGAATGGGGGTCTGTGACTAAAGCTATATCCGGCTTGACAATAAGAGAAAACAGAATGTCACTAAACTGGTCCCTAAAAATAAAAAACACCTCCGTTACAGACCTGAAATGTTGCTCAGAACCGCCTCAAAACATCCAAACACTGCATGAATTTTCTTCATAACACACAGTGCTTGTCACAAATTGGGAAGTGATCCAAGGCGTTTCTCATATTTCTAGAGAAAAGTGTACTTCTTCACAATCACTCCACAAATGTCTGTTCTGGCTGCAGCACCGTGTTCCGAGGAGAGGCTTGACGAAGAGCATTACGCTGTTGGACTATTGCAACTCCACAACGTGAGATTGCTCAAGAAACCTGCCCTTGCATCTAAAAAGTAATTCAGCTGATTTATTCGTTTCACATCTGTGTTATTTCACGGCAAACCTCTTTTTAGTTTCTCCTCGCAAACTAGAAAAAAAAAGATAACTGTTTCGGCTCTGTGCGCTCGAGCTGCACTTTCGGCATCTTGGGAGTTTTTGGATGCACTTTACACAAGCACAGTTCATGTTTAGTGCAAGGGATGAATAATGACGTTGGTGATGATGAATGAATAATATTTGTCATAAAAACCACACGAGATGTGCATGATGAGAATCACATTTAAGAAAAGCAGTGGAAGCCCTGTGGGGAAAATCTCCTTCGGTGACCACAAAAGTGTGTGCGGACCAACGGGCCTCTCCACACTCAAGGCCACATCAATAAATCACATGTACAGAGACGCAGGCAAAACTATTGACAACAGGCCCTGTCTCAGTCACTGGCTTAGGGCTGAAGCCATCCAAAACACACAGACCGCTACATCTGCACGCGGTGACATCATTTACACAACTGCCACCAAATCCCTGCTTGTAAGAGCACCAATTCCCAGCTGCAGGGCGCTGCTACACCTACGCCAACTATTCATTCTCTAAAAAAAACAAACAGCATTCAATACATGATTCCTGCATGAGAAGAATCAATAATTCTCCAGTTATCAGTATCATCAGGATGAATGCTGCCACTAACCAGTCAATAAAGCTCCATTTCCTTGAGCGTTTAGAAAATTACGACAAAGAAGAAGCATCTGAACGGGTTAATGTAATCAATTGACCACATCATAGGCTGGATTACCGTAATAGTGAGGCCAAATGGAGGAGGTCCACCAGCACAGACGCTCCCCCACCTGAATAAATACCTGTATTTTTCCAGACCCTAAATATGTGCATTTACGCTCCAGACATTTTAGATTGCTCCACACACACGCACACTCTCCAACCATTACCATCCTGACTGTGTGTCATTCCTGTCTAACATCCCAATTTATCACACTCGCACTCATTTAACAGCACATATGACATCTGAGCAACACAGCGAATCCAAACATTTCCACATGGGAAAAGTCATGAAAGTACAATGAGGTATGCAGTGTAGCTGCGCACTGCATCAACAAAGTTTCCCTCAGTGTTTTAAGACTCTGCCAGCGTTCGAGAGGATGAAATAACAGTCACGTGGCAGTGACATGCTGTTGATTTTGGGGATAAAAAGCGGTTTGCTGGGTTTTTGTAATCCACTGCCTGATGAGGGTTTTTGTAGATTGCAGAAGTAAAATTAGATTGAGATGTTTTCCAACCCAAACTAAAACTAAAATCTTTAAATTTGTGCTAACATCTCAACTACCTTAACAAAACTGGCTTTTTAATAGTATTTTGTTTAACACATTTCATTTCTTTTTGCATGTGTCGGCTGTTTAGTGAGCATTTTCATATATTTCTAAGTCTAAGAATACCCTATATAGGATGCTCCATGAAGTACATCAATGAGCCTGACTTTATTTTTTACTCTTGATCTATACCAGAAGAGTTATTTTTTCCAAGCAGGCAGACAACAAACAAAAATGAAGTTCAAATGGACAGGAGGCAGCACGGGCATGTCAAGCTCTGGCTTTCTAGAGAAGAAAGCCTCCTTTGAAGCGTGCACAGGTTGTACTTCTGCACCTGACTGTTAGTAATGCTAACACGAACGCCGTGTCCGTCACCACAACCTGCACCAAAACACAACCTGCCTGTCCAGCGAGGAGGAAAAACAACACTAATACCTGACAGCACTTCCTCTGGGAGGATTTACTCAGCTTTGTGCTGAATCTGCCGATACATAAAGACATTTCAGACTGACTGCAGGCCGGTATTAACCCTCTGAACCCCAGAACCTGCCGGCGGGTTCGAAAGGCACGTTATCTTAAAAAAAACCACACACAAAAATGACACTATTTATAGAGCAAGAGACTGTAACACCTTGAAGAATCAAAAGAAATGGCCCATGCTAGCTTAAAAACCTTTATATTCTGCATCTCGTTTAAAAACTCAACAAAAGGAGTGACTCAGCTGTGCCCAGCATCCACGTGACAAAACTTTAGTGACTTCTTGAGCAAACTGCAAGCTGTGTTTATGCAGAGCTGAGAGGAGATGGAGAGGAAAATAAAACATACTTGAGCTAAAAACTAAATGCAGCATGGTACAGAAACAGCACACAAGTTGTCAACAAGCTGTTGGAAAATACATTCAGCATGGCGAAACGTCTTTCCAGAGTTGATGAGAATTCAGAAAATGCATTGTTAGTGTTAAAAAAAGTTCTAATTGTTGTACATGTTGAATCCAGAAACTCAACTTCAGTTTCTTCTTCTATTATTATTTATAGCACTGTAACTTTGTTATATTGCACAAAGGTCATTTTTGAGTTCTCTCTTAACTTCTAGTCATGGGTGTGTTGTTTCCTAGAGGTGCAGGACTTTACATGGCAGTGAAATACAAGCCCACAGTGAGTTCAGGGGGTAACAAGAGGAACATATTCTTTTTCTTTTAAAAATACGCTCACTTATTGATGTAAACATGATAAATGTCTTTCATATGCATTGCAGTTTCAATAGTATTGAAAGATGAATTAATTAGTCAACTGACAACTGGCAAAAAAATAAAATTAGTTGGTTACAGCCTCTTAAAACGTAGAGTTAGTTAAGTTACATTTTTATTGAAGTCCAAACATGTCATATTGAGATCTGTGTGCTTGTTTCTTTCCTACTCTCTTACCTTCCCCACCTAATAAGGACTCTTTGAGGTACAAAAAACATAATATAACAGCTGATATCAGCAATAAATACAGCATTTTGAGGCCCATCACTTGACATGACTTTTAGAGTAAAAAAACATCAGATTTTGAATAATATTGAAAGAGAAAAATGATGGATTTAATGTTTATTTCGACAAGACACCACTTGACTCCGCACCACGGTCTGCTCTGCTACATGTGCTGCAGAGAGTGCTGGAAGTTTTGTCGAGAATAGAATCGGTGCTGCTTTGCTGGACAAATTGTTTGGCGACAAACAATTTTTATTTCCAACTTAAATTCTGTCACATTTTCAGTCACATCAGACAATGATATATGTGTAAAAGGCCAATATCGCAAACCTGTGTATCAGTCAGGCTCTAGTTGTGCGATTAAGGATTTCTGCTGTCCACATATGAAAGATTAATCTAATGGAGGCCTTAAAAAGTCTGCTACTGTGTTTTAAGTCTCCAATGCTTTGTTGTGTTTGCATCTATTTGCCTGCACTGTACGGCGAGTGTTTGTGTGCATATGCCAGTGTGTGAATGTTCATTAAGCTGTGTGTGAACATGTGTGTGTATGTGTGTGTGTGTGTGCATGTGAGTGAATAATGACAGGCTGTGGCTCCACTGAGGGGATTGATAATAGCCTGGGCTGTGGGCCTCAGGGGAGAGCAGGTAGACACTCTGCAGTCCTGACCCTGCACTCTCACATTACTGAGTGCCTCGCTCTCAGCCCGGCTCTCCTCCACAATCCCCGCCCCAGAACCACCATTGCACCACCCCCCACCCACCTTCACTCCACCATGACATCATTACTAGTCCTTCTTCCCTCCCTGAATCCTTTTTATACTTCTTTTTTTTCTTGCTTCTCTCTTGTTCCACACTCTATTTCTCCTCTGATATTTTTCTCCCAGATGGAGCAGAACTGACAACCATCCATTGTTCCGCTAATCCTCTATAACTCTCTTCTGGACCCATCAGGGTGCCCACACCTCTGCTCGAGCCCCTCCGGACTCGCTCGCTCTAACCTACAAATCCTGCAGCGTGCACTCACACCAGGCTTTGCTGTCCCAATCCCCCCACAGTCCCAACTCCAACTCAAGCACTAGGGACTTAAACACAAGGGGGATTGGCTGCCATCCAAGAGCAGCGAGAGAGAGGGAGAGCGAGGTGCAGTCAGTCCACTGACTCATATCCTTCCCTTTCTGACTCTGCTCCAGCAATGATGTAATGCTCTTGGCTTTTCGCCCTCCCCCCACCCTGTGCCTGCCTACCGCCAGATTTCGTCCCTCCTCTCTCCTCTCACTTTTCCCTCTTTTCCCCTCCTCAACCCGTCCAACATCACTGTGCTCACTCCTCTGCTGGGTGAAGTCACTGCGAGCTCTGGGTAGACACAGCAGCTAAAAAACTTTTGAACGTAACCAAAACAGCCCAGGGCCAAGTTCCAGACGTTTGGGAGATGGTGGTGCAGTCGCCATGGGAACGGAGGTAAACAGAGGGAGAAACAAGGGCCTCAAACAGCTTGCAGCTGCCTGGCTCTCTGAGTAAACACTACACAGGACCTGCCCCTGATTTACTGCCTTTAATCACTGGTGGGAGGAGAGTGCCATGGGGTTTGGACTGAGGAAATAATACGAATCTGATCAAATAAATCAGCCGTAATGGGTTACGACACAAGCTGACTTTTATTAGCGGGCTAGAGAAGGGATGGATGCTGGGAGGGTGCGTCTCAGGGACAGATCTGGAATGGGGTGTCCTCACATCGGGGTGCCTCGAGCTGAGTAAAGCCATGCCAAAGCGCACTTGAGGACCAGTGGTGAATGATACTCTCGAGCAAATTACAGTGAGTGCTGCGGTATTTATTCACCAAATATGATACTGTTTTGGTTCATTAGATGCCGCTAGCAAAGGAAGACGGGCTGCCTTTCATTTTTTGACGTCGGGAAAACTCTTCACAAACCACCGTGTCATCTTGTTACAAGCTAACCTGGCATCTGTCAGCAGCACCTGACTGCTGTTGTAACATTTGGCGCACGGCGGCCCTTTCGCTTTCAGGGACACTTCATCTTTCCCACTTTTCATCTGCTAAAGCATGACTATTTATTAGCATGTTTGTTCTTCTCTTCTTTTCATCCTGCCACATGATTCCTGTCATCACCTCTCATTCAGCTTTCCGTCCGCGCTCTCCTTTCATAATCTCGGCGAATTTTTTTTCCCACACCTTCATTCCTCCGATGCCATTTCGCCCGAGCCTCCATCCAAACCTGATCTATCTTAAACTGTCCTTGCGCAGACATGCCTTTTATCCTCTCCTCCATCCCGCTACAAAACGTCCCGTCCACATCTCCCACCTCTCCTCCACCCTCCCGATCCTTCATTTCCTCTCCTCCATCTAGCTCCTAATACCCTCTTCCTCTCCTCCATCCACCTCTGATCCCATTTTTCCTCCTCTCCGTCCACCTCTGATCCCCCTTTTCCACACTTCCCCACGTCGTGATCCCTGCACTCCCCAGAGCTGTGAGGCACGTCCCTGTGTGTGAGTTGCTTGTGCAGGAGCCTGCATGTGTGGTGGCCCCGGGGCAGGGATGACACAGACCCGCTGGAATGAGAGGGAACAGAGTCTGGGCGTTCCTCTACAAACGCACTATTAAACCCACTGCAGTACACAATGAGCTCATCTTAATTCAGGTCAGATGTACATCCTGCTTTCTTTCTCTTTCTTTCTCTCTTTCTTCTGTTTTCTTTCCACGTGATTACACTGTATACCTTTGTTTTTCTGTACCTTCTGTCAACTAACTTCTTCTTCTTTAGCTGCATTAGCCAAAATCATACAAAGCTGATGACCCCTTTTTGACTGTAGAGAGGTGTCAAGTCGAAGCAGGAGAGGTCTGGCACCCCTGCTCTCAGGATGGACCTCCCTCCTTATCACAGCTTTGTGAATGCAATCTAATCATAAACAATAATAAAAGACGTTTTGTTTAAAATGTGAAGTTCATAAGGTCAAATTTTGCCCATGGAAAGCCCATACCGCTCTCTCTTTCTCTGCACTTGCACAATGCACAAAGAAATCAGCACGGTTGTTTTATGACGTTCATGTTTTTGCAATCTATAAAAATGTGACAAACGATAGCTCTCTGCATCAAAATCATCAAAGCTTTCAGCTCCAGAGCGTTACCAATAACATTAGAGCTTCAAAATACAGTTTATGTGCACGTTCACACATGAACTGCATTTGTTTTCAAGATGTGATCATTAGCTTTACAGCTTGAAGAGAGTTTTGTAGAAATCATATCTGGCAGTGATCATGGATTGATATGATGATCGTAATTTATACTGACCAAAAAGAAATGTGCTTCGTCCAACAGATTTGTTTAAACAAAAACAACGGCTGTAAGTCTATCGAGTGGTCCTCAATAATCAATCAGCATGTCACCAAATCTCCCTGCAAAAACACAGGAAGTTTGCAGGAAGTATATATATGTATGTCACCCAACACTTTGCATGAAACCCTGCTTTTGAGAACGCACGAAGACCAGCATCTATTTTGCGCTACTTCCCTTAAAGGCAAAAACAAGGACCGCAAGTAGCAGTGGGCCGGAGGTGTGAAAATATCGTGCACTTGAAGCAGCATGGGAAACAAAACCACAAATTAACTTCCCTGAAAGCTCTGCACGATGATGTGACAGACTGCATGCAGTATGTGCAGGGTGGGACATTGCCAACTATACAAATGTTCATTTACAGATAAATCCCCCCCAAGTGAACAAAGAGTCTCAATATAGAAATGGCACACAAGAAATGAATATGCTGGACTGGTTTAAGTAAGGAGAATTGTTCATTTGATACCAATTTATATTTTGAGAAGTAAAATGTCTTGGTTAGCACTCAAATCTCCAAGCAGTTTAAAGACTTTTTTTTGCTTTTGTCACATTTTTACTCATATTTTTATCATGTCTCTGGGGCAGTATGACACTGTTAGAATGTCACATTGCAAAAAGGAAAAAATACAAGTTGAATCCCTTAGATTTTTTAAAAAATTGAAAAATATCTGGAACCAGCATGCACAACATTTTCCCAAAAGCCCACTGGTGTTACCAATACTGGAAAAACAAATAGTGACCCTACATATTCTAGACATTTTACTACTCACATTTTCAATTTGCTTCTTCTATCTGCTGTGTGTAAGCACTGCCAGCCCAATTCAGCTTAAAAGTCCTTTAATTTTTAACATGTGACTGTTAGTCGTAGCTGAGTCACTAATGGGTTTTCTGTTGCGCTGATGATGGCAGAATTTTTTCTTTTTTCCAGAATTTGGTTAGAACAAATGTTTTATTTTTGGCAAATTTTTATACGACACGTACAGAATAAAGTGATTTCAGTGAAATGTCTTGATTTTAAGCAAAAGTTTTTAACGGAACGACTCAGATGATTAACTCTGGGACTGTTGAAGAGTTGGAAAATCGTTGAAAAAGTTGTTTTCACAGTTTCCTGCTCTGATAAATGGTAGAATTTTGGCAATATTTTTAAAGATAACATGCCTTTCTAACCCATCATTGAGTTTTGGTGTTCAGAGGGTTAAATGATCACAAACTAAACTGACATAAACAGTGGATTTTTCTGAGAATTGCAACTTTTAGGTTCTCACAGTCTTTAACATTCTTCGAAACGTCTTATTTAAGCCAATAGATAAAGTCCTTGTTCAATTGAAGCACCTGGTTATAGACGCAGCCAAAATTGAGAGATGCACTTAAACAGCCCGTCATCATAAATTGATGATCAGATATTTCACCACATCTGTACTGTAATCACTCCTCACTCAGTCCAGCTGCATTCAGGTCCACTGTGCTGTGTAATGGAAACAATGGGACTGAATTCCTCTTGTTGAGCCAAAGTAGAAGAATGTCATTTTTAAAGCCTTGTGCCCACACCCATCTACCCACAGATCTCCCCGCAGGTCTCCACAAAACGTTGCATCTCACATGGTTGACCAGCAACGTCCAACGCATTTAACTCTGACATAACTCAGCTCCAGATGTTTATAATTGAAAAGCAGAGCGCATTTGAGAACTGTTGGACACCGCTTCCCTTTGTGTGATAATGATAGCTGTGACATTAAGATCCGCTGGCTGCTTTTTTATGCCTGGTTTTAACACTGGTTTGTGTCAGTGCAGCTCCCCGAAGACCTTGTTTAAGGACTCGGAGCAAAGGGAGAGGGAGAAAGAGAGAGGGAGAGAGGGTCCTCAGGTTTCACAGCTGCAGGCCCGGCTCAATCCTAAAGTAAATGGACTTGAGGAAAGCCAATCCTAATTGATTCCAAGCCTCAAAGCTCTTTAGTAAACATTGTGGAGCAATGAAAATGACTTGTTATCCTAATTCATTGGATGCTCACGCTGTGCCGAGGAACAAACCGAGGAAGCAGATGGAAGTGAGATTAAACTGATTTTGTTTGGTGATTTTGTCTCATTTGGAGACATATTCACCACAGAGCTCCACACAGTGTGTCAAGATTAAAAGATTTATAGGCCTACGATGATCACATACACAAACCTTACCATTCCTGACGAGGATAACTGTTTCTTAATTGTCTCTTAGGTTATTATGGTTAAAACTGAACACAAACATTTGCACAGCGAGAATCTATGCTTCTAGTTTTACGTCTTTTCGTCCACAAAGTCAGTTTTGGTGGCTTAACAGGATAACAGGGCAATTAAATCTTATGTCACAGGGAACCACTGATGAGAACTTGTGTAGTTCCCCTAACTCACAGCGAGCCTGTGTGTGTGCAGCATGTTCTCCATGTAGGAAGTTCCTGTGGAGAGACCCTGTGCACAGAGACTTTGGTTAGCCCTGATGGCTTCCTGTGGAAGCATTGCTTTTTAGTGGAGGGGTTTCCTCAGCCCATTTTCCTGCTGATGTGAAGTTTTCCAGATCAGTTTTCTCTCGTGTGAATCTCCTCATCCTATTTTTGCATCAGGATTCCACCATCCTAATAAACACCTCGGGAATTTTACCTCATATAATTGCTGCTCAGGGGTTTCCTCAATAAACGTGTGACAGATAACAGGAGCTGCTGTGCCACTCTGCGGCTGGCATGCTGGCTCTGATTTTCAAGTGATGTGATTGCAGCAGCAGCACCACTCTCTCAGCAAATCACCGAGGGCTTTGTGATCATAAAGGGCTGTGAGGTGAGTCGGTGCGAGGCGAGGAGTTTATAATGACAGGTAAACTCAGGTGAAGTAGGTCCAGCAAAGTCTCTGTTTCTGGCAGTGATTGCTGCTCCTCCAAGGGGATGAAATTCCACCCCTGTCCTCGACAAAGAGCCTGACGGGGTGTCAGTCAGGCTTAGTGATGGGCCTCCCATCCAATATTCACTAGCTCCTCAAGCTGTAAATCTACACAGGACAACCTCGACGCAGGGCCGGCCTAAGACTGACCCATCTCAATGTCGAACCAGCTTGCCACAGGCCTGGTTTACAGTAACAAAGCCCTGGCACAAGTTTGACGGTGGCATAAGGAATGAATGAGGTCAGTTGAGTGTCTTCATAGGGGAAAAAGTGTGTTTAAATGACATGTGTCTGAAACATACAGACAAAACCACAAAGACATGCAGATATGGGTCATCAGCACAAGGTCTGATTATGACTCGAATGAAAAATACTCCATGAACAAACTCTTGACAGCTGAGGGTAATGACGAAGCAGCACAGCACACAGATCGCCGTTACTATACTGCCTGCAAAGGTATCAGAGCAACAAAGCTCTAAGGTGGCCGACATTCCCATGCTGTGAAAGGAACTATTTTGGAGCATGAAACGCTAAACCGTTGTAAAAGCAGTCACGGCTGAGGCTTCAACAATGACCTCATCTTGTCCTCCGGGACCCTCTTTGGCATGCTCTGCTGTGGGACAATGCTGAATGAACAGCAAAACATGAATCGCCAGCACCACACACACGGCTCCGAATGTAACAAAACACTGACATTACCTCAGAGACTACGGAGGGATGACAGCCGGCACGGACACAAAGGGCCCGGGCTGAGCCTCAGGCTGTCACTGTAACAGGGGCACACTTGAGGTGGGAGGATACACTCCGACCACTGCACTTGTCAGATAATTTTCAGTCTGTCAGCAGTTCTCAGCAGTGCCTCTACCCCATGGTAACAGAAGGAAATTCTCACATATGAAAGGACTGTTGCCTCTCTTTCTGTTGCAAATTTAATAACTCTCACTACTGGACTTTATCTCCTCAGAAAAGTTTTTAAATATACATTTTTAAAGTATCCCTGGTTCTTCAAAGCACCACCACCGACTGAAGAACCCGGTTCTTCACATACTTTCTATGGTTCTTCATCACTATTGGAGTTTTTTCGGTTTGGTGGCAGGTAATAGTATAAAATCAGAGCTCCAACAAATAATTATTTTCATTATTGATTAATCATTTGCTCTATATAACATCACAAAACAATAAGAAGTCTTCATAGTGTCCCGAATCCCAAGCTTGCATCTTGTTATATGTTGTTCTGTCTGACCAAGAACCCAAAATATTCTATGTATTATAATTAAAGGAATCCAGAAACACTGCAAATTCTTACACTGGATCTTTTTCTTGACTGTCAAATCTGGATATCTTGATAGAACCAGGTGGGTACACAAGAACCTATCTTGAAAATTGCTCTTTAAACAAACTTTTTTTGCTTAACTTGTTTGAAGCACCATTTATTTTGCCAAAAGAAACCATTTTTGATGTATCTTTGAGGTGTCTGAGGTTTTTCTGAAAGAGTAATGGTTCTGTTTTTTGATATATCTGTGTAGATTCTTGGTCATCCAGGTCATAATAAACCTAAGAGCTTCAGAAAAAAGCTAACAGTCTTCGCTTTCAGGTTTTTGAAAACTGAAGAAGCCTCTTGGATGAGAGCGGAAATGTCTCATCTAAGGATTCTTCTCTAAACCTCTTGTTACAAGGTTCTTTGTGAAGCTAAAAATGGTTCTTCCTTGGCATCACTGTAAAGAACCATTTTTCATGTAGATCTTTGCCAGCTCACCCTATCTGTCTGTTCGTGGATGGAGCCTGAGTGATGACGGAGCTGGACTGGGGCGAGGGCAGCGCCTGCTGGATCACTATGCTGGTGTCGTGGTTGCCCATCCGTGAGTGGGACTGCTGGTGCTGGCCTTGGCCTGCTTGGCCGTGCAGTGAGATGTTCTGCAAAGAACAGAGAAGAAGAGCGAGCAGAGAACAGAACATTAGTCATCTCTTGATTATCTCCAGCAAGGTGGATTTTTCAGCCCAACTCGAGTACTCCAACGGTTTGGCCTTAGGCTCCATACACCCAGCTTGAATGGGTAATGAGGAACTATGTAAACTATAATCTACAGGCTTCTCTGTGTTGCACTGAGGGAACGTAATGAGGACCAGGTTCCCCTTATTTTTATTTACCCAGCAGGATGCTTTGTTTGTTTTGCCTCGGTCATATGTAATGAATATACATCTGTACTGTATGTAACAAAAGATCTCTGAGCTCAAACCCACACATACAGCTTCAGAAATGATTAAGAATAAAAGAAGAACAGTAAGCAGTGCATTGTCGTATATGAACATGTCAGTCATAATAGCCAATTGTTGTTTTCCTCAAGTTTCAATGCTCCTTATCTCTACTTATTGTGCTTTACACTCCCAAAGAGTCTTGCTCCGACTCGCCTCCTGCTGACTTAGCAGAGCCTCCCATCATAAACCACACAGGCTGGGCAAGCTGACCCGAGCACAGATGAGCTCCAGAGCCAAACCACCCAGACAACAGCTTAGCTTCAGCATGCTCTGCACTTCCTTCCAGACATTAGATAAGCAGTCTGTCTTGTGGTGATTTGACTAGTACCCATGTTTCAGGTGAAGGTGCCTTAGGGTGGATCTATAATGCATAAATGATCACGTCCTTTGTCAAATGTCAAAGCTTCGCGACTCTGCTCACATGCGAGGCTGTCTCGCCTGGTCTTTTATTGCTGCCAAAACGTTGTCTCAGGGGTCTGTCTTTATTTCTGGGAAGAAATAGGACTCCCTCCCTAAGAGATGCCTCTGAGAGGTGTTTGAAGTTACAGGTGGAGAACCTGATATCTTTTCTCCTCACCTGTGGTGGGTGACAAATCTCCACCTGCTTGGCCTGTCTGTCACTGTTGACAAGACAGATGGGGATCACGGAGCGTGGTGTCTGGATGTGCAACACATGAGAAGACTTTTGACAAGGACAAAATATGGGCACAAATACCAGAAGTGTACAAGCACTTGTGGTTATCAGGTTTTTAACAAGACAGCAGAGTGCCGTTACATGAGGTCTAGGTGTTTTCAATCTATTAAAAGTATGCTATCAGCCCATAGTGTGTGGGCTGCTGCTAGTGACATGACTGATGGTTACACTCGATAAGAGTTCATAACCACTAAACCTAACCCCTGTTGGGGGCTGTGGCTTTGGGTTCATGTGGGTTTTTCAGCCTGAGGCTTTGTTCTCGACTCTGCAGTACCTGTTTACTGTCCTCCTCCTCCTGGGCTTTGCAAAACTCCTGCTCAATGGAGCAATCCAGCTCACTGAACAATCCCACCTCCTCACAGTTCTTCAAGAAGCGTGTTGGTGTGGGCGTCTGGTCTGGAAATGAAAGAAAGGTTTTAACCACTGTTAACAGTGTTATTGTGGACTGCAAAAGTACAAGGAATAGAGCAGTGTGCAAAAAAGGATCCTGTAGCACATTATGTTCTTTCATTCTCTCTGATTTTATGTTTATCTTCTTCATTTGTTATTAAGGAACTGTGCTGAGTTCAACAGTAAACATCTGCATACATACTAGTATAGCAGTGTACTAGTGTATATTGACAGCACCAAACAAACAGAGCGCATAAACAACATAAACACATTTATTCAGAATGGGATATCATACACACAATGTCAGCAAGACAAGCAGTTAAACTAGCATGCATTACTATTTGTTTTTGTTTCTTTGCATGTTTTTTCTGTTAGCCTTCAATTTGCAAATCCTTTATCTTATTGTCAGGTTTCATATGTTTGGCTTTTTCTTTTCTTTTTTCTGGCCACAGTGCTTGTGTATGACGTTAACTTTCAGAACCCTGGGCAGAGTGTTTTTTGCTTCTGTCACATTTTTACTCACTGTGAGATCATTGCAAGTTTAATTTCTTTGACTGTACTTTAAAAAAAAAAAATCTGAAATCAGCATGTACAACACATTCCAAGTGCCCACAGGTTTTACCAATACTGAACAAAAAACAAGACCCCATATACTATAAATAAGCTATTTGACTAGGCCCATTTTCATTCTTACAACCTCTACAAACTAAACTTTTTACACACCGCTCATAATTTACTCTCAGTCTCTTTTGTCATCTCTTCTCTGCTCTGTGTAAACACTGCCTGCAGTTCAGCCGAAAGTCACTGAATTTTTGTCATGCAGCTGCTGGTTACAGATGAGTCACTCAGGGCTTATCATTTGTGCTGTAGAGTCACAGAATATGGTTTATGCAAATACTTTATTTTGGCATTTTTTAAATAAGACATGTCAAATATAGTGATTTGGATGAAATATCACAATTTTAAGCTTAGATTAGTTTGTTTATTTAACTGAAATGCACATCACACATGATATATTCATGGACCATCAGAAAGCTGAAAACCTGGTTATTTCTTCAGTTCTTGCCAATTCTGTCTCTAACGAATAGCCCAATTTGATAATTTTTTAAAAGAAAAAATGCTTTTCAAACTTAGAAGAGGGGGATTTTAGGGCTCAGAGGGTTAAAATGCAGTTTATTTTACATCTATATTTAGGTGGACCCCAGTTACACCAGCAAACACTTTAAGCGAGCTAATGCAGATCCACGTAAAGAATAACAGAATGTACACTGTTATTGCATATTGTGTTTTTACAAAAGCATTACTCCCATTTACTTAGTGAGAGAGAGAGATACTCCCCTTGACAGCCCCATTTTGGCTGACAAAGTACAGATCCCACCTACTGAGTGGGGGTCTCATTTGTTGAGCTCAGTCGAGCTGCGGTATTCAACTTGACGTTGTGGGGGGTGCACACAGATCAGGTTTCAGACAGTTGAAGGTGATTTTAGGATCACGATTGTTTCAAAGGCTAAAAGCATACTTCATGGTCTGTTTATCCATTCTGGCTAGACTGGGGATTGACTCCAACTTTCATCATGACCTGTGTACCCAAAATACAGCTTTACTCCAAATATACCTTTTGAAGTGTTGAGTATAACTCAAGCTCTATTATAAAATGAGTAATGTTAATTTGTAGTCGAGGATATGAGAAAAGCAACTAGAGCAGGAGGTTAACTCTAGGTCAACAAGTGTGGTGCTAAAAGTTAGAGTGGCTTAGCTGTAACTCAGTATACAGTATAACTACTGGCTATTTTATCCTGAGTTTAAAGTCTAGGTAAGAGAAGTGGTCAGAGCTGTAACTCAGACAGCAGGCGATAAAGACACCTGGCCTAGAAAATCTGATCCTGCTGTCCGCCGAGTCTAAATAATACAAGAAGACACAATCTCAGTGGCTTGGCTGGAGCGGTGAGACAACAGCCTAGCACGGCAGGGACATTTCTAGGAACGGAGATCTATACTTATGGATCGGCCTTGGGTTGACACATGTATGCAGTTTCTTTGAACACTAGATTAATGTGCGGATCAGCAGGTCAATTCACCATCTCTACAGTTCCCTCTCTAAACTCTCCCACTCCCTGTGTGGCACCTTGAATGACGAGAAAATGCAAATAAGAAATTTAACACACATTTAGCTTCTCTGCGTCCTGCATAGGCATCATGCACCGACTAGAACCGAGCTACAACGTAGCGTGTGTCACGTGATCTACATTACTGTAAACAACTTGAATAGACACGCACATAAAGGTTTCTGATGATAGACAAGTGCGTCTGTGCATGAGTCACCGAGGAACACACCTGCAAACAAACTACAAGCTCTAGAGTCTGTATTGATGCAGACATAACTCACCTGATAACATGTTGTCGTTCTTTATGGAGGGGAACTTAAGGGTCATCTCATGTTTGTGTCGGTGTATCATCAGATGGTCCTCCGTGGGGAATCGCTGTTGAAAAAGGAAGGATTGCATGACAAATATGCTCTCCAGAAGGGATAATCCTCCCTTTAAAACAACACTCTTTCAAGAGCTTTTTCTTCTGTAGGTATTTTTACACCTGCAGTGTTATTTACAGTTTGTGTTTCACCCAGTTCCAAGCTATTCTGTTTCTCCTCCTTGTGCGCGAGAGGCAGAAACCTACTCCTGCGGCCACCTCAACGTATACCTCTTCATGTTACAGGCGGACTTACGTACACACTTTGTGTTCTGTTGTCTCGACACACTCACCTGAGAACAGCCAGGAGCGTTGCACACGAACGGCCTTTCCTGGTCTGAGTTCATCACTCTGGCCAACGTCTCATAAAACTACACACAAAAAAAACAGGGACAAAAGAAGAAAGCAGGGAGGGTAATGACTTGAGTTTCCTTGCCAGCACCGTAAGAGGAAAAATACAGTCGTTGTGTTGTACTAGACAGAACATTTTCACTGCACCTGCACCAGTTTTCTCACACTACAGTAATCCATGAAGACTAGGTTTCTGGAAACACTGCAGTCAATAACTCTCAGCTTTTTTTTAAATCTGTTTTTATAACACGTAACCACACACACTATACATACATACTCTGAAGCCATCCATGCACCAACAAAAATAAAGCATTGCTGTAGCACTCCATAAAACTTACAATTACAGCTACACTCATTCAACGTGTATTTCAGCGCACTGTGTTTACACGTGTATATATATATGTGCAGCGGACAACTGTAATCGGTTTCGGCTCAAATTTGAGCAGAAACACCGACATGATAAACCGTGTTTGAAATTTGTAATCAAACACCAACACGATGTTGAAACCGCCGTTTCAACATGGGGTCTTCAAATGTTTATTCTCAACACAAAGCGACAGAATCTGGTCGAGCACATGTGGTCCTGCTCTGGCAAATGCAACCACTTCTCGGTAGAAATATGCGTTTTCAGGAAAGTAACGCAGCGAGACAGGATGAGCCTCAAACGGAAAGCACCGAAAATCAAGTCAGACAGTTCTACATTGTGAGGTTTCAGTTGTACAGACATTGTTTGAAGGTTTCATTAATTCATTAATTTATTCAGTTGTTACAGTGAGAACGAGAAAAAAGGAAGTGGTTGCAGAGCAGCGACGTCCTATCGAAAGATGCAGTTTACTTGGCCGAAAATAACTTTAAAAACACGACTTAGTTCTAAAGCTTAAAAATACGGGCACAACATATTTATTCACCTCCAGCTGCAGCCAAATGTGTACTTTAAGAGTAATTGCTCAGGACACAAGAGCCAAAGCCATGCATCATGTCACATGTCAAGTGGCTTCAGCTATTATTATAGCTTTAATAATTCAAAGTGAAACTGAGGACAAACACCAACAGTAAAGAAGAAGAGGCCCTCGTAGATATGATCTATTGAAAAAAAGTACTAAATTAAACCATAAAATCTCAACAAACGAAGGCCAAAAACTTGAACGAAAATCATCCCGTCCGTGTGTTTACTTAAAGAAGCTAAATCAAGCACAGCAACGTCAAGAATAATGTCTGCAGTTGACGTGAACATACTCTAAACTCTAGATGTAGGATGCAAAGGAGGGAAAACAGAGAAATAACAGGTGCACTCTGACAGCTTATCTATATCAACTAAAAGCACTGAAAGGGTTTTCATGCAAACACTATGCCTAACTTGCATTTAGACATTTCAGCTGCAAAGTTTTAAAACGACTTATGTAACTGTTCGTGCATCGAATACATAAAGCTGTATGCAGAAAAGTAGAAACATATTCGTCTTTTTTTTTTTAATGGCAGTTTTAGTGCTTCCAAGGGAGCACATAGAGAATATAGAACCCCAGTTGAATACAGATGTGTCAAGTATCAAAATCTGACACTGAAAGTTTGCTCCGATTGTTAGCTTATTGGTTCCAATCTGTAGAGTCATGATTTAAAGTTATTTTTAAATCACATGGTGCATTTAATTTAAGTAGCTCTTGCTGAGATATTTGTGTTTAATCAACCGCAGTGAAGTTTAGCTGACTTTAGCTGACAAAGAAAAGTACAAAAACTATATTATTCAAGTACTCTTTGTATTTTTCAAAGGTATTTTGTGTACATTTCAGTATTGTCCAGGATGACAGCATAAACTCTCCTCCTCACAAACAGCCTCTGAGCAGTCATCACATGCCAGGAGTGCAGATGCGCAGCACTTTCAGACAGATGTGGCACCAGATGTTAAGTCTGTATTATTATTATTAATCCCCACCTAGGAGCAGCCGCAGCACAGCACCCAGGGACCACTTTCGGCTTCGAGCCAGAGCCGTGATCATGACAAGCAGGTAGATGTTACAGTATGGGACACACAATAAAATGGAATGAATATTCAATCTCCTCACAGCCGACGTGAAGTTCAGAGCTTTAGGGTCCATCAGACGCTCATTTTGAACATGCACGAGCGAAATAAGCCTTTTGAGTGGATGATTTAGGAACAAGTGTGTGAAGAACACCTCCAAATTAAAGCTGAACTAAGAAATTTGGGAATAGAGATGCTATAGTAAACAGAGCAACGTCAAAATGTTGTCTCCCTCTTGGAGCTTCAATCTCATCAGAACTAACTCTTCAAAGGTGTCTGATAGCACACTAATAATTTAATCATTAGCATTAGCTGAGTGGTTTATTTATCATGTGTGCTCATGGCGATGACTACATCTTACAATATTTACAGCACTGATATTGCACCATATAATTCTCATTTATTAGAATATTTTAACACTTTTATCTCTTCCTGCCACCAATATCGGTTCAGGAGGGAGCCAAGTCAGTGTTGCATGTCAAGTGTCGAGCCTGAATGCCGTCATACACTATGTACATGTGTGCCTTTTTTCATGGGTACAGACTATTTCCCCAAGCACAGTCAAAACACTCAAATATTGTGTTATGCTGAGCGGCGCTGTTTTCCTAACAAGCTGTACTTCAGGACCGAGGCTGCAGAAAAAAGGGTCTGGACAGGGTCTCTCTGTCAGGCAGCAATGAGCCCTGCTCTCTCTTTCTGTCACCAGTTTCTTCTGCAGGGCCCCTGAAAACTCACCTGGTCTCCTTTGACACAACAAACACGAGCGAAAACCCCAAAACCAGAGTGACAGCAGGAACCAGTGCACTAATTAAACTGCCTTGAATCACCGTTTTAGGCCCCATTTTTATCCAAAAGTCACACAGAGACGACGAGAGTTTGCACAACTCTCGTCGCCAAACTCGCTTTCTGAACTTCATCTTGATCACCTTCATCCAATCTTAAACTTCATAACAAATCACTAGAAAGCATTAATAATAAACAAGACTAACCAGTTTCCATGACTGTTCAAACAGATGCAGAAAATAAACTTTTACCTTCCTGTTCCCGTTTCTAAAATGGGACTTGATCATTTCATCACATTTACCAGGAAATTCAAACCATATGATGCATAAAACTTTCAACCATTAATTCTGCAAAGGCCTCTGTGAATTATCCAATAGTTTTCACACTTCAAATTATCTGTACTCAACGCCCTTTCCTTGGAAAAGGGCACTTGGCTCTCATTTAGCATAGATGTTTTAGTTTAGCAGAGGAAATTTGGTTACACTTTACATTAACTGTATCCTGATGTGAGCGAGGGGAAGGATTAGGGTCCGGCGTTCGATTTCAAGAGGAACTGGGGAGGAATTCTCCAGGTAGGCCGCATATTAGAATGTGAACAATATGGTGAGGGAAACCAGGGGTTGGGGTGCAAAGGCACATGGGGTTAAAGCAAGCACAAACATGCGCAGCAATTCAGATCTCCAGCTCCCCATCGTTCGGGCTTTTGACAGCACAAGTTCAAGGCGGGATTACGGCGATCCCCGAGGCAGGGAACATGGCCCTCTTAGACAATGTCTGCCCTGAACTTCTGCTCTCAAACCGGGTGCGTGACAAAAAAAAAAAAAAAGGCTGCTGTGATGTAAAAAAAATCTCAATAGCTTTCGATTACTGGGTCTCTTCCACATAACAAACATAAAAATGCCCCCTCAGAGGGCTGCCATGGCACTAACACCACTCGCACTATTCTGACTGTGCTCATAAAAAGTTTTTACACCACTGCAGGAAAGAAGGAGGAAAAAAGTCCTAGAGCTTGAAAAAAGAAAGACAATAAAAAGTCGACCGGAGTGTGTGATCGCTGATCTGATTCCTGTCGCTTCACTACATCATCACCACACATGACACAGCCATCAACAAATAAACTTAATGCATTTCACTGCTGCAAAAAATAAACTAAAATCCAACTTGTGCAAAATCTAGGAAGAACTACATCTGCATCACCAAACATGACATCTTTTGTCCACTTAAACCGCAAAATCAAGCTTTATGGAGGTGATTCTTTACTTGTGAGGCAGCACATACTTTCCCCACTATTGTCTCACTTAAATTACATTAATCTAACAGTAACATTAACTTAAATGTCTTTACAAAGCCTGTAAATGTCAGTTTTAAAGTCATTACTACAAAATAAAAGCATTTTTTTATTACAGCAAAGCACTTTACTCCTCCAGTAAGTTTGCTTTTTTGTATGTTTTGTGCAGTTGTTAATAACTGGTCCTTTATATATTTGACCAGTTGAACCTTGGACAGCTGGATATTTACATCTGCAGCACAATGAGGAAGATTTTATTGGAAATAGAGAATTATTTCTAATAGTATTTGTTCACTAAATCCTTAAAAGTAGCTGAAAACATTTTTTTTTGTAAGACAAAGGAGAGTTTTGCTTTTTCCTCAAACTGTTGCACTCATAAACTACTTTTAATGACCTTACACATCCATCTTAGCCTGTATTAAATGAACAGAATACCCTGGTCAGGCCGAAACAACACTGGGAACACAATGAAAGCACAAGCCCGGACGTTAATTGAAAGATGAGGAACAAGTGGGTATTGACAGTGCTGTCACATAAAGCTAATGACAGCGACAGGAGAGCAATCAAATAATTAAAACACTTTTTTCTCCCCCTCCTTCTCTCTCCTCCATGCTACAGGCACAAAGCGCGCCTCGTCAGCACAACCTTCCTGAAAGTAACCCTCAACATCTCGGCGGTTAATCAAATATCGACTGGCCTGCAGAATGACGTAATGTTGGTCCCATTGCTGTTTAAGAGGAGAGATAAACGGGGATTTAATGCAAACTGAAGCATCAATCGTTTGATTTTTAAAAGGTGGCATGACAGCAGAAGCGCCGGTGGGTTTTTTTTTTTATTATTTTCCAGACGGTCATTGGTGAACCGCAGCACGCACGGTCCGGCAACAGCACGCCGGCTCTGCGTTATCCCGAGATGGGACAGGCATGACAATGGTGCAGGGATCCAGCTCTGGGGAGGGAGAGAAGCTGGCAGAACTTGGTGCCAAGTGCAACAAAAGAAAAAAATAAACGTGCCATCCCGTGTTTCCTTTTTTTAAGATGAATTCCTGCAGACTGGCTGCTGCAGCGGCACTTGACTCCGCGTTCAACTTCAACAACAGTCAACAGATAGGCCGGGACGCACGGACACCGAGCGGAGGGATGACAACACACAGCGCACCGAACTCACATGCCACCGGGATCTGCTCTGGCTGCACGCGTAAAAAAAGCGCAAAAAAACGACAAACATCTTCCCCGCTCGAGCTTGAACAAAACAAGCTGTTGCATGAGAGAGAGAGAGGGAGAGAAAAACAAGGAGGTGGAAAAGAAAAGTAAAAAGTAAAGAAAGAATCGCTTTTAACAAACGCAACAAACCTGCAGAGGCGCATGCACGGTCCTCTGCATGGCGGCGGCGCGTTCAACTTACCAAACAAGTGTAGAAAATGTGAAGCAGTCTCTCAGAAGAAACCACGTTGGACTGAGAAAAGATTACAATACGATCTATTTAGAGAAGCATAACGTCACCCCCGGGTGACGTCACGTGGGATTCCTGAACTTCTAAATCATTGCGGTCCGCTTGGAGGCGGCGCGACCGGGGTGGAGTTTGCACCGATGCACGCCCAGAGAGGCACGGACGGACGAGCGCTGGAGCCCGGAGTGGGTGTGGTACCGAGCCCGGAGCACCGGCACCGGCCAATTAGGAGACGAGCAAACAAGTGCTGCATCTCAACTCTGAGTGACATCACATGTAAAGATGTAATCGCACACTTCATCAGTTGAACTATAATAAAAAAACTGCGACAAACTTCCAGCAGCATGGTGGGAATAGCCAATTGGACCACTACCACTAGTAAATACAAATTCCTAACAATTAAAAATAGGTTTTACACTGAACAAGAAATACAAACATAGCATGCAAATTGACTTTTCTCACTTAAAAAAGTCTCATTTAGATAGTTTTATTGCAAAAAAGGTAAAATATAGCAAAAAAAATGTGATTGCAGAAAGTGCAATTATGCATTCAAACATTAAGTCAAATTCCTCATATGTGAAAACCTACTTGGCAAAACTGACTCTGAAAAGCTTTTGAGCTACTCAACTGCTGACAAATTCTAAACCGATTCCACATCCTACAGTCAGGTGTGGTCTTAAGGGACAATGATCAATTAGCGTTACCAGTACACAGACCTTGCTTTGACTGTAAAAGACCACCTTAAAATGCAGCTTTATTCAAATGTCTTGATGCCAGAGACAAGAAGAGAAAAACGAGATGCTTTGGATGCTGGAATGTCAGTTAGGAGTCATAACCAGGCGCTTGGATATCCACAACTCCATCACTTGTCATCTAAGAAGTCATTTCAGACAGCATGGCGTGACACACTGCAACACGACCGCCTATGGTTGTCACATCCGGCTCGCACATCTGCAAAATCATTTGTGATCAGCAACAGAGACGCCGAAGAAGCTGTTGGTGTGAACAGCTAGAGAATACCTGCTTAAGCTGTGTGGAATCACCTGAGGAAGCAGGTTTGCCGCCAAGGCCTTGATCTAATACCAGAATGGCGTCATCATAGGCTCAACAGGGTGACTAGTCACATTTGTTGAACACTAGCAAGTTGAAAGATGCTCCTTTTGCCCGATGAATCTCTTTCTTAGTTGCACGGAGCAGATGGCAGACCCATCGGAGGTGTAGGAGTGATGATATGTGCAGAGATATGCTATGGACAAAGGAAACATCTGTATTTCATCGACAGTAATCCCACTACCCAACAATATCAAGAACAAATCCGGCAAACCCACTCATCCACTGGCAGTGATACAAGACAATATGTGTCCTGATGTATCCAAACTGAGCGCTGTCCTCCTATAGCAACAGACAATGTTCCACTACTGTCACGACCTGCAGATTTTCCAGACATGTCGCCCATCCAACATCTGCTCTGGATCACAAACAATGCGATCCTGCCCACGAAAATGTCCACCAACTTCGCCGAACCCTTCAGAAAGATTGGGACAATATTTAACAAGCAGCACTGACAACTTAATGAACTCTCCATACAAATGATGGACACACTAATTACTGATTTCGAGTCTGGTTTATATCAGGACATAGATTGCAGAGATGCCATGTGTTGGAACTACAAATGCTCCTTCTCCTCTGTGCTAAAAATAATGAACAGAATTTAATTAAAATGAATATCATTTTATATTTTTTTGCACAGTATACAATAAAAACAGTTGCTGCCTTATTTTCACAGTTTGAAAAACACTTGTACAGTCTACATTCCTAAGTGTTTTAGACTGCGGGGACATTATTTATATGCATGCTGCCTACTCTTCACTGTCTAGACTCTGTGTATCAAAGCTCTTTACATTTTATATCCAACTCATTGTCCAGAACACATCACTGTGAACTTTACAATCTGGTTTCTCGGCCTTCGTTAAGTCCGGGGAGACAGCAGCACCGAGTATTTTTTTATTAAGAAAGCAATACTGCGTAAACCCCTTTCTTTATTGTGTCGTTTTTCTATCCCTGTTACGATTCTTCTGAATGGCTGCTCCTACTTTGTGTCCTACTCCTGGAATAACCTTCAAAACACTGTACAGCTTGATGATTTTGTCTTCCTTGGAGAGTTCAAAGCTCCCATCAAAAGATGTGTAATTGAGGAGTGCAATTCCTGCTCCGAAATTGGATTTCGTTTCACGTATCTTTAGTCTCTTGATTGGTTTAATGTGCCTTGTTTCTGTCCCATGTCTGTTGTTGTCATGCTTAGTTTTATTATTCTTACACTGGTGTGAATTTTTTGACCAGGTCACCCGCGAACAAGAGAGCTTAAAAAAAAACTTTAAGAAAAATAGATAAATAAAATTAAAGGAACCAAGCGTACTTTATAAAAACACCTTTTTAGTGGTGCTGCTCTACTGTTAAGTATTTTTATGCTGGAATAAAACCTGGTCCCAGATTTCCTCTGTGGTACTTTAATCAATTAATTCGGAAATATAATATCTAGAACCACAGACCTGAAATAACAAAAACGAGATTAGGACACTGGGACTCTCTTTAAGACAGTGCTTCAAGATCAGACAGCAGAACCACAATTACAGCCCTCATCATGCCAGTTAATATTGCACTTTAGTGGTGTAAATCTTCCCAAACAAATTTTTCAGTCCAGGACCCAGTAAGTCTGGAACTATCAGACCCCATAAAGTTATTTTTTGCTTTTTCCAGATTGCAAATCCAGCTCTGGGGACAATTTTCATATTTCAGCTTTCTTTGCAGTTTTCCTATTTCTCCCTCTTTTGTACAAACATTATCTTTGACCAAAGGGCCGTAACCTGGCAGCCCTTACATGCATCATCATCAGCAGCAGCTTAACTTGCAAATTAACTGAATGTGCAAAACACATAATGTCCAGCGCTGCCTTTTCTGTGAAATGTGTGCCTCAGTTACAGCACATTAGAAGAGATTTAAACAGCTCTGGAGTGCAAAGCATTTATGTTGGAGCTCCGTGTGACCCGCTGGTGCCAACTGGCTGTGATTTCTTGGGCCACAGACGCTGGTATATTGAAGCCATCCTCGGCTCCAGGGATTAATGACTCCTCGCACATTGAGAAATGTTTACCACTCGCCTGCGACCACTCCAGTAGACACACTAAGAGCTCTGTCACTGAAACAATAACGCAGTCTGAAAAGCCCTCATAACTCAGAGCCTCTCCGCCTCTGTCTTTTAACCAGAGCTTTAATCAACGTTTATGACATCCTTTTGTCTCTTTATTGCCAATATATTTCCCAACCAATCCAAACATTATGCTCCCAGAGGAGCAGACTATTAAGGTTGGAAAGAGCTGATACAGTTTGGGTCAGTGACCCATACTAAAGCAGATTTGATCTATATTATACTAAACCTTTTATTATTATGCCTTTGTGCAATGCTTTCGAGTAAGATCACCTTGGGAAGATAAGAACCGGTGAGGATGCTTTGTTGCAGCAGGTGCAGAAGGTGAAGGAGGCTAAATAACAGAAGTGCCATACAGGTTTTCAATTTGCAAACAAAATATAAAACACATTTATAAATACTTTGTGCGGCAATCAAATATGAAAAATAGATGTTCAAATAGATTCTTCAGTTCATATCTTAACATAAATGAACAGGCCTGCAGTGACAGAAGCTCTTTGTATAACTGTGCCGCATTGCAACACAAATATATTTTGTCTCCTGATAGTTTTGCTGCAATTTAATGTTATCCAAAGGGCAAAGCTGCAAAAATGTTGGGTTGGAAAAACACAGCATTCCTTTTTAGAAGCCCATCCTAAGTAAATGAATAAACAAAGTTGTATAATATCAGTAGGTGTCTGACAACTGTTGCTTGACAGCTTTTTCAAGATGTCCTGGCTCACATTCTTCTCTGTCTCCTCAGAAACTATGAAAGTCTCCAAACTGCCCAATTAAAAAGAATTCAAATTTGATTTAATTTTTTTTAAAACTTCTGAATTTTACTTCATAGAAAAGCGCGGATGGTCTTACTAACTTAAAACTAAATTCCATTTTAATTCAACTATAAATCGTTCCTCTATATTTCCAGCAAACAGGCTTCAGCCATCAGGGCCAAACCATGTTTAGGTTATCAAATCTTTCAGTCCATTCAAATTTTGACCACTGAATATAACATGTTGGGAAAATATGACCTAAACCACAGACTAAAAATTTGATAAGATGAGGACGTTCGACCTTTTCTGACTGACGTAAGATAGATGTTTGTCCATGTTCATTGCTTATGTGAAGTTATGTGGTTAAACAGTGCTAGTTAGCTTAAGTATTTATGCGCAAATTAAAATCCCTTGCAAACTAAAACAGCAGGCATACAGTTTTGAGATGTTAACCTTTATCTACTAATGCAGACAAAATGTGCTTTGTACAGGCATCACCTATTCCTACAACATCAAACCAGTCTTTCTTCGTACATAAGAGTTGTTAACATTCCCCTATGTTTTGGTCTGATTTGAATTTAATATTAATCTAATAGTAGTATTAACTTACATATCTATACAAAGCCAGAGTAATCAGCTAGACTTGTTGCCTGTTAAACATTAGTTTTTGGGTTGTTTCTGAAAAAAATGTAAGGGTTTATACATAAAGGATTACTTTTTTAAAAGTAATGCATTGCTTTACTTTTTCTATCTTCTGCAGAAAATAATTTGTTACACCACCAATTACACTACAGTCACCTGAGCTGCATTGTTACATGCAGCCAGTACCAACATAATGGTAAATCTTACTTAACTCAATGTGATTTACACTCTTCTATGTCTCTCTATGTGCAGGTCAGGTTCTGGTTCAAGTGCTGTCTTTACAAAGCAGAGTTGGGCTTGCTGCCAGCTTTGGTGCACCAAAGGGACAACTTTTAAAGAAGCCACCAACCTGTAGCACCTCTGACCCTTAGCCTCTCCTGTGAGTAGGAAACTGACTGTATCTTCCCCTCCTTTCTCCAGTTACTGAGGAATTTGAGTATCACTACAAGCCTACACATCTTTCCTTGATTTTAGCATATTCATATGTAATAAATCAACACTATCACAGTGTGACGCTGCTGAAGCTAAAGTCTGGGGTGTTTCTCAAAAAACATCTGTGTGTCACTAAAAGTAAGAGAACACTTATTTAGAACATGTGCATCCCTATAGTACCTCACTTTTCTGTTTTTCTTTACATAAATACAGACAATTCCATCATAAATTGATGAAGAAAAGGCATAAATGGTGCACAGAAATTTACAAGAATGCAGGAAGTTTGCTGTGGAGGACAGCAGGACCCCTGCCTAATGTGTCTACCCAAATGTTAAAATGAAATCTACACCCATAGGCGCGGAGACGGTCAGGACAGAGAACCATTTATATGAATTAATTTAAACGTCATAACTGCTTCTGTACAATGCAACATTTCAGGTTTCATCTCATACATTAGCTCTTTGAAAAGAATGGTCCCCTGACTCAAGCTTTGAACCATCACTGCTGGACTTTGTGGTGGAACTGAGAGCTATATTCAACAAAACATATGTGCTGGGAGGCTCCCAGCAGATAACCTCGGTGATGCTTTCACACTCAAACACTCAGCCCTATAACATTTACATTAGGTGGCCGGTGATTGTGCTGCATGTGTGATGGCTCTTTGGATTTATTGCAGTGTAGGAGGATGTCCTCTGTGCTTAGCATCTGTAAGTATATCACTCTTGTGACATCTGAGCTTCTGTATGAGCTCAAACTGGATCATTTGTAACATTTATAAATGTTCTCTGGCAGCATTTTTAAAAGTGCCAGATAAATAAATGAGAATTTACTCTTATTTTAATTGTATTGGCTATATTTTTGGATTAATGTGTAGAGGAGCATTATTTATTCCTTCATAATTTATATAATAGCCTGCAGAAGCTTCTGTTTATTACTAAACTCATTCATAACAAGACACACTCGTGATTTGAGCTTTAATTAAGTCTCTATTCTATGTGAAAGTGTACAAGCCAGAAGGATTCAGGTGCCTCTCTTTACTGTAGTTCATGGGAGTGGGGAAATCACATTACGGGTTAGCTCAAACTTGTTCAGCAGTTTAAAGCCAAAAGGTTTGGTCACTTACCAGCAGCTGTTAAACGTGACTTGCCTTGCCTGCATGTGTTTCCACGCTGAGGTTAAACAACCTCTTCAGTAAATCTCTGGTGGAGAAAATCCACAAACACATCTATTACCTCACCTGCATTTATGGACTGTAACAAACTGAAGAGTAATGATTAGTTGAAGCTGTACGCATCAAGCCAAACCATCAATAAATAACAGAAGATCGGCAGGGCCAGCAGTTTAAAAAGGAAACCATGAGCTTCCTCAAACAAGAGCTTGTGCGTGATGTAATGCTTTCAGAGCGTTCTCAGGCATAACTGGAAAAATAGTTTAACCATCACTGAGGTAGCCTGGTATGAAAATGTGATGACCCATTACACCATCATCGGGCACAGACTCAGAGTTACTGCACAGTCAATACATGCAAAAAAAAAAGTAACCGGAAAAAGTTAAAGTTGGTGAATTATTACTGTAATTTTGCATTTATGGCCAATTGGCAGCAGATCTGCACCTCAGAAATCCAACAGTTACATGGATGCACACTAATAGTCTGGACGTCAGTGGTATGTATGTGCACACATCTATTTCTGTCTTGCATGTGGTTGCATCACTCCCCATGTTCTACTGAAAACACAACGAAAAAAGAAAAAAAATGTCAGATTGTGTAAATAACAAGACATAAGAATCTCTCATATGTGTTGCTCCGACAAGTGATGTAAAGAAGGGCTGCACCCACAAGCTGTCATCGTTTACGAGATTTATTCCATTCATGAATGAATAATGAAAATTGCTACTTGTTTTCTCTCCAAGCCTTTCAAACAACTGAAAGACTTCACAACACATGAAGCATAAAGAGCTCTTGATGGTTCTAAAAGCCTGTCGGGCAGAAGTTTGACGCAATTTGCATTTAAAATTTCTCTGAAAGTGACTTTTTGAGTACTTATTAGCTTCATGTATGCAAAAACAGTCTTGGCTATGTTTGGAGTAGTTCTAAGAGACCTTTAAATAGCTGAACATAAAGAAGACTTCATCTACTAACCAACACTGCCCCTCTGTGGCTATAAGATGCTTTTAAGCTACTTGTTGATCCAGTGAAGGATCCACATGCAACAGCTGCATCACTACATTCACCACACACACACAAAAATGTGCTATTGTAGAATATCAGCTGAACAAACATTAGATAAAAAAGCTATATTTAGGTAGCATTCAGGTTAACGCTTGACACTTTAGAGTGTATTAAAATGGTAGAGCTTCACATCCTTTCCCCACACTGCAGGAAAGCAAACTAAAAAGTGGAAAAAGCAAACAAACAGCTGGAAGAATAGAGCTAGGAGTCTGTAATAATGGTGCAAATTAGCTACTGATAGTCCCCCTGCCTCCTGCATCTTGCCAACTGTACAAACTACATGAATTAAGTTAAACAAAATTAACATCAAACTACTTCCTCTCAAAATTTTGCAAATAAAACTTACGAAATTTTAAAGAATGATATATTTGGATAATAATGTAGCATGTTATACAGTTTCTGTTTATTAATAAATACACTATTTCTGTTGTGAATTATCCCCTATTATCCAATAACTGTACATTGTAAGGTCATTTAATATTTTTTATTAAAATAGTTCTTTAAAGCAGCTTGTCAGACTGGCTGTTAAGGAGTAGACTGCTGACTAATACCTGAGGGTTTAAATGTAGTTAATGAGAAGGGCTTGTTCCCTAAATGATTACTCTGCTATCTTAACTGACTGTGATAATTGAATTAAACATAGCAAACACCAAGCAAATGGAGTATTTGAACAGGGCAGCCCTAGCAGTTCTAACTAAGATTTCAGTAAAAAGCAAGTGGACTTCTCTTTACAGTTCTTGAAGACGTCTCACCTCGTATCCCAGAAGTTTCTTCAATTAATGAGTCAAAAAGAGAAGTCCAGTTGATTTTTACTTAAGTACTTAGGATTACTGTGACCTGGATGACTAAGAATCTATGTAAATAATAATAAAGTATTTCTTAAAGTGTGTTTGAATCAGGTTTAGCGGTAGTGAATTAATGTTTAGGCTAACTAATGTATATATCTATATAATATGTGCAATAATTACTATTTTCTTGCACTGTACTGAAGGTTCACATACTGTACATATTCAATGTACCACCTATTTACTTGGCACTATTTTGCACTCTACTATTTGCAGTGTTTAATACCTGTGTACACACGTCACTACTACATGTGTATGTAACCCAATTCTTTTTAAATCCACTTTATTTTTGAGAGTATTTCGTATTGCACTGCTGCTGATTGCTGTGAGTTTCCACAGAAGTTTCGTTGTACTTTGCACAATGACAATAAAGCATCTATCTATCTATCTATCTATCTATCTATCTATCAGTTTGGACAACTACTCTAACAAAACCAGCAAACTACACTGAGTTACATGAATGTGTTGGAAGCATAAACACACGTTTTTAAGTTGACTACTCACAGAATTTAATTAAGTTACCTCAACTTGAAATTAGTTTTTAGGTCAATTCGAGTTTAAATTAAGAGCAGTATTAAGTTGATGTCAGCACAACTCGTCAAAATAATGTTTGCAGATGAAATAGTTTGTCTTTCTCTTCTTGTCTTGCAGCCATGTATTTAACGAAGTTGTGGGATTAATTATCTGGATTTCATTTTTAGAAAGCACCTCCATAAATAATGGAATGTAAAAAGATATCAAACATAAAACCCACCTAAAACCATTTCTGTGCTTTTGTGATGAAAGGCTCGCCGCCATAAAGTCGCTCTCGTTGACGCTCCCAGCTGGTTTGACGCAGAAGTCGCCGCGCCGCCGCTGCTGCCGCTCCGCTCCGCTCCAGCTGTTCCACCGCTGTCCGCCCCTGCTGCTGCTCGCCGCCGCTCGCTGCCGCCGCTTGCCCTCATTTCTGATGCAGCAGCGACCATGACAGGCATCGCCGCTGCTTCCTTCTTCTCCAACGCCTGCAGGTTCGGCGGCTGCGGGCTCCACTTCGACTCCCTGTCGGAGCTCATCGTGCACATCGAGGACAACCACATCGGTAAGAGCCGACAAGTAGCGGCGCCGCAGACCACCATGGCCGAGCTAAGCAGCTAGCAGTACGTGGCTAAGTTAGCCGAGCTAGCAAGTTACTTCCTGCGTCCTGACAACCCTGTTGCTAGGTGTGGTGGCTGTCGGTGTTTCTGTACTTTTATGTCTGTACCGGAGCGGTGACAGCGTTCGGGCGGCTGCACCGGAAACACACCGGCACACATGTTCGGTTCTTTTTCCGCTCCGTCCGGGTCGCTCGAGCAACATTATTAGTGCGGCTCGAGGCCCCGCGCGCAGAGCTGGAAGCGTCGCCAGTGAAGTTGCGGCGTGCACGAGCCCAGTGGAGCTTCCACTGATTGATTATCAGCTGGTTCCAATCAATCAATTAATCAATCAGCGTGATGATAGAGTTCAATGATCGATCTGATACCTGCAGGAAGTCAGGAGGCACTTTAAACCCAAGTCACTGTGTTTATTTTAAAGTTTCCCCTGGGCTATTTCATCAATGTTATTATTTTTTTAGGGCTGCAACTAATGATTATTTTCTGATTAATCCATTAGTTTCTCAGATTGCAACAGGAATTCTTTACAGCTACATAAATTAGTCTGTAATATCCAACTTGCACCTAAAGTTTTTTTTTTATGTTCTGGCTGTTTGTCACATTGTTTTGGCAATAGAGGTGATGTCCAACCCAAACTACTATGGATTTAAGGAAATGGTTTGCAGATGCAGGTTTGAAAACAGAGTCACATTTAAGGATGGTCATTTCTTGCCCTATAAGGTTGAAACTAACAATTACTTTCACAGTTGATTATTTTCTTGATTATACAGTTAGTTGTTAGGATTATAAATGGTCAGAAAATTGTGAAAAATGGCGACAAATGTCTGTTTTGTCTGCAACTATGTTCATTTTACTGTCATAGCAAAGCAAAGAAACCAGGAAAAAAAACATCACATTGCATTGATGAAATGAGAATAACTAATCTAATCTGATCTAATGTCCGATCCAAACACTGTCCAACTACTGTCAGAGTTTTTCAGTGCTAAGTTAGTAAAAAACACTTTACAAAACATATGATCTTAATAATGTAATCTAATAATGTAATGTAATTTTATATCTAACCCACATATTATTCAAACACTACCAGTACTTTTTTCTCAGAAAATACTCCTACCAGTTCTTCGATTATCAAATAGCTGCAGCATAATTTAATAATTGACAACTAATTGATCATTGCAGCTCTAATATTATTGTTATTGTTGTTTATCTTATTGACCTATCTTTGTGCACATGTACTGGAATTAGGAATATCTTATACGCCTGTTGGCCTCACTGATTATCTGACCCGATATTCAGCATTTTTCCACTCACTGGTGTCATTTTGTTTTAGAATAATTCATAATACGGTAAAATGATTTAAAAGTGTGCTCCAAAGCATCTGCCTGTCTCTCTCTACCTGTTGTCAATCTTGAGCAATGTCCCGCCCACAGCGTGATCTGATTGGCTACATGTCACAAGTACTAGTTATTCTAAAGTTTGACACCAGGAAGTAGATTTTTTACTACAAATGTATACTAGTTTAACAAAAAATCAAATGGTCTCCTTGATTACTTTTATTTGTAATCAACCCTGATAAAAATTTACTGATCAATCCTTGTGGGCGATATATCTACATGTGTATGTGCCTTAAATTAATTGATGATAGATGACACATAGATTAGTAGTCAGACTGTAGTTTATAACGTACGCCAAAGTTTTCTTCAGACTTTCTCAGACTGTTTTAATATCTTACAATTAAGTGTAATGCAGTATCATATTAACACAAAACTAAGTAATTAACCAATATAAAACATGTCTGAAAAACCTAAATAACAGCCACAGTTGTGCTACACTTTAATGTGTATGTGTCAGCTGATCGAAGTAGGAAAAATACAAGATACTTTATTGGTTTCTCAGAGAAAATGGCAGCTTAGAATCATGTTCATATTCATTTTGAGTCCATGTGATTACTCAGTTAAAGAAAAGAATCCAAAGTTCCGATGTTAATCTGGTTAAAAAAAATCTTGAAAACATGTGATCTAATCAAATCTAACAATCTAATTTAGATATTATCCAAATTCCACCACTGCTTTCATGGGGTCTGGAACCAGGACATTGGCACTAAATCCTTTGGGTACTCTGGTTTGTGCAGTGGGGCCTCTGTCGATCCAACTTGTTCCACTGCATCCTGTTGATGCTTGATCAGAATGAGGTGTAGGAAGTTTGGAGGTCAGATCAACATGTTGGGTCACTGTCTACTCCTCAACATGTTCCTGATTGTTTGATGTTGTTTCCATGTGGTGGGGTGCATTTTCCTGCAGGGGTAGGCCAGTGACATTTGGGATTTCCATTTGCATGAGGGAGTGTGCTTGTTGTGGGACAATGCTTATTTGAGTGTCTAAGTCTCTGTGTATGTTGTGTTTAAATTTCTCAAAATTTTCTTTGTTTACAGTATACTTATTGGATTTAATAGGATGCTCAACACTGCAATCTGTGCACACTAACTACTAACAACTCATAGATGCTCCAGACAGACCTTTAAGTTATCCTTAAAATCAACAAATCAACAGCGCCTCCTCTAGTTCCTATCTGGCAATACAACAACATAACTGTTTGTGGGTGGAGATTGGGAAGCCATACATTGAAAACATTTATTTGTTTCAGCCTCATAACTGAAATAAAGTCCTATTAAATATTGATTTAACTTGCTAATCAGATTTTTCAGATATATATGTTGCTGTTAAATTAAATGATTATATACATATTTTTACACCACTTTAGTCATTTGAAATTTGGTACATTTATGTTAAAGGAAATTAGGGTGTGAACCAATTCAAATATGCACAAGGCTCCTTATATTTGCCTCATTCACCTTCATGCACAGTAAGGATTGAACGATATGTTTTTTCCAGGCCGATAGTGATTAATAGTAATCAAGGAGGCTGATAACCAATATATGCGATGTTTGTAGTAAAAATCCATCCATCCATTATCTATACACCGCTTAATCCTCACTAGGGTCGCGGGGGGGCTGGAGCCTATCCCAGCCGACTCGGGCGAAGGCAGGGGACACCCTGAACAGGTCGCCAGTCTGTCGCAGGGCTACACATAGAGACAAACAAGCACACTCTCATTCACACCTACGGACAATTTAGAATAATCAATTAACCTCAGCATGTTTTTGGACTGTGGGAGGAAGCCGGAGAACCCGGTGAGAGCCCACGCATGCACAGGGAGAACATGCAAACTCCACACAGAAGGATCCCAGGCGTCCTAACCGGGACGCGAACCGGGGATCCTCTAGCTGTGAGGCAACGCTGCTAACCATCGCGCCACTGTGCAGCCCTGTAGTAAAAATGAAAATCAGAATTTAGAACACAAACTACACACAAAACTTAATTAAATTTGTTTATTTATAGCAGTTTTACGTATGTTTAATTAAAAGAATTAACATCTATTCCTCACTGTTTAAAGGTTATAACTCAAGATGTGTAATCGATTACATAGTGATGTGGGCGGGACGTTGCTTGAAACTGCAAAGTAGTGACCACAAATAGAAGAAGGAGGCTGCGTTATATCCAAAATAGTGCATCATTAGATTAATTTATTTGATTGGGAATTGGTAAAGAAAAGGAATAATACTTATAATTGGAAAAATGCAGAATATTGCATCTGATAATCAGCCAGGTCAATAGTCTGTTGCCTGTAAAATACAAGTGAGAAGTAAAAAAATATTCCCTCTTTTAGAACAGTTAATAATATTTTTATTTACTTCGCTGATCCACATGAGAACTTTATACTGTGTTCCTCCCATATCTATCTATATATGTATTTAATGAAACTTCACTCAGACACTACAAGTTAATACATTTTTATCCTCAACTTTATAGGATATATTATGAACATTACACTTTTACTGAGTGCTAAAGCATTTATATCTTTTCCCCGAGTCTCATTCAGAATGTGAATTCCACCCCTCACAGTTTAACACCGAGCTCCTTCCTACATCTGCTCCCCGATCTAATATTTCAGACCCTTATTATTGAAGCTGACAAGGTTCAGCTGTCTCGGTTGTTCTTGTTTGTTGCTTGACTGGCTTTAATATCCTCTGCTCTCTGATTGTGTGCTGTGCATGTGTCCGAGGTGTTAGCCCTCAGAAAAAAAACGCCTCCAAATGACTTATTGGGGAATAATGAAGCAATTAGTTGGCTCAAAGTGGAAAAACTTTGCTGCCCCCCCTTCTTTGTCTGCTGGCCTGCGCTCACTCTGAGAAGTGCGAAATCTTGCGCGTTGTGCCAAGTGCCTGTGAAGCATAATTACAGAGAGAGTGCTTGATTTGGCATGTCTTCCTCCTCATCTGGTGGCCTGCTGCTAAAAAGCACATTCTCCTTTATAATTAGGCGCCTGGAAAACAAGCACGCATTCTTGTCCCCGAGTTCCCCAGCCGGCCCTGCTGGTCTGGTCCGCGACCAAGAGGTGGCGCTGCTCTGCTGCTGGTCAAGATGGAGCTTTTTCTGAGATGCATGTCTGATATTAGAGGCTAAAACTCACTTCCTGAACACAGTGTATCACCATCATCATACAGTAATCTGATCTAAGGGTTCATCTTAGGTGAATTAAAACATATTGAAATGAATAATTTGTAATTCATTGAGTGAAATCATCTCATTTTTCAGGGATACTTCTTATATGTTAATGTACTGTAATCTTTTCAAAATAGTACAGATAATATACAGATTTGTGGCTCGGAAACTAGTTATGTTAAAAAAAAAAATGAAGACTGGATCGTATAACATGAATATTAATTTAATTGGAAAAGAAGTTATTTTTAGCCAACATCAATGTAAAAAAAAAACCCCAGTCAGCATTCACCTTCATACACAAGTTTCACACATAACAAGTAGGGATCAAGAGATTATTGATCTTTCTGATAATTGGATCTAATATTTACCATTTTCCTGATTATCGGTGTCATTTTCTATGCCCATTTTAAACAGGACCCTGCTTTGGCTATAATACATTGCAGTGCGCTTCCACTCCGTGATCTCTTGCAATTACCTTATTGGTAACACGTATTTTATATACTTTTATATATTTTAATATACTGTAATCTTTCTAAAATAGTCAGAAGAATACAGATTATGCACAGATTTATAGATAGGAAACTAATTATGCTTTAACTGAAAACCTTAGAGTGGATCTCATAAAACAAATATCACCTAAAAGTTAAATATAGTGTAATTTTCAGTCCACATCAATGTCAAAAAAACCTGCAGGCACCACTGATACACTGCAACTCCAATCAGCATTCACCTTCACACAAAAGTTTCACGAGTTTTCTGACTATCAGATCTGAAATTCACCATTTTTCTGATTATCTGTGTCATTTTTTTAAACCGATTTTGAACTGAATCTAAAAAATGTGCTAGTTTGGCTGTAAAGGCAGCCATCTTTCTCTATCTGTAGTTTCCGCTCTGTAGTGTCAAGCAACTATCTGATTAATAACGCATATTTTAATTTACTTTTTATATTTTAATGTACGGTAATCTTTACAAATTGTAGATAATGTGAAGATGTACAGCTTGGAAAGTAGTTATGCTTTTCCTGAAAACCTTGAAGTGGATCTGATTACACAAATATCACCTAAAAATTTAAATAAAGAGTACTTTTTGACCCACATCAATGTCAGACTCAAAGTGGGTGTTTTATTGTTCGTGACAGCAGTTTTAACCTGATAATGCGAGCGTTGGGTGGTCCACTTAGACCTTTGTGAGCAAATTCAGCCAACTTTAAGAGAATGAATGCTAATGAGGCCCAGAAAACAGCATCAGGACGGGAGGAAAGTTTTAACACGGAGTCTAACACATGCTGTTAAGCCTAAAAGAGCTCCTCAATGGCCTGCTATTCTTGTGTGGCATAAAAAAAAACCTGCACGCACTTGGCCGCTGAAATGTTTACTTTGTCACCGGGCGACCAGGCCGCCGAGGCAAATAGTGATCATGTTATGTAGACCTGTGAGTGTGAGCGTCCTGCTGGGGAACTGGCACACCGATGGCCTCAAGTGTCCAGGCGTTGGTAACAATGGCTCTGTTTGTTGCCAATCCTCACTGGAGACTCATTTAGTAGGGTTTTTTTTTTTTGCTATGCACCCCCCAAAAATCTGCGCGGAAGTAATAAATTTGGAAAACAGTAACTAGTTCCCTGATCTGTGCACCTGGTGGGCCTAATTACATTTCCCCATCCCCCCGACACTGCTGCTCCTGTTCCTGTGCGGCGATGGCAACATGAGGGGCTCCTATAGCTGATAAAACGTTTCTTACAGGAGATAATGTGTTTACATTACGTGGCATTGGTCTTCAATGTGATATTTTTGCCAAAATATTATTTTTCTTCATTGGATGTTGTCCCACGTCAAATGCTGCAGATAAAAGTGTGCCTTCTTTACCACAGCTACATAAATTAGCCTGTAAGTTGTACCTAAAATTTTCTGAATCCTAGTTATTTGTCCCACCTGAACTACTATGGATATAAGGAAAATAGTTTGCCTCACTGGGATTCTCCAGGATTACAAAAATGCAGGTTTTAAAAACAGAGATCCTGCTATTTAAACATGAACAAAGTCACATTAAAGACGGTAATTCCTGGCACTAGGGCTGAAACTTCATTCCCGCTTAATCTTTCAATTTTCTCATTCAATCGATTAGTTGTTTAGTCTATAAAAGATAAGAAAATTGTGAAAAATCTGTGTCTCCAAGGTGGCAGGCAAATGTCAAAAGATATTGAATTTACTGTCATAGATATTGAGAGAAAACAGAAAATATACAAATTTAAGAAGGTTAGATCAGAAAAGTTTCACTTTTTTCTTTTAAAAAACTCTCAAAATAATTGATGAATTATTAAAATAGTTCCCATCAATTACCTGACTAATAAGACATTATAATATTGGAATGATGAGTTGTTTATTAGAGTCACATAAATTTAATTTGCAGGTAATCACTTATTTTTTACAAGTAAAAAAGACAAACATTGATTAATTCCACCTCTTCCACTGTGATTATTTGCTGCTTTCCTAGTTGTAAACTGAGCATCTCTTGGTTTTGGGCTGCTGGTCAGACAAAATAAGCAATTTCATCATTTTTGCACGCTTTCCACCTTATATAATTAACCGATTAATCAGCACATAATCAAAAATGAGTTGCAGTGAGCGGCGGTGAATGTATGTTTTTGTACGCATGTGTTTATCCACGTGTTTGCGCAAACACGTCTCGGTCGAACGCGTATAAGTCGCTGTCTGTGCTGGACCTATTTATAATGGATCATTTTAAGCCTTCCCCGTGTTTTTTCAGCAACCCGCAAAAAGGCAGCTTACACACATGGAGCTTGACTCTGTTTCATTTCCTCCTTAGAGGTCACATTGTAATGAATTACCTGTGCCACCACTCCTGGTAATGCTCCCTGCTGCTCAGAGCCACCATAAACATGTCACCATAATGCTCACCACTCTGCTCTACCCCACAGTGCATTTGGCCATGAGGGGTGGAGAGCCAGACACTGGTGGAAATGAGAGAGGGAGCTGTGCGTCTGGTGTGTGTGCATGTGTGTGTGTGTGTGTGTGTGTGTGTGTGTCGTGGAGGGTGTTATGAGGGGTAGCAGGCGTCACTTCCCCTCTTGCCTTAGGAAGGTTTGTTGTGTGATCGTCCCTCGGTTTCCTGTTGCAGACCATCATAGGGGCCCGTTTTGGAATGTGTTATTGCATCATTCTGTCGCCGCTGATACGCTGCAAATACAATCAACTTCCACCCAAATACGCAAGTTTTACACAGAGCAAGCAAAGGTCGACAAATTATTAGCAGTTATGACTATCAGATCTGGTATTCAGCATTTTTCTGATTATTGATGTGACGTTTTTTTTATAACCAGTTTTCAATAAAAGTAAATTCATTTGAAAATATGCTACTTTGGCTCAATCTGTAGTCCCCAATCTGTGGTCTCTAGCAATTATCTGATTGGTTGTGGGTCTGCCTCATAGCCAATCAGCAGTGAAGGATAATTATTGAAGTTTATCTTTTAATAAAACATGAAAATCAGAAATAACCAAAAGCGTTTCAACCAAGTTTTGAGTTGGAGTTTGTGCTATTTGGATTTTTTATAGTAAGATTATCATTTTTACCTCAAATATTGCACATATTGAGTCCAAATATTGGTTATCGGCCTCCTTGATCACTAACAATCCAGGAAAAACCATGTCTGTCGAGCTCTAATCAAAAGCCTTAATTATGTGCACCATCTTCTCGAGGCTGAACAGCTTATTTAAAAAACATATTCGGGTGTTGAGCACATTTTTGAAAATTGAACACATTTCTTCAAGTAGGTGTAAATTTAAATAGACAAAAAAGAAGTGCAATCGAACCTTTGCAGTAGCTGCTCCTCATACTTGGAACAGTTTGCCTCTTCATATATGAACTGCAAAGACGAGTAACTTTTAAATCACTGCTGAAGACTCACCTGCTCTCTTTTATTGTGTTTTTATTCATATTTGTCTTTTGGTCATTGTACTTACATCTTATGGGTTGCTATTTATAACTGTGCAGCTCTTTTGTTTAACTCTTGTACTAAATGCGCTTTCTAAATACATTTGGCTTGACAGTTAAAGGATTCTTGGGGATCTTCTCATGTGCATAAAATCAGCAGCTTTCTTTGAAAACTGTTTTTGCTGTGAACTGAATTTTATAAAAAAAAAAAAAAGAGAGAGAGAGAGAATGTGTCAAAAATGGAAACCTTCTGTGGGAATGTTTTTGATTTTCAGAGTGGAAAATAGTTTAAGTTCATATATGTGTTTTAAAATTGTGCTTATATTTCAGTGCTAATCAAAAGTAAAGAGCCGTAATATGCATTACTTGTTTTAAATTAGCTCTGTTCTCCTAGTCAAGCTGTCCTACCTGTTCTTTCTCCCACACCTGATTCTTCATCGTGTACATAAACATCACTTTGGCTTATTGGAAGTGATTGTTTGCCTCTGGATCTAGTGAATAAATACCCTTTTTGTGTCCTGAAGGCTTCTAATAGTCGGCCACCAAGGTGGACCACCTGTGTAGTTTGATTAGAGGGGTTCCCATCTCTACTTGAGGCGCCTTCGTCCTGGTCCGTGACTGCTGGTGGCCCCAAAAGAATAGCAGAGGCTGTGGGGAGCTGAGCCCCTGCAGGCCTCCTCCCAGTCCCCACCTGAGGTGTGTGTGATTTACAGTGTGTGGGAACGGACTGATCCACTGCTGTTTGAGCGGTCCGAGAGCAGGCCGCCATTCCACTGCTTGAGACTCATTAGGGATCCTAGCAGGGATTTCTCGTGCAGCCTCTGACACACACATACCATTACACAGAGCTCAGAATAGCCTCTGCACTGCCTCTGGTTTTTGGCAGGGGAATAGTGTCAAAATGAATGTGTCTCTCCTGCTCGATGTTTCCATGACTTTGGCTGGAGAGCAGAGAGAGGTGTGCTGTCCTTCTCGCTGGGGATAAATCCGTTGTTAATGAAACACTTGGTTACGACTGAGGCCTTGAGAAAAACCTCCTGAGCTTTAGGCGCTGAGCTCTGAGCCGTTGCATCTGCCAGTATCATAACACTCCACCATTATTTTATGGTCAACCAACAGACTTGGCATTAACAGTCGCAGTGGTTGATGTCCTGTGTCTTTCGTCGCCCAGGTCTACTTAAATCAAGCCTTCCATTGCTTTGTTGACTTTTCTGTTAGACCTTTACAGTGTGCAGCTTCTTGTGGATGTGGTTCGGGTTGAGTTTTACTGGTTGATATCACCTTCAAGATGAAATTAAGCTTGTAGTTGACACTGTAATTAAAATACAGAGTGATGTGCATTTCCTTTATGGATAATAAAAGTTGGCTTTCCACTGCAGGAACCCGATGCAGGTTTCGCGGTGGCGTTTACAGGAATGGCCCTGTAATTAACCCTTAGGATCCAACAGCTTTGACTGCAATGTTACCTCCGAGTGCGTCAAAACAGCAGCAAATAGTGGTTCCCAAATGTACCTCTAGTTCTACGTAGTTTAGAATAGCCAGATTATTATCCAGCACTGTGTAAAATGGTCTGACTGCACCTCATTACTATTCTGCTATAGGTGGAAAAAAGAAGCTGAAGTGTGTTTCTGTTTCTTTAAACCAATCACAGTTCTCTTGGTGGAACTAAGAACATCATACAAAGATGGCGTTCACTTGAAAAATAGTGACGAGGGAATCGTTTTGGTGGAACTTTTGCATGCAGGGAAATGAAAACTGTTACTGAAAGGGATAATTCACCAAAAGAAATAACAGGGATGCCTTTTGCATGATTCAAATCTTCGGCAAAGCTTGATTTTGAAAACAGTGGTAACAGTAGTAGAGGAGGAGAAAGCCATTTAAAATGCCCAGCAAGTGGCAATCTAGGAGAGTCAGAGTAAATTCTATGAGCACATGTGAAACAGGACAGTGGAGGGTTTGATATGTTCGCCTATATGGTGAATTTTACATCGTTGATGGAGATGTTAGAGCGGGAAGGAAAGCGGCGCTTGCTGTCAACTCCAACTTTAACAAATTAGCATTTTCTCTCTCCCAGTTTAACCAACTGGAGTCAAGACCACCACGGCAGTTTTGCAGGACCACTCAGTACCCCAAAAGGTACTATTTTCTATTTTCTCCCCTGAAAAAGATCCTGGAAAAGGTTTTACAGGGGCGGTTCTTGTAGTTGGAATGCACACAAATGTTTGCGCTGCCCTAAAATGGTCTGTAAGTTCCTGCAGTTGAAAACAGCCTTATGTGTGCACATGTCTCAATACTTAAAACTCATCTCTTTCCAACACAGTTTTAGATTTTGTCCTCATAGATTTGAATTATCTGTCTGTCTAAAACAAGTAAACCTTTCAGATGTATCACAGGGAACATCTAATCAAAGCGTATGTGCGTAAGTAAGAATACAACCGAGCAGCTGCTGCCAACTTTCTGTACTTAAAGGCACTGATATTTGATATCCAACTCAGTTCTTTGTCCCTGTAGACTTCACTAGACGATTTGGAGTCAGATTTCTATACCCATCACAGTGAACCATAAATAATCATCTGAAAAGGAAATCCTGTGTTAGAAAGCTCTCCCTAAATCTAATTAGTGCATCCTCGGCCTTCTACATCTCTCTATCTAGCAGCGTTTTAATGGAAATCAGTTTTATTTATTATTTATTTCAGGCAAACAAAGAAACACGCAAACAGGAGTAAAAGCCCAATGATGTGGAAGCAATAAATGAGTGTGACTCAAGGTTTTATTGCCGCCTGACAAAGGTGTTGCTTACTCCTTTAACCAGGAACTTTAATTACACCTTTTCCATGTGTTTTGTATCTTCGCCATGGTCATTTTGAAATTATATAAACGGGTCTGTTATTATTGTTAGTAGTAGTAGTATTATAATTATTGTTTTTCACTGAATATAAAGGGCTTGTTAAAGCTAAAATCCGACATTACAAATCGCCTTAGGTGTAAGTGCTGTATATAAACGAGCATGTGGATGGAAACACGCGATAGTTTTAACCACATGGGGGTAGCAGTCCTTCACAGCAGTGCCAGAGGTAGACAGGGAGGCTCAGCTGGTAAGTGGTAGAAACTGTTGTTTTATGGGGCATCTCTCTTCTCCCACATGGACAGCAGTGGGAAGAGCGTTTGAAGTCAGGCCTGCTTCACCTCAGGGTGTGGAGATTGGCTATTGTTGCGCATTTAGCACCGCTGAGTAAGATGAATGTCTGGAGCTCAGCATGGCAAAACGCAGTATGTGTCAAATGTGGTCATGTGTGAGCAATGTGCTGTCTTCAGAGCAGCTTTTTATACGAAAAAAGTGCAATGGAAATTCAAAGAAAAAGGCCCATGTGGTGTCACTGTCTTGTTCTAGATTTTACATGAAAATGCAGCAGAATAGGCCTTAACTGGACCCTGAATTTTACAAACAAGGAGAACATTCCTATTAACACAGTAATAATGATTTTCTGTGAATTTCACTTATAGAAAAAGCATTTGGAGTTGATTCCGAAACCTACTTTCGCTTGAAATTTTTGGTCATGCTGCACAACATCACGTTTAAAATAACACTGGTCATTGCGTAAAATCCTGCACTTTGAAAACTCTTTCTAATAAATCGTTTTTTATACTTGTAGTCACATTAACTATGCTAGCCTGCTAAGCCTGCATGCTCTCTGACGGCCCAGTCTGTCACATTCTTGCACATACATTCATACCTGAGACTCTAAATCCAGTTCAACCACAGTCTGCTGTTGTTTGTCACTAAGTGCACTGCTTAGGGGCATACTGATGTACTTTAAGATTCATAAGGTAGCAGAGAACAATACTGTGTGAAAGTACTGTATCTGTAGATGGAGTTATTATTTATATTCATGCCAAAGGTTGATTTATAGTGCATTTTTATTTGACTAGTAGGTTTCTTCTGGCTGGAAATGAGATAAGACACTGTGTTAGAGATGTTAATGATATATTTAAGCTATTTGAATGGTTTCTATCTATACTACAAATGGTCCTGGGAATTTTTGAAAGCATTCTACTACACCATAATCTGAGAACAGCTGATGCAGTGAGTTAATGGTCAGTTGAAAGTCATGGTTAGAACCAAAGAGCTCCTCACAATGCAGGGAATTTCAACAGCAGAAACAGTGCATAACATAATTATAAAGTACAAGGAGTTCCTCATTGGAAAATCTCAAATGGTGTGGAAGGAAGCCAAAAGGGATCCCTGTACTGGCAAGAATGGTGGTGCAAGACGCCAAGAAGAATCCAAGGATCAGCACAAAAACTATCCTGATGACTGTGAGCAGTTCTTGTAGCATCATGTCAATCAGATACTCCAGCAGACCAAGAACAAGGCTGGTCTCCATGGATCAGACCTAGGAGGACTCCACTTCTCCAAGACAGACACAGTAAAGCTCAACTGGACAAAGAAGAAAGCTGCTTCTCATCACTTATGTGTTGGATCATATGAAAATTGAGTTGTTTGGACATGTGAAGTAAACTGCAGTGTGAGAAAAGAGGAAACATTGAGATTGTAGAGGAAAAACATCAGGCAGTCTGTAGAAAAACTGCTCCTTGGGCAGCTTTGGAGCTTCCAACAAGACAACGATGTGAAACATGGGGCCAAAGTGGAGAAGAAATGGTGGAGAGGAAACAATGAGAAGACGCTGGAGCGGCCCAGCCAGAGTCCAGACCTGAATCCATCCAGAATCTGTGGAGGAGCTGAAGAGCAGAGTGATGGAGAGGAAGCCTTCAAGCTCAAAGACATGGAGATGGACACTTGGAGGAACTAAATCCCAGTGGAGACATTAAGAAAGACTATTAGCAACAGCTGTTAGATTGATCTGGTAGAAAATAACAGTTTTGCAGCCGATTACTGAGAAAATGCATAAATTATTTTAGACGTGGCATTTTTAATAAAAAAGTAGAAAAGGTTAGAAGTTGTTAAATGTAATATACACAATGTCTTACTGTTTTCGTCACATGTTCATGTCATTTACAGCCAAAGGAAACCTACTGGTCAAATAAAAATCCACTCTAATTCAAAACTTGGCATGGGTAGGAATAATTTTGGGCTTAACTGTACGGCACAGAAGAGATTAGCGATGGCTGTTTGGCACTATATGATATTTTGGTACTCTGACATGGAAGCTTTGAAAAGGTTTTCCTCACATTGAGAAGCTTTGCAGTGTATACCTTGTGTTTTTTTTCCCCTTAAATATACATGAGTGTGTCTTAAAACTGGGTTTTAATTGCAGCCCCTTTAAAATCAGTAAAGTCAGTGTAAGCTACCACATGGCTGCACCTTTCCTCTGTGCCTGCCTGCCTGCCTGTCTTCGTAGTGAAAGGAAGAAAAAAAAGCACTACAACAATGAAGGGTTTGGCTGATTTGTCAGAATACAGCTGGGAGAGTTTGCAGGTGGGAGGACAGTTTGGAGAAGGGTTGGATCTGGGGGACCTATAGGTGTTTCATCCTCCTAGTGAAGCAAAGACTGCAGTGCAGGAACTGATCCAAACTGGCTGAAAAACACCAGCCCCTCTTAGAGGCTCTTTCACAGCCAGAACTAATGCTGTAGTGAGAACTGTTTGAATGTTTCTAGCAAATTTATTTTGGTCCTTATTAACAGTTTCCCTAAAATATCTATTAATACTTTTGTAGACTGGACATGAACATTTAATCATATACACTATTATACTGGTACTATACCTTATTTAATTCATCTGTTTAGGGCTGCAACTAAACATTCTTTTTTTGATTAATCTGCTGATTATTTTCTCAATTAATCAATTAGTTGTTTGTTTTATAAACTGTCAGAAAGTGGTGAAAAATGTTGATCAGTTTTTCCCGAAACCCTAAACAAAATTGTCAAATGTCTTGTTTTGCCTACAACACTAAGATACTCAGTTTACTACCAGAGAGGGGGAAAGAAAGCAGAGAATATTCGCATTTATTCTGACTTTTTGTTCTTAAAAATTACTTAAATTGATTAATCAATTATCAAAACAGTTGCTGATCGATTATTGATTAATCATTGCAACTCTAATTTCTTTTATATGTAGATACATATATGATGTATTTGCATATTGATATGAAAATGTATGTAATACTTCTTTCGCATACTTATATTAACAAAATCATGTGAAATTGTTGTTCCATTTTGCTTTTTATACAGTGTATGGAGCCACAAAATATTATCTTTGAGTCGATAACGGTTAATATGATTATTTTTTGTCTTTCTGTCAGATACAGATCCCTGTCTTCTGGAGAAGCAGGAGCAGCAGCAGCCGACATATGTTGCCCTCAGTTACATCAACAGGTAAAGAAATGAGCTTTCTTGTAAGAGAAATCTGCTGAATGTTTAATTATTAATGCCGTAAATCGACTTTATATATTTACATGATTATCAAATCAATATCATTAGCGAATGGCCTGTAAAAATGTGTCTGCAAAAGCCCTCTACGTCAGTAAGAGTTGCGTCGGGAAGAAGTGAAGCGTGTGCGTCTGCGAGCTTCTATCACCAATTTCAGATGTCATCTGGTGGATTGCTTAAATGAATCGCTGCAGTATTTGGCAGTTGGGTTTTTTTTATTGCGCCGGGTTAATCCCAGTTGTCTTTGATATGGTGGTTTTAAAAGCCTTATGCAACAAACCAGTGAACAGGAAGGTCTGCCACTGTCTCCCTGCCTTCACAAACACATCTTGATGTGGCTATCACTTAATTTGTTAATTCCACTTTTGCTTTAACAATGTCTATGTTAACATTTCATTTTTATGATACACATTTACCAAAGAACTTTACTGTCTATCATAAACTCCCAAGAAGGTTTTTTTTTGATGGGAACGTGGCCAGTGTAGCCAGGGTTTTTCCAAGCATGTGTTCTACAGTAGCAGAACCTACAATACAGCAAACATAAAGGCGGCAAGTTGCTCACTGTACACTGCATGGAAAATGTTTGCTGACCAGTTTCCTCCCTCTGAACGCCAGGTTTATGACAGATGCTGCAAGGCGAGAACACGAGGCGCTGAAGAAGAAGGTGCAGCCCAAGTTGTCTCTGTCTCTAACAGGCAGTCTGTCACGTAGCAGTGTTTCCACACCTCCCCGCCACACCAGTGGAAACCTCACACCGCCAGTCACACCACCAATCACCCCTTCCTCTTCCTTCCGCAGCAGCACACCTACAGGTAACCATCAGCGGCACACACGTCTGGTTAGATCTCCGGTAATTAGTCACAGTGGCAGTGAAACACATGTTTACACACACGCATTTTAAATTGGTTTTAACATTGAGAACAATCGAAACAACTTTGGAATTTATCACTCTGGATTTTGCTTTCAGGTCGTAGCAAGGCTTTATGAATTAGGGTAGTTATCTCTCTGTTTTTTGATGGAATAGCCAATCTCTCTTTTTAATTTAGGTGCTCATCTTTACTCAATACTCTTAACCCTAAAACGCACTAGCAGGTTTGAAAGGCATGTAATTTTTCCAGTATCGGTACCAGCTGTGGGCACTTGGAAAAACTTTGCACATATTGATTCTGGGTTTTTACAATTTTTATAAAATAGCGAATCAAAGAAATTCCATTTAAATGTTTTCTTTTGTTAAGACTTATACCACTTGGTTATACCGCACAACATATCTTTTTGAGTTCTTTCGTTTTCCCATCATGGTTCTGATGTTTCCATAAGGGTGCAGGACTTTATATTTCAGTGGAAAATGAGCCGACAGTGAGTAAAAATGTAAAGGGAGCAATAAACGCCCAGAAACCGCTTGAGGTCCCGATAGTAAAGTGAGACTCCCGAATGGAAGCTATTTGAACATTTTCCTTCTTCATCTTTTGTTTTTGTATTTGATAGTGTAATAGCAATGTTTAATTTCAGGTCAACCATGATCAGTTGGTGATAGACTATAAATACGTCTCAGACATTCCAAAGTATATGGCATTTTATACCGTGAAGATCCATTTACAAGTAATTGTGACCTTAAACATCCAGTCACCTGAAGAAACACTAAATCTCTTCCAGCTTACATACTTGTATTTACACCCCTTTGTTCACTTTCTGAAGTTTAAGATATGAATGTCCAGTTTTCCTAACATCCATGTATTTTGCAAAGTGAAAATGAGGTCATATGGTTGGGTGTTGCCTTAAAAAAATGCCTCATTCACCTGATATTGATGCTGAACTGTGTAATATTTCACAGTTCAATTATAGTTACCATGTTATAGATACTTGGTTTATAATATATAGTGTGTCTCTTTGACATCTATGTAAAATATGTAGCAGAATTTTTGATACTATGCAAACAAATAATCCTATAAGTAATTTTTTTGGCATCAGCTGGACGCTTAAGAAGACATCCATATTACAAAGCTCATTTTCAGGCTGCAGACACTCAGGGGCAGCCCTCATAGCACAGCTAATTTGTTTAATTCACTGGAGTGTACTTTATCTAACGGGAATCTATTTTAGTTCCTGCCTTGTAACGTTTTCCCATGTACTCGTGTCCTTGTTTTGTAAAGTATGAACTCTGGTGGCGCAACATCTTTAGTTAATCGATGAAACAATAGCTTTGACCCGAGACCTCAGTGAAATGCATGAATTCTTTCCCACGTTTTGCATAATTCAGTCTTTCCGAAAACTTGGGCACCGTAACACGTGAAGTAAAGTTTCTGGGAACGCTGCCCTTAGAACGCACGCTGAGAAATACCCATGTTTTTCAGCCTGAAGGCGCAAAGTTCCAGGGTTTTCTCCCCACATATGAGTCACCGAGTGTGTATAAATCAGGGCGTCTTGGAGACCAGCTTGTATGATTGCATGTCTGGCACAGATTCCCTCAGTCATTCACCATTTGACTTTCTGTCTTTCACCTTCCCACAGGTAGCGAATGTGATGAAGAGGAGGTAGAGTTTGAGGAGTCTGACAGTGATGAATCGTGGACCACAGAGAGCGCCATCAGCTCCGAGTCCATCCTCAGCTCCATGTGCATGAATGGAGGAGACGAGAAGCCTTTTGCCTGTCCTGTTCCAGGCTGTAAAAAGAGATATAAGGTAATTCAATCTCTTACATCTGATTGGAATGTATTGAAACAGCTCACCATGTCTGGAGAGACCAAATGAAAACTTTTGCTTTTTACAAAGTGCGAGATAGAGTAGACGATTTTATTTTGTTTGCAGGAATAAATCAAAATGGATTCCCCGCTGTTGACTAGTGGAAAAAAATGGTTCCTACTTGAGCATTACGACGGCATAAATGCATACATCTAGTCCACTTGTGTGATGTGGAGTTTTACAGGATTTTCCATTCACATCTGGCGTGTGCGGTCGGGATAAATTATGTGCAGCCTGAGAAAATTGCATTGCTGACGTGAATGACAGGGTTACAGGCGATGACTTAGTCTGAGGTAGCAGGCACAATTCGGGCGTCTGTTCAGGGGCAGAACGAGATTGGTTTGCAACTAGAAAACATTTTTATTTCTCCTCCTACGCTTACTTGTTGACTGGCTGCCTCGTTTTATCCAAAAATCATGCAAGAGACACACTTTATGGCCTGTATGCGACATTCTACCTGTATTTTAACCAATAATATTCTTTTAAATTTGTGACAACATCTTGTCTGTTTCCAGCACATAAAAGATGGACGTAGCTTCTGGGTCAGACAAGTTAAGCCAACACTAAAGTGCCTTAAACCTGCATTTTTTTTCTAACAGCCAGCAGGGAGAAACTTCTCTGGTTGCAAGAAGAAGTCCGACTGTATAGAAGTCAATAAGAAAATTACCCATTTTCTCCTTTACTTCGCTATATCAGTAAACATTTTCCAAATGAGTTTATGGTCTCAATCAAGAGTCTCATGGCTTTTTGAATACGACATGGTGTTCATTTGGTAACTTATGGTTCCATTTGGATTAAAGCAGACGATAACGCAGGGTATGTTTTAGGGCGTGGCTACATTCTGATTGATGAGTTGCTAGAGTATTGCTGTGCATAGTTACTTCAAGTTCTCCGGTCAGATTAACCGCTGCTTGTTACGTCCGATTTCATAAGACCAAGGTGGTGGGGCGCCCGATAGCTCACCTGATTGTAATGCTTGCCCTATCTGTTGACAAGAGTCCCTATTGCAGTAGCCTGGATCCAATTTCAACTCTCATTGCTCTCCCTTTTTCTGTCCCGCCTCAACTATCACTATCAAATGAAGGCAAAAGGATAAAAAATAATGTTAAAAAAAGACCAAAGTGGTGACAGCCAAATGACATACTTAAGGCTTCATAACTGTCCAAAAACCAATGATGGACATCACCCATAATATAGACTACAGTAAATGTTTCAAAGGTTTATAAACTAAAGGTTTGGTCTGGAAAAACTTGATTTTCCTGCAAACAGCCCTTAGAATAACCACATCGAACACCTTTGTTGAAGCAAAATGCAGCTTATATCAACTAACATCAGAACCTGACTTCATTAAAGACACTAAAAGTTACATATACAAAGTTTTTCTAATGTAAATAATCCCTTCCTGCTTTCAAATGTCTTAGATGCAACTGTGCTCTGTTGCTTCATCTGGAATGTGCAGATGCATGTCTTTCTGCATACCTTCCTCCATCCTCGCTGCACCTCAGCACACCAGCTCACCTCCTGCTCTGCTCAAACACTGTGAAATTACTCTGCGCTACACAATGGAAAGTTTAAGTATTGGAGCAATTCTAAAGAAGAATAATGGCACAGTAAGCACAACCGTGCAAGTTAACAGGATTGGTTCCTGAGGTTTGTTATGTATGAAACCCTTTAAGTTTTAATGTGTGTTTCTGAGACTGTCATCGGTACACTACAGTTTCAAGGTGGAAACACTCAGCCATGGTATAAAATGCTTAATTTGCTCATTGTGTGTATTCCAGCATAAAAAAAACACCATTGGATATTGTCACTGGAGAGGCTCTATGGTTCATGTAAGGCCAGAGTCAGAGCGAATTCCTGGATCCAGTGTCAATAATCTTGTAAAACGCCTTCTCTGAAGAGTTGATAGAGAAACATATTAATGCTCACTGGTTTGGAATGATATGTTAATCAGTCACATATGGACGCAATTTCTGGCTATCCATATTCTTTTCCCCATGCAGTGCAGATGAGATAAGCTCAGCCAGTTCTCCTTTTGTTACTTCTAACACGCACTGTTTAGTGTCCACGTGTCCAAAGTGACGTCTCGTTCTGTTCGTCTTTACAGAATGTCAACGGGATCAAGTATCACGCCAAGAACGGCCACCGAACCCAGATAAGGGTGCGCAAACCCTTCAAGTGCCGATGCGGGAAGAGCTACAAAACATCTCAGGGTCTCCGCCACCACACCATCAACTTCCACCCGCCCATCTCTACCGACATCATCCGCAAGATGCAGCAGTAGAGGACGAGTCAACACCACCATCACCAGCAGTGGCTGTTTCTCATTCCGCCCTGTCCCCTCTCACTATCAGCCCCTGATCCGTTTTTTCACTCTTATATATAGACTTAGCTATGACACTATTTTTTTTTTGATTGCATGGTTCTAATGTATTATTATTCAATCCTAATTTTTATTCAGAATGTCACCTTTACGTACTTCACAGTTTTGTATTTTGCACATTTAAGCTATCGTTTATCTTCCTTGTTTTTCTTTGACATATGGTGCTTGGTATTGACGAGGGCATGTTGTAGACTACAGAATGACCACATCACAAGTAGCCTTGCATGTACAGTAGGGCATTCTGTTTCAAAGGGAAAGAGAGGAAAGATTCTGATGTTTTTGTAGAGAGAGGAGGCACCGTTACCTTGCTTTTGCACCTAAGATGTGACAAGGGCGTTTGAAAAATGAATGTGTGCTGTAGCCTGAAAATCCAACATGTACAAAAGCATTTTTTCAGTCTATCAGATTTACTGTAGTTACTTTTCTGTTCATATCACAAGAATTCAAAACCCTTTTTTAAATCTCTTTTATTGCAACCACTTGTGTGTGTGAGCACCAAAGGATTATCTCAGGTGATTTTTCGCAAAGCATTTCAGCACCACAATCCTGCCCAAGTGTTTTCAAAGTATTTTTGCTGTTCAGTGGGATAATGGGAACTCTGTGCATCCTCATACTCCCGATCACTTTCCTCAAGACCTACGCAGTTTTCCTTCCTTGCTACTTTACAGTAAGGAATTGAAGCACTTTTTGTAAAAGTTGCCAAACAAAACAGCATTTTTGCCAATATCCTGTTTCTAGTGTATATACGTTAAGTGTACAATTGCACGTTCTACAATAGATTGCTCCAGGTGTTTTCAGTATTGTGAGATTTCTGTATGAACAGTAGTTGCCTTGAATTGTAAAACCATTCCAAACAGTGCAGTAAATCTTTGTATGGCTTCGTTTTGCCAGTTCATACAAACTCAGCTGAAGGCAGGCAGCCAGTCCAGACTGTTTGCCATTCACTGATTCCCTGGTCTTACAGAACTATTTGATTATTCTGTGTCATGGATAACAGGAAAACATGGGCTAACTTTAGCCGCATATTTAGCACACTGATGCTCCCACAGCTTGACTGTGAGAGAAACACATGCAGTTCTTACTTTGTGCCATAACGATATAATATCAGTCAGCCGTGAGGACTTACTAAGAATCATAATAATGAACCACAGGTCAAGCAATGCCACAAGAAAAGGAATTACCAACACTGAGCCATTAGGTAAAATCTTCACAGCATGGATGTTAGTGTTAATAAACTTCAGCCCAATTAAGAATTGTGGCAGTATTATTCTGCCACTACAGAGAAAAATCTTTGATATAGTGTACAGTGAATGTATTGTCATGTGTTAAGTGCATTAAATTATATTTTCATATGTTTCTGAGGTAAGAAAAACTATACTATGTATGAAAACATGTATGAAAAGCTAAAAACCAGAGGTGGTGACGTACTGTATTTCTTCAAAAAGAAAAAAAAGCTGCTTCATGTAAACTTTTGTTACGTTTAGAATAAAAGTTCCTCTGTTCCTCGGACTCCCGCGTCATTAACTTGCATTTGGACACGGTTCAGTTTTCAAACAGACTTTATTCGTTCATTTTAGATACATGAAACTCACCGAACTAATGAAACATTTCTATGAATAAAATAACTTAATACGTTAAAAGAGAAGAACAAAAGGGGGGAAATTTAACAGAAGCTCAGCATGCACTGATTAGCTAATGATATGAACGTTTTTTAAGGATTCAGACACAATTAAATAAGAATCAAAACAAAAGGAAACCTAATGAAAAAACAAATCTATATCATACACAAAGTATCAAGGCTGTCACAATATCATTGGCTTTAATTATTCTAAAATAGATGATCTGATGATATACTGTATAATCATGTATGGATATAATCACTGAAGATTCTCCCTGACTGCATATAGTGCACCAAGGCTGCTTTCTATGTATAAAGAATGACCGAATGACTTGTACAGTGATGTTGAAGGAGGGGGGAAGCATTTGTTTGCATGTTTTAAATGTAAGTTTGGTAAACACTTATCTCTTTCCCTGATTCATTACATCCTGTAGTCTAACAGATCTGTGAAGTCAATTAAAGTCAGTATATATTCGTACAACAGTCTTATCCCCCTAAATTATTCTTCAAATCCAAATGAAGGGAAACCTTTCACCTATAAAAAAAACATTTTGGTTTGCAAACATTCAGTAGCCCTGCTGTATACACTGAATTAGAATGTCATGTTTAAAATGTCACATCACCTCAAAGTGTTTCTCTAAGTTGAAGTAAGAAAGCGAAAGTCAGTATAGTCCTAAAGAGAGGATCTTCACACCATTACATGCAGAAAAGAGTGCAGAGTGACTGATTTCAGTGGTTGACGGAGAAGTTGGCAGACTGGATGTGCTGATTTTTCTCATTCTCTAGTCGAAGTTGAGCGGGTGGCCGTCGAAGTGAGTGAGCACGTGATTCTCAAACACCTTCTGGTCGCAGTCCAGCGGGAACTGCTCGCTGCACATGGGGCAGATTTTCCAGTGGCTCTCCACGTGCTCCTCGAACTTACTCTGGTCGTAGTTGGGCGGGAAGATGACCTCGCAGAGTGGACACCGCTTCATGTCCATGCTGAAGATGAAGAGGAAGGCAGGGACAGAACGCTCACGTTAATAGGCAGTGAAGCAGTGATGTGGGCAAACCAGGAGCTCTGGCTAATAAAGAGCATCTGTCTGATGCGACGTGGGTGGCCTGCTGTTCGACTAATACCAACAAAAGGGGGCTGTGCAGCTTTTCGCAAGTTACAATGCACAGGTTTAGTAACTGTAGGGTGCAGCAAACTTGGACGGCATTTACGAGAGTTCAGGCATGTGAGGGTGTGTTACCTGGGATCAAAGCAGAAGGCAGTTTGTCCATCATTCACAAATGGGCTATGAGTTTCAGTTGCTGTGGGCTGTTCATTGGTGTTTCCCTGAGAAAGATAAAACAACATTTTAATAAAAAATAATAATCCCCTGCACACAACAGACAATAAAATTTAATCTGTAAGTATTTAACTGCATAGTGCAGAGAGGCTCACATTGTTGTTTTGCTTTTCCTCTGACTCCTCGTGGCCTTCAGGCCGACTGTGGTTGCGGGTGGGTTGGATACACACCACATTGCTGTCCCAGGAGGGCGGCCCAACGGGGGGCAGCCTAAGTGGCTGGTCATCTGAGAACTCTTCGTCTGCCTCATCTGCACGGAAAGAATTCAAAAACTACTGTAAATAAAAGCAGATCCTTTTTGCCACTCTTGGTGGGGAGCAGTAGATGTAGATTTCTGAAAAGAGAGTCAACCTTTTGAGTCTGAGATGGAGTAAGGGTTCCCAAAATGTAGCTTGCTGGGGCTCTGAGAAACCAGCAGAGGGGTTGGGGCATCCTGGGTGTAAGGGACTGGGTACTGCAGGAATAAAGGCACACTGGACTGGAGGTTCTCCAAGCTGGTTTTCTCACTGGCCCCCTGATCCCCCTTCCTGCTGCTGCTGCCCTTCTGGAGCTCCTGAGGAACACAACAGCAGAATTCAAACAATTTTTCAGAACAGCAAAGATCAACGGTAAAATTAAAAGCCACCAGAAGTTATATATCTTGTTACAACCTGTATATATTCAGTGTAGTTTCATTAGGAGGTAGCCTCTGTAATCCAGGAGTGCCCTGATCACATTCAAAGCATAACACAACCACAGTCTGACCTACTGGGAAATTCTATCCTGCTGAATTCAGGATGAACCAACAAATTTCCAGACAGCACGGATGCTTCTCTAACCTTTAGGCAACCACTTCCCCGTATCTGATTTCCTCTCTCTGAGCCTCCCAGTCTGATAAGGCAAGATATCCATCACTTCTTACAGTCCCAAAGCTGTGAGTTCTTTCCTTTTTGTCTTGCTCACTCAACCAGTTTAATTAGCACCTTCATTAAAAAAGAAACTCTTTTCATTTTCAAAGGGAATGGGACTCTGTGTTTTATTGAAGTTAGTTGCAGACGCCAAGTTAATTTACAGTCTAAACCTCAAATTGGGTCATTCTACTCCTCTTAACTATAACAGCATTACCTCGAAGCAATATTTTAGGTCAGTGAAGACCTTACTGTGGCCCGAAGTAATGGAATGGAAAATAAGAACTCATTTACTTTGCGTCTACAATTAGAGGCATATTAAACACAGACCAGATTGGGAGAGGGAAAATGGCAGGGGTATGGCACATTTCAGGGAATTTTTAGGGTGGAAGAAGTCTATAAAAGAGAAAATGAAAGCTGTCACTAACCCCCTCCAGTTTTTCCTTCTCCTTCACAACAAGCGCAAGTGAGTCCTTCAGTTCCTTCACTTCCCGTCCCTTCTCAGCTACCTGGCTCTGAAGCAGACAAACGACACAAAAACAGAGGGATGAAGAGACATTTTCTACCCTCCAACTTCTGATGTGCTGCTGATTGAAAAATGCGTCACTGAAATACAGTCAGACCTCAGTACGTGACATTAATTGATCATAGCCATAAAAGGCTTCCCTTTGCAGAGGACTGATTTATGCTCAATACTGCTCAAAGCAAAACAACCTGTTTGAATTCCTCTGAGACACTAAGCAAATATCCGCCTGACCTAAGCCAAGCACAGCATTAGCCAGGCAACTAGAGATGACTCCTCCGAGCCAAGCTTTGCTTGTCTCCAGAGCCTGACATAAACAGCAGTAAAATGTCGTCTCACAGATAGGCCTGCTCATAAACAACACTGTCAGAGCAACTGTGTTCAAGGGGAGAGATAGCATCAAAGGCTCCATCCTTGAGTTAGACCAGCCATACACAGCGGTAAAAGCCCAGAAGAGCCTAAAGACAGACCTGCTTTGAAGACAGCAGAGCATCGCTGGCAAAGTCTGCAGTCTGACTATACTAACCTTATAACGATCTTCTTCTGCTGCAAGCTGCAGCTTCAGGTTCTCGTTAGTCTTCAGTTGCTCCTTAAATTTCACCTCCATCTTGGCCAGTTCATCAGCAAACATGCAGCTACGCTCCTTCTCCTCCTAAAGAGCAACAAATGTTGTCCAGTTCTCTTTTAATCACAGCGCATCTTCATCTTTGAACTACATAAGTCCTTCACATGTTTGAGCATCCAGTTTAGGGATGCATGGCCAGCAAAAATGCAACAAAACAAAACAAAACATTTCTTACCATCAGCATCTGCTTGCATTTTCTGTACTTGTCATTCCTGTCCGACGCCTCTCTGCTGATGCCTTTGAGCTTCTCCTGGATGATGGCTTCCAACATGGGATCAGCAGAACCGGGACTTCCTGAAAAGACAAAGACGGTCAGTCAAATAGTTTGCTCAGGTTTTTTTTTTTTTTTTTACCAATCTGTACTTCAACAAGAAAACAAAAAAGAAAACAGGCTGTCAACCCAACAAACTTTAGTTTATCTAAGCTGAGAAATATTCCAAGCTAAAATAATTGGAACCACAAGACAGTTCCACATCACCAACTTTTAAAAGCATTTTTGATTACTGATTTCATTTTCTAAATGCATTTATTCATTCCATAACTTACAATCCAGCATAACTAGACAAAAGTACCTGGCACAGATGTATCCGGACTCACTGATGCTGGGACTGTTGTGGCCTCTTGTGCTGAGCTTCTCCTCAGCTCCTAGAGACAGCAAAAACTAATAATGTAAATGCAACAAAACAGAAACATCTGAAAATAAAAGAAAAACTAGCTGTGAATTAACACAGGCATTACCTGGACACAAACGTAAGGAACTGTAGCTATCAGAAAATTAATATAAACAACAAAAACAGAAAAAAGCATAATGAATTCTGATGAAGACCAGTTTGTCTAATCTCATGGTCTATTGCATTTCCTCCCAGTCAATAAATGGCCAACACAGACTGAGAAGGGGACAAAATGACCTTTTAAATCTGAGGGCATTTCATAGGATGTGATACTGTTACAGAAATCTACTGCAAGTTCTGTTCTTTCACTTGTTGGGACAAGAAATCAGCTTGCAGGCTGGCATCTGGCAGGACCTACCCCTTGCTGTTCAGAGAGTTTAAGCATTTGTTTTTGCAGACGCTGACATTCCTTGTATTTCTCCTTGTAGTGTTCTGCAGCCATGTGCAGCCGCAGCTTCAGGTCCTCCACCTCTCTCTGGAGCTCTGCTACAACAGCTGGGTCGGCAGCGGCTTCTTCCTCTGCTTTGGCCTGTCGACGTAAAAACGTGACAGCAGAGCAGATCAGACACCAGCAACATTAATGGGCCAACTACACAGAAAGCATTATAAAGTGCATCTTTTGACAGCAAGTAATCACCTACGATGACTAACACTGTTTTTATATTAAAGAGGTGCAATCAAATTATACTTCAGTACAAGATTGGCGATCAATAAAAAGCAACTACGGAAAGAAAGAATTATAGCCTCCTTGAAAGGCAAGAGCAGTAAAACTGCTTGTGAGAGAAACTTATTTGTTTTGCCCTTTTTATACCATTAACTTTTAGTAACTTGTTCACTTGCTTCTACCAAGCATACAATACCAGGAATACAGTTGGACTATAATATATGGTACTTTTATGATTTTATTACTATTCAATTCTGTGAGGGGAAATAATGATAAATAATCATGTGAGACACATTTTGTATGATATAAACAGAAAAAAAACCTGAGCCTCTTACTTCTATGTTCTTGTAAAATTATATTACTTAGGTATACTACTTCTTGTTACTTTTATAGTGCTAATTATTCAACATGTGATTTGGTATGCTGCAAAATATAAATAAAGATTTTAAATTCAGTTGTTTCCAACTAATTGCTCATTGCAACTCAAGGTTTTCAACACTTACACACCTCCTAAACCTGTTTACCACTATATTAAGCATGTCTAATGATAAATGTAGTATTTCTCATACAGTAAACTTCACTCAACACAACAAAGCCTGCCATCCTTCATCCTTACAGCTTCCTGCTTGGCGTCTGCCTTCATCTGCTCTACCAGGCGCTCCAGGCGGACGCACTGGGCCTGAGCGTCGGCCTTGGCCTGGCGAAGGGCATCGGCCTCAAGCTTCATGTGGTACAGTTCGGACATGGTTCGGTCGCGTGCGCTTGAGGCGTCCCGCAACTCAGCCGCCAACAAGGAGGACTGCTGCTGGTTGGCCTGGAGCTGCTCCTCCTTCTGTCTCAGCTGCTCCTTCAAGGCTTTCATATCCCCCTGTCAGAAAAGAACACATTTTAGGTGTTTTTATGTCCATAAATGCCACTAAAGATGTGCTATTATTGTTATTTCTCCTCTTTCTATAATTAATCTTCAAATTATCATGTAATTTATAATGAATAACGTTAAATGCTGTATATTATAATCTAGCTAGGTGACTTTTTAAGCCTCAAAACAAAGTTATGTATACCAAGGGGGAAACTTTGGCCAGGATCTCTCTGTACTGCTTCTCCTTTTCGGTGAGGCATGCTTGCATGTATACCAAGCGTCCCAACTTTGGCCAGGATCTCTCTGTACTGCTTCTCCTTTTCGGTGAGGCATGCTTGCAGGCGTCCCACCTCCTCTTTAAACTGGGCAATTGTGTTTTCCTTGTTTACATCCACAGACTTCAGCATCTGCAGCTCCGCGCTCAACTTGGTGTTCTCCAGCTCCCGGTTTTTCAGGTGAATCTGATGCACATACACACACACAGTGATGAAAACACATGCCTACACAAAAGAAGTTATAAAACACACAAGCAAAGTTATAAAACATAAAGTTGTTGGCTTTTGCCTCATTTATACAACACCAATGACGACCATGTACCAAAAAGCACATTAAAACAAATGTTGCATGACCTCAATTACAAAACAGAGATTGAGATAGACCCATAAAGTTGTCCTTGTGCAACAGCCCCAATGTGATGGTGCAAGTTAAATTAGATATGGGTTTTCGGTCTCATTTCTGTGGCGACACTACAGTATGTGGCACTCCCACTTCCTGTGCAGTGTCCGCACCAACAAAGACAAAGAAACACCAGACAGACCAGAAGACAGAATAAGGCATGCCCTGTTTAGACTAAAAGGTTGGGCAAAATAATCTCAGAAGAACAAAGTGAAAAACAGGAAAGAAACTGAAAAAGTCAACGAACTACACCTCTAAATTTGGTGAATCTAAAATAACAACAATGCTGTAAATTGTACAGAGTGTAAAGCTGTCACTAACTTCAGTGAGACAAACTAGTGCTAAGGCAACCCCAACAACATAATGTGACAAAGTGCTTAGCTGCTACCTACCTGAACCTGGACATTCTTGTTTGGATAAATCTTAATGTGTCAACACAGCATTAGGACAAAACAAGTATTATCAGAGTGCAACTCTTTTGAGGAAACACATTACAAGGAACTAGGCCTGCACATTATTGGAAAGAACTGACATTGCAATATTTTGTTTTCTGTGATATGAAAAAGTACAATAATTTTTTTTTTACCAGATGACTTGAATTTCTGAAGAATTATTTATTCTAAAATGACTGAGGTGATTTTGCATCTGCACCAAAAATGAAAAAATACCACAAAAAAGCTGAAGAAGCTGTTTGGAACTTGTCTGATATGGTGTAACCCTGGCAGAGACACCCAAATTAGTTGTATGTTGCTTTGGATGGCATTCAGATCTGGCTTTGCATGTCGTACCGGTGGTGCTGATTTAAGTGGTCAAACCTTTCTGCAAATAAATGTCCTTTTTCTGAGTTTCTCTATTCCTTGCTTATTTTGCTGTGCACTTGTGGAGCCTGCATGTCAACAAACTCTGTGTGTTGAGTAACAGTTTTAAACAAAGTCAGTGTATCGAAGAAACTGGAGTAAATGTTATGTAACATGTTATGTTCTATCAGACAGACTTCTCAGGTAGAATGGTCATGTAAAATGAGAACGGTGTGAGTGTTCTTTTGGTATCAAGCAGCAAAAAAAAAAGTTGTAGCATGATGTTTGAGTTAATTTGCCTCACTTCACAGTGACTACTGCGCATGCTCTCTTTGCAATGTCGATGCTGAAACGAGATACAGTGCAGCTCTACAAGAGGCTTATAAAAAATTTACATTACCTTGTACAGTTCCTTCTCATCTTTCTCATTCTTGAGATGGGATTCAAGAGCCTCCTTCTCTGCTGTAAGTTTCTTCACTCTGTCCTTGAGACTAGAGAAAAGGCCATAAAAATGATAGTCATTACCCATCACAGTGTTTATGTTCACGTAATAACTCTCTGTGCATGTAAGCAAAACATGCAATTTACTAAATGTGCAGCAAGCCCTACATTAAGAACTCACCTGTCCAGCTCAGTTTCCTTTTGAAGGCCCTTCTGTGTGACTCCAATCAGATCCTCCTCCAATTGGATAATTCTGGCTGTGGCCTCTTCCAGTCTCCTCTTCACCTCCTCTTTCTCCTCAAGCAGGGCCTGGGAAGAATGCTGCACCTCCTGGAAGACAGAAAACCAAATGAAATGAGGAACAATGCTTGTGCATCAGCTAAAGTACAATGATTCTAAAAGATAAAAGAAATAATATTATCCATTTTCCCCCAGATCTATGTGAATCTAGATGGGTTCAAATCCGTTGTGACAAAATTACACTAGCTTCCTAATATACGACTTTCCACTTCTGTCTTGGACACCAAGCTTGTGGAAAACGTGTGCAAAACATAAAAATTTTATTGTCTCTGAAATGCGAGGCTAAATCAAAACGAACATTATGGCTCGATGCAGCGTTTCAAGTTAAAAAGATGACATCAAAAAACGAAATGATTTTCTTACAATTTGTTTATAGGCAGAATTTTGGAATCTTTATATTCACACCACATAAAAAATCATATAAAAGTATAGTCATAAAATTAACAGCCACAAAATCTGTAATCATGTTTTCATCTGAAAGCCGCTTTAAAACCTGCGGATTTATGGCAGAGGACGGCAAAATAAATTATTACTGACAATGCTTTTAAGACTTAATGTTATGCTATAAAAAGTGGAATTACATCTTTGATAATACAGACATTCATATCTGTCAGAGTGTGATTTATTATTTCAGTGTATCATGAGTTTGGACTGCTCTGCATGGCGGGAATCCTTCGCTAGGGGGTGCTAAGAGACTGTTTGGCTAAATGTAAAATGGACCTTTGAATAACTACAAGAACTAAAGAAGAGTATTAATCATACAAATTTTTAGCATGTGCTGCTAATTTAACATACAGCTACAATATATAACAATAACTGACAGGGGAATTTTTGTTTCATTAGCAGTCATACCCGTTTCAGACAAACATGACCTTTCCCCTTCATTCTGCTGGCACTCCTACCTGCTTTTCAAAAAATGACTCAGTCAATTCTCAGCTTACTTGGTTCTCTCTTCTCAGCTGAGCACAGATCTCCTTCTCCTGCTCACACTCCTTCTGCAGGTTTTCTTTCTCAGTTTCCAGGTGCTCCTTCTCCTGCTGCAAGAGCGCCATGTTTTTAAGCAGCTCATCTTTCTCTCTCTGGGCTTCTTCTACCTTTTGCTGCAGAGCAGAAGAAGAAAGGAAGAATGAAATTAAACGTTTGCGATTCAGTCATTTATTTCACCAACACATGATACCACTCTGCTGAGACTGTGTTTTTCTTTGCAGTTGTATGCCCTGTTACAATGAGACCCATTTGACATGTAACTGTCTAAAACTCCAAAACTTACTGGCTGATCTGAAAATTATGTTCTCTTTTTTTTAATGACATAATTTATGACATCCAGACACTGTACAATCAGAGAGCAATCAGATTTTCAACTTTCTAACAATCTCTGAACTAATCATGTGTGAAATGCAGTTCTTTCAGGATACTTAAACAAATACGAGCCTGAAGTTGTGACACCTCATCAAAAGCATTTTATTCTGCATGTCTCATTTACGAAATTGCCAAAATAAACCATTTGCTCCAACCAGATTCTGTTTTTTAAAAAAAGAAAATCTGGGCTCCTCTGTGCAACCGTGCAGCAGTTAGTGATTTAGCTACGACAAACTGTCACATGACAAAAATTTACGGATAAACAAGAGAAGACACGGACGTAAACAAGTTTAAAATGTAAGTAGTTAAATATCTGTAGTATGTAGGTAGGGTAACACCTGTGTGTATTTTTGTTTAGTGTACTTGTGTAATAAAACAAATGCTACTTGGCTTCAAAACAGCATACAGTGGAGCGAGTTCTCACCAAGTTTATGGATGGTACATTCAGCATGGTGAAATATGTTTCTCAAGTTAATGTTCACAGTGTGGGAACTACTTTGTAGTGGCTGTAAAAATGTAATTAGTCAATTATCTATAGTATGTAGACAACATTTCTTATTAAGTAGCGGTAACACCTGTGGTTACGTGGGAAAATGTGTCTACGTGTCAATCACAGTTCAGTCAAGTCATGCAAAAATAATTAAAGAAATTCAACTTTGACTTTTTATTGCATTGTAACTTTGTCATGCTGCACAGAAGACATTGAGGTGCAGGATTTTATATTGGCTCGATAACTGAGAACAAGACGAGTTAAAAATGTGCCAGGAGCAACAACCGCAGACACGGCTTGGGGGTTCAGCAGGTTCATTAGAATGACTATATTATGACAGCATAAAAAGATTTATAAACGCTAAAAGTATTCCATACTGCTGCTGAGGTGCACTGTACCTCAAGGAAGCCAGCCTTGGTGGTGACCACCAGGATGTCAGAGTTGCATTCGTCCTCCACAGTCAGCAGCTCGTCTTCTGAGGGGCTGTTGGCGCGAAACTGGAATGGTGTGCTGGCCCCCCGGATCTCCCCTTTGTGTGTCACATAACAAAACTGGTAGAACTCACCGTCGTCGTTGGGCACATAATATCCTGGGGGACAAAGACACCCAGTCAATTAAGTCAATACAGGCATGAGCAAAGTTTAGCCCTGTGCTTTTATCTTAACCTGCACACTTATCCAAAAGCTACAACAAACAAAAAAGAGCAGAAACTGCAGCACTGTGGAGGCTGATGGATCTGGATCACGCACTACACATGTAAGTTGTTGGTTTCAAACAAAAAAAGGAAATCAAATCTTTTCTCTCTTTGCGCCAGTTTCCATTACTTTATAAAGAGTGGTACAAAAGATTAAAAAAACACATTAACTCAAATGTCATAAACACTAGAACAGAGGTGTGTGATGAAAGTTTCTCCTTTCATTCCATTCATATCGATTCAGTATTAAACTTTAACAATCCTTCACACAGCACTGTGATATGCGGTCATTAAAAGGTGTCAAAATTATAGAAAACTACGGTATGATCTTACCCTGAAAGACCACCGTTCTGTTGACTGCGGTGCCTTCCACATAGTTCTCAGGGAGAGGAGACCACAAGAATGTATAATAGTCCCTCGCTGTGCTCCAACCAACCTGTGAGACATTGTGGGGAATCCATTCAACCAGACGCTCTCACCACATCAGTGTAAGATAATAACAATGGAGCATTAACAGGAAGACCTTCCCAAATGTGCAGTGTCACTTCCAAAATGTCTCACACTGGTTTATTACGGTAATCATGGGGGTTTTTAATCTATGTTGGGACGACAGCGTAAGGACAGGTCTGCTGTGATATTTTTTCTAACAAGAAAAATTATCATCTGGAAACCACTCCTGGTCACCATGTGCATGTGGCCTGGCCCTTGTCATGAACAAGCCGAACTGTGGAAATGTAGCTACAACTCACTTCTAACAGGAAGAGGGAAATAGGTGAAAATTTTATACATAGGCAACTTGAAAATGAAAACCAAAATGTAATTATACGCATTTTATGTGTTGTTAACTGATGGCTGATGAGGGGGAAGTGCAGAAAATACATCCATAACTTCAGACTGGTGCCATAAAACTGTCAAACAAAATCAGTGTCACATTGAGCTGGCTGGTTTTCGGTGTGCACACACACAGGCACACACATGCATCCACAACAAGCCCAGTAAAACTAGCCTGTTACACCAACTTCTACCACAAAACATGATTTAAGTCATGTGACGTGACTATGAAAACTTTTTTGAATATTCATGTGAGCAGATCACATACTGCTTCTTGTGACAGACACTGCTTTTGGTGTTAGTACCCTTTTTTCCCCACTCTCCGTGCAGTTTATTTTCTCACCTGTGTGCAAACAGCCTACAGCTACAATGTTGTAAGTGTTCATCGGAGCCAGAGATAGAAGGCCCTGGTGCTCCAAAACCCCCAATTGTTACCAGTGCAGTTCCAGCCTCCAGCAGTAAAGAACAGGAAGCAATTAAAACATGCACCTAGTTAGTGAGTGTCATTACTGAAGGCTAGCCTTCACCAGTCCACTCATTAGAGCTGCAGAGGTGGTGGTGGGTGAATGCTCTGAGAGGAACTTACAACATACTGCTCTGCAATGTTTTTACATAGGAAGACAGAAGGGAGAGACAGTGTCGGGCTATTGTAGAGAAACTGGACTAGAAACAAAAACACAAGAGTGAAATCTCTGAGAAACCTCCAAAATATGATCACAAAGTCTACAAATGCAAGATGTACTTCGGGTTTAACATTACTTTTCACCACCATTTCAACAAAGTCATAATTCTTCCAGAAGTTCGTGGAGGTAATGTATTGTCTACGTGTCAGTTAGTCTGTTGAGGAGTGAGTTGTTCATGAATCACAGAGAGGTTGTGCTTATAGACGTGTTAATTATAAAGCTGAGTTTACTTTCTCCTAGGCCACACTGATAACCTGTCCTAACAGCATTCCAACACAAAGCCGTGCACAGTTCTCATCCGTATAGTAAACGTTCCAACCTAAAAGGGTCAAAGGCTCCTTTTGTCTGTAAGTAAAACTGGTTAATAAAAAATATGTGTAAATAATTTCAGGTTAGAACACATATATAAAGCAGTTTTAGTTAATCATAATCCAATTGAGAGACATTTCAAACATCTGAGCCATCGGACATTTTTAAGCTCCCTTCCATAAAGGCTGTTCAAGGCAGGACTGCTGCGCCTTTATTCCGCCTTTCTGCTGTTCTGCGTGTAAAGCACTGAGATGTAATTGGGGGGCATTGTTGTTGTGCCTTTGAGCCGGCAGCAGAGGCAGAAACAGAGCTGAATCGGCGTCTGTGCAAAATGGGGAAACAGCGTGGTGGAACACGCCAAACTAGACACCAACGCTAAACTAAACACTAGTATCTTATATGAAAGAAGACAATTGTTTGTCTGGTTCAGTCTGAACAAGCAAAAGCAAGCACCCGCGGCATAATGAGGGGATCTCCCAAGAAGTGTATATAAAAAGGAGTATAGCACAATCTTTAAGTGTTATTAATCATATCTAGAGCATGCATTTAGATCAAAAGCAAGCCAAATTGATAAAAAACTAATAAAAAGTGGCAGAATTTTAAACAATCTAAGGAAGTAGCTACTCTAATTGACCTGGTGCCAATAGCAACTAAACCTGCGTGTGGAGCCAACACTGCAAATCCAACATATAGCATATCCAAGCATCCCTACACATGCACACAAAAGAGCTTGGCAGCAAACACCCCATCTGTCAACAATGCCAAGCACAACCCGATTTACAATCCTGCACTCAGCCTTTTCCAGCAACACTTTATAGATTGGAAGCTACAGAAATTAGTGATTTTAAGATCCATACTGCCAGCTGGTGCCTACCTTGAGGCTAATCACAATGTGATGTGGTATTCAGCTGCAGTAGGAGTGCCGAATACAGAATTTAAACAGCCCCCAGATAATACCTCATCCACCTCCAGTTACCTAATATGACCTCATTTCTCGGTGAGTGTAGGGAAAAACCCATTCATAAAACACACAGTGTTAATTGTTGGCATTAAATTTTCAAGAAACACAATAAAGATATAGTTTTCATTAGTCGCCATGAGCGAGTTACACCTCTTCTGTTTAGCAAAACTGCAATAATTTGATAAACTGAATCATAATATGCTATCAGAATAAATGCATAACACAGGTATACTTCTGATTTCCACCATCTGCACATAAAGCAGTGTGAATTTCACAAAGTCATAAAGTTAGTTTCTCAGACCTAAAGCATTTTAGAATTATCTTCTCCCTTCCAACAAATCAAATCAATAAAAGCTAGTAACACCCTCATTATAGCCTTGAGGTGGGCAAAATAAAAGCATATGCTTGAGATACGCATGACTACAATAGATCTAGAAGTTTATTAAGCACATTTGTCCAATATGTGGCTGGCAGAGGTGATGTACTGCACTGTATTGAAATAAATTGTATTAATGCTATGCAAGTTCTGGAAAAAAGATAGATATAAACAGATAAAAAATTAAACTTATATGCAATAAAATGTAGTTTTGCCTTATTAAATTCGCTCAGGGGTTTTTTCTCTACAGCCTCATGGGACCTTTAACTACCAGTGGCGAAAACTTTACATAGATGTCGCTGTTCAACTAACATTACTGAGTCAGTTTGGTCTATTTGTGTTGCACAACGCAAACAGAGCGAGTTTGTTCATTTGTTGTGATTTACTCTCAGCTTCCGTCTCATCTCTGGTAGATAAAAAGCATGTTGGTCTACAACAGCCTGGAGTCGATTCACTACAGAAGAGGCTAAAATAAATTACAGCCACTGAATTGGATTTAATGTGCTTCTATAACAAGAGCCATGTGGGAAGCTCAAGCTTGCTGTGGGGGTCAAAAAGCTCCACTCCCTCTGCCAAGGTCATTTTTTAAATAAACATGATCGCAATTGCTCTGTTTTTCTCACGACTGGATTAACACTTTGTTCTCACCTTTATGGTAAAATCTCAATCATGTCATATCTGCGAAATAAAATACTAAAGTCAAGCTGTAAAGTATTCACTAGTATAGATTTAATGTCATGATTAGACAGCCAAGATGTCATGGCTCAAAAATACAAATAGAATTATCACACAGTACATTCAAGATTTGCCTTCTACTACTTCACAAATGACATTCTCTAGACATAAGAATACACTGACCTGCATCTGCAACTACAAAACCATAATATTTAAAGACTTTCATAACACAGTGAAGAGGGTAATTCACCTTGAATATGCCAACCCAGTCCTTTGGATGTGGTTTGATGAACTGCGTCAGGGTATAGTGACACTCCAGTGCGGCATGGGGCAGGTAACTCTTCCCCACATTCTGGAAGATGACGTGGGCAAAGTTTGATGTGTCCATGTTGTTTCCTAACAAAGTCCCGTCCAGGAACAGTGCCATAAATCACTCAGCAGTGGCTACACGGGAAAAGACAAGCAATAAAACATATGAAACCACCAAAGAAACGAGTACAGTGTCACTGTTTTACCAAGACATATTGTGTATTGTTAAGTAATGAAATGTCATTAATTTTATCAACTGTCTAGTCTACAGCAGAATTTGAATCATATGTATGTCACAATGGTAATAATGCAAACCAAAGTCAGTTTTCATACAGAAAATATAAGCAGGATGGACATTTCTATCATAAATTTCAGATCATATTGTGTTTGTGCATGCAATATGCTTTCTTTCATTAAAACCTGCACAAAACCAAAAGGACTGGGAAGCTCTTGTCAAGACACATAGTCAAAATCAAAATCTGTCAACAAGAATTTGCACACAATTGACAACAGCAAACCAGGACAAGGCCTATGACCATAATAACTTTAGGGACAGACTGATTATTGGCTTCGATGCCAGATCCAATATTCAGACTTATTACTGAAAAGTTCTTTCTTAATTAAGGGAGACATGAATAAAGGCATTTCAACAAAGTTTTGTGTTGGAGTTTGTGTTATTGTATCGGCCATATAACCCCCACCAAGTGACACAACTCATGATGCACAAAAAACGCAATATGAAATGGTAGTGTAGATATATTTACACAACTTTAATTTATCCATAGCACAAGAAAACTAATCTTTAATGTAATCACACCTTTAAGAGGTTTTGGAGTTCATTTGACATGTTTGCATATGATCAAGGTCCATCTCAGGACAAATTACAGACTTTTTCATGATCTTGAATATAAAACTGAATGTTTAAAAACAGTTACACTGATAAAAATATATATATATTTAAAGACAGGTATGCATATATGCTTCTGTGTCCACAAGGTTTCCATGGCAACTTCTTTCATCAAAGGCAAAAGTGAAACAATTACAAATGTACTTCAGTGTTTATGTTATTTATTACTTTCATTTAATCAGGTTTTGAAAGTAAAGCTGACTATCATGCTTTTTTCCTTATTGCCCAGCCTGTATTTGCAGATGCATGTATAAAGATAGTAGTTTGACATCAACAGTAGTTGATGTTGATGTAATCAGCCTTTATCCGGTTTTTCTCAATAATTTTATTTTCTGGAACATTTCCCCTTTAGGTTAACAAGAAAAAAGACTTTGAAGGCAAGGATGAAACATTACTTAGTGTTACATTTGATTTTCTGGCACACTTCACGCCTGGAACGCGTTTACATGTATTATAATGGGTGAGACGACTTATTGTATGAGTCACTGTTTGGGAAAATTGCTTTTCTCTTAGCACAGAAGGGGAAGAAACCTAGTATGTGTGTGTGTGTGTCTGTTAACTTTGCCTTGCAGACAGCAGTATATTCGGGTAGAACAACCTAAATAAAGACACGGTGACATCTTATTCGACCAACTACATAAAATGACTTTGTTTTACACTCAACGCTAGAAACAAGCTCACATGACAAACGATAAGGTGACTCTTGCATCTTGGGGAAATTTCCAGTTGGGCCTGACTTGATATTAATTTTGCTCGACGTATTAGGCCTGTGACAGTCAAAACATTACCTCTGCTGATTAAAACTTACAGAGCTATCATCTACAGCCATCACACCAGTTGTTATAATCGCGTATACTGCTGAATAAGATTAATAACGGCCGAAACTGTCAAGTGGCAACTACCAGCTCCGAAACGAGGCCTAATGTGAAAACAGTGATCATGTGGCTAGCTTAGCTATGCAGCTAGCTAGCTAACGTTAGCTACATACTTCACAAGACACGGTTAACCACAAGGCAAAAAGACGCGTGTTGCAGAGGAATGTGCGGCTACTGAGCTAAATACTCGTTTTAAGTATTTAAATACGCAATGTTGGTAACGATACAACGCCCTTAACGAAAACAGTGCAGCTAGTTTAACAGGCGAGCAGTGCTATCAGCTGGAGGACAAGGTTAAAGCTAACGTAAACACTTCGCAGCGGCGTGTCTCCGGGCGGCTCCTAAACACATGTCAACCGGATTGGGAATACCGAAAGCTGCATTTTCAGTCATATTTACAAAATAAACCCTTGAACATACCTCTTTGCCATGTTGAACAGTCGCTGAAATGCCAAAGAGTCATAGAAATAGTTGTTGACGCAGTTCAGTGCTTTCCCCAGTCCTCTTCCTGGAACAATAACAACACTGCGTCATGTCCGCAAAACGGCCTGCGTTAGGAAAATTAGAGCACTCCAAAAAATCCCAATTACCAAAAATAAAACAAAGACAAAACCTCTGGATGTATTCCCGTATTGCACTAAAAATTTAAACATTAAAAAAAAAAGTGGTACAGACACTAAAACAAATACACTAACTATTGGATGTGTCCCCATGTCACACTAAACATTTAAGTTTCCTGTAAGGTTAAAATGTCAAATAACTATGTTAAAATGTTAGAAGATTGACAAAATGATTTTAAAAAACAGTGTAAAATATGACTTTGTGAAATCATTCTTTATTATAAACAGTAAAGTTTTGAATTTAGATGCACAGTGAGATTTTGCACATTCCTATTCAAACTGTCCATCCTGTCTATCTAAAATGTCCCATACAGTGAAAACCCATCTTTATTGTGTGTTTTTTTATCAACTTGGAGGTGTCAAATAAAAACTTTTATGGTAGGAGAACATTTAATCTTGCCGTTCCTCAAACCCCTCAATCCACTAGTTAGCCGAGGTTTACAAGGGATTCAGAACTTGACCCAGCTACTACCTAACACCTAACTAACCAATAGTCGTCTTCATAATGTCAAATTCATATGAGCAGCTCCCTCCCACTGTCCGTGGGGGTTGTTGACTTTCTAGAGCAGCTTCTATTATCTTGAAAATGTCTATGACACAAGCAAATCATATTAAATGTCCTTTCTGTTGGCTGCAAGAGTGAACACAACAGTCTTCATGAGCTCCCAGCATCTGCGGAACTGAAGACCTAGAAGATTGCGTATAATTTTAAGTGGTATGTCTATGTCATCACAGCAAAAAGAAAATCCTTATTTTTAGACCAATTTAAAATCACTAAACAAGAACTGGGTGGTGTGTTTTCATGTCACTGGCTGTGCTTCATTGGAATTTAATCTCAGCTGGTGTTTACATCTGTATACTTCTCTCCCGCTCTCTGGGCTCACACATACTGTTTTTTAAGACAGCCAAACCAATATAAAGTGCATGTTCTCATGTACATATTTTTGTGACTGTTGTTGGACAATGGAATGAGTATGAAATAGTGACTGAAATGCAGCCCATTATGTCTACATGTTAGCTTCAGAGCTATTTCCAAGCTAATGCTCCACTGATTTCATAACCGCAGTGTTATACGACAAACTTAACATACGTGTGAGTGAAAAACAATAATTGAGCTTTAAATTTGGCTGTATTTCCATGTGAAATGATCCCTTAGAGAGAAAGCTGGAAGCAATTGAAAGTCTGCTCTGTCAAGCACATACACAGAGAGTTTTCTTCCTGAAGGGGGCAGGGACAGCAGCAGCTAATGAGTTTTCAAAATGAAACAGATGCACGAAAACCAGGGGTTATACAGCCATGGTTAAATGAACCAGCTTTGCAGTATTTTGATATGAAATGTTGAAGGACACATTGTGGGAAAATGTAAGACTTGCATTATTTTGCTGCATTTACTTCTTTTGCATAAGCAGTGATGGACCAACAAACTAAACCACTTTTTAAAATAACTGGACTTTGTGTACTCTATACTTCTGCTTTGTGTACTCTATACTTCTGCTTCACTATATCTTGGTGGGAATATTACACATCTTATAAATGCAGCATGTTTTTTTTTTATTCTATCCATTCATTTTAGTATGAGGGGATAAGTATTTGCTGTTTGAACACAAGGCATCTCTGCAACAGAAAGGACATCATGAAACAATCAAGAATAACTAAATTGGACATTAAAAAAGGCAGATTGAGAGTGGAGTCATAGACCAGAAATCAGGAGTCAATAACAAGTGTGTTCACCATTTTCATCAGTATACATCTGCAGAAAGTTAATGAGGTTGTTGATGCTGCTCGTGGAATGTTGTCCCACTCTTCCTGAAGGGTTTGACAGAGTTGACTGACATTTTTGTGAACAGGATCACATTGTCAGACATCCAGGGCTGTCTGAAATGATTTCCTAGAGAACAAATAGGGGAGTTGTGTACATTTAAGTGCCTCTAAGTACAGCTTTAACTGACATGCCAGCACACAGCGTGCTAATATTTCATTCTTGTCTGTAACTTGTCATCTGTAGCATTGTGCCATTTTAATACAGTTGCATGAATGTCAATGGTCAAATAAGTGTCTTTGGTGCTGGTCACACTGTGTGATCTTTGTCCTTTAAAGCCACATCTGACCAGGCTGTAGATCAACACGGTGGTTGAAAATTGAACATCACATGAACAGCTTTAAAAGGTTTTGTGCACAACTGGCTAAATGTTACTCTTTTCTAACCAAAACAATAGAAACTAGGATATTTTAACTTTTTCTCTAAGTCAGAGAACAATATACCATTTGCTTTGTGCTTTTGTTCTGTGTACTTGAGCAATAAAATAAATGCTGCGTGACTCGAAAACAGTAACCAGAGGAGCAACTTGTCAGCAAGTTGTTGGAAAATACATTTAGCGTGGTGAATTATGTTCCTAAAGTTAATGTGCAGAGTAGTTTAAATAACTAGTTTGTAGAGGCTGTAAAAATGTAAGTCATAAATTATCTATAGTATGTAGAGACACCATTTCTTTGAGTACTGGTAGCACCTGTGGTGGCTTGAGAAACTTTTATACACGTCAATCACAGATTTCTATAGAGGTAATCAAAGAAAGTCAACTTTTATTTTTGTATGATTTGTGACACTATGACGGCATCATACTTTATAGAAGACATTTTTTGAGTTCCTTTTACCTCAGTTGTGCTGTTTCAGAGGTCTAGGACTTTATACTGCAGTGAGAAATGAGATCACAGTGAATAAAAATGTGACAAGAGCAAAAACAACACTCAGAAACTGCTCGAGGTTCAGAGGGTTAAATAACTGAACTTTGCTTAAGCTATGCTCCTGCTTCACCGCATTTCAGTGAGAATGATGTACATTTTTCTTCACTCCATTTATTTCAGAGCTTTAGTTACTACTTGTCCGGACACATTTTATAGATCAATATAAAATATGATGCATTTTATATGTACACATGAGGGATAGACAAATTATCAAACCCGATATTCAGCATTTGTCTGTATCATTATGTTTTAAACAAAATGTTAGCTGATAGAACATATTTATTTAAAAATGTGCTCTTTTGGTTCGGATGCAGCTACCTCTCTCGATCCATAGTCACCACTGTGTGATCTCAAATAATGTCCTACCTATAGCACTATCTGACTGTTTACATGTCACAAGTACTTGCCCACTAATTACACTGGACAAACGTAAAGCATAATCAAAGGCATTTCAATTAAGTTTTGTGTAGGAGTCCAAATATTGGATATTGGTCTATTTGGTTACTAATAATCAGTATTGTATCAGACATCTCATTCAATTCATACAGCAACACTTCACAAGAGACTTCACATAGTAAGGTGAACACTTTACAAATTTTCCACAGATAAACCCAACAAATCCAAAGTTTTTTTTGGTTTCCCTTTGAGCAAGAACTTGGCAAAAGTGGAAAGGGAAAAATGTTCTTTACCAGGAATGCATGAGAGAATAATAAACACTTTGGAGGTCAGTGAGGCCAGTGACTGGGGATTAAAAACATGCAGCTCCACATCCAGAGATACCTGTGAGACGATGTAGCACGGAGTGCAGGAGAGAGAATATACAAAGTTAATGGCATGCAATCGTGGCATATATAATTATATGGAAAGAGAAAGAGGACAGTAGAGGAGAGGTGCTACGTGCATCATGGGAAGTCCCCCAGCATTCTAGGCTAAAAGCAGCATGGCTAAAGGATAGTTTAGGATCACCTGAGCCAGCTCTAACTATAAGATGTATCAAAGAGGAAAGTGTTAAACCTAATCTTAAAAGCAGAAAGTTGGTTGGCCATGAAAAAAAGATAGCAGTTAAGGCCAAATATACACAAGTTTATAGTTAAATATGGTTTACAATTTTTCTGACAAAACCTTACTTAATATGCAGTTTCATCATCATCAATTCATCATGCACAGTGTCTTTATATAGAACAGAATAGAATAGAATAGAATAGAATAGAATAGAATAGAATAGAATAGAATAGAATAGAATAGAATAGAATAGAATAGAATAGAAGGGGAAATTCTGCTGTTGCAGTAGCAAGCAGAAAGAGTAAAGTGACCACTACCACAATACAAATAAAAGAAAAATATTCTAAGATACAAAATGCACAGTAAAGTGTAAAATATTAAAAGACTGAATGTCCTGTAATTTCCCTCCTGCAAGCTATGTTTTAGGTAGAGCTGGAACTGTTAGTCGATTAACCCATTAGTTGACAACTATTGAGTTTATTGTCAACTATTTAGATAACCAAATAATGGTTTGAGTCATTTTATAACACAAAACAAGTCAAAATCTTTTGACTACAGCTTCATAAAACTGAACGTTTTCTGGTTTCTTTCCTCCTCTGTTACAGTAAACTGAATATCTTTGGGTTGTGGAATGGAAATGAAACATTAATGGATGTCATCTTAGGCTTTTTTCATCATTTTCAAACATTTTAAAGGTCAAACAGTGCAATTTCTTGAGAAAAAAATCTAAATTTGAAATAATTTAAAATAATTATACTTAAACTATATCTTCTTATTATTTTTTAGCCTTTTACTTATTTTGTAATTCTTGTCCTGCTACTAGCATGTCTTATCTGTATCTATCTGCTATAACTTACATAATTCCTTGGTGAGGGAACAATAAAGTTTTTTAAAAAAAAACTTATATTATAATATATTTGCACTCTCTTCCTGCTACGTTCATTGAAGTAAATCACATACATGCTTTTCCCACCAATTTCTATAATAATTCCAGTTAGAGTTTTAGAGAAACCTGCTTAGAAACACATGAGCATCCCCTGTCCTGTCTATCTGCTGATAAGGAAGCACACACTGAGCTTAGGCCCTCCCCTGCATCTGGTTGGCTGAAACCGGGAGGCCGTGCTGCGCAGATCTGCTCTCTGATTGGCGAGAAGGCCGTCATTAACGTACGTCGTGCTACGTCATTCCGTAAGGTCAAGAGGAAAGAAGCATGGCCGCTGCGTTGAGAGGGTCTCGGTATCTAGTGGGAAGGTGTTGCAGGCATGTTGACTTTGCACTTGGTAAGGAAATACGCCGAGACTGTGTCTTTCGAGCCACCGCGTTCTCTTCACAAGCTCAAGTTGTTGTTCGAAAAGTCTTTGTGCCACGAAAAAATCACTGTTTTTACCCGAATTGTTGGCACAGAAGTTTAAGTTCATTTCGCCATACTGGCTTTAGCTGCTTCTGCACAGAGCCCAGTTAACTATTTACTGATTTGAGGAGGTTTTCTGTTAAAATGTACACGTTGTTTATGCACGGAGTCGTTTCTCAGAGGTCTATTTTAACGTCCAGTGGGTCTTTACTGCAATAGTTCAGTAGGTCCAGTGTCCTATTGTACCCGTCTCTTTATTTAAGGACATTATGTAATGTCTGTCACTTGCACTTTGTAGAAACAGAGGGTGGCTCATTGGAGCACTTCAGTCGCAAAGTTTACAGGAGCTTTTGGAGGGAAAATGACAAAATATGAAAATAATTCCCTCCTGCAAGCTCTGTTTCAGATAGAGCTGCCCTTATTAGTCCAGTAATCGATTAGTTGACAACTATCAAATCAGTTGTCAGCTATTTAGATTATTGATTAATCAGTTTGAGTCATTTTATAAGACAAAAATCTAGTCTCTTACATTTGAATGGCTTCTTGTTTTTTCCTCCTCTGTGACAGTAAGCTGATTATCATTGGGTCATTGGTTGTAGACTTGCTTATCATGGGCTTTTTCACCACTTTCTGACATTTTAAAGGCCAAGCGGCAAATTGGTTACTCGATTTGTGCAATAAGCAGCTTCTTAAAAGTGAAGTTTTCTGGTTTCTTTCTTCCTCTATCAAGGCAAAAGTTTCTTAATTGTAAATATTTTCTGGTTTCTTTACTTCTCTGCCATAATAGCAGGAACATCTTTGGGTTTTTGAAACAAAACATTTGTCATCTTGGGCTTTGATCAACATTTTTTTTTACAATTTTCTGACGTTTTATACACCAAAAAATGAAACGGTTGAGTGGAAAAATACATGGATGTACTGTCAGGTTGCATAGAATGGTTTTAATATGGACAAACAAACAATACTAATACTCTCCCACAGACTAATATACAGTTTATTTGTGTTTTTTGTCATTACTTTGAAAATAAATTCCAGGACTCATAGTAATTTGTTTGACTTATGTCTTTTAACATGTGTGCATGTCGGGAATGAATGCCCTTGTATCGAGATATACTTAAGTAAACATTGAGAAGGGTTTTGCTTCATTAAATCAGATGACTTTGATACTGAAGGGCAAATACGCTGGCTTTAAATCCCAGTGAACTTTAAATGGCACCACTGAGCAGGGATTCTTGTATTTAATTCAAATCTTAACACAATCGAAACAGATATTTCAGTATGAACGGTGTCTCCGAGAATGTGTAACAGGGATAATGTGTCTTGTTGTTCGGTTACATTGCAGTCTCCACAAGGTCTATGGCCTCAAAGACGCAGGTGGGGTTTGTCGGTCTGGGAAACATGGGAAACCCAATGGCAAAGAACCTGCTGAAGCACGGATACCCAGTCATTGCTACAGATGTGTTCCCGGAGTCCTGCAAGGAAGTGCAAGAGCTGGGAGCTCAGGTAGTACAACACACATCATTGCTTTTTGAAAATGCCCTTCAGTCGACTCTTTTCTAACACTGTAATTTTGCCTGCTTTCTCAGATTGTGGATAATCCTGCTGAGGTAGCAGACAAGGCCGACCGTATCATCACAATGCTTCCCTCTAGTCCCAATGTCGTAGATGTGTACACTGGACCCAACGGCATTCTCAAGTACGTTTCGGTTTCTCTTGGAATATCTGCGTTATGATGTCACACGCTTATCTCAGATTCAACTAAACTCTTCTTTCCTCAACAGAAAGGTAAAGAAAGGCTCGCTGCTCATTGACTCCAGCACCATTGATCCGGCTGTTTCAAAAGAGATGGCCGCTGCTGCTGAGAAGATGGGGGCCGTCTTCATGGATGCACCAGTATCAGGAGGTAAGTTGGTTATGCGTACTCCAGTTTGCTGTGTGATCTTATCGCACATGCACTGAGTCGGCATTAAATCAGGTAAGTGTCACAGACTTGAAACTACGGCAGCTGAAAAGCCAAGTTCTGCTAGAAATTAACTTGCTTGTGTGAGTTTTGGTCAACTGCATTGGAAGGCAAAACATTTTGAGGAAGTTTGACGATGTGACAGGCTCTTCTAATGGAATGAAATGTGCAGGTTTTGCTCATGTGTTAAAGTATTTTGGTTTGTCCTAATGTGTGTTTTTATGGAATTTGCTTACATTCTACTAAGTGGTGTTTCTAATATTTTGTCTACACTCATTTATATAAATGGGTGAGATGGAAAAACTGAGTGTTTATAACCTAACAACTGAATTTATAATCCCAAGAGTCTGTTTTGAGAAAGTAACTTATCTGTGCAAGTATTTCTTTAGTTACTGGTTTTGTTTATCGAACAGTCATTCCCGTGTTCGCCACAAGCAAATCGAGAAAACATCTTCACCAGTTCGAGCACACACATGCAGCACTTAGAAAACGCAACCACATTCTAAAACCCTGCAGGGTTAACGGCAGATATTGGCAATAATATGTTTATCATGCAGCCAAAAGTTATATCAGGAACTATTATATTCCAGTAGTGTGCCTCTATGTGCATTATGTTTTAGCATTTGGTTGGAACAGTTGCTTTGAAACTCTCTTGTTTGTCTCTTTTGGGTTCATTTGCACGTGTTTTGTCTATTTATATGCATTTTTATGTCACACTGGCAACAGCCTTGGCTAAGGGCATTATATTCTAAGGCCCCTATTCTCGTAAACACAGTATCTCTTGAATCCCTTTCAAACTTGATACAAACTGGAGGATGAATTGATTACATTTTGGTAGTCAAAGGTTAGTACAGTCTTGTATAGCCAGACGTTTCTACAGCGCTATGCACAGCACTACTATTCTCTACAGAGAATAGTCTGGCTGCACCTCGTTATTACTATTCTGCTTTAGGGGGAAAAACATTATTGTATTTCTTTGAGACTATCAAAATAGCCTTATATGGTGTTCATTCCAGGATGCAACTATGGTGATGCTGCAAAATAGCAACGGGGGGATTGTTTTGGTGGAATGTTTGCATGCCACGAGGCTAGCACTTTCATTAAGTGGCTAATTCAAAGAATAAAATGAGTAGGACTGCCTTACTGCACAATGCAATTGTTAAGCAAAATTTGCCATTTTCAGTGTGGTAGGTTCGTATTAGGAGGTTATTGTTGTTGCTTCATTAGTGAAGCTGACTAACAGGTAGACTGCTGCATGAAAAGGCAGACTTATACCCAAAGTTTGCATCTGGTGAGTCAAACAAAGGTTTGTGACCTCACAAAACATGTTTTTGACCATAACTGAAGTGTTCATTGGCTAAATTTGACAAAACTCCACACAAATGTCTAATGAAATACTTTGTCAACGTGATGACATTTAATATCTCCACTGTCAAAGGTCAACTTTACTGTGACACCTTAATGCTCTGCAAAAGCACTTTCCTGGTCGTTATTCAGCACCATAACTCAGGAACAGAAAGGGAGATTGTGACTATATTTCACTTGTGGTTGGATACTGAATTGATGACACTAATGCTGGGCAAATAAATCATGGGTTAATAAATTCCTTTCAAGTCTTCACTGCATATATTATGAGTCTGGGCCGACTCTAATGTAAAGTGCAATTTCTTGTTTATATTTTTTAATGTGGCAAGTTCAGTGTCCTGCTTTTTCCTGACCTGGTTTATAAAGAGCACAAGCAGCATTTAGTTATAATTAGGTAGTGGATCAGCTTTTGCTATCTCTTCTAGCAGGTCTCTGGTTTTCTTGGGGGTCCACACAGAGACACAGTTCTGTTTGAACTTGGCCTCGTCAATGTCAAGACAGCCACTTTCTTTGAGTTGAAGTCGGTCCATTTTATGGTCTGGCTCTAAAGATTAGTAATGATTTATACGCTTCCGTCCCGTGGTAGTGCACATGGATTAAAGTTGCTCTGCCAGCCCCCTTGAACTCCTGTGTGTGGCGGCGGCAGTTTAACCGACGCAAACCGAACTGGATGTCATACTTTGAAAAAGCACGTCACTCACCAGGCTGTAGCTCCTAAATGAAACCGTTTGAACATCTCCAGTTAGTTGTCAGGCGGGAATCAAAAGAAGTACAGTGGCTGTGCGGTTAAAGCTGAAACATAAAAGCACACATGGAGAAGGGGATGTAATTGAGTCAGCATGTGTCGCGTCTTGGGGTGAAACAAGTGTGAGAACCGATTGAGATAACGCCAATCTTTCATTATTTCTCAGGCTGGAATATTTGTCGGGCTACGCTGGTTCAATTTGGAATATCTGTGAAATGAAGCAACCTAGCATATTTCTAGTAGAAGTTTCTGAATGACAAATGCACTATGTTTGACGAAAATGTCTCTTGGTTAGGGGTTCCAATATCCATCCATCATCTATACACCACTTAATCCTCTGTAGGGTCGCGGGGGGGCTGGAGTCTATCCCAGCCGACTCGGGCAAAGGCAGGGGACACCCTGGACAGGTCACCAGCCTATCACAGGGCTACACATAGAGACGAACAACCAAGCACACTCTCATTCACACCTACGGACAATTTAGAATAATCAATTAACCTCAGCATGTTTTTGGACTGTGGGAGGAAGCTGGAGAACCTGGTAAAAAAAAAAACCCAGGCTGCACAGGGAGAACATGCAAACTCCACACAGAAAGATCCCAGGCGTCCTAACCGGGACGTGAACCGGGGATCTTCTGGCTGTGAGGCAACGCTGCTAACGTATCAGTTGTCACTTGAGATGCATGCTTTCACTGAATGTCCATGTTTTTTTGACATCTTGGGTATTTTAACCAAAGTGTGTGTTTTAAACATCATAGATTATCCATGGTTTTCCCTCCAATTAGATAATTCTGTGTAACATTGTCTGCTTTTAAGACATGAACTGGGTATCTTGCACAGGTCTTTGTCTTTTGTGCATGAAGGTGTGCAGTATTTAGGTTTTTACTTGCTTTAGAAATCGCTGAGCACATTGTATGATATGGTTTAGAACTGTTTTGAATCCAAATTATGAATTCAATATCCACGACTGTGAGATGTTAGAAAAATGTAAATTGTAGTTAATTACTTAACTACACATGGATGTGCAATCCGAAATTTCTATTTTTATTTACTCAGTTGGTTATTCAGTTTTCGGTGTTTTGCTGAAGAGGTAGTTTTGGATCTCTCAGACTGTGGATGTCTGTGAACTTAATCAGAAGTTGTAGTTATCTGTTTCCACATAGCAGCTTTTTCTATTTTAACATACAGCTGCGGTGATTAGTCGATGTATCAATTAGTTGTCAACTGTCAAAGTAATCACCAACTACTTTGATAATCGACTAAACAGTTACTGTGTTCTTAAGTGGGAATATTTTCTGATATCTTTCTTCCTCTATGATGATAAACTGAATGTCAGACTTTTAAGTGCATCATCTTGTGCTTGATTGACATTTTTCACCATTTTCTGACATAGTACAGACCAAACAACTAACCGATTAAATGCTGAACAGTGGAAATGACAGTTCGTTGCAGCCCTGTTTCGCAGTGTTCAGATCTCGAGGGTCACCTTTGACATATTATCGCAATTGTTAAATTTGCTGCTTACAGCTTGGAACATTTTTCCCTCTTTAGGATAAGTTTCGAAGCCTTTATCCTTGCTTTTCTTGTTCCTCAGCTTGACTCTTGTAACTCCCAGCACAAGTCTTTCTGGATTCCTGTTAATTCAAACTGCTTCAGGCAGCCTGCTCAGGAGGATTAGGGAGGGGGAAACGTATTACAATCCATCTCGGCCCTCCTCCGTTGGCTTCCTGTAACTTTAGGATTAATTATAAGACTGGTTGGTTGGTTAATTTCTTGGCACCCATGTGGCTCGCACCTGGTTATTGTATGCTGCCAAGCTTTTAACCCTGTATGAACCTGACTGCACTGTCATATGTACAAATAGACCCAGAAACAGCTGGTCCTAAATCACAGCAAAGGCTGACCAAACGTCTTCTAACTGTGAGGGAATATTGCTTAGACTTGCTTTTAATAGATAAATAGCTGCGACTGTGACTCATTTATTTTACATTACTTTAATTTTGCATATTTTAATCTAAGTTTTTGACATATTTTTACTTTACACGTATTTCACCTTGTGATATTCTTCTCTCATTTACATGGCTTTGTGGGTTTGTGTTTCTGTATTATCTAGAAAATATATATATAAAGAGTTCCTACAGTCACAATGGTTTAAAACAACTGAAGGAAAAACCCATCTTTACATTAATTCATGTCAATTCGATGTCTTCACAAATGTATTTATTTACTGATGTGTCTGCAGATTTGTGGTGTGTGTGTGTGTGTGTGTGTGTGTGTGTGTGTGTTCTTCTTTTGCTTTTTTGAACCTCAACATACAAGGATATTTAACATTTTGTTTATTCCATAATGTCCCTGTTGTGCCTCGCTAAAAGTACTCTGGTTTTCCTGCTCCTGGATGTTCTAATGAAAGCTTTGTCAGTCAGGAGAACGAAGGCTTCTCGGAGAGGTTTGATGGACCTTTCGTCTTGTTTTGCGGGCTCGAAAAATTCTCAAGTTTTTCTGATTTGCACCAAAGAAGAATCTTTCCACCCTGTAATAAACATGTAGCATAAAGAACAGTAGCTGCTAATCCAGCTACTTTTTAAAGGCTGCTATGATTATGGTGTGTTTATTTTCAATTTTTCTATCTGCCAATTTCATTTCTACGCATGAAACTCTAACACCATATATACCAAGAATTGTATATAAGCATGGTTTCCCTTTTTGAGGTGTGGGAGCTGCCAGTTCGGGGAAACTGACTTTCATGGTCGGAGGAGCTGAGGAGGAATTCACTGCAGCCAAAGAACTGCTCAGCTGCATGGGAGCTAATGTGGTGTACTGTGGTCAAGTTGGAACTGGACAGGTGTGAACAGATTGTTTTAAAAGGCTTGTTACTCGATTTAATCAGAATTTTAATTTGCTAAAAATCTCGGAAGTTCGACGGCTGTTCAGTTTGTTAAATGCTAATATGTTGTCATTTCATTACAGGCTGCTAAAATCTGCAACAACATGCTTTTAGCCATCGGAATGATCGGAACTTCAGAGACAATGAACTTGGGAATCAGGTGAAGACGCTGTCTTGGATGGAATAACATGTAATTGATGGCAAATCATGAGTGTGTGCAGCAGCAATGTAACTTCCAAATCCATCTTCATTCACAGACTTGGTCTTGATCCCAAACTTTTGGCCAAAATCTTGAACATGAGTTCAGGCCGGTGTTGGTCTAGTGACACCTACAACCCAGTGCCAGGGGTTATGGAGGGAGTCCCCTCTGGAAATAACTACCAGGGAGGATTTGGCACCCAGCTGATGGCTAAGGTCAGTTTTTAAGCCCTTTGATATGAGATATGAGGTGGAAAAATCTTATTTTATGGGCATAATAGCTATGTTTCCTGTAAGTAATTTAGAGTAATCATTTATTGCAAGTAGTTTCATTATTTCTGGAACTTTGAAGGTTTTATTTTTGCATTTTCTCTCTCAGATTTATCGTAAGTTTCTGTACCTTATGTTGCACATGTAACAGGGAGTTCAGTGAAAATGTTCCAAAAGAGTTTCTATCTGGGTCATAACACCTAGAATAATCCAGCCAACTGTTCGGCAACACATTACATCCATTCACAAACGGGATCAGGCCCATATATTACAACGTAGAGAAAAATTCTCTGTGGTGCGTGTGGACTAGTGGTTTCAAAATTTAATTTTCAGCTCCGTTGGTTTTGTAATGCATGTTTGCTTTTCTTTTTCAGGACTTGGGCCTCGCACAGAACACAGCGACCAACACAAAGACTCCGGTGCCTCTCGGCTCCTTAGCCCATCAGATTTACCGTATGATGTGTGCACGCGGTTACGCCGCTAAAGATTTCTCCTCCGTATTCCAGTTCCTGCGTGAGGAGGAGGGACAGTAAAATGTCAGTCTCCACCCCGTCCACAGCCTCGGCCCCGCGCAGGACTAACATAGAGTAGTTAGGGTGCATTTCGCCACAAGGACTTTTATGTTTTATTTCTGAAAGACGTGAAGCCCAGAGAGCCTCCGCACAGTTGTGACAGATCATGTGAAAACTTCTCCCCTGTCGGGAATCATGTCTCCTGTGTGATCTAGCCTTTTTTAAATATAATAAAACACTCCTCTCAGCTTTAGAAGCAAGCGACTTGTCAGGTATGCAGTGGATCCAAAAGATTAGTACACTCATCGTCTGTCAAGGCTAAAACAAATGCAAACACGGTTTAGTCTCCACATATTTATCTTTTTTGTTTGTGATCATTTCTTTACGTTGCTGGGTTTATTTTGTGTTCGCAGGGGTTGTTTCTTTTGACATCAAAACTGTTACTTTGAGTGTCATATCATACATATACTGTTAGAAAATAAAGACAAATTGTGATGTCTTAAGCTCTGGGAACAGTTAATTCACCACCTCCTTTTATTATTAGTCCCATAATTGACACATTTTTCCATTTGAATGTTACCCTACATGTTAGGTTACAATTCTAAAACAGCTGGATGCTTATTTCTTCTGGTAATTGCTGCTATTTGTTGGAGTATGTTAAGTGTTTATTTTGTTAGAGTAATTGCTACATAGGTAGGGATGCTTTTAAATAACCAAACATTCACTCCACGAAGTTGCACATATTTTCCAGTGACTTCTTGTAGTAGTACCTTAAATGCATTTTATTGTTTTTATAGAAGTTGATGTGAGCTGCACAGCTTCATTTCACAAAAATGCACTACATGAAGTTGCATGTTTTCTATAATTTGTTGTAGTTGCACCTTAAACGCTTATTTATCTTAATGTATAGGTTGAAGTGAGCTACACAGCTTACATGCATCATCCGCAAAGTTATATTTAAATGCAGCCAAACCTCAGACACAGTGAAATTCTAATTTCTCGAAAAGAAAATGCCCATTTTAATTCTAAATTCATTCTGCAGAGCTTCTTTGGAAGCTCACTGCACAGTTTTCACTCCAGGGCTCCGAGCACTAGGAAGTTAAATAGCTCCCAAATGTTTGGTTTGCATCGTGTGTCTCACCGATTCAGTAGTCACGATAAAATGTTGAGCAGACATCTGCTTTTTGGAGTTTGGCTGCAGGGCGGGATGGGGCAGAGACACGCATGCAGGGGCCAGAACTGCACCTAATTGTTCCAAACTAAAGAAGATTTTCATATATTTCTAATTTCTTTCTTTTCATCCTGCTATGAAACAAAGTTGTTCCGCGCTCTTTCATTTGGGGATCTCGGGTTTTTTTTTCCTCCAGACGAGCAGGGCGGCATGTTTCTGATCGAGTTTGCCAAGAACCAGTGGAGGGCCAAGGTGCCATAGGTCATGCGATCACAAGACAAACCCATAAAAAGTCCATTAAGCACTGTAGACTAAGAGCTGTGTTGTCATCTGCTTGATAGGTGCTGCAAACAGAGCTGCACTTTGGTCTCCGGCCTGCAGCACACTGTGACAGCCTGACATCATCCGCTGCTGCAGCGTCATTCCTCCGGTTCGACTTATCTTTAATAAGCCGCACATTCAGCAGCCTGCTTGTGTTTTGAGCTTCAAACATTATATAACTCACAATATGCGCATATCTGGAAGAATGGGATTTTGCAGCAACACGGTTTGAGCATGTGCCAAAAGATTTTTACGCACGTTTCCAGGTTGTGCCAAGTTAGTTTGACTGGACTGGTTTTGGGGGGGAAATGCGCATGTTTTCTCAGATTTTCTATGTTTTATTCTTGTTCCAAATTTAATCCAAAGCGACTGCAAAAGATTTTACATTTTTCAAAGAGAGCATAGATCTGTAGTCCTTATTTCTGTGTTTTAATAGCGACTTAATTTTTCGAGATGTGTCCAATATTGTAAAAAAATAGAATCTAAACTCTGCGTCTTCTTTTTTAACACCTAAAAAACTAACTTTCATGAAGGGTAAACAACATCAACAGTTCTTTTTTAAAAGAAATCCAGAGTCTGTTTAGTCGTCTTACTTCAATAGGTTAAGTTTTATGTGATTACAACCGGACAAAATTGCTATTTTTATATGTTATTTATGCATTTCAGACTTTTTACGCAAAAGGCACCGTTTTAGCTGTAAATTGATGTCAGCTGCGTTTTGGCCTCCACTGAAAAGCGTCAATCATTAATTGATAATTAAAGATTTAAAGTGCCACATAATTTTAATTCACCCGTGTCTTCAGCCAATGTCGGTAATAAATCCATCCTTTAACTTTTAGGCAAAACAACATAAAGTGGCTTCGTTTAAAAAATCCAAGTTTGCTTTTACGCACAACAAAGCCTTGTGTGTGTGTGTGTATGTCTGTGTGTGCCTGTGTGTTTTTTTACATTGAAATAGAAATGAAATTCTTTATTATTAATTTAAAAACTATCTGCAGTGTATGGACTCCTCATCTTTTCTTAAGTTTAGTTGCATTAACTGCTCATGCAACCGTCTCTACGAGCTGCTTTATTCCGTTTAAAACGCGACTCGCCCTCTGATGTGTGAACAACGAGGCTCAGATGATTCCTGTCGAGGCAGCGCTCACTTATTGTAGCTCGGGCGCTTTTGAAATTTAAGAAAGCATGCGTTTTTTCCCCCCCTCTCCTCTCTGTTAAAAACGCAGCGTTAAATAAAAAGCAGATTGAAGGTCGTTTATCATGACAATGTAATAAAAACAAAGAAAAATCAGACACGAACCGATTTAAAAAAAAAACATTAGGCTGTTTTTTTCTCCCCTTCTCCTGAAATGTAGACTGTTCACTTCTTGCCTACAAGCTATGAACTTGGGCCATAAAGATTTACAGCCTCAAAAGGTGGGAAAACTCTATTAAAAATAAAAAGGTGCTCAAATTTAGTTGGGTATACATTCCTCTGTGTCTGTGGTCTCGGCTTAAAAAGGCGAAGTAAAATGAATTCTGTAAGTTAAAACTGTTTTTTATTTAATCCCACATGATCACAGTCACCTCTTTAGTCTATCACGGCATTCCTTCTGCAGCTAAAGGCTTGGAGCCAAATAAACACGTTATTTTCATGCGTGTACATATAGAACTTGTTTATATATGTGTTCCAATGGAAGCCTGTTTTTAGCTGAGTTTTGCTTAGAAAAACAGGAGGCCACCTATAAATATAGAAACATGCAGACATGACATACTTTCCCTTTTTCTCTTTCTCTTTTTAAATGATAAAGTATTTCTACTCCAGCTTTCATTGAACCATCATTCATCGTTCATCATTCATTGCCACTAGATTGTTTTTATTTTATGTGTCGTCCTTATTTTCATCATCTGGTTCAAGAACCAAAGAGAACAATTCAAAGTTCTTTGTCCCCAGAAACACCACGATCTGTGGATGTAATCTCCTCTCCGGCTTTCACCACTGTTTTCTCTTCCTATTTGGCTAGACTGCAACTTTCAACTTGACCTTGGCCTCCAGCCGCTTCTAACTCGAGCACAACCAAATGTGCCATATTTCTGGTATTTTGTGGACACAGAACTTGTGTTTACATTCACACATCGCTGTGCCAAAGGTGAGTTTGATTTAATTTATGTTTGTTGTCATAGTATTCATTTTAAACGTATCCACGAGAGATGAATGTAATTTTTTGTATGTTTTTCCTGCGTAATAATTGTGCGTAAAATCGCCGTTCAAAGGCGGCCAGTTCAGTTCAGATACTTTAATATTAGGATGGTAAATTTAGGGAAAATTCACTTTTTTTGAAACCTCATAAAAGAGGTTCAATATTTACATACAAAACCTTTTAAAATTCGAAACTAGACACCTGAACTGTTCTTGCCTTTTCCTTAAAGTTGGAGCGTAATTGTTTTTGGCACGCGTCATTGCGCGTTAAATACGCCAAAAAAAAAAAATACTTATCACTCACACGTGTTGCATAATTCATCAAGTAAGTCTGTTTTTGTGGCATTATATGTAAGAAAAAATCGCCTGACAGTTGACAGTTTCACTCAGACTGAGATTTCAAAATCACTTGAGATTGGAAAAAAAATCCCGCAGAGCTTTTTGGCACAAATAGGGATGTACAGTATCTTCACAAACACAGAGCCTGATCTGCATTATCTGATGTCTAGACGTTTATCATCTCCTTTGCATATCACGTGTTTGGCCCTGGCCAATAACCTCGCGATCCTTATGTACTCAGCAGTGTTGGTATCGTTACTCTGCCCGAGTCCCTGTCTCTGCTCAGTCGAGGGGATTTTGAAAAAGAGTTGGTCGTCTCAATGTAGGGCATGCTATGACCGCCTCATTACTCCTCCACTCGCACTGGATTGACCCGGTGATGTTCCTCTACGACAACGGTTTGGATGAGAGAAGCAAGAACATGGAAGGATTTACTGGAGGCAATTTTGCTGCAAATCAGTGCCGGAATTTGTTAGCGCATCCAACCTCACTGGCTCCCAGCACCACCTACACTGCTAGTGAGGTGCCAGTCTCTGGCATGGGGGAGCCTGGCAAACAATGCAGCCCCTGTTCTGCCACCCAGAGCTCGCCCAATGCATCTTTGCCCTATGGATATTTTGGCAGCAGTTATTACCCATGTAGGATGTCCCACGGCGGCGTCAAGGCTTGCGCGCAGCCCTCCGGTTATGGCGATAAATACATGGACTCGTCGGTCTCTGGTGAGGAGTTCTCCACCAGGGCGAAAGAATTTGCGTTTTATCAGGGCTATTCCTCGGCCCCTTACCAGCCCAGCTACTTGGACGTGCCTGTCGTACCTGCCCTGAGTGCTCCATCTGAGCCAAGGCACGAGTCCCTGCTGCCCATGGAGCCCTACCAGCCGTGGGCCATCACCAACGGTTGGAGTGGTCAGGTTTACTGCACCAAGGAGCAGCCACAGTCAAACCCTCTGTGGAAATCCTCGTTACAAGGTATGCTATTGCTTTTAATTAACACAGAATATATGTTGTGTTGAAGGGAACGTGCAGTTGCGAAACATGTACATACATGACTAAATGTAAAAAAGCTCGTTTTCAATTCCTAGAGCGCTTGGAGGAATATTTTTTTAATGTCTGATGTAAAAAGTGTGATTTTTGTGGCTCAGATTAAAATATTATTCTTTCCACAGACACTATATCTGGTGGAGACAGCTCTATCCGCCGTGGGAGAAAGAAGCGTGTGCCATACACCAAGGTGCAGCTCAAAGAACTGGAAAGAGAATATGCCACCAATAAATTCATCACCAAAGACAAAAGGAGAAGGATATCGGCGCAGACAAATCTCACAGAGAGACAAGTGACAATCTGGTTCCAGAACCGGCGCGTAAAGGAGAAAAAAGTCGTTAATAAATTCAAGAGCTCCAGTTAGCTCCTGTATCAGGAAGTGAGAGAGGCGGACATGGATGCGCTTTCATCCACAAACTCTGCTATAATTTATTACACTCTGAACGGTTTGGTTGTCGCCAGAAAGGCTCTACACGTTTGACCTACACATTTCCTTCCTCACGTTTTAATTGGAACCAGTCGACACGGCCTGTTGGCAGGAGATTGGAAATGGTTTGGAGCATGGTTACCAAGGCGATTCTCCGTGGGATGGTTTTGATATTTCCCAAAGATAAGACATTCTGCCTTGAGGCACAAGACACTCTGTCCGGTCATGCGCTGTTCTTCTGTTTAACCAAACTTTCATTTTTTTACGCAGTAATGCAGCAGTATATAAAAAGTAAACATCATCCAAACAGGCCAGGCTAAACAAATGAAAATAACAGCTATATATATCACCTAAATTCATTGAGAAAACAAAACTATCACTTCAGCTCTATTCCTCAGTTTGGAAATGTGAAAAATAGAGTTTACGCAGCATCCTCGCCTTTGGAAATCCAATCACTTCATTTAAAATAAGCCTTTATCTGTTACCATCAGCCTAGTGAAACTAGCCTGTGCATTTCAGTGGCTTGACCCTGACTTTGTCCACTACACTGTTTCCTTTTCTCTTTCTGAATACAGGGTTTTTACAGTCAGAAATACTCAACGCGCTCACTACTTATACAATTCCTGCCTGTCGTTCAGCAATGATTTTCTTTGCAGAAAACACGTTTAAACATGTAAATACTACGACTGCAACTATCTATCCTCCCTTTTTTTTGACTGCAATAGCCAAAAGTTTTTCCACAATAAATGTTTGAGACATGTGATCTTGTCATTTTCATTCATCAGGGGTTTTTTTGGGTCCAAATGTGGACATGGATGCTCGATCGATGGAAAGTAGATTTTGCAAACCGCTTTCATTGCAAAAATGTTATTTACAAATAGCATTTAGTGTATATTCCCTGTGGATGCTGGTGTAGGTTATGGAGGCCCACAGGCCTGCAGCAGGGCGGCTTGTTGAGTTCAGAGCTTTGGGCCACTAGGAGTTTGTCGCCATCTAGTGGTGAACATCTTTCATTACAGCGTGTCTGTCCACAGAGTCCAGCATGTGTTTCTGTCTTAATATCAGTCCCTGGTCTTACAATAGAGTGTGTGTCTGTGTTGCAGTAAGACAAAGGCTGAAAAATACCTGTTGCTTGAAACCTGATTAAATGGCCTGTTGTTAATAATATATTAACAATAGCAAAGTGTCCCTTCATGCAAATATGGCAGCGTTACAGAAATACTGTGACAAATTCAAAGTTGCAAGTAGTACTACTATCGGTTTTATTGTTAAATGAATTATTTAAATTCTTTACTACTAATCATTACTTTCCACATTTTTTTACTGGTGTTGAGTTTCTTTAAATACATGTAAAACAACAGCGGCAATATTCTTGTACATTTTAAAAGATTTACAATTTAAAAGTTTGTTTCTAAAATAAATTTTTAACACGTTAAAAACACAATTTGTTTTCAGGTCAATGTTTGTCTCCACTCAGATTTATTGAAACGCATAGGAGAATCGACGATAGCTCAGATCCGTGGCCTAATTTTCCGCCAGTGTTTTTTCATTTTAGTTTTGCATCAAAGAGTAAATAACATTAAACTGTCAAATTTTGAAATGCAATTATTCACATAAAAATACATACAAGCTGGATGTAAACAAAAGCAATAATGTGACAGGAGGAATTAACTCTCAGTGTTCATTTGTGGAATAACGGATCGGCCTGTTCACTTTTACGCACGGTCTTGTCTTTTCCTTCAGTAGTGAAAATCCGCCAAGTGCCTTTAATATAGCATCATAATTGGGATTATAGAACTAATACGCTCCATATTATTTCATCACATTTACAGATGTATAAATTAATAAATCATTATATCACTATATAGGTTAAAAGATTTCACCATAGAGTTAGTGGAGTCTTTCAAAAAAAAAAAAATCAGCGTTTAATGCTCGACTTCTGTGTAAAATTTGAGTATTAAATGATGGAACTGTGTTGGCCTTGGAGGGAAACTGACCTAAAAACTGGTCCTGCCAAACCCTGCCCTGCTGATTTCTCTTCTTTTCTGAATTTAAAGGACCTGCACCATAAAAAAGAAGCTTTTTTTTCTTCCACAGTTTTAAAGCAGCACCCTTTGGTGAGTGTCACCCTCTTAACTCAGTCACATTACTAAAGCAGGCCGCTTTAACTCACAATAGCAGGCAAGTTTATCGTCTTGTTCAAGGCCAGGCTGCTTTGGATAGATGGGCCTTTTTTTTATTATACTTTAGAAAAATGGCTTCCTCGGCATTCTGATTCCTGATTCCCTTTGTGGCACTGATGGTAATGTTGTTGGTGTAAATATTCTCCCACCTTTATGGATCCTTTATAATTACCTCCTTCTAGTTGTTGTCCTGTGTCATTGCTCCCCCTAACAGCCACACGGGTAACTGCATGTCACTCCCAAATGCTCAGTGAGCTGCAGGCCTGAAGCTTGAATTAATCAGCAACATGGTGATTTTAATAATAACATAAACTAGTCATAGAAGTTTATCTAGTAACAGTAACAGCAGTAAAATTTTACACCACTGCTTCATATTAATGTTCCCATTTGGCAGGAAGAAAACTGGACACAGTAAAGTGCCTAAAATAGTAAATATATATTTCAAAAGTCAAAAAATGAAAGCTTGCTTCATGGAGGCACTTCAATTAAAAAATAATATGGAGATTCGTTGGTGCGTCATGCTGCGCGCTTTTACGCATTTATGTTTTGCGCGTTTGTGTGTTGGGGGTTGGGGGTGGCATTGAACGTTGTACAGTGAACTTCAGACAAGAATCTTTATTTGGTGCAGAATAAGAGAACAAAAATATAAAGGAGTTTTTAAAATCCCATTAACAACAGACAAACAAACATTTAAAAAAAACAGTCAGACTATTTGATAAGAGCTGGAATTTACTGGAAAGATTTCCGTCCAACCTGGAATATTTTCCCACAGATACATGAGGACACTCCACTCTGGATCAAACCCTCCATTGGTTCCTATTTGTCTGTTACAGAGATATGACACAACACCTTTTCCAGTGTGCTCATAATGATAAAAAAAAAAAAAAACCACAGCTGGACAATAACATCAGTGCAAATTCACACTTTGAAGTGAAGACAATCGGTTGTCACTGTGGATCAATTTGAGCCAAAACAGATTTAACACACGTTCACAAACATGAACACGGAGGCTGAATTTGTGAATCCGGAAAGTTTTATTAAGGTTTTTAATGAGTTTCTGTTTACAGCTGTAGCCCCCCCTCCACCACCTCCCCAGCAGTGCTTCCGGATAAGCCCCCCAGGTGTTGTCCATGTTTTCCAGTACACTTCCTTTGCACCTTGGACACACCAAACATTCAACTTCACCACCATTCATATCACTTTCAAATAATATCTGCAGTGGTATTTTTGGAAAAGTCGTGTGGCTGGTGCATGACAATTTAATAGAAGCACATGGGGAAAACATAGTTTGCACGAATAAAAACAGTCTCTGTAAATAAACCTGCGGGGTGATGTTTGTCTCAGCTGGCCGTTTTTAAATAACTTTGTTCTTCATGGGGATTTTTCATGCTGAAGTCTTTATAAAATCAGAAACTCCAGGAAATCAGGCGGTTTATATGCTTCCTCCTCTAATCACCATAAATATCAGAAAAGTGGAGGCACTGAAAACTGCTTCTTCTTGTCTGTCTTCCTCTTGAATATTTATTTTGAAGGCACTGAATTGAAACCTTCTTTCAATTCACATACACACAAAATCGAAGTTAAATAAAAGTATTTTGGATTTGTCAACATATTTTCGATGTGCACAAGATGCAGCTTTTTTTTCCCTCCCATCCACGACTACCACCTGTAATTGAATTCTACATTGGGCTCCCTGATATGTAAAACGGACCCAACACATTTTATAGAGTTTCAGAAAATGTTCGGCTGTGAAATGAGCGCAGGAACCAGGAAAAAGCAGGCGGCGCCCGCAGCTTTTCAGGCAGTTAAACCAAACCACATTCCTCCCCAAGTGACGAGCGAAAATTCAGGGAAACCGAGAAAAAAAACAGCTTTTTGGGTTTAAAAAAATTCTTTAGTTGCAACCCAAAAGCCATATTCGCTGTAGAAACTGCTAGATCTAATTTTATACATATGTATTTATATGTGTTTTTTCAGCTTTTGCATTTTCTGCTATAAATATTACTTATATTCTTCATAGATCTTGTGGTGCAGGGTTTCATTCTTATTTCACACTTCAGCCTTGTTGCATCTGAACCTCTTAGGGCGACTCATAGAGCAGCTTTGCCTTTCATGAGATTCATATAAAAAGAAAATAATTTATTTAGCATTTTATTCGCAGTACTAACTCATCTTCTGCGTTTACACTACATACATTTATTTGGCTAAGAATTTTACCTAAGGTTATTACGCAAAGAAAAGTTTTCTTTCTTTATATTTTTTAAATATATATTTATTGTGGATGTTTTTTTCTTTGCTGTGATAAACGGGCAGCCTTCTGTTTACGCACAGCCTAATGAAACCTGTTCCGCTATTAATACTGTATTAATTAGCATTTACAGGCTCGAATTGAGCAATGAAGCTGTGTAAAAACTGTAAAAAGGGATTTATAAATGTCACTCCAGCTTCGGCCTAAATCCTGATGCTGCTATGAAAACTGTTACTGGCTGAATAATTCACGATCATCATCAAAAGCACGTCTCAAAGCAAATTTAATCACCAAATGAAACGCAGTTTAACAACAATAACACACACACACGGTGGAATAAAACTCAAAAGCACTTGGGCAGAATGAAATATTACACTCTCCTAATGTTTCCCTCCAGTGGGCAAATTTAGAGGCTCTGATGTCCAAAAACTGAATTTGGACCAAATTTCTTAAAATTGGCTGCATAACAGGATTAGTGATATGTGACACATGTGCCCACTTACTCCACAGTGATGACAAATGAAAATGGATTGGAGTGTGGGAAACAGCCCGTGTCCAAAGGTTTATATTGGGCGTTGCGAAGAGAGAACAGGCAATGCAAAGACTGGAGCCCCTTTCGGCAAATACCTCTATTATTCATAGCTCATGAGCAGCATATGCATGTCTACATTAACGTCAAACGCTGGCTTTGTTGCGACCCAGTACATATCAGCTGATTATCCCAAAAGGAACGTCATTCAAACTGCTTCAGGGCATCTTGTAATCTTATTCCAAGTTGTCTTTTTACCTCAAGATGCAGAATGTTCAGATGCAGAAGCAAACATGTGATAATTCAACACATGGGCCGTTTAGAATAGAGATTCAGTCACTTTTACGCACAGAAAAAGACAAAAGCCAGCGTGGCATTGAGCATAATATTCGGAATAATGTCTAATATTTAATGTATTTGGAGCTATTTAGCTCCAAACAAACAAATAGAGCAACCACAGGGGAGATAAGAGAAGCCTGCAGTCACACTCCTTTGTCTTTTTGTTCCCGGGTGCGAAACTGGACTGATGCCTGACAATAGTGCCGCATGACTCACATTGCTCCGACACTTGTGGGCTAGATTTCTCTATATATAGCCAGAGCAGCTATATTAAAATCCACTCAGAGGGACGTCAAAAACATACCTGCGGGCGCTTCAGTGATCAAATAATCAGATGTAAGTGTTTAAAATAGCCTCCAAATGAATTTTACGCACGTGTGGCGCAGCCCTTAAATTTGATCTGTCATCTGAAACTCAACAAGTCCTCTGTTGTGGTCCAAATGTTGTCATCTGTGCCACAAAGTCTAAACCCTTACATGTACAACAAAGCCTGTATCTTGTTGCCTTCGTGGTAGAAAAAACGTCTTTAAAGGCGTACAGACGCCTCAGCGGAGGTTAAGGTTAGGGTTAAGGTGAGGGTTAGGTTTAAAAATGAACTTAAAGCTTTAAAAAATTGGAAAGTTACGCATCTTGGCTTGAATTTGGAGATAATTCTCAGTTTTCCACCTTGCAAGGTGATAATTTAAGGAAATCAGCCATGTGGAAGTAACCAAGTAGAAGCTTTACAATGTAAACCGATGCATAAGATATTTTCAACCTTGTCAAAAAAAAAAAAGATTCCAAATTCCCTTTCAGTATTTTTCCTTTTCCATACAGCCACAGGTCCACTTTCTACTCTCTTTGACTCATATAGCCTACACGTTCAGACGTAGGCTATCTGTCATTTTGTGCCAGTGGTCACATGGCTTTGGCCCTCAGGAATGGATAGAGATGGATCCCCACGTCAGCTTGTACGTCTAAGGATTTCTGCTCCACCAGTCTGCCTCAAAGTGACTGGAGCGCAGCGACGCGGAGGAACTATGCGAGGATTATTATAGGACGTTTCCAACAGCAGAATATGGATTTTGATGAACGGATCTCTGGCTCCAATATGTATTTACCGAGCTGCACTTACTACGTCTCCGGAGCAGAGTTCTCGGGTCTCCCTCATTATTTAACCCAGAGCCAGTCCTCTTGCCCCATGACATACTCGTACCAGTCCTCAGCGCTGCCACAGGTCCCGTCCGTGAGAGATGTGGCTTTCAGAGACTATGGCATTGATACTTCAAGTAAATGGCACCACAGCAGGGGGAGCCTGTCACACTGCTACGCTGAGGACATCGTGCACAGGGACAGCTGGTCGAGCCCAGCCTCACGGGGGGGAGAGATCCTGGTGAAAGGCGGCTCCGGCGTCAGCCACTCCAGCTCCTCCAACCCGGCGCCGGGTTTCTACGGCAGCGTTGGCAGGAACGGGGTCCTGCCGCAGGCTTTCGACCAGTTCTTCGACACGGCCTACGGGAGCGCAGAGAACAGCACAACGCCGACGGCACAGGCGCCAGACACGGACAGACACGCCAAGGCGAGCCCCGCTCCTGCGCACTCGGGCTCGGACACGGCGGAGAGCTGCAGCCCCAAGTCGTCCTCCGGCCACAGCGAGGAGAAGCAGAGCAAAAGCAGCAGTGAGTGAACCTGCTTAATGCAAGGAACCAAATCTAACGCGTTGCTCTTAAAGCTTTTTATATGCAGTTTTATAAGCACGTAAGGTTTATGGAGGGCCTGCAGATTTACCCTATAACAAAACTATGTTATAAACGACAAGATCACGTGCTTGGGATTGAAATTGGCCGTGAAGACTTTGGCGTTAAGCTTGTCTTCAAGATTTCAAACAAGATCCTCACTTTTTTCCCACACATTGGTGCTTACATAGCCCTACATAACTACCCTGTAAAAACATATATGACAAATAGATTTAGTTATTAATATACTACCGAAATAACAACTAAGATATTTTAGATACAGCCCTGATCTCTTTTATTTATACCCATGTGATTTTAATTAATTTATTGTTCATATCTATGCCTGTTTTTTGATTTAACGTTGGGTTTGTTTTGTGCTGGCTGCCCTGGGCTGCTGGGGCATTGCACTTCGACTTTGGGCAAGACTTTTTAGCTCTAACTCTGCTTCTCAGCATAAATATTTACAAATTCTCAGGATTTGTAAGGATTTAATCCAACAACTGCTTCCCATGACGGAATTTGCTCCACTAAAGCTAAAAACAACAGCTCCTTTACGCACAGTGAAACCAAAAGCGGACAGTAAAGGCATATCAAGATATATGATACTCTCCTGTTTGGTTTAGGCCCACGCCCTAACTCTTAAAAAGCAGGCCAATATGGTTTTTACAGATTTCAGTAAGTTTTCACTACTTCCGACATGCAGTCCTTCAAAGCGTTCCACTATCAGGCTTACAGGCTTTGTTTACAAATCTGGGTCCTGTAGGCCTGAGAGGAGGGAGACACTTGAACTCCAAAAGCTCACTCCGGACCACCAACCACTGCTGCTCTGCTGCTGCTGCTGCTTCAAAAGCAAGAAATAGACCTGTGTTTTCATGTCGTGGCTGTAATTTCTGATCATTTCTCGTTGTTTCTTGTTTTATTTACTTATTTATTTTTATTCCAGGTGGCCAGAGGACGCGCAAGAAGAGGTGTCCATACTCCAAGTATCAGATCAGGGAACTCGAGAGGGAATTCTTTTTCAGCGTTTACATCAACAAGGAGAAGCGTCTGCAGCTCTCGCGGATGCTCAACCTGACAGATCGCCAGGTCAAAATTTGGTTTCAAAACAGGAGGATGAAGGAGAAGAAACTGAACAGAGACCGTTTACAGTACTACACCACAAACCCCCTGCTATAAAAAAAAAAATGAACAAAAGACTGCGGCCATTCACCCCCCTCACATCTATATCATTACCTGAGCAGGAGGACGGGTTTTTCTAATGTACCAGACTCCATAAAGAATTCTACTATTCCTATATTATTTTGTCATTAAACACAATTGGCTCTATTATTATTATTATTATTATTATTATTATTATTATTATTATTGCTTGACAACAATTTTCCAAATTTCAAAGCGATGTGATTGCGTGTTTGGGGTGTTTACGCACGAACCCATGTGTCTGACTTCCCTTCATATTATTTAACAATACACACCAAGATTACTATACTGCATTTTTTTTCTTTAAAATTAAACTTTATTTCCCAAATTTACGCACGCACACTTATTGTCTTGCATTTCCAACAGCATATATATATATTTTTTTCTCTCCCCTTTCCCCCCCAATGAAACTTAATTTCTCCATTTTACGCACGAAACATGTTGTGGCGAGAATTTTGTGCCATCAAGCTGCTCTTCGCTTTTCCTTCTTTCTCTTTAATCTTTTAACGCCACTGTGCAAATATAAATCCAGAATTTGAAATCCGTTTGGTATATTCTGAAGCAGAACGCATCTGAAACTCCAATTTTTTTTTTAAAAGGCGCTGGTCAGTGCTGAGTAGTTTCACAATGAGTTAAGTTATAATCTGATACAAATTCTCTCTTTTGCTGCATTTTAGGACTCGGTGATATTTAACATATGCGCTTGACCCTCGGTGCAAAGCGCTTTGTTGAGCTCTGTGCCGTAAAGTTGGATTAATTCTCCAACTTCATCTAAAAGGGCACACCGCTGATAAAAGCGCGAAACCCCCAAATGCAACATAATCCCATATTTTGTTTTATATGCCAACACGTGGATGGTATCAGATGCATTTAGGTCTGGATGCTCTTTTTTTGTATCCCCCCATGGCTGGAAATAAGATCCTCTGCAGTTATTATTTGATATCCATTACAAAGGCTTCATTTGTCTCTGGGAGGAGGAAGGGATGGGGGCAGAAAGCTTGATTTTGGCCTGAGCATGCCTGTTAGGGGTTATATGAAACAATCTTGACACTTGTTTGAACCCAGAATCCAACTGTCGCCTCTCTTTTTTTCTTTCTTACTCCAAACAGTATGAATCTATTTGTTTTTATCACGCTCCCATGAGATTAACTAAAAGTCCGCCTGTCAGGGATAAATAAAGAACCCCCCAAATCGCTATTAGAGTCACAAACAGCTGCATGGTCATTTTATTTATCATCTGGAGTGGCTTAATCCAACGATCAGTTTATACACACAAAGCAGGGAGATTTATGCCAACCTGCAAATGAAGGTAAAGATGCGTAAAAACACACAATGGGTTCAGGTGGCTTTCTTATCCCAGCACCAGGCCCCTTGAAAACAACTTGAATGGCCTGTCATAAGCTAATAAGGGCCCTGGTGCCTTCCTTATACCGTGCATCCTGTGAGGCTCCCAGGAATTCCGCTTTGATTGCTGCACATCCTCCCAGTTGCTCCAGTAACTTGGCCATAAAACGCGGATTCGTCTGGAGCATTTGGAGTGTAGTGCAATAAAGCGTCTGAGACCAAGGTTATTAACTGTGACTAAGGGGCTGCAAAACAACGGCTGGGAGCATTGAAACTTGTGTTCACGGACCTTTCCGCCGTCATTTGTTGCAGCATCTTACCGTGGTCGGAATATTCTCTCGAGTGTGTGTGTGTGTGCGTGTGCGTAAGTGTGTGTTGCTGTGTGTTGCGGTGTAGGCCTGCCGTCTTTGCCCACTGGGTGGCGCTCCTCAGATCAATGTCATTGCCGTGAATTGAGATATAAAAGAAGTTTGACTCCAGCTGCTTTTTAGAATATGCCACCACCTCAGGATTTCACTGTTAAGGTAGGCTCAGAAATATCATCGTGTGCGTAATTTTTCTTGGAGGAAAAAAAATCAAACAAACACAATTTAACCAAGTCTGTGTATGTTCCTCATAAAACTAGATCATCTCCATATGAAAGTCACTAATCCGAAGGTGCTGTTTTTCATTTTTATGTTATGATGCAATGGAATCATTAGCTGAGTGAAAAATTGCCAGAAGACCTATTATTATTTTTTTGTTTTTGCAACAAACATGTTTGTCTTTTTGGAATTCCAGGACAGGTTCTCTCGGCTTGAAGCTCTGGAGAAATAAAAGCAGGGAAGTGACTAATGCGCACTAAGAAATAAAATCACAAGCTTTTCTTTATTCCCAGCATTTTTTTTTTTTTGGCCCACTATTTTTTTTTTTAAAATATAATTGCTCTACAGCTTAAAAGATGAATCATGCTTTATTTTTATGGCAGAAAATTAGATTTACTGCGGAAGAACACAAACAAAGGAAAATGGAAACTTTGCATCGTCTTGTGAACCATTTATCTAATTTGATGCATACGTGTGCACGCCTTTGTGTGCGCACTGGCGAAAACACACAAACAACGACTCATTTTCGGTTTTTTAATTCAATCTTTAACATTTCTTTAAAATCAAATTATTAAAACTATTGTTCCCGATAAAATCCCCGTTTTAATGTGAATTATTATACAAAAGGACAATAATATTAGAAGAGCAGAGGCGCAGCGCTCACGCACTAAAGCATGACAGCAAATAATCCACCACTGGGTTAATGGTTATTCTCATTCACTGCAGACTGCAGCAGGTTTGACGCCACAGAAAATGGCTGTACATAAACTGTAGCTCTGATTTCTAGACTTTATGGCTCCAGACTTAAAGGAAGATAGACGTAACCCATGTCGTATTTTAGAGCAAAAACCCCACCTTCAGAGGCGTTTTAGGCTGACCTAAATCTGCAGGCCTGCGTTATAAAGCACAACCCTGTAGACTGTTCTTTTTAAGGAGGCATACGTTGATGTATTTCTGCTTTATTTATTATTTTTATTTTTTAATGTGGCAGTCCAGGCTTGTGTTTATGCGATGACACACAGCTAATATCCTCTTTTTATTTACTTGCGTGGCCAGCTTGTGTGAGAAAATGACTCATGTTGGGATGTGGATCGTGTTTATTTTAAATTAAGACAAATATTACCTTATAAGGCCTAAAAACAGCACACTACGCACATGTAATACAATATTTTAATTTTATTTCTTATTATTTCCTTTTGTCTGACAACTACAATACGAAGGCCTTGAAATTTTCAAGACTATCACGAGAAAAACGATGAAGATTTTCAATATATTTTTGTAAAAACGACAAAATTAAAACTACTTAAAAGGCAAACACAGAAATTTCTTGGTGGGTAGAATTTTTACAATGTGTTGAATTGAAATTTTACTTAAATATAATTTTAAAAACAAAAGGATATAGGTCTTGGAATTAGTGCGTCTTCTTCCTGTGCGTAAAATGCCATTGCCAAGTGGTTCCACTTCCAGGATATAATAGCAAGATTACCCAGTTCTAATACAATCTATCTATTATTGAACTAACTTTAATGCAGTTTTCTCCAGTATCAGGCGACCATGAAGCAGCTCCACTGCATTGTTCAGCTGTGTCTTCACTCTGCCTGCGCCTCACCTTATTTTAAGCGCTCAACAGAGCCTTTGCAATAAAAGTTGTCTGGACGCAATCAGCCACAATATTCACACCACAATTACACCAGCTCTGAAAACAAGTGACTTTGCACTGGCATGAGCAAGCAACCTGAAACGCTGTCTGCACTGCTACTGCTACAGTCCAGGAGGAATTCTAAAAGTATAGTCCAATAATAATCACGAGAGCAGCGGCAGAAAAGGTTAAGAGAGCTCGAGCAAAGAGTCACGCAGGACATTTTGGATCTTTGATGCACCCCGAGCTTCTCACAGGCACCTCTAGAACCCTTCATTTTTACAGTGCTGTAAAAGTGGCCATAAAGCTATGCATTGTACATAATTGTTAGGGACAGCTTTCAGCAACTGAGTTGTCAAATAGGGGTTGTTGTGGTTGAATTTACATAGGCAGCTCTGGGCTTATAGGTGGTGATCGAGGAAGATTTTGAGGAGATTTTGCTTAAACCCCTTTGATACACCACATTCCCCCACAGTTTTCTCTTTACTTAGCCTAAAACAAAATATATGACACAGTGGAGTTGCCTGGTCGGACTGGGAGGAGTCTGTAGTCGCCTGGTGTTTTAATTGGCTGCAGGCTACAGTGAGAAGCGTGAGTATCAGTAATTATTCAGCAATGTTTTGCACAAGAAATGTCAGCCAGAAAGGGCTATCTTCATCCTCCGTCAAATTCTACCACGACGATGTCATGCCCCAACAACCAAGCTGGAAATTCCTTTTTCGTGGACTCCTTAATCAACGTGAGAACCGACAGTGGTTCGTATTACCAGAGTAACAGCGTGTATTTGCCACCGGCGTCGGAATATTCATATGGACTCTCCGGTGGCTCTTGTTTCCCGGGGATCGGTAAGCGCAACGAGCCAACGACTCAGAGCGTGATCCCGTCTTCTGCTCCGTATGTTCAAGGGATGGAAACGTGGCTGGAAACGTCGAGATCCTGCCGGGTGGATCAGCCCAGCGGCCAGCATATGGCTCAGTGTTCATTCTCACCGAGTATAAAAGAGGAGAGCGCATATTGCCTTTATGAGTCAGACAAATGTCCGAAAGGAGCGACTGTAGATGACATATCCTACTCGGCTGCATCATGCCCCGTTACCGGCAGCACCGTGCCGGTCCCCGGCTACTTTCGCCTGTCTCAGACATACGCGTCCTCCAGGCTTTATCACGATGTGCAGCCAAACATGAGTCACTTTACTCTGCAGCGACCTGTCCGCTTGGATAGCCAACCCTCCCAGCCGCCCGCTGCCTCTGCGGAGCCGGAGCACAGGGAGAGCCACGAGGAGGCGCCTGTCCCTGCGCCCTGCGCCCCGGCCAGAGAGGAGGACAGCCGCCTGTCCTCGGAGAGCTCATCCTCCCCTGAACCCGCTGAGACGTGCAGCGCGGAGTGTCCAGAAAAACCAGGAAAAGGTGAAGACTCAGAATCATTGCCGAATTATAATGCAAAACTAGCAGCATTAGAGACATACCCATTTTTAGGTGCTCATTGTTGTATAACCATTGATTTTTTTATCCACAAAGAAATGCTTTAAGTCAACAGTCAGGCAATCACAGCTCTGCATTTATCGAGTATTCACCGGTTTATTAGGCAAAACTAAACGATGAGAAATATTACGCTTTATTGGTTCATTTAAAAATGAAATAGGCTGCTGCAGCTTCACTTACAGTACTACTCAATCTTATGGATTTATTATAAACTGGCAGCATATGAAGCTTTGATAATTCAAAAAGTAAATAAAGAATTTTTGTATTTTTAAATACTACAAATATTTTTTCTTATCTTGACCAACAACAAGGCGACTATAGTGTAGTCCATTTGTCCTGTGCACGATTCTGATTTCATTTCTCTCCCATTCAAAGGTGCAGGCCTTGTTATAATTTCAGCTGGCTGTGTTTTATGTCTCAATAAAGACGCAGTTGGCTACAGATTACTGTGGTCAACGCTGCTTAACTGGGCAAATATCTGGTAAAACACAGCAGTATATGGGATCCTCACTCAGGTATTAGATTGCGTAAAATGCGTAAAATGTGCGTAAAATAGTGGTAAGGATCAGATAGAACACTGATATTAGATACTTTACTGACCTACATATTTTCCAGTTATGTAGCAGGTGTCAGTTCAAATATTTACATGGATAGTCTACATCAAACACACTGTGTAGTCTTATATTAAATAGCCTGGAGCTGATATTTTCATATTTGGACAAATCCAGGTTTTGTTCATTTTGGATTTTAAATGCTATTAGTGTATAATTTCTAACAAACACGGGAAGCTTGATTTGCTGGTGTTTCTCACACCTGTTGCCTAACACCCTGGCTCATTTTCATTGTAGGAGATGGGAAAATGGAAAGTACGGCTAATTGGCTCACAGCTAAGAGTGGTCGAAAGAAGCGCTGCCCCTACACCAAGCACCAGACTCTGGAGCTGGAGAAGGAGTTTCTCTTCAACATGTACTTGACTAGAGAGCGTCGTCTGGAGATCAGCCGCAGTGTGCACCTCACTGACAGGCAAGTCAAAATCTGGTTCCAAAACAGGAGGATGAAACTGAAAAAAATGAGCCGGGAGAATAGGATCCGAGAGCTCTCCAGCAACTTCAGTTTCTCATGAGACTGTCTGCGTCTCTGGCGCCCTCCTCCATCCATGGCAAGGACGCCTGTGCAGAGCCCCCACCCAACTGTGAGAATGTCCATGGAAAACAGGACCCTACTGCTAACTTATTGATTGTTGTTCTTTCGAAAAAAAATCTTGTTTTCACGTCTGGTTTATTTTGTCGTGGATTTGTATTTATAAATGGTTACATTTGTAACGTTGATCCATTTAAAAATGTTCAGAATGTGACCGCCATGTTTCAGAGCTTCAGGCTTGTACATATTGTATATTCAACCTGAGTGAACCATTGGAATTTGCATGCTGGACTAACCCTTGGGATACTTGTGTTACAGTTCCATGTAGGCCTTTATGTGACAGCTAAAGAAGCCCAAGAAGTTCGATGAATATTTGCACATTTTGCTGGTCAAATTAATAAAACCGTTCCTGCAACTGCAGACTTCTTATTTTTCATTCACAGAGACGGAAGGAGGAGCTGCGTGCTGTTTAAATTCTGCAAATGCCTTTGTGTTGGAAGCGCTTTTGTGCACAGTAAATATTATTGCACAGTAAATATTATTGCAGCAGTAGTGGGCGATGCTCTTCACAGTTCAGGCCTGCAATGGAGGTCTGGTTGTTTTGCACACGTCGCTGCGTTTTGTCCTTGACATCACACTTAAATGTGGCGCAAAAGGAGTGGAAGAGCAGAGATTTCTTTAAACATGATTTCTGAACTATTTAAAATTGTGAACACACTGGTGTCTGCTGCAAAAAAAAATACACAAATTAAACTTTTTAAAATAGTAAAATGCGCAATTCAAACGTCTAAATAATGCATCTGCGCTATTAAGACTAGAACACTCCAAAAACAATGTGAGGATTGTTGCGCATGTCCAGTTTCCACTTGGATCATTGTCTTCTGCGTCTTTACAGATTTTTAAGACATATTACTAGCAGACTTGTTGTAGCGTATAAACCACACAGGCTACTTTTTACACCTCGAATTCACTAAAAATCACAAGTCCTGAAGAGAAGAGCGGGCTGGTGAGTGGTTTAGGTAGTCTCATGTTGTTGGGCTTTATTATTTCTCCCACAACACGAAACTGCCTTGATTACCTCAGTAAAACTCGTCGCATCATGAAAAGTGAATCACTCCTAATCACTGATTGCATTTTTTAATAATCAGATAGAAAATGATAATTAAAGAAGGTGTTCTAATGTGTTTTATTGCTGTGCGTAAAAGTATTCCTTTTACGCACAAAGGATTTTTTCCTCTTTCTGCTGTTTTTTTTTTTAAAACTAGGATGTGAAGCTAAATCCATTTAAGTATTATCTTGGTTACATTTATTTTAAGGAGCTTTAGCCACGTCTGTAATTTAAGACTATCTGAGCGCAGAGTGTGTGTGATCCTAACAGCAGGAACTAAAGCTGCAGGCTGGGAAATGAAAGGATTAAGGCTGCTATGTGTCCAGCAGAGGAGTAAAGGACAGACAAGGCCTCGGTTATGATCATTGCAGTCTGCCAGTTGCCTCGAAATGCCGGATGAGTCTGCTTGCGCCAGAGAAAGGACACAAAGGCTGAGCTTTATTGGTGATATTTAGCTTAGACAGCCAGGTTGTAACCTTAAGAAAAACAGCCCAATTGCCCGTGATAAAAAGGGACTGTTATATAGCACCCAAATAACCTCATCCTACTTTCCGTTTTAGAGTGGCTTCAAAGCGGAGCCACAGCCCTGCAGATTCTTGGAAACTGTCCCTAAATGTGTTACTTTAAAATCCAATCATCCAAATCACATCTTTTGCTCCTTTTTTGTTGTAAAAAAATAAATAAATAAATAAAAAAGGAAATATTTGATGTATCGGACACTAACAAGAACCAGATGGAGGTGGCCATTAAAACATTACAAGCGTTTTATTTTTGGAGAATAAATATCCCCATTAGGTTTTTATGAATATACAATTTTTTACGGGGAAGACGATGTTTGATGATTTCAAAAAACGGACTCTTTAAAGTGATGCAGCCCCCCCTCCCCCCCAACCTCCACCCCCACCCACCCCCCCTTCCCAATTCACAGCCATGTTCTGTCACACCATCATAAGATCTCTTGACAAAAATCATAACGTTTATTGCTTATAAAACGAAATATTCCCTCCCAATAAAGGCGCGGGGAGTTGCTATTAAAATATGGTGGGGAAAATGGTGGCCATTTAGCTGAGCAGTCGGCTGATTTATTATTTATTGTTCTGTCCCACGGTCACGTGTTTGGGGCGCCCTATCCAGTCTTGGGCAAGGTTCAACTTACTGGACGCATTGAGCTTCAAGCTGGTGCACGAAAGCAGCACCCTATCATGCAATGAATGCGTTTTTTCTTGCACGACTGTAAGGCGATTTTTTTTTTCATTTTTTTCCCCCATTTTTTGCTTTGCATTTCCCCCTCCCTCCTGTGTTGCAATGTCGACATTGGGAACAAGTTATTATGTCGACTCGCGCATTCTCCCCGAGCAGGAAGATATGGCACCGAGGTACTCATCAGCTGCAGGGGTGGAGCAGGCGGTGGTCACCGAATATGGCGGACAGGAGTCTTGCCCTTTGCAGGGGAAATCTTCTATTTTTGGTGGATCTTGGAGCAGCATCTCGGCCCACCCTCCGAACACGACCACCCCGACCTATATACATCACCACTACACGAGCGGGGACAGCGATGGCATGTTTACGCGCTCCTGGGCGTTGGATCCGGTCTCCGCGTCCCTGTGTTTGACGGGATTACCATCGACAGCCATGCATTATGAGATAAAACCCGAGCCTCTGATTGGGAGCGCCGAATGCACGACTTTGGAGACGCACACACCTCTTTTGTCTGACATTGAAAATGGAGCGACCCTTGCGGAGATTCCCTGCGAAACCACGTCGAAAGCCACCGAGGATCACCCTTTGGGAGACGAAAAAAGGGAGACTGATGGAAGTAAGCGATGCAGGCTTTTTTTTTAAACACTTAGATGCAGTAAAAATGAACATGTGGTTGCTTGGGAATGTGGAGGGGATTGTTGTGGATGTCACAGGCCTGTTTGGTCTGTAATAAAACTTGTTATTGCATGTATTATCGATTTGGCTTGGAGTCTTACAGCTCTGTAACAAGATCTGCAAAAATAAAACACACCTCACTGTGAAATTACGCAGATTGTGCAAAGAAATTTGACTTTCGTAAGTCCTCAAGTTGCTGCAGTGCAGAGGAAAAGCAAAAACGCATTTGAAATAATCTCGCCAGGAGCTGCTTGTGCGTAAAAATGCGCAAATTAACTGTCTTTTTTTTTTTTTTTTTAAAGAAAAGCATTAACCTTTCTGTCTCTTTGTTTCCAGATAACCCTTCATCCAACTGGCTCCACGCGAAGCCCACCAGGAAAAAGCGCTGCCCCTACACAAAGCATCAAATCCTCGAACTGGAAAAGGAGTTTCTCTTTAACATGTACCTCCCCCGGGATCGTAGATACGAAGTAGCCAGACTGCTGAATCTGACCGAGAGACAGGTAAAAATCTGGTTTCAGAACCGCAGGATGAAGATGAAGAAAGAAAACAAAGACCGGCGGAGAGACAGTTAACTGCCTTTTTTTTTTCTTTTTTCATTTTTTTTTGTGGACGGATGGTGGATTTTAGAGCCTGGAGGAGGTGGGAGGAGGAGGAGGAGGAGGAAGAGGGGTGAGGAAGAGAGAGAGGGAGAGAGAGGAGGAGGGGGGGGGGGGGGTGTCCTTAATATTCCTAACCTGTTACACATGTTGTTGTAAAGTTAGTGTTGTTAAATCGATGCTGGATGTGTTATTTTCACGTGTTTCCTCTCGGATCCAGTGTTACATGTTTTGTGAGAGGACAAAAAAGTGTCTCGTCAGAATCTAGCTGTGTTGTGTTTGGCGCACACGAAGATATAGTTAACATGTAGGCCCTTTGTTATTTGCATGAAGTTACCCTTGACTACCTGAATGTCCTTCAGCTACCTATTTGCATTATTTAAGTTATTGTTGTTCTATTTTCGTTGTTGTTGTTGTTGTTTCTGGCAACTTTAGATGTTTTTTAACCATGCATTTTGTGAGGAAAAAAACACTGCGCACACTTAAAATACCTCGTCGTTCTTTGAGTTCAACCAAAATAAAGTGTAGTTTGTTTAGCACAGAAGAAAAATCGTATAATTTCTTTTTTTTTTTTGCTTAACATTAAGACACATTTATTTTACAATAATATATACTACAATTTCATTTAAAAAAAAAAACAGAGCTTTTTAATTTTTTAAAATTTCCTGTCCTGCTTCCCCCACTTTAAAAAAAGCTTCAGAATCGTTTCGGCCGAGTTTATTTCTGTTATTAAAAATTAATTGAACAGAAAACCCAGTTTTTTATTGCAGGAAAAAAACCGATAAAATAGACTTTTACTGCGTTTTCTGGTTTGTAGCCATTCAGCTTTATGGCGCAAACAACCAACTGAGCCACCAAACCTCCCCAAAGCTTGCCAAGGATTTTTTTTCTCCCTAAGAAAAGCTTCTGTGAATTTCACTGGTATAAAGCTGCATTTCTAATAATAACTATATAATGTATAAAATATATTACATTAATATGAATTATTGTAGATGTGTTAGGAATTTTTATTAACTTTTTTTTGTTATTTTAAACGAAAGTCGAGCCTGCTTGTTAAACTAAATACTAATATTGTAAACTGTAAAAAAAAATTACCACAATTACTTGAATTATTCTTCATATGTACATTTAAAATACGTTTTTTTTTTACATGTGAAAGCTGCAGAATCAATTAAAGCAACACAATACACGTCGACATAAAATTAGAAAACAATGACAGCAAGTTAAAGTCAAAACAAGCCAAACACATTCTCGGATTTATAGATTATTTTGCACTTAATTATTGTCTGGATCACAAACCTCTTTATTTACAGTGACTTGTAGGACATTTTCGAGGCCACAAACGAGACGCCCTCTGCAGTAAACCCAACTCACAGCCGCAGCTGTTTATAAGGTGCGAAAACAGCGGAGCATGCAGAGGCTCTGTGACAGCAGTAAGGCAGCATTTCTGATGAGGCTCCACCAAATAGTCAGATCTGTAATATTACTGCGGGACAGGCCCGAAGCGGTGGGATTAAACACAAAGCCAGACACACAGAGACACAAACCGAGGAGGAGGGGTGTAGGGAATAGCAGGACTGCAGATGGGTCTGTCCTAAAACGTCTAATTACTTTACAACCGTCTACCAACAATTACACTGTCTCGGCTGCTGAAACATCCTCTTGTTGTTTTGTCGCACCAGAACCCTGAGGATAGAGACAGACTCACACAAAAACATGTTCCACACACTGGAACAATCTCAAAATAAACATGCACGAGTTTATTGCAAGGATATGACATTAATCAAACAAAAAAGCTAAAAATAAAGTCACTTTAAATGGGAAAGTAATGAAATTGGGTCGTGCAGCACTGTCCTGATGTTGGGGTTGTAGCTCTGTGTTCTGCTGCTGCTGCGCTCAGTTCACCAGCAGGTGGAGGCAGCGGCTCGTATGAGTAACAAACTGGATGGTGCGTTCAGGGCGCACCGGTCGTAGATTTGGCACATATGAGACATTTGGGCAGATCTATTCTAGCCCTGTCGCATGTTCCATTTGAAACGCAGCTCACACCTGCGGCCAGCATTAAACAAATACTGCTGTTTTTTTTGTGCACTTTACGTGAGCTGAAGGGTGATCTCCACAGAAATTTACACTTTCCATAAGCATAGATTTCACTTTAGCAGTGGAGTGGACACATTTACGCATGGGTCGGGAATTTTACGCATCAAATACTGAATTTTCTCCATTATGGCTCATTTTTACGCACGAGTTTGCGCATTTTCTGCATCAGCTTGTAGAGGAAATGTCTTTATTTATGTAAACAAAAACAAAAATTCAGGCTAGTCCTGCAGCTAACGATTGTTTTCACTTCTCGATTAGTTATTTGAATCAGTAAAATGTCAGAAAATGGTGAAAAGCAACCACAACCTACAGCATGTTTACTGTCATCGAGGAAGACAATAAACCATATAAAAATGTTCAATGTAAGAAGCTGAAATCAGAGACTTTAGCTTATATTTCTTTAAAAAAAATAATGAGTTGATTATTTTCTCGATTAATCGATTAGGTTTGGTCGTTAAAGTGGCAAAAAAAACAGTGTCGATTAGTGTTTCTTAAAGCCCAATATGATAAATGTCTTGTTTTGTCCACAGCCCAAGGATACTCAGTTCAAAGTAGTAAATAAACCAGAAAACGTTAATATTTAAGAAAAATGTCACTAAATTCAGGTACAAAGTCTTCTTTTAGTTTTATTGGAGTGACTAATGCATGTGGTCTGAACATCAATGGGAACTTATCCCCTGCATCACCCCTGAAATCTGTGCAAGACACTCCTCATTCATTGCAGACCATCACCACTTATATGGTTTCCATCACTTGACATTAAATCCTGCTCTGTGGCCTGTTTAATTCCTGCTTTATTTTATTGCCATCTTACTTATATCATAAATTGCTCTTTAAAGATCCATATTTAATGAAAACAGGGCTTTGTTTGACATAAAGTTCTCCTTTATTCTCAATTCAAAGGAAAAGAGAGTAAATAGTAATCAAATAGGCTCAGTTTGATGCTGCAGAATGGTTTAGATTTAGAGGGGAGCGCCTCAATTCATGTGGCTGCACTTCACTCAACAAATATAACATTAAATTCATATCAGGAAACAAGCAACATATGAACACTTACATGCACATGTACAAATAATTAGAGCCAAAATGCCCCCTCTGATGAGGACACATTCTCAAAAGTATGTTTGCAGTGATTGGCTTGGAACTGGTAAACTTGAGCTCCTAAAAACGGCAAAATAGCCCAAACCTTCAGTCTCTTCCTCGCCCCTTTCCCCGCCTTTCTCTCACCCGTAAAGGTCATCCACATGTAGCTCGTTAAGTTCTTCCTTTTTGGGGAAACCGAAAGATATTTTGAGGACAACAGATATTCCCGAAAACATAGCTAGTGACCTAATATCATCAGTAAAGTCTCTGTCAGGTGCTTGAAAACAGTGTAGAAAACCTCCTCGTCTCGTTCTCATGAATGTGGACATCTTTGGCGCCGTGTGAAGAGCCTCGCATGCAGAAAAACAGAAAGTTGCTAGGAGGTTGTTTGCGGCGACCTTTCGTGACCCCTATACATCAAACCTCCTGACACCAGGAGTGACGGAGGAGGCCACAAGTCGGCTGTGGAGGAGAAGTTCAGGGGAGTAAAGTCATGAGCACATGCAGGAGTCGGTTTCATCCACTTATGCCAGTAGTCTGCTGTTTTGGATGAATCCCAAAGAGGATGCGGACAGTGAGGCTGTGTTATTGGATGCAGATGTAAAGGATTGACCTCAGTGGTGAGCACTTGCACTTACCAACACATTTCCCTGCATTTTCTTTTCTTTAAATCAACTTCACATCAATTTGCAAGGATGATATTGGTTCCAAATCCTTCCTAACACCTCATTCATGCACACTTTGCTTCTGACTTCACTTGAAGAGCAACTGAGACACTTCAATCCAAGGGAACAGACAGACAGACAGACAGACAGACAGACAGAGACAGACAAGCTGGCTGTGTCTTAAAACCGAGGTTGGGGAGGTGCATGTTATCTTACTCGTTCAAACATGAGCCTTATCCATCACTATGAAGAGTTTTATTCATGCATATCATTCATTCCTCTCTCCAAAATTGATTTTCTGACTGGTAGGAAAAAAATGGCCGGACCTGTAAGGCTTTTTTTAACGATATTTCTGCACATGTTTACTTGCAAAACTGTTTGATTTGCGGGCCCATAATGCGCCTGAAGTATCTGTCAAATCTTCCCATGAATCCAGGCGGCTCAATAAATAAAACAGTAATGTGAAAATCCTGTCGTGAACACTGCTTTGTCTCCAGGAACACGAACGAACACACACACACACACACACACACACACACACACACACACACACACGACGCTAAATGTATTTTCCAGACGCACCACAATGCGCCTTGAATTCAGATTTCCCTTGTATTTTTCCCATTTTTTTCAACCTGTCTGGGAGAATATAATGTGATACATGATATAATGCAGCAAACAAGATGCAATAAACACCTCATTCATCTCTGCAGATATAATTTCTACACATTATATCACTCCCAAACTCCAAATGTAGATATATCCCATAGACGTTGCAGTCAAACAGCATTTTTACGCATTTTACGCACAGAAAAAAACGGATACACACTCTGTAATTGTTCAGCCATTTATTATTTAATCTGGTATAAACATTTGGATCACATTCACTAAATTTAAATAACAGCAGCTCTGGTATTGTGACTGAAATGTTCTCTCCTAAAAACAACCCGTCAGTGGTCTCAGGTTTGGCCTGCTTGCCTCCCAGATGTCCCTCGTCGATGCAGAACAGACGGGAAACGTGCCACTCGTGTTCACAGCTCATCCAGACACCGTCGTTCTCGTCTGCATTCGTTCATAACAAGCAGCGAAAAGAAAGAAAAAAAAAGTAGCTTCGTGTCGTTTAATCTCTCAACGAGGAGAACATCAATCAAAATTTGGTTGCAAAAAAGGGAGAAATATCTCCAGTCTCCAGGCAGCGTGCGGTGTTCATATCGAATTACACCTAATATTCTAGGGGGTATTTTTCTAAAGAAGGTTCTTTGTTCCTTCTTTGTTCTGTTTTCACACCTGAGTCGATTTAAATACAAATAAAAAAAATCTTTATATAGACATACATTTTGCGCAATTTTGTGTACTGAAAAGAAAGAGTAAAATAATGTGGTTAGTTTACATAATTATTTACAGAAATAACCACAAACGCCAGACAATGAGCTACAGTACAATTGAATTCGGTTAATTTAAAATGCATTAAATGGTTAAATCAATTTTAAAACCATAAAAATGCAGGATATGTTCAGTCTTTTCGTGGTCTTATGTCGTGAGCAAGATTATAGTATTATTATTTTCACAAAACCTGCATATGTAAGATGCTTTTTTTTACAAACTAAAAAAATAAGTCAAAATGTAGCACAATATGCAGAAAATTAAGCATTTCAAGCATGAAGATGAGTTATTTTAAAAGCAGGCCACAGAAAGACTTCTCCTCCTGGGTGTCTGACGGAGAGAAAGGTATGGCAGTGAATGGGATTTCTGCTGAATGCCAACACCCACTCACCTCAGCAGACAATTGCTCCTATGAAAAAGCTGCTCCGTTCGTTTCTATATCAACCCAAATCCAGTCCTCTCTTCTGTGTTTCTTTTTTTTCAGTGCCAGTATAGTCCTTTTTGCAATCGAAAAACAAAAATAAAAACCACAAAGCCTCGTCTTTGCGTGGATTTCTCCATATATTACAGAATGATTGTGCCAAAAGCTTTGTGCGTAAAGGTCGTGCGTCCACGAGAGAAAACCCCCGACATTTCGAAATTCAAACCTCACCCCGCAGCCCTGCAGAGAGTCTGTCTTCCTCTTCGTGGCCATATATGATCTAAAGGGAGTGTTAGATGGTTTAAATGTGTTCTTATGGGCAGGGAGCTGTCAGACCTTTTGGCGAGAAAGATTGATCACACACAGGGCTACCAGGGCTCTTTGTTTAGAGCCCGAGCAATAAACAGCCATCAGATCCCCACCTTTCCCAAAGCCTCACGCTGCAGTGGCAAATCATTCCCTGCTCTCCGCTATGCTACAACCAATAATGCTGAAGTGTATGGATGCTGGCGTGGGTCAACAACATCCCTATAGGTGAAATAAACTAAATGAAATTGGATGTGGGACAGGGAGCTATAAACTGTAAAATGGTGACAAATGCCTGTTAAAGAAGCCAGCTGCCTTCTTATACGGACACAAAATATTGTTTTTCCACCAGAATTCCTATAAAACTCCAACAATAAAGCCACATATAAAAACATAATACACCAGACAGCTTAGATCGAATTATCCCAAAATGGAATCAGTGCGGGAATTTCACTGGAAACCATTAAAGATTCATCTCTTTCTGTGTATACATGCTGGGGGAGGGGTGGATACGGAGTTGCATGTGTCTGTGTCCTGCAGAAGAAAAAAAAATCTTGAAAGAAAAACTCTCAAGATTAACGCCTTGGGTGGGCGCATCATGAGACACAAATGTGGCAGCCGAGATGATTTGTGGAGCGTATGGTGCCACGGAAATAAATGCACTTGTAGGAAACACTCGTGCCAATGGCGAGCTGCGTGGACGCGCAATAGAAGACTTCTGGGTGCATTTTCAAAGGGGGAGTGGAGAGGTATGGAGGTGGGCAGTGGTGAACAAACTGACCCAGAAAAAAAAGTGTAAATAAAGCAACCCCTACCCCCGGAATGAGGCGTTACCCCTCAGACTTTCTCGATCAATCACAGGGGACAGTGGCTTCTTTTGATAAAAACCCCAAATTGTCATTGGGCAGATGCAATCATGTGACAAGCAGCACGGTCTAATTCCGACCATGTCCTCATGAAAGCAATAGTTTATGGCATAGAGGTCTCCATACGACCATAACCGGTTAAGTAGTTTATGAAAATAAACTGCTTATTAATTTTTATTATTTCCTCCCTCCCTTCCCCCTTCCTTCCTTCTGAATCAACTCGGAATCAGCGAGCTTTCGAGACAAGCGCGGAGGAGATGAATTACGAATTTGGGCGAGAAAGTGGTTTCATCAACAGCCAGCCGTCGCTCGCTGAGTGCCTGACATCTTTCACTAACCCTGTCGGTGATGCATTTCAAAGTTCATCAATCAAGAGCTCAGCGCTTTCACAGTCGACACTGATTCCTCCTCCTTTTGAGCACACCATTCCCGGCCTGAACCCGAGCGTCCACCCACGCCACAGCCGCTCCAAGCAGGCTCTGAAAGGCTGCAGCGGGCTGCAGGCTGCATCCCTGCCCCCGGAGTACCCGTGGATGAAGGAGAAGAAAAGCATCAAGAGGAACCAGACTGCTGCTGCTGCTGCTCCTTCTTCTTCCTCCTCTTCTTCTTCTGCTCCTGCGACAGCGGCTGACTCCTCTCCACTCTACTTCTCCCCCCAAGGCAAGACATGATGATTAATAACCTCCATGCACAAAAAGGCTCCTCATTGTCTGAGGATTTCCCCTCTGCAAGGAGCTGCATCCCGGGGCCTTGTGCAACGTGGGCGTCCCTTTAAGCCAGGATTGGATTTTGATTTAAGCATGCTTAATCTCATCAAGTAACGCACTGACTTGTGATGCAGTGTACGAGTGTTAATGTTTGACAGTAATGGAGAGTGATAGATTATTCTTACACGGGCCAGCAGCTGGCATGTTCATTAATCTTCACCCTTCGTCCTGTCCTGTCCACGCAGACCCATCATATTCTGCCTGGGGCCCATAAATCTTCCCACTCCCGGTGCTTTCCTGCCTCCTCGCTTGCCTGCTTGCCACAAGTTTCACCCCACAGAGCTTATTTTTGCCCCCACACACAACTGTGTTTTATTTCTCATCGCCATCCTTTTAAAAGAAATAATATTTGGTTTGTGTTTTTAGGTTCACCTGAGGTGCCAGAGAGCGGCGGCGGCGGAGGCGCATCCAGGAGGCTGAGGACTGCGTACACCAACACCCAACTCCTGGAGCTGGAGAAGGAGTTTCACTTTAACAAATACCTGTGCAGACCCAGGCGGGTGGAGATAGCGGCGCTGTTGGATTTAACGGAGAAGCAGGTGAAAGTGTGGTTCCAGAACAGGCGGATGAAGCACAAGAGGCAGACGCACAGCAAGGAGAACCGGGACAGCGAGGGGAAGTACGCGTGTGTGGACGACGGGCCGGAGGACGAGGAGCTGGAGCAGCAGGCGGCGGACGGCGGCGGCGGCGGCGCGCTCCTGGAGAGGGAGAGGTATTTCCACCAGAATACCTTGACTTCACAGCCGTGTCAGAACGCGCACAATGGGGAGAACCAAAGCCCGGCTGTTGCGCCTTTGAGCAGCAATGAGAAAAATCTGAAACATTTTCCAAACCCGACACCCACAGCTGCGATGTGCGTGCCAACAATAGGCCCGGACAATGATCATTCCTCGGGCCTCTCCTTGCAGGATTTCCACGTTTTCTCGTCCTCGTCGTCTTTCTCGCCGAGTTTGTCCGATCCCACACAGAGTCCTCTGCCTTTATCCTGCGAAACTTTCGACCTTTTCTCAGAAACACTCACCACAATCGACCTGCAGAACCTGAGCTATTGAAATGTTTGATTTTTAAACCCACACTCTTGTGTTTTGCTCTAAAAAATATAGATCTCACAAATAAGGTAAGTTAAAGCGAAAAAAAGGAGAAAGTCTTGCCTATATATGTGGACTGTTTATTCCTATATAGGCTGCTAGAGGACGTTTATTTTTATATGGATTTGGACTATAATTGAGCACAGTATTTTTCCTGAAATAAAACTTTACATTGATTGCAATCAGCTGCTATTGTCTTATTTCACAATAAGCAAGTTTAGAGCTTATTGATTGGAGCTGCGTAATTTCAAAAAATATATGCTTTAGACTGTGAGACATAAAATCCATTAATTATCTGTGGAGCCAAGGGATATTTTCACATTTAAAATAAACATGCACTGGAAATAAATTTAGCACTGTAAACACTAATAAATTACACGTGGTATAAATATGTAATTCTTTAACCTAGTTTTTATTTCCCTTGGCTTAGCTGGGAGTCTTCTTTTTCTGGTATCAGGACAAGAAAAGGGGGGAAAAAGTAAAAGGAGTGGAGAGAGATTCATTGCCCCTGCATGTTTGAATCCAGAAAAAGTAAATTTGCAGTGAGAATTGCCTGCTAGGAGTCCCAGGCCAAAAGCTATGACTTTTCCTGGCTTTCTAATTAAATTTTATTGCCTATAAAACTCACAGGACTGAGGGTGCTTGTTTATAGCCCGGTCCGCAACGCAGTGCGATCTCTTTGAATTAAGAAGCTCGCTCCATTGTTGTTTTCCCCCACCCGCCTCCAAAACTTTACATGATTGAAAATTTAGGTTTAATTCGCTCAAAGCTGCACGCGTAAAACACCGTCTCCAAACCGGTGCGTAAATTGGGATCATTATTTAATTAATCTGCTGCTGCAAAAAAATCGACCGTGCATATGCAGATATCAAACAGCAGGATGGATTCGCGCATTTGCTCCTTTTCATTTATGGTAAATCGTTATAAATCTGAGATAAATCTGCATCCAATGGGTTTCTCCTCCTCATTTGCTGCTGAAGGAATTTTTTCGAACCGACCAGTTGATCCTCGACTCCACATTTACCGAGACGCCACAATGCAACAGCAGCTGCTTTATTTTTTATGACACATTATTTAATGCTTAGTGGCTTAAAAAAAAGCTTGATAAAAAGCAACTATTCCAGGAGATTAACAGTCACACTGATTAATTATTCTGAGCAGAGTCTGCAGGCGGTACAGGCTCAGGATTTCTGCACTCTGTAGCCTGTGGTCAGGACTGCACTGCTGGGCTTGGAGCCTCAGAGCAGGAATAAAAACGTGAATTGAGGTGTTAAACTGCTGTTTCTAGCAGAAAAACTGATGCAAATTGTGCATGATTTGAAAACAAAGCTGATGTGGTGTAGCAGGAGGCACTGAAGTGGAGAGATTTTGGTTCCTGCATAGTACTAGGACCACACTACAGTGTTTAAAAGATGAATTAACCACAAATCCACCTCCTCTTAGCTTTAATATTTTGAAAAATACCCAACATTTCCCCCTGCTGAAGCCTGGCTGTTAATTTTCGCCGACAAAACTCATAAAATGCAGCAAAAAAAAAAAAAAAATCTGCTGCATTTTAATTCCCACTCTTCTCCCAAGTCAACTTTATCGTCATCCAAGCCCCACACTAGTGGACTTAAACTGCATTCCTCCCAAAACTAACACAAGAATACACATCATAAAGACAAAATGCATATCATAAAAGCTCCACACATCACTGCCTGTAAAAAAAAAGTGAGTGTGCAACTATGTAAATAAGCAATAAACTGCTGTTCGGTGCCCCCAGTTGAGAATAAGAGCTCAAAAATACTAAAAATGTGTCATAAAAGACGTCTATTAATGCATGTAAAATAGGTATCCGAGTGGCTTTGTGCTGTAGAAGTAGAAATAAAGCTAATAGCTGTTTGTTCAGGGCTCCCTGTTGGGAATAGGAGCCAAAAAATACTTTAAAAGGGTCTAAACAATATGCTATATTATATATTTATATAATGCCATATGCTAATTTCAGCTGCTCTATGAATTAAATCAACTATCTACATAATGTTTGGTTGCACTGTAGAGTAAGTTTGCAACACCCTCAACATGCAGAATACAAACCTACACTGAAGGAACTAGTGAAGGGAAGGGGCTTTAAGAGATGACAGGCAAGTAGATGGAGCTTTATGGGAAACTAGATCCAACACTGTGCCGGCAGATCCCTCCCACAAGCACACACAGAAGCGCACACATAAACACACACAGAGACTCACACACACACACAGGGGTCAGAGGTCAAGCTGGCTCTCCTCTGCTCTCCAAGCTGGGAGGAACTAGTGCCGGGTCAGGAGGGGGTCAGGTTTTGAATGACCACGGAGCATTTGTGGCTCTCAAAGAATGCACCGGCTAGTCAGATGAGGCTACAGGAAGCAAAGGCTAGAAACTGTTTGCAGGAAGAACCGAGGGACAGTAGAATGTGATCTAAGGTTTAATTTAAAAACAGAGGGATTAGATTTTACATCACATTATTATAACCCCAAGGACCAGAAATGCCTGCATGGTGCACAGTTTTTCATACCATTCTGATGAGGCTAAACAAGAAGCGACATTATAAAACTGTTAAGACATTAAATTTGAATTTTAGATCACAATAAAATAACCTCAAGAACCAGTAACATCTGCATGGTACACAGTTTCTCATATGATGAGGCTAACAAGAAGCAACACTAGAAACTATTTGTAGGAAGAACTATGCAACAGCAGAATGTGATCTAAGGTTTAATTTTACATTAAAAACAGAGGGATTAGATTTTATATCACATTATGATAACCTCAAGAACTAAAAACATCTGTATGGTGCACAGTTTGTAGCATGATTCTGATGAGGATAAGCAAGAAGCTGCATTATAAACTCTTTGTAGGAAGAACTGTGGAACAGTGAAATATGATCTAAGATCTAATTTTGCAATAAGATATGAGGGATTGGATTTTTATATCACATTATTATAACCTCAAGAACCAGTAACGTCTGACTGGTGCAGTTTTTCATGTGATGAGGCTAAGCAAGAAACAACAAACTGTAGGAAGAACTATGCAACAGCAGAATGTGATCTAAGGTTTAATATTTCATTAACAAAGGGTGATGAGATGTTATATTTAATATAAAGGTTATAATAAACCTCAAGAACCAGTAACGTCTGCATGGTGCACAGCTTTTTCATGACTCTGATGAGTAAAGTAAACTAGTAGTACTAATAAAACTCATTTTTATTGAGTACTTCTACCTGTTTTCTAAACAGGAAGTGACATTAGACACTGTCTGCAACAGCAGAGTGTGATCTGAGGTTGAATTTTGCGTTAGGACAGGGGGACTTGATTTTTTGATGGCATTATAATAACCTCAAGATCCAGAAACTTCTGCATGGTGCACAGTTTTTCATATGTTGAGGCTAAACAAGAAGCAAAACTGTTTGCAGGAAGAACCGTGGAACAATAGATGATCTGAGGCTTAATTATGCCTTTAGAGAGAGGGATTTCCTGAATGTGTGCACTATCGTCGCTCCTGTAACACTGCAGTTTTCCCCACTGTTAGACCAATAAATGCTTATCTTTTCTTATCTTAGATTTCATGTCACATTACAACAACTTCAAGCACCAGTAACGTCTGCATGCTGCACAGCTTTTTATATGATGAGGCTAAGCAAGAAACAACAAATAGCAGGAAGAACTGTGCAACAGTAGAACAGGATCTAAGGCTTAACTTGCGACTGAAGGATTAGACTTTATATCACATTATAATAACTTCAAGAACCTGAAACGTCTGCATGGTGCAAAGTTTTCCTTATGATTCTGATATACAAAAGCAAAAGCAGCAGAAAAGTTCATCCCTGCAGCGTCGGCCTGGTGCATGATGTATCTTTGGACACATATTTCCTTCCCTGCTTAGAAACTGAAGCACTTCTACAGAGACTGAGTGTATCCGGCAGCACCGACAAACGCTCTCCAGCACCTGCAGCTACAGTCAAACCTGAAACTCCTCATAAAGCCGCCTGCCAGAGCTGCACTGACATTTCTGTCTCATTTCTCCACAACAACAGGCTCCACAGTTCAAAGGCCCAGTCTTTCAACCTGGATTGGGTGATGCTGCCTGTCAAACGATGACTAATAAATGACTGACAGCTTTATAAACAATATGACAAAAGGCCTTTTTAATTTTTTTTCTCTCCATAAATACACCAGGAGGCACAGGCTTCATGTTAGGAGGTGCATCAGACTAGATGGAAATTGACAAATAAATGTAGGAATAAACCCTGTGCTGCGTAAAAGAGCTGGCACAGAAACACCAGGAGCAGTGTTATATAATTGGCTTGACTAATAATGATTCCCAGTTTAGATTTACAATGTTGACATATTCATAAACTCAAAGTGCTTGCATCATTGTAAAAAAAAAAAAAAGACACCAATAATGTGTCCACTGAGTCACTCACAGCGCGCAGAGGCTTAAGTGCCAAAGAAATACTATCTGGAATCAATCAAAAATATGATCACGGCGCACGGCTCGGACTTTATTATTGCGTAAAGACGCCATTAAAGCATCAAGACTTCAGTCAAAAGGGGGAAATAAAGAGCCATAAACGTCAGCGCAGGATGCTGAACACCACGCAGGTTTGTCCTGCAGGGGAACTCATCGGGTCACTGGTAAATAATTAGATTAACTTCCGTATCTCTGAGCCCCGAGCTGCTTCCGTATCGTGTAAAAGTTTTTGCCGGACAGTCCATCGCTTCGGGCAACACATTTGGTGACAATGCGCGCCATTCCCGAGGAGTTAACTGCGCTCATTTCAGGTAAAACATACCGACACACGGTTGTTTATTTGTTTGTGTGTGCGCGCTTTGTTTGGTTTCCGTGTTGTTTTGAATGCTTGTTTCACTAAAGTCCAGAGCGTTTGGTGAAAGAGGAACTACAGCCTCGACATGGGTGAAGCGTCTGTCAGCTGCATGTCAGCAGAATACTTACATTGAGCTGGTTTCTCATTCATATGGAGCAAACAATGAGCGTCCAGGCTGCTGTCCTGTTGGCGCGCTGGCATGTAGGAGGGTCTCCACCACTGCCTGGCCATGTTTCATGGGCGTAGATGTCATTTCAGCGTTGAGGGGGCACAGTAAACAAGGATCTGGGCCCCCAGGAAATGTTGAGCATCAAGTACCACATTTTAAAGACCGTTTGGAGCCATTTTCATCCAGTGTAACGGTGGAATCCGAAATATTTTTACGCTTTGGATGACATTTAACTCTGGGTTTGCACTTCAGAGCTTGTAGGTGCTGATTTAAATGGTCGAACTACTGCTGACAAAGCACCTGTTTTTGGTCATCTTCTCTGTAATCCAGATTATTTTTGATCAACATTAGGATCATGAATCCACCTTTTTTTTGTCACAATATTGGACTGATTTGGAGACAAAATAGCTTTTTTGGGGGCGGCTGTGGCTCAGGTGGTAGAGCGGGTTGTCCACTGATGGCAAGGCCGGTGGTTCGATCCCCGGCCCCTCCGCATGCTGAAGTGTCCTGGGGCAAGACACTGACCCCGGAGTTGCTCGCAATAGCAGGCTAGCACCTTGCATGGCAGCTCTGTCCCCATTGTTGTGTGGATGGGTGAATGTTAAACACATTGCAAAGCGCCTTGAGTACTACTAAGGTAGAAAAAGGCACTATATAAGTGCAGACCATTTACGATTTTTGTACTTTCACGCTCAAATAAATAGAACACCGCTTTCACTTCCATGTGAATTTCTTTGTGTATCAAGCAGCAAAAAAGTTGCAGCATGATATGTTAGTTTCATGTATCATCATGGAGTCCTAAATCAAATGCACCATAGCCAAGTTTTGCATTAAATAACCGGTCTAGACATGTTTATCGTTTAAAATAACAGTCGCTCCCCTCCTTATTTTGACTTTTACAACTGACAAAAGCTTTAAATGGGTTCTGCAACATTGGATGATGAGTTCAGAGTATACACTTCAGCCTGTTTCTTTGGGCTTCCTTAAGTCTTTTTCCAGCAGTCTCCACCAGTGGCAGCTCAGGACCTGATGTTAAACAGAGATCTCCCTCAGGGAATAAAAAGCATCAAACACTTAATTTTCTTCTTTCTATTGAGTTTTTATGCACCAATTTGTCTCCTTTCTGCATCAATTTATGCCTGGAAATGTCTGGATTTAGCGAAAGGAAAACATAAACCTCAGGCTAGTCAGGCTGCAACCAAGGATTATTTTCATTGTCTATCTTTTTCTTGATTAATCAGTTAGTTCTTGGGGTCTATAAAATGTCAGAAAATGGTAAAAAAAAAATGTTGATCAGTGTTCGCCAAAGCCACAGATTCCTTGTTTTGCCCACAACAAAGCCCAAATATATTCAGTTTACTGTCCTAGAAGAGGAAAGAAATCAGAAAATATTGACATTTAAGGAGGAAAAAACTGAGATTTTTCAGTTTTTCTTAAATAATCAGCGATTAATGTTATAATTGCCTACTAATTGATTAATCGACCAATTGTTGGAGCTGTACCCAAGATGTAAAAGACAGAACAGTAGTGCTGGAACCAAGGATTATTTTCATTGTCTATGGTTTTCTTGATTAATCAGTTAGTTGTTGGGGTCTCTAAAATGTCAGAAAATGGTGAAATGTGTTGATCAATGTTTGCCAAAGCCTAAGATGACTTGCTCTGACCACAACAGAACCCAAAGATATTCAGTTTAATGTCCCAGGCGTGGAAAGAAACCGGAGAAGTTGATATTTGAGAAGCTGCAATCTGAAAATTTTTGACTTTTCTCCTCAAGAAGTTGGGGATTCATTTAATAGATGCCGACTAACCAATGGCTATTGTTGTTGTTGATGAATGTGTTGATTGTGGTCTCGTTTAACTGACTAGTTATTTGGGCTATAAGATGTCAGAGAATTGTGGAAAAACATCAGTCAATATTTGACGAAGACGAAGACGACAAATGACTTGTTTTGTCCACAACAAAAACCCAAATATATTCAGTTTACTGTCACAGAGGAGGAAAGAAACTAGGAAATATTCACGTTTAAGCAGCTGGATTCAGAGAATTTAGACATTTTGTTGTTGAAAGTTGCTCAAACTGATGACTCAATTATCAAAATAGCTGGCGATTATTGTGATTACTGACAACTGATCGATTAATTGGCGCAGCTCTAATTGAGGCACAGTGAATTAATGTTAATGCTGCTGAAACATTCCTCTGTAACTTTAGTATTTTTGCTATTGGGGGAGAAATCTACATATTTACATATTGATGAGGACATGTTCCCTGCCTCCCTCCTGAAATCTACATCTGTGCATATATTTTCCTGTCAAAAACACCCCCCTGGAACTCTCAGTATCTCGGTATGAATGGATGTTTCAACCTGATATTTCTGCTCAGATCTCGAACATTTCCTCAGCGATGGCTTGAAAGGAGAAAACCTGAGCAAGAAGGCGAAGGAGAAGAGGGAGACCTTCATCAGGCGGATCAAGGAGGTCAAACAAGGGTACGTCTGTGTGCGCCAATAAATCAAACATTTCCTGTTTTGAAGTTTGGTTACAAATGTGTCACTTAATATTTGCATTCCTTTCGCTGATGCAATATTTTTAAAAGCTGTCTATTTGCCGTCTCTCCCCCCCCAAACAGTTTCCCGCAAGATTTCAAGGAAAAAAGTAAGTCTTTTGTTGAGTCATTTTGAAACTGAGGTGGATGAATGTAAAGGGGTCAGTAGATGCACAAGAAAACAGGACTATTTTGTAGAGGGCTTGCTTTTTCTTGCAAAATACTGAAATGTTTCTGCTTTTAAAACATACCCAGACAGTGCAGAAAGGGAAAGCCCTGTCATGGATACACACAACGGCATTACTGTTACTATACAGCTCCCTGTGTTTGCTCCAGTAGGCGGTGACGACTCGGATGACGAGGAGGAAATCGACAGCAACAATGACGGAGGGTCGCTGCAGTCGGAGCGCACCGACAAGGATGAGGAGACCTGCGAAGGTAAGCCAGAAACACTCTGCAGACGTCCAGAGTTGACTCGCTAACTGCTCGCAAGCTGCGGATTAACGCACTGAAGCCTGGCATGAAAATATACAAATGTCGGCGTCTGCTCCTCGGAGAAAGTGACTTTGAGTGGCACAAAGAGGGAGACATTCCAACTGTAACTTGGCAACATACTTGGGAAGCAATTTGGGGGCACAACTGCTACTCCCACCACCTCCCTCACCCCACCCCTTTGACAGCCAGAGCATGCTTTATTGCTCTCAGCCTTGCAGCCCAGGGGGACTGAAAATTACTGCCACGGCTGTAGTTTTGTGAGAAAGAAAACATTCTCCAGTATACGGTAGCTTTAATCCGGTGCGCTCCATCGCGGCAATCTAGGCGAGATTTCTGCATTTGCTATTTAAAATAGACTATCGGGGAAATCCTTGTGAAATGGTGATTAAGGGGGACGGGGGGTTTATGGGCTGTAAGCAGCTGCCAGTTTTATGGCTGCTCTTTCACACAAAGCAACTTTGACACAGCATTTGAACATTTGCATTGAAGTTGCACTCTGCAAGGGGGGAACCTCCTCCACTGAGAAGTTAAACATTGTTCAGTGGAGTCAAAGTGGCTTTCGCTGTCGGTTGTAACTTTGATTAAGCAAAGCTGGGCTGCACGATGCTGAGAGAACTGACATTGTGCTTATCAGTTTTTCTGATTGAGATATGAAAAATACGGGAATATATACGAGATGATTTGAGTAAGTCTATGTGGAAAGGATTAATCATTCTGGAATGATTGAGGGGAATTTGTATGGAAGTGCATCTGTAATGAAAATTAAGAATAATATAAAAAGCTGTTTGGAACCTTCCTTACATAGTGAAACACAGGCAAAGGCCTCCAAAATAGCTTTTTGGCCTTGAATGGCATTCAGATCTGGTGTTGCACTTGTCTCACAGAGCTTTGTGGTGCTCAAATGGTCAGTCAGATTAGTTGTGTTGCCAACTCTGATGTTGTGGCAACAATCGTCCTTCAACATCATCTTTTCTGTAGTCAAAATATTTCCATACAGCTGACTACAGCTGCGAAATTATGGCCAAATTTTTCAACATTGAGATCACAATTTGCCTGTTTGTCACGATTATTGATTGACTTTAAATATGAATATTTTTTGCACTTCCACATTTCACTAATCAGACCACCGCTTTCATATCAATGTGCATTTTCTTTTCGTACCAAGCTGCAAAAAGCCCTGATTCACATGTGCAGATCACAGCGGTGATAATGAAACAATATCTCATGCAACCTTAAAACAAATACATGATGTCAAATTTTGGCTTGAAACCCATCTGGACATGTTTACCATTGTCTCTATTAAAACTTAAAAAAGAATTGAAATGACTCAGCAACAATGACAAGTTTAGAGACAACCCTCGGGTGTATTTGCAGTATTTAACTTTCCTGGTGCAATATTTCAATTTCAAGTGTAATAGTTCACTTAAATGTGCAATGTTTCTTCATCATGTGTGATACTTTAGTACCTCCGTATCATTGCCAGTATTACTTTTTCTATTCTAGTCTTATTTTAGCGTTCTTATTTTGTATTTTAAGTAGTCTATTAAGCATATATCATCTTGTTTTCTATTCGGCACTGCATTTCTCATGTTAGTCTTATCATATCTCATTTTATATCTCATCTCATCTTATCTTATGTCTTTGTGTTTCTTTGACTTTTTCCTCCAGGTGCTCAGCAGTTGCCACCTGTGGCGGCTCAGGATCTGCCGTATGTCTTCAAAGCGGGATATCTTGAGAAACGCAGAAAGGGTTTGTGCATAAGAATGTTTTTTTTTTTTAGAGACAGGGAGCTCTAATTGGAAAAAGAGAGGTTTTCTTGGACGCTGGAATATGTAAGCACGCAAAAATGTACTGATGCAGTGTTTGGACTTGAGTGAACAGAAATAAGAGGCTGCTTGTACAGTCAAGAAATTACAGTTGCATGGATGAGCTCACATGATGTAAAAATAACATCCAAAAATTGCAAAAACCTTTGGCTAGACACTGCAAATAACGTCCTAAACTAAGCTCTACAGCCCAATGCCAGCGTTTTTTTCCCTCTCTAATAGCTCTCAAAATACACTGTCTATTTTAGCTGTCTGTTTGTTGTTTTCCCTCCACAGATCACAGCTTTTTTGGCACCGAGTGGCAGAAGAGATGGTGCGCTCTGAGCCATCATACCTTCTACTATTATGGCAGCGAGAAAGGTACTTTTCTCATTTCTTCCCAGTTTTCTGTCGATGCAGTCTGAGAAAACCCAGCCAGGTGGATCCTCTCCCAGCTTTTGACAGCGCCTTTGCACTTGTTGTATCTGAACTATTAATGATCATGCTTTAATTGCCTCTAACCAGACAAGCAGCAGAAGGGCGAGTTCAGTATCGACGGCTACTCTGTCAAAATGAACAGCACCCTACGGAAAGACTCCAAGAAAGACTGTTGCTTTGAAATCTCGGCTCCAGACAAGCGAATCTACCAGGTACGCTTGCCTCTCCGCGAGGGTCCTGCGGCGGTTTTCTCGCTAATTTTGCTTCCTAAATTGAAAAACAAACGTGCACTTGAGAGGTGCCATGTTTAGAACCTGGCACACCATGTGTGTACATGCACTTCACGAAATCTAAACCTTTTTCATTCACTTGACACTGCCGCCTTTGCGTTGGCTCAACCTGCCACGCATATTTAAAGCGTGTAAATGAGTGTTTCTAACATCCAGGCTCTTTCACGCGGAACATTTTGCTATGCATAAATGCAGTATTATTTGCTTATGTTAATTAATATATGTAGAGGTGCTTATTGCGCTGACTGCAGTTTTCATTTCTCTCCTCTTTCATCACAGTTTTGTGCGTCATCGGTGAGAGAGGCGGAGGAATGGGTGAAACAGATAGACTTTGTTTTGAGAGGTTTGAACAACTTTTCCAATCATGAGAACACTTTATTATTATTATTATTGTATTAACTCCAAAGTCAAATATGAAAAAAATTCTCTAAGTGTGGAGTGCAAATCAGCCTTTATTGAGTGTTTGCATGGCTAATATGTTCCCCTATTTGTAGATATGACGGGCATCATCCCAGAAGACGAGGAGGAACAGGAGATGTACGATGATATTGGACACGTATCTGATGCAGCTGAGCCTGAGCCGATCGATGACGACATCTATGAAGAGCTCCCAGGTCCGATCACACAATAGATTAATATGTACAGTCATGAGCAAAAGCTGACTACACTTGTAAAGGCCATGCATATCCTGGCAGTCTTGAGTTTCCAATGACTCCTAGAACTAGAATCACTGAAGCACATTTATCTTTGTCACAAAAAAACAATCATGTATTTAGGTTCTTTCTTAGATTTATTATAGGTCCTCTGGAAATGTGACAAAATCTGCTGGGTCACAAATATACATACAGCAATGCTACTGTTTGCTTAAACGGCCATTTTTGCCTCAACTAGGACCTTTCAGTGGCCGCCTACATGCTCCTGGTTGTCTCTTCGACCACTCTTCTTGACAGAATTGGGACAGTTAAACTAAATTTGTGACACAGACTTGTTTGTTTTTTCGTCACAGTCCACAGGTTCTTGACAGAGAAGTCAAGATCTTGGGGAGACCAGAATAAAACCTTAATTCTGGCCTGATTTAGCCATTTTTTACCCCTTTTGATGTGTGTTTGGGGTCATTGTCTTGTTGGAACACAAGATCCAACTTTCTTGCTGATGATATGAGGTTTTCCTGAAGGCTTTCTTCATAATTCCATTTACTTTGTGTAAAGCACAAGTTCAACTGGTAGCAAAACAGCCCCAGAGCATAATACTGCCACCACCATGCCTGACAGTAAGTTTGGTGTTCTTGGGGTTAAAGGCTTCACCTTCTCCGCTTAGCTCCATTTTTGTTTCATATAACCACAGAACTTTCCACCAGAACATCATGTTTTGCCCATGTGATCAGCAGGAAACTTTCTAGAGGAAGAGCTTCCTTCTTTTATGGCAGCCTCTCAGTCCATGTAGATGTAAAATGGGCCTTTTTCAGGACTGTCAATCTCAGGCATCCTTCAGAACATGAACAAATTGCAGATAATTCTCTGTTTTGATTTTCTGCTGTTGGTTACAGCTCTAACTAAACTACAAACTAATTTATCATTATTGTCTATTTTTATCTTCAGAGGATGACGTGCCTGCTCCAGTGAAACCCCTTCCAAAAGTCGAACCAACAAGCAAACCAGCTCTCCCTGCTCCAGGTACAGAGCGCTGACGTTCATGTCTGATTTAAAGGCTGAGTGGTATATTTAGTGAATAAGAACCTAACTTTCAATGCAGGTGCAAGAGGTAGGAGGAGACGGATCAACAGATGATTATTCTGTCGCCTTTTAAGCTCACAGCATAGAAGAAGAAGTGACTTTAACAGAGGAAGTTCGTGTGAGCAACTGAAAGTTAGCACAACACTGGAAATAACTTGTACCAAGTTGGCCAACTTCCTTTTACGATAAGTAGCGTGTTGTAGTTTTGTAAGGGCAAAAATATCTAGTGTATCTATGTGAAAGCTCTTGTGGTTAACAAGCAATAAGGGTCACCACCAGACTCTAAATGGCAGCACTTTAAATGAATAAATTAGCTGAGAGGTGAAACACAAACTGTCAAGAATACATACTAATTGTACTATTTACTAATGTTTAAAATATACCACTACACTGTAAAAAATGAATAGCTTTCAACTAGTTCTACCTGTATTTGCTGTTAAATTGCAGATAGTAACTGATAAAATCACAGAAAATAAGCGTTAATTTACGTTAACCATAAGAAACAGGCCAAAACTGTAAATAATGTCAATCAATTGTCAGTATTTTTATAAATGGTAATTTGCTGTTTTACAAGTTTGATCATAAAAAACTACATATTTTTTACTGTATTTTTAAAATTGTTATTTCACAGTTATTTCCTATAATTTGAAAAAGAAGGTTGTTTTGTAGGGATTGAAAAATGGTAACTAATTTTTAAACTGTTATTTTTTTTTAGATTTTCCCTGTTTTGGTAAATTACAGATAAAATCTAGTAAAAAACAAAATAAAAATGTAAAGAAAACAAGGTCCACATCAACTAAAAATATAATTATTTTACTGATATTTGCTGTTATTTTCACAGTTTTTACCGTTTTAGAATGCACAGCTTTTTTGCCACATTTTCACACATTTTTTAATTATTTTTTTTTCACAGTGTACACATATTAGGCGTTTTTCTCAGTTTGTTTTCTGAGCTCTTTCTCAACATGTTTCCCTCTGAACTCTGTTTATTTTTTATGCAGCTGGTGCCAAGCTTCTCCATTTTCCTTTCTGCATTAGTTGCAGTTTGAAACAATGCAATTAGCAAATCGCAAGGGCTGCAATTTAGGATATACATTATGCAGCGTGTCTGACCTCAGGCTTTATTTTTATTATTATTATTAAATTACCTTGGTTGCAGAATGTGCAATACTGAGATGCTACTCCTGAGCCATGAATGACAAGAGTCTACTGTTTTCTTATTGAAATAATTTGTCTTGTTTTTATTGTCAATATTTTATTTAACTGAGCAAAGTCACAGCTTTTGTGATCGTTTTCTATCTCCTTTGCCATTTGCCAAACTGTTTTGCCTCTTGCATTACAGTATTTTGATGCTGTCTCATGTGGTAATGCTCCCTCACATGATTACACAAAAACATATTTAATGAAAGCATCGCAAATTGCAACAATTGTTATAAAAATCCCAATTAAATCATTCAGCTTTATTAAAACCAGCTTGAAATTAGTATTTAGTGTGGAACTGGGACACAGCATGTGTCTTGCCTTGGTACATGAGGCCAGTAAATTCAGCTGCAGGCTCTCCACTGCCTCCTGTTGGTTCTGCTCCGTACTGACACTCACTGCTGCACCACAGTTGCAGATAAAAGAGGATTTCTCTCAGTAAAAAAATAAGCGCACAATCTGATATCCCTCTATACCTGTTTTCTCCTTCCAGTTGATAAGAGCACAGACTACCAGAACTACTACCAGGGCTTATGGGACTGTATAGGAGACCACCCGGATGAGCTGTCCTTTAAGCGTGGAGATGCCATCTACATCCTAAGCAAGGTACAGTGAGGGGAACCCCGGAGAAAATGTCGAGTTGTCTCTTGTTGAGTGTTTTCTTGATGCACCATTAAACCAGGATTAGCTCAAACCCAAAGTGTAACGCTAAAGCTCGAGAAGAGGTTTGCAGTCGGAGTGGTTACGCTGGTTTGAGACCACCTAAAGTGAGTTATTTCTAGGCCCTCAGAGGAACCGGCTATTCAGACCCTTTACTGGCAGCGCCTGGCCCACCGCCTGGAGGTGGACGGCCGATGGTAAGAGGCAGACCGGGCTAGGCTCTTTCTCTGGCACTCTGATGGGGATTAGTTGTGTCACAACGGAAACTGTTTTAGTGCTGTTGGCGGAGGCCGGGCTTAGCTGGCACACGGCGCCATTCCATCACTTCCATCTGGACTGTTTCAGCGCGCTGTCGCTGCTGCCATGCCAGGCGGTGAGCGGCCCTCAGCCCACACACCTCTCAGACGTCTCTCTCACCTCGGCAAATAGGAATGTGTGTTCTCAGGAAACCCAGGCTGAGTCCGCCACTCTATCCAGAACAGGTGAGGACGTGTAGTGGACGCACAATTTCCGAGGCTTGTCAGCTAGGCCTGGGTGGGAGGACTGAGGGGCCGTTCTTTGGCTTTATTATGTAACTAAACAGGAGCCCTTTTGTACTTAACTGGTGCATATGAATGCAGAATTGGATTTTGTTGTCATACATTTAACACTTTTTTTGGAGCATCAGACAGAAAATGAGTTGTGGAATTTTATACTTTAACACGAACATGTATAAATTTTAAAAAAAGTGTGAAATGTGCTCCATCTAGACAGGCTGTATTTCCTGTCTGGTTTGGTTTCTATGGAGCATGGAGTCAACTGAGACATGAGGTTATGATTGGCAAGGTCTCTTTTCAAATTCAAGTCTGCCATCTAGTGGCATGTCAAAGCAAAGAGACATGTTGTGACTGCTGTCCTGAGGAGTCTCATACATGCACTGGATTATTCTCTTATATTTACTTGTATAGTGCTAAATTTTAATATTAAAACTGAACTTTCTGGGTTTATTTTCTTTCTCAGGACAAAATTTTAATAGAAAAGCAGCACATTTTCACATTTAACAGCTAATCTTTGGTGATTTTGTTGTGTAAATGACATTACAGAATAGCAAATTATCACTATTTTCTGTTGGCCAATCACTCCACTGTTCTTTCAGCACTAATGGAAGGCCACAAATGCACAAAAGCAGACAGACCCATCAATACTCATTGACCAAATGCCTGTTTATTACTCCTCCTTGGTGTGTGGAAAAAAAGGGCCCAAGAATCAAGTTGCCCTTTCACTTAGACTGGGAGTGCCATTAGGCTGAAACCTTGGTGTTGGGGGTTGTGGCCCACTGCGAGGGCAATGACCATAAAACCTGTCTGGACTGCAGCAGCCAGCTGCAGCTAAAGGGACAGCCGACTCCTTCCCCCCTTCCTCCTCCTCCTCCATCACTCCCTCCTCCACCACCAATTCTCCTTTCTCCCTCTTCCGTGCATCCCTCCCCCATTCCGCAGCACAGAAATAGCTGGAGTGTTACAGCTGCGAGACCCCCCAGTCAGGACCTGGGTGCTGATTGTAAGGCCTCACTGAGGGAGAGTGTCCGGATATGCTGGACTAAACCCCCCACAGTCCCCTTCACACAACCTTCATGTTGCAAGCAAACTAATAGAGAGATGTGGAAATTTGACTTAATAATGTCTTTTACAGTCTTGTTTTCTGCACCCTTTGATTCGGCAGACGTATAAAAAAAACTGGCAGGACGGTGTGTTTTTTTTTCCCGCCAGCTTAAGGGCATTTGCGTTGTCACAGTGTGTGGTGTCATTAGTCATCCACAGCTCCGTATACGTGTTCTCATGTTGTGTCCGGCGCTCGCTCAAGCATGACTTATTTGTCAGCCGGCCAACTGCACAATGAGGTGTTGCCGTTTTCAAAGGGCTTGCTTCAGGAAGTCGTAATGCACACACACACACACACACATACACACACACACACACACACATCTCATGTCAGAACCACTGCATTCCCCTCCAGGTGCTTGTGACGAAATGCCATTTTCATCATGTGACGCGTTTAATAAACCTGATGTGTTTGTTTCTTGTAGTTATGTACACATGATGTTTAATCTGCTATTAATAATTCTGATGTTTTAATGACTTTTCCCGCTGTAATCACATCATCTGGACTATGTGACACCGACAGTAAGTCAAGCCCCATCTTTGTGGGACATGATGGATGGCCCATCACCGCACAACTGCCAATGTTACCCCTCGCTATTGATATTGCAATCTTCCTTCGTCTATTACTAATATATGATCGCTTACATCCATTACTCTGTCTTGGGAGTAACTGGACACAGATGTGGCCCCAACCTCCCTCCCTGTCCTTGAGTCCTGGCTTGGATTCGAAACACTGCGCAGGTTCGGACGCGCTGATTCACGTCCCGGGAAGACTTTGATGTGAGGTCAGGCTCCCTTCCTGCAGACTCAGGGAGGGTTGTTCTCTTCTTGTCTCAGATCTCCCGTCTCTCACGGTGTCTTCCTCACATCTCAGCATGCTGACAGCCATTTGGAGCTATTACTTGTCAGGCTGTGACAGATTTACGTGCGATGTGCTGCGTGCACACCGAGGAGGTTTTGTGTTGGAGTGAAAAGGGGAAGTGTGCACAATCTCAAAACTGACATCAGGTAGAGAGGCGGGGACGAGAAAAGTTGTCAAGTGGACGGAAAACAGATAGTTGTGGCATTTGTCATTTGCTCTGCTGATTAATATTGCTGCTAATTCTCATTATTCCGTCCATGTCTCTGCTTCTTTTGTTTGCAGGAGTACCAGAGCTTCGGCTGGTGGGTTGGAGAGAAGAATGGAACTGTAGGTATTGTTCCTAAAGAGTACCTGATGGAGCTGTATGCTCTGTAAACACACCCAGACCTCATAGCTGCAAGGTTTATCATTTCCTTTTCTTGTTAAGTTCAACATTTACAACCGGAATCCCTCCCATAGCCATTAGAAGAGGCTGATGCTGTGATTGTAGCTCATTTCTGAGTATTTTTCTAGAATATCTGCACTTTGCACTGCTTGTTAGTATTTATTTTCTATTCAAGTTACTTTTTTTTTAACATCTCATCATTTCATACACTGGTTTTTGGCAAATTTGATGTTTGCAAATGGCAAAATGAATAAAGATTTAAGCATGTATATTGGATGAGAGCCATTTTTTATGGTTTAACCTGCTGGTTGAACCACAAGGTGGCAATAGAGACTCTTTAAAGGTCAGAGATGACCTCTGAGACAAAGATGGTGAAGGAAGACAAATCTTGACAGACCAAATTGATATTCACAGTTAACATGAAACATGAGGAGGAAATTAATCCAGAAACCTGTGTGATGGTTGGAAGAAATCTTTAACCTGCCTACACATAAGATATAAGCGCATTTATATATATGCATTGATATTTCAGCCTGAATGTTATTGCAATATTGTGTACACTTCATAAATGTATGTGCATAACCTCCTAGTTAAAAGGTTAAAGATGAATTTATTTATTTTAAAAATTGAGATCATTCATCTGGTCAGCACTTTCTGTTCCAAAGCTTCAAAGGGACACTTTTTTTTTTTCTTTTTTTACGGCACCTGGGAGACTTTGCTGGGCAGAGGATCGCGGCGTGGCAGATGGTTGGTTGCACTGGATGCCTGAGTGAAACGGCTGAGGTGCACTAATAAGACAGCCACAGATAGCAGCGATGCTTATTGCCCTCCGAGGGGCTGTTTGACAGCAGGCGAGGTGGCGTTAGCCGGGCACATCCCGCTGAGGTTACATACATACTGTACATATATTTTTACAATCTCCTCGCTGAAACACTTTTTTTTACATTTGGGGGAGTAATGCTCTCGTTTTCAGTTGGATACAGCCAAAAGTGGCCTTGTCAAGGGTTTTTCAAGGTTGGGAGAAAATGGGAAGGAAAAATGCATTTATTAACCAATAACTCACTATATCTTTCTCTCCTTTTTCACTTCTATTTTTTCCCTTCCTTGCTCCTGTCTCTCTGTTTTGTTCCCGTTGAGTGATGAGCCAGTCCCCTTGTCCTCTGGGTGACATTCAAAGTCAACATAAATCCTGCTCTTTACGGTATAATGCAGCGATAAAGCTTCTCTACTAATTGAAGATGTAATGAATTACCATAATTAGTTATTGAATATACTGCATTGGACATAGAGACTGGTATGCTTTGTTTTAGGGTAAGGAAGGGATGTATGATGGAAGAATGTAATATCCAGCCTCAGAGAGCGTTTTGAGCTTCAATCATTTTCGCTTATGAAACACTTTCAGGGGTTGCTGCTGAATTGTGGATTTTACCACATAAACACAAATATTTCTACAGTGCTGTCATGGCGCCTTATTCCCCCTAAGAGCCCTCCTTTTAATGTTTGGCAATGGGTTAGGTGGCCAAAGGCAAGTAAGGCTAAATATTGCCTCTCATTTTTATGTGCCAATAAAGGATTTCCTTAATGGATGTCAACTTCACCCCCCATCTCCTGTTAGATTTGGACAGCCATATCCTCAGAATATACAGGTTCTTTTATTGCGATTTAACATCAAGATATAATGTTTCAAAGATAAATGCCACCCGTGCCATTAATCTCCTGGGCACTAAATTACACTAATGATACCAGAATATCACTAATTAATACTTTCATCCATAAAGACACACTTTCACCAGCCAAATCTATATAGATTGAGCTGCTGAGCTCCAATAAATAAAGTTGCTGAGAAAGATGATGGAAATATAAAACAAATTTCCGGATTCGTAGTCATTTTTTTTACACTGATGGAGCTCAAGTAAGTTAAAACTCACACACTGCCAACTATAATAGAATTTTTTTATGATTATTAAGCCGTGTTTTGCTGTTTATCATCATGGATAAACAACTTTTACTGCACTAAAATCCCTTTTTGCTCTTCTTTGTCATCATATCATCACCCTGCAGGCCCGACGAGAAGGCTAAAGGCTTGATCTATACCACTTTAGAGGGGTAATCTTGATCAAGCTGTCAGCTGTTTCTTCTGCTCTTTAACCAGGTCACTCTGCAATACATCACGCCGCGGCTTCATAGAGAGTTTCTGTCAGGAATAACACAGCTTTATTTATGTGGTATCCCCTGGCATTTTGCAGGAAATGTATTACCTCTCCAACTGGCCCTATGTCAGCATTCCATTAAAGCCTCTTCCCCCCCTCGGTTTAAATCTTAAAATCCCAAATAGACACTTTTTAAATGTAAGTCACTCTTAATTGAGGTCAGTTTCTGCTAACATAACTCACGGCAGCACCTGACAAATTAAGGCTTCCTCCGGCTGGCTTGTGACATTGCAAGGAAGACACACAAGCGTGTTTAAAGCAGGGAGCTCACAACAACCATGACAGGTTGCTCCGGACATTCATATTTCTGGGATTTGAAGCTTTTTTTTATTTATTTTAGTGATTTTTCAATATTTAATGTGTAATATTACGAGCTGCAGACTGGGGTTAGTGGCAGGCCAGTAAATATGGGTCCAGACGGGTCATTTATTACATGCACCACGCCCACTTCTCTCACATGTTATCAGTGTCTGCTCTCCCTTCCTGTTAATGGCCTTGTGGGAGCTGCAGACAGTGATGTCAAAGGAAGACCTGTATATCTACGGAGCTGGGGAGACACAAGTGGCTCCCGGGGGGTCGGGGAAAAAAATCCAGTTTGCTGGCCTCAAAATCAGCACCATCAACCGCTGATATTTAAAACAAATGAAGCTGTTATGGCTGCAGAGAGGCTTGTCATCTCTCTCGCATCGCCGGTACAAACTCAAGGGCTCAGGTTCCCGGGCGGTTGGCGGTCCAGGCTGTCAGATCCCGGGCAGAGCTATGTGCTGACATGTCACTCAAGATAAATCAGGCTTTTCAAAGTGACAGGTGTTTGTCCACCTGCTATAAACATCTCCCACACCTCACTCCTGCTCCATCTCTCTCCGGCAGATTATTTATAAGGCTGCAGCCTCTGTAATCTGGCCCTGTTTACTCTCTTGCCATGACTCTAATATCAGGTCAGAGCCATGCCGCTGATTTACTCTACTAGTTAGCGTGGTGAGTAATGACCCCGGATGGTTTGGGAGGATAGTTTGTAATCAAGTGAGGTCAGAGATGCTCTAACTGTAATTACAGCCCTTTACACCTACACACACTGCATGCCAGTCCTGTGCTAAAGCGATCGCCCCCCTCATGTTATAGTTGTAATGACCTCACATAGGTCCCATCTCAATGTCACCTCTTTATATAGCAGCGTTGTGCAAGACAGAGGAAGTAAAAGTATGAGGGTTGAGTTACAGGAGCTTGCTGAGCTGACCGAGTCACTGGATAGCAGATTGTTGCCATCACTCCCACTTAGTGTCAGCTCTGGTATGCATCCAAAGCACTGGCGCTGCCAAGCTAACCTGAGCTAATTTAGAGCCCAGTGTACACATGGAGCCGCTCATCAGTGTGGGATGACGTGACCTCAGCGTCGGGCCAGAGGTCTCCACTGAGGACACCATGGTTTGCGTTCACGCCTGATTTAAATTGATTGATTCCAAGATCTGATTTCGAGTTTAATCATTAAACATTTTACTGCTTCATATTTATATTTATTTGTGTAATGTACTACACTGGGGAAGTATTTGGACAACTTTGTGAGGATGTGGGGTATAAATTATTTCATCAGTATACAAAAAGTGTTGAGGGAAAAATTCAAAGGAAGGTACATTTTCAGATATTTCACTGTGTAAAACTTGGAAAACGGGGATCAACATTTCAAAATGACTGAAAGCTCACAGCACTGAAACACTCTGAGTGTGCAATGTATCCATCTCCTTTGTGCTTTTGGGTTTTCGCAGAGTTTCTTGGAGTTTTCCGGACTCCTGCTACTGGTGTGTTTATACTGCAAATCAATCAAATTATCTCCATTTAAACAAATGACCTGACTTCTAATATTAACTCAACTAGCTGCACCAAAGATGAATTTCAGGGTTTGAAACCTTTTCAAACCCTTGTAATGAATCAATGAATCTACTTTAATTCAATGTTTTAAAGCAATAAATATGATAAACAGCCTGAAATGAAACTTCCCTACATGTAGCCAACCAGTTTCTGTGTTTTCAGCTGGAGAACTTTTACTTTTATAAATCATTCAATGGCATCTAAACCAGCCCTGTTTGCTCAGAAAGCTGGTAAATAGGTGTTTGGGTTCAGATAAAGTTGGTCCCAAAGGTCAGAAATACATGTCCATGCTCAAATGACACTGCATGTCCAATACCCAGAGTTCAAACATGTTGGATAAACTTCTGTCCAGGACTTTATGTGTATTAATCCACACCTGCAGAACTTCTTAGTTTGGCAGTCCACCTCATTTTACGTGCATATTAATGAATTTGATATCGGCCTATTCACGTACCATGAATAATAATCATTGGAATTTAGGATACTCATTACATATGTATTACATGAGTAGCAGGTGGGGTAATTTGAGTAATTTGTGGCTATATGCAGACATTGGGATGATGGACGGTGTCTGGAGAAGACAAGCTGAGCCGGTCAGTGGATCTACTGCAGAGTAAGGAGAATTTAGGCTCATCATAAAAGATTTCTCCTTGCCTCTTATTTCACTTGGACATTTTTATGTTTTTTTTATTTTCTACCTCATTGCAGCCGTGAGCTGCCTGCTGATTTACACACACTGGCAGTGAAGCTCAGAGGCCCCGAGAGATGGTGCCCTCTACCCCTCCATTTCTTTCCCCCCTTGTTTCTCCACCCTCCGTCGTCTTCCCCGCTGCCACCACTGGCAGCCTCCCCGTTCGCCGGACTGGGCCTGAGCAAAGAACTCCCCTTCTACTCGTTCCTCATCCCTAACAAGACGTAAGTCTGGAGGGGTTGTTATTTACACGTGATATTATGACACACAGAGGGCCATGTTTCCCTGTGCCAACACACAAATTCACAGATGTGTTAGATATATCTGTATATGTATATGTAGATATGTCTATATATATATACAATATATATATGTATATGTATGCGCTATGTTTTCATAAAGTAATAAAACACTTGATCCACAAAAGATATTCAGAACACCAAAGGCATCACAGACACTAAAGCCAGCAATCGTATTCTATTGCAGAATTTGTAAAATATGTCGGCCTATGTTCCTCTTTATGAAAAAATGTATTTTACATGTGTTAGTGAACTTCTGTGAACATATAGTTAAGTCAAAGTTGCTCATACTCATGCCCAATTTGATTTATAGTAAGTTATTATTTGACCAATTGGACTTTTTTGGCTGGAAATGACATAAATGAGACAAAGTGACTGTAGGACACTGTTTTTAGAGTTGTTAATGATAAATATATGATAAATACCTTTAAGTAGCTTCTGTAGTATTCAGAATGGTACTGGTAATTTTTACCATACTTTAGAAAATTCTAATAGACTATAAACTGAGAACAGCTGATGCAGTAGTTCTCTAGTTGCTAGTTAATTGCAGGTAATGACTAAAACCAAAGAGCTAAGTGGGCTGCTGTTAGGGTCCATCACTGACAGAGAGCTGCACATTGTGGCTGCTCACAAGACAGTAAAAGGCTATAAAGTCATGTCCTAGTGTTTTCAAGGTTCAGTGGTCACAGCAAAAGCATCATAAAAAGTGCAAGGGGTTCCACACTGAAAAATCTCAAACAGTAGGAAGCCAAAAATGACCTCTGCACTGAAAGAATGGTAGAGGCCAAGAAGAATCCAAGGATCAGCACCAAGAGCATCCTGATGAATGTTAGCAGCTCTGGTAGCAAAATGTCAATGAAAAGAACAAGGCTGGTCTCCATGGATCAGACCAAGGAGGACTCTGCTTCTCCAGGACACACACACTAAAGCTCAGCTGGACCAAAAAAGAAAGCTGCTGTTCATAAGTCCTGTGCTGGATCACATAGAAATGGAGCTGTTTGGACACAAAGAAAGGAGAAACATTCAAGCCCAGGAGCAGCACCTCCACGGTCAAACATGGTGGAGAAAATGTGGTGCTTTGGGGTTGCTTTTCAGCCGTTGGACCAGGCAGCCTGGTCAAAGTAAACGGCATCATGAGAAAAGAGAAGCACATTGAGGTTGTGGAGGACAACATCAGGCAGTCTGCAGGAAAACTGCTCCGTGGGCAGCATTGGAGCTTCCATTAAGACAATGATGTGAAACATGGAGCCAAAGTGGTGAAGAAATGGTGAAGAGAAAACAATGAGAAGATGTTTGAGCGGCCCAGCCAGAGTCCAGACCTGAATCCATCCAGAATCTGTAGAGAAACTGAAGAGCAGAGTGAGGGAGAGGAAGCCTTCAACTCCAAACCATGCAGATCAGCACAAAGAGGAACAAAACCTCGGTGGAGACATGCAGTAAAACTGTTAGCAACTACAACAACTGTTTGACATTTGGTAGGAAACAAAGGCTTTGTTTTGATTGCTGGACATGACATTTTTGATAAAAATGTTATAAAAAAAACCCAACAGAAGTAGTTCAAATGTATAATTAACTTGTCTAACACAACGTCTTGCTGTCTTTTACCTCTTGTTTTATCATTTCCAGCCAGAAGAATCCTACTAATCCTCCATAAATCAAGATTTAGGACGGGTATGAATAATCTGGGGCTTAACTGTACATAAACATATACACAGAGGAGCAAGCTTGTTGTCTTAACACAAGGCCCTTCCTTCTCATCCATCTGTTTTCTGCACACGCCAGAGGAAGCATATCTGATTTTACACACCGCATTATTTCAGGAAATTATGAAACCGTGATCCCAACTTCCTTCCCCCCCTTCCTCAGGCCCATGTGTTCATGGCAGAGGAGCTAGTTTCACGCTGATCAGCTCTGATTCCAGGAGATGGGAAGCTGTTGCTCGCCTTGGTACAGTGATCACGCCCGTTTCCCAGTAATTGCTACATCCACACACCAACAGGCGACGGCGTGTGGAGGGGAAATAGCAGGTATAGCTTATGCATAACTTGAGGAAAAGGTAAGGCTGCTGGGTTTGATGAATGACGAATAGCTAGAATGTCGGCTCATTTCCATCTGCGACATTTGAGTGACAGAGAAAAATGTTCCAGCCTTGAGGAAAAGTCTTTTTTTTTTTTACCAGATTGAAGCAGGTATTCACTTTTGTGCACACACATGCACACACAAAGAGCACACACAGCCACAAGGACAGATGTACCATCTGAAAATCCTGTTTTGGCTGTCAGGTTGTGGAATTTTTGTGGCCCTCAGTAAATCACAGCTGAGTATTGGCATGAAATGTGGGAGACCTTGAAAAATGTTCACTGGAGGAGTTTGTTATTAACACTTCAGTTAGCTCCCAGATCATTTGAGTCCATCGGCCCCTGCAGTGAATGAGGTTGTTTTGCTATCTAACAAGCTGCACATCACCAGCTTGTGCCATTATCATACCACTGCTGCTGGCGTGTGATTCTGGCATCGTTTCTTTAGGTCTCATCCTCTATCTGTTGGCAGTAGCAGCTAGGCTTCTCTCTGATATCGACTCATCCCGGTTCCACACAGTTGCAGTCACAGAGATTTAATATCTCAAGTGGTGCTGAGCTCCTATTGCTACTAATGGATTCTGTATAATGTGGCACTTAAAATGCATGAGCAGCCTCTGATTTATCAGTAATTTGCCTCCACTGGAGCATATCTCCCTCAATACTTCCATTTGTTTTTCAGCCCTGCGGAGGAACCCTGATTGGGATTTCATATTGTTTCACATTTGACAATCCTTCCAACGCATAAAATGGATTTTTGCCTTTTGTGATTCTGCGTTAATTACACAACAGAGGGAATAGTAAGTCAAGCCCGAGTTCACAGGCACGAGGTGGGGTTTATTCGAGCTGTCGTGGCAGAAAAGACATGCTGGCTCGGCCTGAGGCAGATGGGTATCTCCCAGAGGGCCCATTTTCCTTTAACTGATCTTCTACTGTTTTATGTGTCAAACAATAAGCATACTAATTACATTAAACAGAGCTAAAGCTTTTGTGGAAATAGTGAAAATGTACATTCATCTTATGCTTTTCTGGTTTTCTAGCTTAAACCCACCCTGAAAATTGAGCAGTTTTACAGACTCCTTATGTTTTCACTCCGTCTGACCTCTTTGGGGTCATGCAGCATGGAGCAGGGAGCTGCTAGCAATTGATCTGATGGGTTTAAATGTGTCAATGTTGTCAGAGGCGCGCTGACAGGCTAGGCTACAGCGGCTCAAGGTTAACAGCCAGTCGAGCAGAGTCACAGACCACTGAAAGTGGAGTCAATACTCCCGGACAGATCAGATTAAAGCCAGCAATGTAAATGTTTCTATCCACGGGATTTTAAGCAGCGAACAAGGCTCCACTGTTACAAATCCCTGTTTCAAGCTATGTGAGGGGAACTCAGTGTCTGAGAGTCCAACTAGATTAATTCCTTCCTTGGACATGTTTAGCATATTTAACAGCCTCCTACAGTTGCTCCCTTATTCTAATGTAGCCAAGACTCCCCAACACAACCTTCATCGCTCTCATAAATATTTGAACAGAAACTAAAATTAAGTTGTCTAAAGTGTTTTAATTACTTAAAATTTATGTATTTTATTAATTCGTTAAACAGGTCCTGCAAATTTTCAGTGAAATATTGGAGGGAATTCTGAATGCTAATGTCTTTATTCTTTCGTTTGCAATTTTGGTAGACTAAAAATGATCCAATTTAAGCATATTGATTCTTGAAATACTGGAATTGGCTTTTACAATACTCACAGTGTTTAGATTTTTAAAATGAAGATTAAAAATTCCTTTACATTTGCCACAAAAGACAACATGAAGGTGATATTTTAATGCATTTTTGAGATAGATATGTGTATATAAGGGAGACTGCAGACATTATGCCAGTCAAATACAATACAGATATATAAATCTGAACCGAATAGATCACATTAGAGTTGTTTTTTTGCGGTCGGACTGCTAAAATGGTTATCTAAGAAAGATTTTTGCAGGGAGACTACTATAAATTGCAAAAGAACCTAAAAATTGCACAGAGAAAACTGATAGAGCAAGAAAATGTGCATGCATTTGAATAAAATTGCCTTATTTCAACACCCTATGTGTGTTTTGTGGGTGTATTAGAGACACAACCCTTCTGAACATCCAGCTAAAGCAAACATCTGCAGCACTTTGCAGGTGTTTGAAGATGCAGGATGACACTGACAGCCACTGACAAAGGTGGCACATGCATGCACTGCATTAGCATACATACATCTCCACCCACACATCTCCAGGAAAGACATCCCACCCCCAAGTCTGAGTTTATGGGCTTTTCGTCGCCCAAACCGATGTGCTGCTCAGAGGGTCTGAGGTGACGTCACCTCTCTGTAACATAAGCCTATTGTCTGTCCCTGTTCTGAATTTATAATGAATCACACAGCCGCTGCAGAGAGGAACAGCTAATATAATTAGCTGTGCAGATATGTCAGTTTGCTTTCAGTCTGTTTAGTGGTCATTACCTCTGCATAAGTGTGATGGTGCTCACTGTGGGAGAACATCCATGCACACGCACACACATGCAAAGACAAGCCAACACAAAGCAAAGGAGGCAGACAGGAAGGGTGGCTTGTCAGTGCAGCTGGCATTTTGCTCAGCAGGGAGCAGTGTAGCCTGTCTACCTGGTGGCCTCTCAGACAGGAGCGAGTCCACCGGGATCCTGCAGGACTCTCCTCCCAGCCACAAACCTGACAGGGGGGCTGTCTGAAAACCCTGCAGAGACCCTATTATACATGTCACACTGCTAAGCACTGCAGTGGCCACCAGATGACAAGCCTCCTCCACTTTATTAGGAGTGGGAGAGGCATTAGGCTGTCACTGCTGAAGATATTACGTTGTTATCCCGCACACATGTGTCCAGTTCTGCAGCACGAATGAGCAAAAAAGTCAAGATGCTTCTGCTGAGTTTGTTTATGAAGCACATTTAGACAGATACAGCATGTGAACATACAAACAGATACATGCAACAACACTGCCATCTTTAGGCACATTGTTGCTACAACTTACACAGACAGCGCATGGGTAAGGCTTAATAGAATACATAAAGTGCAAAATATACAATTAATACATTTTTACTACAATTTACTCTCCATGTTTCAAGCTTTATTGTCTAACTGAGAACATAACAAGTGGTAACAGGTGGATTTCTCCTTAACTGGTCCAAAAAAACTTGTATGAGATGCAAGTGAGGGTAGACTCCAGCATCATGCCGACAGTGGGAAGATGATATTTTTCATGCAGAACCAGGAGAACAGCTTAGCGTTTCCTCCTGACGGCTTCCCATGAGCTCGAGTAAAGCTGCACTCTCTGATTTGTTTACTGCCAAATCTTTAATCTTGTGTTCTGGGTCTCTGCACTCTGAGCTGGAACAACACAGACAAAGAAGAGTGGAATTAGATAGAAAGATTTCTCACGTAATCTCACCTAGGAAATGCATCAGTGGCTAAAAAGCATGTTTTGTACCTGTCTGAGTCAGAGTCAAAGGACATGCTGAGGTCCTTCTGCAGGTCCTCCTCTGAGTGGAACCTCCTCAGGCCACACCGCTGGACGGCCTGAGCCACAGAGTAGTGCGTCCGTCCGGCAGCACAGGCCTCCATCTTGGCCACGCTGAGCTGTGACTGCAGGAAAAGGTGCAGGCAACTGTCGGACAGCAGCAGAGGGCTCTGAAGGATCCTGAGAAAGTAGGACAATAAAGGCATTATTGGTTGCTGTGCTCGGTATACTGTACTGCATGTGAATGTGAAACCAGCAGTCATGTGGTCTGGTGTTTGTGGAAACTCTACATACCACAGTTTTACTGTGCTTGTGTTGCAGTTTGTCAAAGTTCAGAAATTGATATATTGATAAATCTATAAATTTCTTACTGTTCCAAAAACTTCTGGAGCCCTTTCATCCGATCGCTTATCTGCCCTGCGTTGTTTAGACTGAAAAAGGGGTTTTTTGGGGGCAGCTCTGGTAACTGTACCCTGCAAAAAACAAGGGTAAGGAAAAAAGGAAAGACCCACTGAGCCAGTTCAGTTGTTTTGTCATTACAAAACAGTAAATAGACTTACCTTAGTAGTGAATTTGCCAGTAGTTTCTGTCTGAGCCATACAAACTCACTGTACCTCCTTCTTACACTCGAGATCTTCTTGGTAAAACACACACTGTCGGTCTAAGACAGGACACACCAGTGTGACACATGTTTCACAGTAAACTTCCCTAAATGAATGTAGAGATTAAACAACTCTTTTTTTTATCATTTTACTTACATGTAAACAAATTTCATAGTCTATGTAGGCATGCCAGAAGTCATTCTTTTGTATCCGCGGGTCCCGCACCCAGACACTGATGATCTGCTGCATGGATGAGGCAGGAGAGACGCTGAAACACTGAACTGAATGCACTGTGTCATGAAAAGTGGGAAGATTTTTATTGGCAGATAGAGGAAGTGCCGTGACCAACATGAGAAGAATGAAAATAGGAAATTCCCAGTAAGTATCCTTCCTTAATCAGTAGAAAAAAATGAGCTGTTTTGTTCAGGCTGTTCCAGTTTGAAGATTCTGGATTTAACAGTTTCTTAATATACACACAGACTTATATATATATAAAACTCTCTCAGACTTTAAACAGACCTACCTGACTGTCAGTGTGATCATTTCCTTCCCTCATAATCCAAAATGTTTAAAGTTTGAATTTCAGTAACGTAAAATCGGACAGATAATGTGGGGCTTAGCTCAGCAGGACTGCCTTTTATTTGCACTTTTACTGTCCAAGGGGCAAAGGTTTCAAAATAAAGTCACAAGACTGAGATAAGCTCCTCCCCTGTAACAGTCAAATCCTGCTGATGGCTGAATAAGAGGTCTGTTAAGTCTGCATGTACCGGCATGACTACACTGAATAACAGAAGTGAGCACAACCCTGTGCAACACCACTTAAATGTAAAATGGTTAAACACTGAATCACCTCTAAATGATAGTTTTATATTTAAGCTGACATAAAGAGTATTTTCTTTAATTAACACAAAAAAACACTTCAGAAAGACTGTATAGAAAATACAGGCATCAAGATAGAAAATCAATAGCAATGAATACACCTGTGACTCAGAAGTTAGAAACCATGTGATCACTGAAACAAAATTGAGTACATCTGTGATTTCCAATCAGTTTAACTGTATAAACACAACTACAAAATGGGTTGTGAATGGCAGAACTTTTAAAATTTTGGACATATGGGCTGTGTCTGGATGTCCACATGGAAAAGAATTGCCAGAGGAACTGAAAAATCCGACTGGGTAACCACACAAACATTGAAAAAGACACAGGGAGATCAGTGACCAACTAAATATCAGCTGCAGCAGTAATCACACAGTACAGAACAACCCATAGTACCACCAATCAGAGCTGCAAGGGTCATTCTCCTAAAATGACACTATGAATATCGAACTACTTCAGCAATCTGACTCTGGAAAACAGAAGCAGGTGCTCCAGCCTTGGCAGAGTGGTTATCAGAGGAAGTCAGAGTTTCAGTGATAGCGCACGTGTAAAAGACATTACATAATGTCAACTTCTATTGACTGTGCCCAAGATCAAAACTGACTCTTGTATGCTCTTTGGCGCAAAACTTTAAGGTGAAACTTTGCTGAATTAGATTAAAAAAAGATCCAGATGTACATTAGTAGCACATTCTTTGGTCAGATGAGACCAAGATAGATTTGTTGCTCAGATGGGGTCCAGTTTGTTTGATGTGAACCTGATGAGGACTACCATAGTGAATGCATAGTCCTGACAGTGAAGCACAGAGGTAGGAGTGTGATGATGTAGAGCAGGGGTGCTCAATCCTGGTCCTCGAGAGCCCCTATCCAGCATGTTTTAGATGTTTCCCTCTTCCAACACACCTGATTCAAATGATCAGGATCGTTATCAGGCTTCTGCAGAGCTTGATGATGAGCTCATCATTTGAATCAGGTGTGTTGGAAGAGGGAAACATCTAAAACATGCTGGATAGGGGATCTTGAGGACCAGGATTGAGCACCCCTGATGTAGAGCCGCATAAGCACATATGGTGTTGTGAGATGACAGTTATAGTTGCGCCATGAATTCCTGTGAATATACCAGCTGACAAGATGACTTTCAGTCTGCAGGAACTTGGCAGAAGAGGAATATTCCAGCATAATCCAATGACCTGACCAGGTATGTTGTCTGACTACTTTTGGGGTGTTTAAAGAGAAAGATAGAGCAACTTAAAGTAATGTGATTAGTGTAAGATGGTACAATTTTACACTATTTGACAAAAAAGTGATATTGTATAGGAATGTACTCACCTCTGTTGTATACTATATCTTAGACATGTTTTAAAATCACCTGTCATCACTTTGGACTTGACCACTTGTTTCAGTTATGTTCCCTTGTTCATGATGTGACCAGTGTGATCAAAATGACTCAAGAGAAAAATTGTCACAAAAGGTTTTTCCTTTATTCACAGACTTCACAGATCCATGGTCAACAGTTACAGTAGTTCAGTAGCAGGTGAGTTTTAGGAGGTTTAAGGTTCAGCTGAGTGTCCCATAACAGTTACGGGAGATATGTCGAGTCAGGACAGCGCCATCAGGAAGCAGGCATCAAATACATAGAGCTGTGTAATTACAGCCAGCGACAATGCCCTGCGGAAACAGACAGTCTTATATCTACAGTGCTACATGTAACAATGGTCTGACCTGTTGCAGGTGCACAAAAGTTAGTTTCAACAGGTGTAAATCTCAGCAGATTCACTCCAGAAAAAGAGGCCTTTTCAGTAACTCTAATTGGACTTCACTTTGGGTAAAAGCATCAAGTTATAATTCAATAAAGAGGGGAAGTGGACATCTGGGAAATTCCCGGTGGGCCACATTTTTGTTTATATTTCACCACAAGGGTCATACAGAGATACAGTAAGACAAAGTAAAAGCTGTGGCTGTAAAAACCTCACACAATACAAGTTCAAACAACAGGTCTATAATCTTTAGCTCTACATGGACTGAAGGTACGGACAGGACAGCTCACTCTGCCGACACAGTGCGGCTGTACAGGATATAAAGCACACGCTAATCAACCAAGCCCCCCTTCCAGTGAAAGATACATTTTAGCTAAAACAGGACTATAAATTACTAAATATAACAATATCTTAAAAACAAAACACACCCACAATCCACAGTGATCGAGTCTGCTACATGACACGAGAAAGAAAAGCTGCAACGGGTTAGTTTGACCTCAAATCAGCCGCTCTACGCAAAGGTTAGTTTTAGTCTCCATGGTGGTGTCAAAGGCACCTTTACCGAGCACCACGGAGCCGAGGGCACTTTTTAAAAATCCATCCCCGCCGAGGATCCCACCCGCACCTGCCAGAAAAAACTCTACCTGCAGCGGGACGTGATTTCACACAGCGTGCCACTAATGTCAGCTGAAGGAGGACACTTGATGGAGGTTAAACTAAGCTTCAGGTGAGAGCGCAGCTGTTTGTCAGTTCATCCTCGGCGTTCAACCCACACACGTTTTTTTTTTTTTTCCTTTTTTTTACTGCTCCTCGTCTCCACAGTGCCAGGTCAGCTTCTGCTCGTAGAAGTCGATGACCACCTGGGGACATCTGGCGCTCGCTTCGCGGGCCGGCAGCAGGGCCACGTCATCCGAGTTCTTCCTGCGGGGGAAAACGAGCGGGAGGAGGAGGGAAAACATTCAGACTGGCTCGCCGATTTTCATGTATGCAAAATGTCTCAGCAGCAACACAGTTTAGAAAAGGTTCTTATGGGGGAGGAAAGGCTAAACGGATTAAATCACATTTTAATAAAGCAGTCACTCTGGAATTAATGTTGCTGCAAAATACCCAAGATATACTGAAGTGTTATAGACTTTTAGGCTATGCCTGCAAATAACAATGACTGCCACTGCTGATGCATCTGCTGGATTATTTTCTGGATTAATTAATTAGTCGTTTGGTCTATAAAATGTCAGAAAATGTTAAAAATGTGGATCAGTGTCTTCCAAAGCCCAAGATGGCAAATGCTGTATTTGTCCACAACCTTAAGATAACCAGTTAACCGTCACACCGGAAGGAAAAAAAGCAGAAGATATTCACATTTATCAAGGTGGAATCGGACAATTTAGAATTTTTCCCCTTAAAAAAACTATCAAAATGATTAATCGATTATCAAAAAAGTTGACAACTAATCAATTAATCAATCATAGATCTATTTTATGTCCTCGTACGGATCATGCTCCGAAGCACTAGACTATACTTCCCACAATGTTGCTAATTGAACTCTTTATTACTAGGAATTCAGAACAAAAAACAGCCATGCTTTATGCGGTGGTTCCTAAAGTGGGGTCACACAATACAATTTAAAAATTTTAGAAACAGCCTCCCCTGTGCCTGAAAGGATTGAGCCATTTGGAGAATGGATAGATGGAATAGAATAGCCTTTTCTGTCGCTGGGCCCAGACTCTGGAACCAACTTCCCCCTGAGATGCGCACCATCACAGACTTTGGCCTTTTCAAAACTCGGCTTAAAACACATCTTTTCAGACTGGCTTTTAATACACAGTAATGTGGTGACATTTTATTTTGTTTGATTTTCCTGTATTTTATCTTATTTTATTTGTTTTTATCAGATTTTTATTTTCTTGACGTGTTCTAATGTTTTCTTTTAATCGGTTTTTGTTTCTAATTTTACTGTTTGTTTTAACTGGAAAGCACTTTGGTCACCTTGAGTGTTGTAAAGTGCTATATAAATAAATTTTGATTGATTGATTGATAGAATGTGGATGTTTTAGCCTTAATTGCTGAAAAAGGCTAAAAACAAACCGTCAGTCTGCTGCTCCCACAGACTGTAAATTTGCCCAATGTTATGGTTTCTACATTGAGATTAATTTGACTGATGTATTCTTGTCCGTATGTGTTTAAATAGGCTCATTAGTCTGATATGTGCCGCCAACAGACTCTTCATCACATGCATGTTTGCATGAACAAACCCCAACCTGGTCCAGACACTCGGTGTGATGTGGCAGCTACAACCTGGTCACCTTCTGTGCTCTTCTTGATATGGTAATGAATATCAAGGTAAGATCATTTCATTGTCCTTATATTTGTGTTTAAACGTACGCTTCGACCACCTCTAGGGATGGTGGAGTGTCTGTCACTGGTATTCTGAGAGTTGGGGGCTAAATAATTTGGGAACCCGTGGCTTCATGTACCAGTGAGTCACAGATTAAAGAGTCAAAGGGCTTCTAAACACTACACAGCATCACCTCTCTAACTGACAACGCTTTGGATTGCAGCCGAACTTTAACCAGATTCTGTGTTTTTAACCGACAATGTTTTGAGTCCTCTATGTTGACATCATCACAGCAACCCAGCATCCCAAAAACCACAACCACATTACATTCTTATACACTTACATCAACTGCATTCTCATATCTGCTTTCAAATAAACTAAATGTCAACATTTGTTCTCCCTGAAAGATAAGACTGTGACATAGTTGGAAAGGCATCCACTTTAAAAGAACCACTAAGTCCGCAAAGGGAGGATGAAGGCATAAGTTAGGAAAAAGGGTGTATACACAGGAGACGAGGGTTTATTATTCTTAGACTTAAGTTTTGTTTTTACTTGTTGGTTACTTTTTGGTTTTCACCGGCTTTTTGGTTCGGTGGAGGAGCCAAAACGACGTGGTTAGGTTTGGAAAAACAGCAGTTTGGGTTAAAATACGACCTTTTCACTACATGTTTGTTGAAGCGTCTCCTCCATTTTCTGCGTTACCCGGTTATGAGTCCCACTGCATCTAATATATGGTTGGTTGGCTATAAAAGAGTGTCAGTAAAGGAATTAAATAAACATAAAACAGTAGAAAACATCTCCCTAGATGTTTTGGAACACAGTTTTTGGGAGACAGGGTTGCTTGCAAGGTAAATGTAGTTTCTAGATGTCTGAACATGTCCTGAGACTGTCCTTGCATGGTAAATGTCCACATCTTTCAAGCTCCACATCTCCTATTTGTTTAAAAAATATAACTTTTCAATCAACATTTTACCGTCTCCAGGTCTGGCAACTTTCTCAACTCTAACCAACTTCCTTCAGAGCCATTGGAGACTCTAAGTGCTTTCACAGACCGTGTGGTAATCCCCATGACTAATAAAATGGCCTTCGTGTGAAAAATCAGCAAATCTCCCCTTTAAAGCTGCAAATGTTGACATTGTAATGTTTTTTTTAGTAAATAAAATTCCTCTGACTCTATACTTCATCAGAAAGTAAACATCACGAGCTTCAAATAGCTTGATGGCACGTTACACTGGCCCACCTTTGATTTCTACACATTATAAAAGCCCTGATCACTGCTGTTTTTATTGTTCAGTGCAACGATAACACCAAAGTGCACATCTGCTGCGGTTCGGGCTGCTCTCTGCAATCTGTTACTGATCTGAGGTGTCAGGCGGTGTCAGTGTCAGTGTCATCCAACTCTGTCACCCTTGTACATGATACATTCACTTTGCATGTTCGGAATTTTTTTTTACTGCATACCAACAGCAACAGTCGTAAATCTGACGCTAGGCTACGAGCTCTGCTATCTGCGGTTTGAACATGTGGGTTGCAGCTTTGAATGCGTGATATATTTTTTTTAAACCATTAAACAAACACTTGTGTTCATTCAAGGACAGATTGAAGAGGAAGCAGCCGAGTTACCATTTGACGAGGAACATCAGCTCTCCCTTTCGGTCCGTGGAGCCGATGATGCACTCGGGCTCGAGGTAAGTGCTGAGGTTAGCGGGGGCGTCTGATTGCTCATCATCCGGCTGGAGGACGAGGTTGTCGTCGCTCTGCACGGCGTGAGTTGGCTGCACGCAGGACTGCAGTGAGAACAACAAGGACAGAGGGGCAGCAGTTAGAGGGAACGCCCACGTTGACAGACAGTCTAGGTAGTGATAACTTTAATTATAAAGCACTTTTAAATCCGAGGGTTTACTAAGGGATTTCACGGACGAAGCAAAAGCAAAACAGCAGCAAAGGAGCCTGACAATAAGGTCAAATAAAGCAGAGCAAAGTTCAGATGAACCTGAAACGAAAAAGACTAAAGATGTAAAAATACAAAGCATAATAAAAGCAGTGCAACCTTAAAAAGCAATATAAAGCTTAAGAAGCCAACATAATGTAAAAGCAAGTCTATAAACATGATTTTCTTTCAAGAGAAATCAGCCAGTTCCTCCCATCCGACTCCTTCAGAACCAGCTGATTTTCTTTGTACAGTTACTTTAGCATATTTACTGAAACCATGCGAACTTTTACCCTCATACTGTGAATATTTCCCAAGTGATTGTGCTGGAATTACATACGTACTTACATATAACACCGTCAAACATGCTGGTGTCGGAAAACTATTTTGACACAGGAGGAATCATGACTAGAAGATGAGCCTGGTATCAAAACGTGGGTAAAAATGAGACCTTCAATTTGCTATAACTTGTTTTGACCAACCACCTGTCCCACATGATGACATGACCCTTGACGATTTACCCAAAATGTAATTTCCTCTAGTAAATTATGAGAAAAACTGAAAAGTTATCCAGCGTCTTGTGCCACAGAAATTAAAATGGTGCAGATTTGCTGTTGAGAATAGAATAGAAATACTTTATTAATCAATGAGGGGAAATTAGGTTGTTACAGCAGAAAGAGTAAACTGACCACCACCATACATACAGATAAAGATACAGCAAGTACAAATAAACAACAAGAAGTATATAAAATGCAAAATGCACAATAAGTGTAATCTACGCTCTAAGCAAAAAATACCCTCTCCAAGTAAAAAAAGTGCAAACAATGTGCAAGAGTGCAGTGGTTAAACCTGGATATTGATGCTTAAAGTTGATTAGAGACTAAATAAAGAGTTTGACCTTGGATTGTGATACTTCGAGTGGATGCGAAATGGATTTGGTTGCAGCTCAAATGGGTTTTTCAGTGTCAAAATTTCCATGTGTCTGCTGTACTTATGAAGTTAAGAGGCTCAAAAATGTGGCTGCAAACTTCCAACCCATCCTTTTGTACTTTAAAGGCCTGTAGTCAGAAAATATCCACAGTATGACGGTGAAAAATTGCATGGCTTCAGTAAATATATTGATGCTGCTGTACATAAAAATCCAGGTGATTCTGAGGGGGGTCAAGTGGGAACTTAATTCAGATTTGGTTGCTTATTATGGACCAAGAAGTCTGATTCTGCCTCGTCTCCTCTGGCAAATTGTTCCTGAAATTAAAGGGCCCTGCTGGAAAAATGCATGTTTAAGGTTCAAGCTTCGACTCTGGAACAGCGAGAAGGGACCAGACCCAGATGTGCCTTAAAAATGATGCGTAAAATCTTCAGATCAATTCTAAAATGAACAACGAACCAGTGGAGAGGAGCCAAAATTGGATGTGTGATAACATGCCAACTAGTAGAACCAGTAGGAACCCGAGTGGCTGCATTTTGAACTGGCTGGATGTGGCCTTTCTGTTTAACCGTACGTTGCCCAGTTGAGAAATACAGGAAATTTAACTGCTTTCACTTTCAGGATCATTGCAAGACTAACCGCCTTCACACGCCATATAGTTTCAGATTGACTTTTAACCGTCCCCAGAAAAAGCAGGAACAAAATCTGCCAAACTGGTCAGATGATTTTAGCAGCTTCTGCCTGAAAAAAAGAGGGATTCTAATAATACGCTTTGTTTCCTCGTTACAGATTTAGGCGCAGACGCTCTGTGAATAAACATGGAAAGAACACACACTCACAATTTCCGTCTCCTGCTCGGTCATCTCTTCTTTGGGAATCAACTCCTCATCCCCGTCGGTGATGTGGGCGTTTCTCAGGAACTCCTCGATCAGTTCAGGGCAGTCCAGGTTGTCCTCAGGCTCCCAGGTGTTGTCTGCACTGTGGAGGGGGGGGGAAACACAGGAAACACGTTTACCCATCAGGGGTAAACAACATGTGACAAAAACAATAAAATGCAACACCCCACTTACTCTGTGAAGCCCTTCCACTTCAGGAAGTACTCCACTCTTCCATTAAAGATCCTGCGGCGGATTATTTTCTCCACCACAAACTCCTGGACAACTGTAGTCTCCTCTGTCTTCCTCTGTTTGGCTGTTTGCTTCTTTCTCATTCTGCCACAATTTATAAGAAAATAAAGGATCAAATGAATGAAAGTGAAGAACATGGGTGATAAGATGTAGTTTTTTGGATAAGACGTCACTCTGAGGTCATAAATATGCACTTTCATGTCCCTGCTGCTGCTTCTTTTTTTTTTCTTTGCAGAACAACATGGCAGTGGTGAGTACTGTGCCCTTCACACAATGCTCCTTATCACAGCGCTCCACCTGCTGTTTCTTTCGGGAGCTTCTTCAGTCCAAAACGCAACATGTTAGTATGAACACGAGCGCTGCCCACTTCCGCAGTTTTAGCGCATTCTGCTTTAAAAAGAAAAAACACGAGTGGAAACGCGCCCCGAGTGATGCCACAACACACTGGGAAGGAACAATACGCACGTACGCTCTCGGTGTTTACTTAATCTCGGCGGACAGCCTGCTGCTGCTGCGGCGGCGGCGGCGTGGCTCGGCTCGGCTCGGCTCGGATCTGCGCCTGTCGCTGGAGAACTGCCCGCACACCGCGCCGTCGACGCGCCTTTGTGCGCAAAATGTGGTCGCTCGGCGCGTTTAAATGCGCCCAAACAACTTTTCATGAATGAGTTAAAATTAAAGATGGCCGTTGATGCTCGGAGGAAGTGGTTGCCAAGGGAAAAGGTCATGCCAGGAAAACCGGGAGGAGACGACGGGGACGCGCACGCCCAGCCGACCAATCAGAGAGCAGTCCGCTCTTCCGTCCCCGGCCAGCGGTCCGGAACAGCCCTGCCCCCCATGGGTGTCAGCCGGGTATGGCAGGAGGGACCCGGCGCTGGGAGGATCTCTCACACTGGCTCCAGATGTGGCATTTATTTACATTCTGCCGCATCTGTATTTGGGATCTACACACAAGACTAAAATAAATAAATGTCATCAGACTGAAAGTAGATTTACCTACATCCAAAATATAGAATAAAACACGATATGAGCAGCTTCCTGATTTTATAAATCTATTAAATGCTTCACCAGTTAATAATATAATATTACACAACTCAACATAACATTTTATATATATATATATATACACACACACACATATATATATATAATATTATACAATATTATGTTGTGTCCTGTTGTGCTGTGTTTGAGTCATGTTGTGTGATTGTATTATATTATGTTATGCTGTTATGTTGTGTTATATTGTGTTTATATATATGTATATGTATAATATTGCTATTCCTTATTCTTTATTCTTTATTTATTCTTTTTTTATTTATTATTCTATTATATTGTGTTGTGTTTTATATTATATTTTACTATATTACATAACATAATATATTATAATAATACCATAATATTATAATGTAATATAATGATATTATATTATATTGTCTTGTGCCATATTGAGCTATTCTATTCTATTCTATTGTCTTATGCCATGTTGAGATATTCTATTCTATCATATTTTTTGTGTTGTGTTGTGTTGTACTATCTTACATACATTTAAAGTACAATTTGACGGTACTTTTACTTTATATATTTCCAGTTTATGCTACATTACATTTCATAGGAAAATATAATAAAACTCTAACACTTGTATATTACAGATAAAATACAGGATCAGCTTAAGATGCCATAATTTTTTACAGATCAGAATAGAATTAACGTCACCTTAACAACGTTAAAATGTAGTTATTCATATTCCAGAAATATACAAATATGATGAAAATTATGTTATGCAGAATTGCAGCATTTATTTTTGCATCTTATTTCTGAGAGCATTTAATATTTTTAATATTTTTCTTTAAATGCATTTTGTTGCTGATGCTTAATAAAATTCTAAATGCAAGCTTTTTATTTGTAATGAAGTACTTTTACTTCAGTTAAGATCCCAATACTGCTGCAGACACTTTTCCAGGAGGAGATCTTTCCTCCTCAAACTCCCAAACCACACTGGTGAGACCAGAGGAGAAGCAGCCCACAGTGGGTTGATTGACAGCTCCATTTCAGCCAATGAGGAACCTCAGAGCTGCTGATTGGCCAAATAAGCACCACTAACAGGCCTTTGCACTTGACTGAATTTACCTCTTTTTTCTAAGCACTTATTCCACACTGTTCTCTAAACCGCCACTGGGGGACGCTGCCTGTCTGTACTGAACTGAGACAATCACAGGGGCCATAGTGTCAATGCCCCTGCACCTCAGTTCACTAATGCGAATGGATTTATGCAAGAAAGCTCATAGCGAAAGGCAGCAGAACAAAAGATTTCACACTGGAACTGCCTGTGATGGTTCCTGATACAGTTTCATGCTCAGGGCAGGATTATGTAACACTTGTGTTCATGTATACACAATATACTTATGCAACAACAGCACCATGAGAACCCATGTACAAGGAGGCAATACCAAGCACTGATACCCCTGTTTCATTTTCAATGAGAAAACACCAGGCAAGCCCCTGGGATGTGATTAAAAGTGGGTTTTCAAGTTTCATTGAAAAGCCTGGTAGACGCCTGCATGAAAGATGAATGTGGTGTGTGTTGTCTTTAGAGGCGGAGTTCATTGATTGAAATCTCAGGAGAGCGAGAAATGGGCCTTATGCAAGTTGCAAATCGATGTTTAGTCATTTAGACCTGCCACCTATGTTGCATTTAACTCCCATGTGCAGTGGAAACTTCACAAAGGAGGACGATGCTCAGGAACTGTAGGGTCTATATTGATAAAGTCAAGGTGGTAAGATGCTGTTTTCTTCTGTGATTAATTATTAACTGAAGACTCTGAAATACTTTAAAACATGTTCTATTTTTTTTCTTTCACTCCCTTGGACGCGTCTTTCCACACCAGCTTATATACATCCAGAGCTCTCGTTGTCCCCTGAAATCTGTGTTAACGTTATGAAAGATCAAACCAAATTTAACATTTCTATACATTTGCAATTAGTATCTGAACTCTAATTATGATAATAAGCCACCCTTCATAAAGGATTTCTAATTTGTATGTACTGTCTTTATTAATTGATGCTTTAAATATCAATTATTAACAAGTCAGGTAGCATTGTTGGGGTTGCCAGGTTGTGAAACATCCTTTTTGTTGGTGCTTGTCAGGATTTAGTTTTTTTAGAACACCTTATTAACAATTTATACACTCTTATTAAGGATTTAATATGTATGTAATGTTTTGAATAATTATAGATCAGTTATGAGCAAGCCATGCAACAACTTTTGGGTTGCCAGGTTGTGAATCAAGCTATGGCTGGTGCTTATCAGGTTTTCGGTTTTTATAACACATTATTTACAACTTAGACACTCTTACACAGGATTTCTTATTTGCCTGTGATGTCTTTATTAATTGATGCTTGAGATCAGTTATGAGCAAGTCATGCAACAACTTTTGGGTTGCCAGGTTGTGCAGCATCCTTTTGGCTGGTGCTTGTCAGGATTTTGGTTTTTATAATACCTCATTTAAAACTTATACACTCTTATAAAAGATTTCTAATTTTTCTGTTATTTCTTTATTATTCGATACTTTAAAAATCAGTTATGAGCAAGTCAGGGAGCCACTTTTGGGTTGCCAGGTTGTGCAACATCCTTTTGTCTGGTACTTATCAGGTTTGCAGTTTTTATAACACCTTATTTGCATTTTATACACTCTTGTAAAGGATTTCTAATTTGTCTGTGATGTTTTTGTTAATTGATGCTTTATAGATCAGTTCGAAGCAAGTCTGGGTTGCCAGGTTCTGAAACGCCCTTTATTCTGGTACTCATCAAGTTTGCAAGTTGTATGACACATTAATTACAACTTATAAACCCTTCATAGAGGTTTCTTTTTTCAAAAGTGGTGCCATATTTCTTATAATAGAACCACATCAACCTTACAATACCTCTTTTCTCTGCATGTACCTGGAGAAAACCCAGAAAGCAAGGCAAGACATGTGTTGGTTATCAGCCGTACGACCTGCTGTTGCCCTCTGACCCCTTCATGTCTGCTCTTTTGGGGTTTTAGCTCTAGTTGCCATAGTAACCGTGCAGCTAATAGGGTTGAGCTGTCGCTGCAGGCGCGGGAATGGCAGTAATGCATGCAGTGAGGTCCTGTCTGGATTTACTGCTCTGCTGGCCTACAGTACGGATCACTTTGGGCTCTCTGCACCCAATGCGGCAAAGTGGGTTATTTCAGCTTCAGATCACAAAAACAGGATTGCAATTTTGACGTGAACAACTTTTTTTGTTTCTGCGTCTTCATCTTCAAACCTTGAGAGGGACAGAATGACTGAAATTGAACCTGAGACCTTGCAGTTTTGCAGATATGGCTCTTAACCACTATGCCGCCACAACTGACAGTTCCTATTTACACCAACATTTTAGCAAGAAAAATCTACATAATCATCTGTTTTCAGCCACTACAGAACATTTAAATCAATGCAATACCACCTGGATTTCAGCAGCTATACTTAGAGGGATAGGGGAAATATCTGAGAAGTTTTATGATACATATTTCACATCCTAAATGTATTTGCAACCTAAATAACTTAACAACAGGCAATAATTAAGTTATTTGAGGCCTACTTCTGTGCCTCAAACCAAACCGACTGAACCCAGGGCACTAAAAATGAAATACAGATGTTGATGAAATAACATGCTCCAGTGTACAGGGTGAAAAGATATATAGCGTTATGCCGTCATCTCTTAAATCTACCGAGTTCCCTCCTAGACAAGCACATTCCTCGCACCCACTGTGAATGTAGCCCCTAATACAGATGGGCCTTGAGAGCCACCCTGTCAGAGCAGAAATGAGTCCAGATGGCTGGATCCTGCTGTGAGGGGCTGTGGATGGAGTGAGTAGTGGTCTGTGCGGCTCGGGCTAAGCCTGACTGGACGCTTTTCACACGGAGGGCCCCCGGTGTTCCCTCAGTTCCACTCCGAGGCTCTTAAGTTACAGCCAGAGCGAAGGAATTCACGTCGGTGCTGTTATTCTTATCAGTCTGGTTGTATAAGAGGCCAGTGGAACGTTACTGAAGGCCGAGCTGGTCAGAAAGAGATTTACACAAGTTCATTAAAGCTTGATTGATTGACTGACTGTATGTTTACAAAAGCAACTTCTCAGAGATCTTTCCTGCAGACGCACACGAGTAGCAGTATGAGAGCTGAGATGCTTTACTGTCACCGGCTCGGGCCACCACTGCAGGAGCCCTTCAGCACCTTCATCAGCTCCACAGACTGTCTTCAGATCGTATTCTGAGTCACGTACTAAATCAACCGGGGTCTCCAGCGACGGGCTCTGGTGCACTTTATGTCCTCTTTGTGTATCCAGCAGCGGACAGAAAGAAATGGGGACTTTTCATGAGGAACAGATGACGTGGGACAGCAGAGCACCTGGGTTTGCTCGCGGAAATCTGTCTCCTGTTTCAGAGCATTTATAGTGCCCCCAGATATTTCCCTCTGTGTTATTCTATACCTGGCATGGGAGGACTAGAGGGGGTGCAGTTGTTGCTATTCTTTGTGTCTGTAGAGTTAGTTTGGATGGATGTAATGCATCTTTAGAGTTTCTGTTTCACCATCGACTTTAATTAGGCAAGAAAGTATAAATTTAGAACAAATGTATGCACTTAAATCACTAAAAGTAAGATATTGTCTTCACCCTTGATTTGGAACTATTTCATCAAACTGCACCAACATGTAATTGAAACCTTTTAAAACTGACACAGAAAAGAAGGCCAAAAAATTGCTAAACTTAAAAGTGATAATCTTACATGTGCACAGATTAATCTTGATGGCAAATTCAATGCAAAATCAGTACAAGTTGAGTATGTTCTTAATGTTTTAAAGGAGTAAAGTGTAAAAAGCACACATTTTAGACATTCACATAACATCGTTATTGTCATCATCGCTAATTGCTTCATATGATTTAAGGAAAAATAAGAACCCACTGACGAACACCACCACAACCTAAACAAACAAAAAAAAAGATCTGATTAGACTTTATAGGAATACCTCACCTTTAGAATGTTATAAGTAGTGGGGCAGAATTATAAAGTAGTCCAAAAATGGAGCCATTAAAGAAAGTACATGTACAACCTACTGTATACATACTGACCAGCCACAGCTTTAAAACCACTTGCCTAATATTGTGTAAGTCACCCTTTTGCTGCCAAAATATCTCTGACCTGTTGGGTTAGGGTTGACCTCTGGTGATATCCCAGGGTTTCTGGCACCAGGACATTGGCAGCGGGTACTTTGTCTTGTGGGTTGTTGGGTGGAGCCTCCATTGATTGGACTTGTTCTGGAGCATTCCACAGATGCTCATTTGCCTTGGGATCTGGGGAGTTTGGATATCAAATCAACAACGTCTTTGGCTCTTTGTCGTGTTCCTCGAGATGTTCCTTAGCAGTTTTTAAGGTGTACCGAGGTGCTTTGTGCCACTGGGGATGGCAGTGGTGGATTGTGTTTGGTCTGCAACAGTGTTTAGATGGGTGGCTCGTGTCAAAGGGTCATCCACATGAATGCCAGGATCCAAGGCTTCCCAGCAGAACTTTGGCTTGTAAGATGATTAATGGTATTCAGTTCTGTTGTGGCTGATCAGTGTCAGCACATAAGTACAGTACCTCAGTAAACCTGGGTGTCTTTTCTATGATATGAGCCTGATCATTTGCAGAACACAAAGAAAACTAATATATTAACTAATATATATTATTTTTATACATATTAAACCTTAGAAACCTCAAGACTGCCAGCAAGTTTGAAAAGCCTGCTTTGTGTTTTAAAGAACACTCACACAAAATTCCAAGAGCCAGGAACTGCAAAAACAGGAAGGATCATTAGATTTTTAGACAAACCAACCGTTTGCTCTGTGGAAATTGCCAAAAATAAGCTTAAAATTGTCATATTTAATCAAAATCACTTAATTCTGCGTGTCTCATTTTTAAAAAATCACCAAAAAACCCCAGTTTGTGCTAGATCCAGTAGAATTTTTGTAAAATAAATAATCATAGAATTCAACTTTTTCTTTTTTTATAGTGTTAAAATGTGTCATACTGCACTGAAGACATCTTTGAGCTCTCCCTACCTGAGGCCATGGTTGTGCTGTTTCCACAGAACTGCAGGACCAGTGAAAAATGAGCTGACAGTGAGTAGAAATGTGGCTAGAGCAATAAAAAAAATGTACAGAAGCTGCTTGAGGTTCAGAGGGTTGATGTCTGTTCGTCATCTAAACCTCATCATGTCCAAAACCAGGAGTGGATCCCTACCTGAGTGTGTTTATGTAGAATCTGGAGAAATATCTCATTATATTCTGTGTAATATGGCTGTAGGGGAAACTGAAACAAGACTGATTAAGTTGATTTAACATGGCAATCGATGACACATCTGAACAGCTGGATTTACCCTTAAACGTCAAGATATAGACAGCAGCTTTCTAAGTGTCAGAAAGTCAAGTATCAGCATCAGTTGACCCCCTATAAGAAGAAAAAGTTTCAGAGCAGTGGAGGTGGTTTTGTTGCCAGCGTAAACAGGTGCTGACTTCATCCCCATGTGCCTCTTGGCCGGGGGTTTCCGCTGCGCAGTGTGGAGCCCATCGGATCCAGTAACACTGTGATTGACGGGTGAATGGCACCGGTGACAAGCAGCTCCCATTCCCCCCGGGGGCCGATGTGGCACAAAGTGAATGGACAAGAGTGGAAGGGGGAAAGCTCGCCTTTGAACCGAAAAAGGACTATTTCCCCCCCCTTCTTCTGCTACTTCTTCTTTTCTCTGCAGCGGGTGTTTTGTTCTTCCGAGTTGTGAAGCTGATGGAGCAAGTTGACTCATAGCAGAGCAAAAATTGAAGTGAAGCTGAATGAAGTCCTTTCAGAGCAACGATGGGCAATTTCGTCATGGGGGGGGAGTTCAGAGCGAAAAATGTAATTATCGACTCCTTTGAGTATCCTGAAATTGATATTGTTCAGCAACTGCAAATTTAGACACAAAAATGTTGTTCAGAGTTGGACCCAGAAGCATTTTTTGTGATCTCATCTTAGAAAAGGCGCTTTTGAATATATATGTATACATTAATATATAATATATTTATGAGAGAATCATTGCTTTTTGCTGTCTGCAAAGAAGCTGTTCGCCTTCCTGAGGCCTGTCTTTGTCACACATCCCCTCCTTTTTCAGTTCCTGCAAGTGTTCCCCTTCACAGCTGTCCATCAGCATCCAGCGAATCTAAAAAGGGAGCTCAGATTGAGACACGGGAGAAGAAAGAAGAATGGATTGGTTCAACTCGATGACAGGGACAAAGTCAGCACAGATGCTTTATTTAAATCCTTATACAAACCGGTGGCCACAACAAGTCAACGTGTGGCGTTTTGTTATTTATAGACACTGATTTTCCAGAAAATTGTCACGAACCTTCATTGACTGACATCTACTGTATTCTGTGTATTTATCACATGAATATGAAAAACAACCCCCAGACTCTCCGAGCACTTTTCAGCAAGTAGACAGCTGAGTAGTGTCTTATCCTTGAGTGCTGAGAAGACCTTTGCCTTGGTAAATCTCCTTGTCACTGTGCAGCTGCCGACTGTCTGCTCTCATCGAGTGCACAGCCCCACAAACCCACCGAATCCAGTCTGTTGACCTTTCACTCCTTCCCTCTCTCACAGCTGTACGCTTTGAACTCTGGCTCTCCTCCACATCCAATCAGGATTCAATCCCTTAAACTCCACATCCTTCCCCTCCTCCCTCCAGTTTCTGGCTGCAGGAAACTGACCCATCTGAAATCAAACCCTGTGTCTGGTCTGCCGCAGGTCTAGATGTGAGGCTTATCCCGCAAATACAAAAACGTTTTCTCTCTTCAGAGGCTTTTTTATTCTTCAGCTATTTTAGCTCGGTTCGTGCCGTCTGAAACGATCCTGTATGGGCTCCAGCATGAGCACATGGTGGGACCAAACCAGCTCCTCGGTCCTGCCTGCTTGCCATCTGGAAAATTACAGCAGGTCCTGCCAGTAATTACCCTGCAAAACCCTGAATAAAGGCACAGAACACACTGGGGCGAAGTCTGGATAACTGATGCAGACAGGCTATAGCATCTGATCAGTTCCAAGCGGTGAAACGTGTAGTTTTGGCTTTAGACACTAAAGTCAGTTTTTAGATTCTTTTTTAAATCTGTTTTTGATGAGGGAGTGTAGAAGAGAAGGTCCACTGCCTGTGTTTTTGATCATTTCTGTGCGCCTGGACATGTGGACACATTTCATACTCGCTCATATGATAGGAAACACATTCAAAGTTGCATGGACAAAAGCACAGAGAAACGTTGGCGTTTTGGGGAAAAATGCTTATGAACTTTATGCCAAAAATTAGACATGAAGATTGATAACGCTCTTATACATGTGCACTAGATAGGAGCTTTGCATCAGGACTAGATACATGTAGAGAATGCCAGCCTAGCTCAGTCTAAAGGTAAAATAGAATCCACCTACCCGCACTCGGAAAGCTCAGAAATTAATCCAAATAACTATCGAAAAAACGAGGTGTATAAAGGGTAAGTTGTGGTTCTACAGGGTGCACGGTTGTGTCCTTGCTTTGCAACCTTGCAGTGAGGGCAATAAATATTTTTTAGAGGGTTTTAGAGAGTTGTAGAGGTACCGGCAAAGCTAGGTTTGAACCTTTGTGCCCTTTTTCTATTCTTTGTGTAAAGCTAATCTGAAGGCCCAGGTAGACTCCAATAGACGTGCAGAATAGGAACCTTTTAGCCATTTTGTGTGCACTGTGGTGAGTATTCCAACAGTTTTGAATGCTACTTCCACTCCAATGACAAATAGTAGCTCCAGTTCTATAAGAACATAGGAAATGGAACAATGGAGGTTTGTTGCGTTAGCATAAATGACAAATTTTAGGTTGCTGACGACAGCGTTAGGCGGGAGAAGACATTAACAGGGCAGGAATGTTTAGCTTAACCAATCAACATTTGTCTTCTTCAAATTTAACAAATCAAAAGTCTGCCCAGAAGTACCTACCCTGGAGTAGGTACCTTTTTCTTCCGCAACATAAGAGGTTCTAGAGGGATGATTCTTGCAAACCAAACATGCACAAACGTTCAGGACACCCTAAACCGGCTCCTGCGGTTAAAAGCAGCTTACTTTTTGCAGCCCTCTTCTCCCTACACCCTTCCTTTGAGGGATGAATGAGTTGTGTCAGACAATGGCTATAAATTCAGATCTGACAACTGAAAAACACACCCCTGGACGGCATTCAGAGCTTGCAACACTGCAGGAAAGATTGTCAAAAGTGTTATCCCAGTGTTTGGCCCCAATCTTCGTGCATGCCCTTTCTGGTCGGACAACATGTTGCACAGATTTGAGCGCATCCCAGCCATAACCAGCAGTTAGATTGGTATTTATTTTCCTAACTTTCAGATATCGTCATTTAATCGTTCTGAATTGATGTTGGGAAAAGCAAGATGTGCAACATTTGTCAGACATGTGCAGCACACAAGTCTGAATTTATTGAAACAGCTGCCACGCCCGTTTGCAGGCAGGACAGCTCTTCCTCAAGCGGACAGCTTTATTCTCACCATGAAGCAGTTCCTGGGTGTGAAAATTTGTTTCCATGGCTTGCTTTTTGCTAGTTGGTAACGAGTGCTGAAAAACCGCAGTGACTCGCTTGGTTTGAACCGGTGCCTGGGGCCTGACAAAACATGAGGTTGATTTACATTGTCCCACCTCCAAAATGTCACTTTCAATCTGAGTCATATCAGGGACTAATCTGGAAACTTTTACTCAGTGAAAATAGATTGTTTGCAGCTGAGAGAGTCAGCAGTGGGGGAGGAGGGGGGGAACAAGTGGCGAAGTCCCTCCTGTGAAACGCCATGTTTGGGCTGATGCACAGGAAACAAGCTCTTTACCAGCCAGGAAATGAAGTGGTCGAGCGCAGGCCGGCTTGTATTTCCCCTCCTGCTTTCAGACGGGCCTTGTTAGTGCCGAGACGCCGGGGCTCCAGCTTTTGTTCGCGCAGAGCCAATAGTAAACAACGCTGCGGCGTTTTGAAGACGCTAAGTGCTTGTGATGGCTGAGTGGTTTGTTGCCATGAGGTCTTGAGTTTCTCAGACCTCCAGATTGCCCCCACCATCCCCCACCTCCCCTCCCTCCACCCCCTACGTCTCTGGGTTGAGTCAATGGTTGTGATGTGAAAGAGCTGAAATAAATTTACGTGCAGGCAAAGGATAAGACGTCTCTGACTTATGTTTAACTGATGAAACTCATAGCTAGTTCTATATATGAACTGTATATATATATGTGTGTGTGTGTGTGTGTGTGTGTGTGTGTGTGTGTCTGCGTTTGGATAGTCTGGCCCTTTCTAGCTGATGTATATGTGATTTTACAAGTTTTATACACACTAGTTTGAGATTTTCAGAGGAAAATAGCTTTGAAACTTTTTATTTTGTACAAATTTCTGTTATCTTTCAGATTTTTATGCTTTTTTTGCCTCTGTATCTATGTTTTGTTGTTGCTGTTGCTGTTATTATGTGGTTAGTTGTTGTTTTTCAAATCTACAGCAAAAGATACCTATATCTACCCATATGCAACTTTGGATAAATATTGATACAATTAGTACTCTGAATATTTCTTTTTTGTAGTTAATTGGCACGACAATACCATAACACTACTCCACAAATGCTCCAGTATATACTGACAGAAACAGTGCATAACTCACCAGCATGAAGAGACTAAAAAAACTAAATAACCCATATGCCCATATTTCAAAAGGACCTCAAAGATGATGACTGTTGTTGCACTGGGACCCTGACAGTTCGTTTCATGTTTCACCTCGACTCAGAGCGATGAATAAAGTGCCACAGCTGCCAGCAGAGAAAGTGCAAAAAATTATTTTTTCGTGCAAGTTCAGGCTGATCCTGAATTCTTTAGGAGTCTGAAATAAAGACGTCATGTTGAAGCAAAGAAAAAGTAATAGGAGAGAAGTTTGCCTATGCTCATGTTTTTCACCCAGGCTGCAGAAGCTGGAATGTTTGTGTGTTCAAAATCTTGAATTTCCCTTTAATATGTGTACATTCAAGCACGATCTTTTCACATTACAATTAGTTTAACATCCAGTTATGTCTCAAAAATCAAATGTGATATGAATATTCTACATTTGCAATTCAAATACACTGAGCATTTCATTGAAATGTCGAATTAAAATCAGAGTTAAACTTTTGAAATGAACAATATTTACAGATTCTAGATTTCTCAAAGAAGGAGAAGGAGGCAAAACAAAAGAGTTTGCAACAGGCAATTGAATTTTGAAGAAAAATATACACAGCAAAACGTCTGAAAACTCATCTGGATGGGATTTTAAAGTTTGAATTTTTTCCTCAGATTAATACTCCAATTTACAAGCTTTAATTATAGTAAAATCAATTTATTTTTCACTTCCAGAAGAATTCTAGTTTGAGATTTATACTGAGTTGAATTTTAAATCTAGTATTGTGTCATTAAAAATTCAAGAAAATGAAAAAATTGTACAAGTTTATATTATAATATCATATATTCTAATAATCAATTTTAAAAAGGAAGTTGCCGGAATATTTGAAATCAGTTCAAGGGCAAAAAACTTATACTCAAAATAAATTTAAGGCATTTTTTCATTTCCGATCCAGTAGTTATACTTCATTGTAAATCCTTTTTGAAACTTTTTTCTGCATATCAGCTAAATTTTTGTACGAGGGCCAAACATGAGCATAGAAATACAATAAGCATATTAAATCACAGGTGACAGCTTTGGGGCTTTTGTGAAACACTAATGTAATTAAATGGAATTCAGTGGATTCATTATTATATCAAAACAAGTAATGTATATTATAAAAAGCAAGAATTTTCAGTGGTAACATTTCTGTCGGGGGATGACAGGCTCATGTAGCCACAGATGCAGTCGCAGGTTTCCTGTTTGCGTTCACATGTTCGAAGGTCAGCGCTGGCTGGAAGCCCACACAAACCCACTGCTGCTCCTCTCCGCTCTGAAGGACCACCTCGGTGTGAAGGCCTGCAACGGCGGCGGTGAGCAGTGATTCATGGCGCGGAGCTCAGGGCTAAGTTGAAGTCAGTATAAACAATTACAGCTGAATTGATGTACTCTGAATGTGTGTACGTGAGTCAGAGATGTGGTGAGGAGGGACAAAAGAGAAATACTACCTTCTGCCTGAGCTGGGATTTGAGCTCCGTGTACATGTTTGCAGTAATTTTCTTCTCACAGGAAAAAAAATGGTGATGATTCAGTGTTGGGGAGCTGCTCTGCTGTGGGAATCATGTGTGGCCGGTCATGGAACACAGGATGATAATGGTGCGTTAAGGGGCTGTAGTTCATGCAATTCAGGCTAAACAGTGCTGCAGCAATGGGGAAACATTTCCCCTTCTATCTTTAAAACAGCTTCTGACCCTTCTGCTAAAACCTAAACCTGTTTATAAGGCCAACCATGTGAAGAAAAGCATGTTTTTAGTTGATATATAAAGGTAGCAAGGCAGAAACAGTACTCTGTCTGGCCTTGCTGAATAATACAGTGATTGCCTGTAGAGCAGGTAACTCCCTGCATAAGCTTATTCAACTCCATATCGATCTCCTTGAGCAGGCAGCCTGTGTTCGCACATTTTGTTCACGAGACATTCTGAAAACGTCCTGCAGTAGCTCACGACTTGTGCAGGATTCAGCTCTTTTGTGATTACTGGCCGCCTCTGCATCACTTTTACGCTCCTCCACCTCACCTCATGGTTGTTTCCATCTGCTTGGAGAGAGGTTAGGAGTTGACTGGCAGAGGTCCTGCTCTCTGAGAGTTAGCAGCTCGCTGGAAGGGCCTTGTTTCTATCAGGGGTGAAACAGCCGCCCGTCCATCACCCTGACAGAGCTGACAGCCATTCAGCCAAACCAGAGGAGTTCCTGCCAACAATCAAAGGGCTTTTCATTGAAGGAATCCAGCTCTGGTCTGTCATCAGGGAGGGGCGTTCCCAGCTGTCAGCAGGACAGGGGGATGCTCTGGTGCCTCCCCTCGGTTCGCCTTTTCTCTTTTTTTCAAAGTCTCTGGTCAAATCCATGGCATTGGTCAAGAGCACATGCTCCACCTTCCCTCTCTCTCTCTTTCCCTATTCCTTAAAAGTCATTTAATTTATCTAATGTTGCTTCCACTCGTGTTCTGGGGCGTTTCATCGCTTTTTGAAGTTTTACTATTTACATGTAAGGCCTTATTATTTCAAATCTCCCATATAACTCAATTCTCACATGTATTTTTTTAGTGCCAACATAATGTCAGTGCTCTTATTCACCACTTGAGGGAGGCAAAACTAAAGGAAATGTAAAACTGAGTTGCAGCACATTTGAAAAATCTAATCACATTTAAATACTTCATGCACAAAAACCTGCAAGATTTACATAAACTGCAAACTTGCATGACATAATCGGACGCTTATTTCTTTCAATTCCACTCTAGCGAAGGCTTAACACCCTTTGAGGGGTAAATGTGCCATGTGATGTTAGGTTTTTTTCCCCCCACACTAACAAAAGAGAGATTGTTGCATTCTGTTAAAAAAAAGATTAAATCTGATTTGTATTCATGCCAGCTGACAAATCGTGTTCATTTAAGCACACACAGAGTAAATATCAACAAGCTGCTGTAACATTTCTGTCTCTACTTGCAGCACAGTTTCAGACCAGAGCGCTCTCTGATGCTTCACTGGCTCTATTATTGCATAACCAGTGAGCAGCCTGCGTGAATCAATTATTCATCTCCATGTCATAACACTGAGGATGCTTTGATTGTGACAGACAGCCAGACAAGGCAGTGCAAAGAGAACACGCACCAATCTCCACTGAGTCTGAGGCTGCATCACGTGACCGCCAGGGGAGAGGACCTTCAAATAAGATGTTTCTCCACCGGACTCCAGAGTGCTTTGTTTTAGAAACAGCCCTCAGCAGTTTTTGGAGGGGGGGGACAACACAAGCCTACACAGTGTCTGAGGGAGTCACAATGAAGTGGTCAGTCCAGGGCAGGCAGGCAGGCGGGCAGGCAGGCAGGCAGAGGAGTTAAGACATATTTCCTCCTCCTCTTTGTCAAGATGTGTTTCACTCATGTTTCATTTCTTATAACCCTCATCAAGGTGGTGCAGAGGTTAAACCGCACAGTACGTCTTAATTTATCTGTCAGGGGGAGCATCTGTTCTGGACAACTTATCTGATGACCCGAAAGTCAGAGAAAGAATGAAATGATGACAAGCTGTAAAAGGTTCAAAGGCTTGTTTTGAAGGTGGGTGAGGAACAGCTCTATCCATGACAACAGTAAAACATGAGGTTAAAACTCACCATACTTCACTGTGAAACTGTCTCACAACATATCTGTTAAGATTCTGTTAAACTCCATCTGGGGCCCAGCACGGGTTTGGTGATTAATTCTCATGTCACTGTGATTAAAACCCGCTGCTTGTTCTGGTTTCTTTCAAACACTACAGTCTCCACACTTTAATCTCCTAATGTTAAAAAAAACAGTTGACAGTTTGATCTACCGTGGAACCTCATCTGTAGAACCACCCATCTTCAGGGAACAAGATTTATGGCAGAATTTGTTCACATATTGTTTTGGTATGTGCAGATAATCTTCATATGGACTGAACACACAATTAACTTCCACTGTGTCGTCTGTTGCAAAGGATAACTTCTAGAATACAACATTACTAATCTGAGACATCCCAACAAAATCAGATTTTCATGGCACATGTGGTGATACAGTTTAAAAAACTAGGGAAACATCATTAAAGTATTCAAATTCATGCAAAATTTAGATTTATAATGAATTTCTATTTGGACAATAGCGTTCTATTGGCTGCAAATTGCAATGAATTTTTCAGGGAGTGCATCTTCTATGTCTGTCTGGTAATTTTGACCATGATCTAGAGTTTTAATAGACTATAAACTGTGAACAGCTGATGCAGTAGCTCTCTAGTCATTTGCAAGTCATGGTTTCAATCAAAGAGCTCCCTAAGCTACTGTTTTGGATCTGTCACTGAGAGAAAGCTGCACGTTTGGCTGCTTACAAGATGTTTAAAGGAGATAAAGTCAAATGTTGTCAAGGTCCAGTGTTCACAGTACAAAGCATCATGAAAAAAGCACATGGAGTTCCACACTGTGAAACATCTCAACAAGCTGCTAGGAAGATAAAAGTGACCCCTGCAACTGGAAGGATGGTAGAAGCCAAGAAGAATCCAACAGCTCAACAACAAGGCCAGACCAAGGATGACTCAACTTCTACAAGACAGACACATAAAAGCTCAGCTGGACAAAGAAGAAAGCTGCTGCTCATCACTTATGTGATTTAGGCAAAAAAAAAATTGAGTTGTTTTTGGACACAAGGAGGTGGCTTTATGTTTGGTGGACAATGATATGAAACATAGAGCCAGAGTCCAGACCTGAGTCCATCCAGTATCTGTGGAGGAACTGAAGAGCACAGTGATGGAGAGAAAGCCTTCAAGATCAAAGAGCTGGAGATGGACACTTGGAGGAGCTAAATCCCAGTGGAGAGATAAAGAAAGACTGTTGACACTAGAACAACTGTTGGACTGATGCAGAAGAAAATAAATGGTTTGCCACTGATTGATTGATTGATTGATTGATTGCCACTGATAATAATTTTGGACATGGCATTTTCAGTTTTAAAAAAGTAGTTAGAATTCATCATCACTGACCATCTTTTGTCACTTTTAATGCCATTTTTGGCTTTTTTGTCTTATAAAAGTCTACAATTAATGGGTAAGAGCAATTTGAGGCTGAAGTATACATGGAATTAATAGGAATAAAGAAGAAAAACTTGCCAAAGACGAAAAAGTAGAAGTCATGTGTCGTTTTAGTAGAGGGCGAAAAAAGAAAGATTGGTTTCAACTGCTTAAATCATTAGCATCTCTAACACGATGTCTGACTGTCTTATCACTTGTTTTTCATTTCCAGCCAGAAGAAACCTATTGGTCAAATAAAAATTTACTATAAATTAAATTTGACATGGTTCTGAACAATTTGGGGCTTAAGAGGCCCTAAAAAACATCACTTTTATAAGTGTAGACGAGTAAAATCCCTCAAATGGTGTCGTTGAATCGTTGGATTCTTTATCAAACTCTGTCCTAAAGTTTTCTCACGGCTCTGTTAAAACTTTAACCTTAACGATGTGCTGTTGAATATGTGATTATCGAAGCCATCGCACTGACACACGCCAGTGCCATCTGTTTCCAAATTCATAATAGAGTTCCAGTGTTGCATCATAAAAAATAAATGGACATAATGAAATATATAATCATGAGGCGAACAAAAGCTATTTCTGGTTGCATTGCCATTAGTATAGAGACTGTGCATTAATATTTATAGTGTACTTCACACTATTGCATTTGCATGGCAATCTAGTTTCTAAAAATGGATATAGGACATTTCCTCTGGATTTACCATGCAGCAGTAAAGAGTGATCTCATTACTGCGTTTACACTCGCACGCTGTTTAAAACCCTCATATTCAGAGGTTAGCACAGGTTGTTTGCCTTCTATTCTCAGCCTCCTAAGAAATGATTCAGGATACGAGCCAGGCGTATGAATATCTTAGAGGTTATTAAACATTACACGAGTCTCTTTGAGGTGTTTGTTCTTCACACGGCCGTTTTTTTCTTCTTCTTTTTTTTTTTTACAGTATGTCAGCCTGAACAGGAGACATTGTTTCCGCATGTGAGGGAGATAAAACAGAAAACACAGAAGAGAAAGAGAGAGAGAGAGGAAGAGAGAGAGATCAAAGACTGTGGTAGAGCCAGGCCCTGTATCAGAAATGAGGTTGGAAGGCTCTCCCTCCTCTCTCCATCCGGTTCTCCTCTGATCATCGACCCTGAGGAGAATAAACTCAATCCATGTTAAATTATAGATTAAGGCCCAGCTCTGGCTGTGGTGTTGGCAGCTGGCGGCGGCAGCATGCGCGTCGAGCTGCACTGAGTTTCTTTTTTTTTCCACACTTCTGCTGCCTCTACTGTTGCCTCACCTCGCCACATTATCAAAATCAACATCATCCACACCAGATGAATAACAGGATTTTAAAAGAGACTGTATGAATATGTAAAGACTCTCTCCACAATGTGCCCTCGTGCTTGTGTTTTGATGCTTCGTGGATGAGTCAACTTTTTGCGTGACTTTATTTTTTCTTTTCTTTTACTCTCACATTGCTCTTTTAGCTCCACAACGAGACGATATGTAAAGTGGAAGTTGTATGAAAGAAAAGATAAAAGTTTTTTTTCACTCTGAACTCTATACTTTAGCTGTTCCAAGCAGATGGTGCAATCCCAGGCCTGCAGAGCATCAGAAATGCAAATACTGTCTATTTCAGTCACAAAAATCTATTAATATCCAGATGCACGGAAAATCAAGTTCAACAAAAGCAGGTCAGCTTTGCATCAGTCTTATCCTACATCATCTGAAGGATTTAAGAAATTAATTCCATTTAGGATCGTCGGTTGCTCACATGCATTGAGCAGATATCAGTGATATTCGATATCTGTTATGCAAATGACGCAAATAACCTGCTTTCTCTGCCACACCTCCTGTCTGCACTTGATTCATCATCTTTCAAATGCAAATCTATATCTGTTTTTGAATGAGCGCATCTATGGCTACGAATGAAATCAGGGACTGGAAACTGACATTATGATCAAAGCTGTCAGTGTATTGTTGAATCAAAACCGTCCTCTGAAGTTTATGTGTGTCCATCTCCCATAAGGTGCACAATTTAGTCAAATATTCATATATTCATTCATGTATTTTATTTATTTTGTCAATAACCTTGTAACAGTAGCAGTCTATTCACACCACGAAGGATCTTTTCCCTTATGCAGCTGTATATTCATGTCACAGTTTTGTCAGTAAGCTTCACTGTAATCCTCTGTTTTCTCCATAACTGAACAACAATCATTACATGGCTTCACAACAACAAATGCAACAGCATTTTATTCACAGTACCAGGTGGAGACTTGCCTCTCGCTGTTATCTGAACTTAAGAGCTTTCTTGTCCTCTGGATAATTATAAATATAGAGCCTGGTGTATGAAAAATAATAAATGTATAATTTTGGTATAGTCTGTGATCGAAAATAGAAATCTGTTTCTTTTCTCAGCAACAACAGTGCAGTAACAGTATTCTTACATAACAACACTTTTGAAATGACAGTACTTTCATGCAAAGCAAATCTCATAGGGCAGTCGAAGGCATCGAGATAATGTCCAGTGTCAACATCAAACATGATACATGCAGTTTCAACTTAATCAGCATGCATCAGCAAACAAATGGATACATATGTACACGTCCTGCTTTACGAAAAGGTTAAAACTTCTGTTTAGGTATTTTTACATGTTACATATACACAATAGAGAAATGTTCTAAAGGCATAGTTCAGTTTTCTGAGAAGTTTTCCTTCTTACCCAGAGTGAAACGAACTCATGGATGTTCATGCTGCTGTGTGAAGTTAGTGAACGGTAAAATAAGCATAACTTTGCTCAGCTGGTGCATCAGTCACAACCTGAGGGTTGCCTAGCAACTTTGTTGGGGTAATGCAATGATGTAATCACATTGAATTTGTTTGTAACACCATGAGGTGACACATTAGTGTTCCCAAATTCACAATACAGTTACCACTGCCAGTGCCACCATACTTCTCTTTGACATATCAAATGAGCCTCGCTACAACATTTTTCTGTGAAGTGCTCATTGTACTTGTTTTCTCAAGCTTTGTTGTTGACTTTGTGGGGGTCTGACGCACCAGATGTAGACTTCAGCTATAAGCTAGCCATTTCTGCTGCACAATTCACACAGCTTTCTCCTCCCCCTCCACTATCTGTGTCATGGTTTTCAAAATCCCCTTTGTCAGCAACAACAACCTGTGAGCAGTTTGGTCTGCACCAATTAATAATTGGTAAATTTCTAATTTTCATGCGAGTGCTCGCCTCCCTGTGTGCAAATGTTTCACCAAAACAATTCCCCTGACACTATTTTGCAACAGCTCCATTGCTGCATCTTGGGCTTAGCACTGCCCAAGACAGTGATTGGTTTAAAGAATTACAGTAGTAAGATAGCAGAATGATAGATAGTAGAATGATGATTAGGTGTAGTCAGACCATTCTACACCCTGACGCAGTGCTGTGGAGATAGGTCTGACTACATGACTAACTCTGTGGTAAAACTTTAATAAAGAGCATAAAAGAAAGATCCTGTTTAAGTCCTCCTTGCTAGGATAGAGAACTATGCTGATATGTGGGCACAAGTACGGTTCAATGTTATATTGGAAATTATGTGACAATGCATCTTACATGATGTTATTTTTTAAGTAGTGTAACAAACCACCTTCCATCGGGAACAATTAAGGGAAGCTAGGGACGTCCCAAAACAGATGGTAAAATTTGAATTGGGGAGTCTTAAACTGATTATATTTGGGATAAGCCTGCACCTCATTCTTTCTTTATATTGCTTGTCATGCATATATGTAAACAAAAAAACTGTAAAAACTTACATCAGACAAAAAACTAGGATGTAGGAACATTGTACTAATTAATCCCAATTTGTATGCTAGCTTGGAACCAGCAAGCCTCATAGAAGTCTTTATCTCAGTGCTCCTTTACTAGATAAACTCTCACAATGTTCTCTGCTTGCCAACATGGAAGTGCCTGCTCCCTTGGGTCGCTACAATATTAAACTGTGAGAGGCTCCACCTGGTGGTGTACCCAGGTACTACAGATAATCTACAAAGCGTGCAGTGTATTATCTAGGAAAACGGTATTGTGTAGAGCAAAAAAATACAACATCCCTAAGGAAAGTACAGCATTACCTCAGAAAAAAGTAATGAGTAATGTACATTTATAAATCAATCCTAGTCCTGCAGAGTTAGACCATTCTGCAGCACAGAATGGTCTGCTGTACCTTGTTATTATTCTGCCATAGGGGAAAAAATGCTCTGGTTTGTTTGTATTTTGTTAAACCAATCACAGTTGTCTTGGGTGGAGCTAAGCCCAGGATGCAACAACTGTGTGCCCTCGAAATAATGACGGGGAAATTGTTTAGACGAACATTTTCATGCAGTAAGGCGAGCACTATTGTTAAAATGGCTTTTTCAGCAAAAGAACCTAGCAGCAACCTTTTGCATGATCCAAATCCTCAGCAAAAATAGAAAATTTCAACGTAGGTTCCTAGTCAGAGGTTGTTGTTGTTGTTGTTTCTTGTAGATGTGTGGAGATAATGATAGACTTATACCTAAAATCTCCACCTCAGACTACAACGACCCCAACACTACCTAGAACTAACTGTTATGATGACATGTAGGTGCAAGTAAAGAGAAAGGAGACATGACATTGAACAGAACACACAAACGCAGACACACATTCATGTGTTTGTCTCACTAGGGGGAGTAACGAAGAATTACAGTGTGTTACAAAAACATCTTCTGCTTGTCTTAATAACTAACACCACTTTAGTAAGTTTCTTTCAGATCCATAAGGTAATTTCAAACCATTTGTGTTCCTCTGTGTAAACACACTCCAACACAAAGTCAGCCTATGGAGTTTGGATTTTATCAATGACCTTCTTTACAAAATCAGTACAGCAATATTGAGTCTTTCCCACTTTTGTGACAGTTTTAAATTAAAGTGTAGCAATGTATATTTCTGATATGATATATACATGCAATGCACGGAACAAGCTGGTGGTGAAACAGCTCAGTTAACCTAATAAACACTAAAATTAAAGCCATGCAGCCAAAGGTTTGCAACTGAGGTAAGACAGCCTGTCACTGAGTAACATTCAGGAACAAGACCATGCTCCAGTCTACATTCATAATGGCAATTTTTGTGGCGCGTCACAGTGATTCCTTTTTGTTGTGTAAAGGCATTCCAATGTGGGCTTGTGATTTCAGGACAGTTACCAGTAGAAATGATACAGTAATTAGTGGCCCTCTTTGGTTTTAAAAAGTCTCTTGTTCTGCTTCATCTCAGTGATGAACAGCTTTCGGATACATACAAACAGGGAAACTGCCCTATAATTAGAGGTTGACCAAGTGGAATCAATCCCACCCCTGAGTTTAATACAGTGATGCTTAGGAGAAGCAATATGCGCCGCAGATGAAAACTGCATTTCATTTACCCAGATAGTGTCGGGTAGTGCATGTGTAAGAAAATCACAGGGCATTTGAGGAGTCCCATGTGTGCCGTTTTATGGGTAAACCTTAACACTGAGCTCGCTTTTATTTATTTCCTGCAGGTGTTACATTACCAGCTGATGCTGCTTCATCATTGCAGGGTTCTTTGTTGAGTCTCCACTTAAGATCCTGCCTGTACTTAGACTTTAACTTGTCACTTTCATCTAGTTTGACAGTCTCTGTAGTCTTGGGGCGTTCACTGCTTTCTGTATCTTCACTGGGCTTGGTATTCTGACCTGGTTCAACACTCGGGCTGGACACTGAGGCTCTGCGTGTCTGCTGATAGGACAAGCAGAGGTCCTGCCACTTCTGTCGATTGGCGTCTATCCCGTCCACCATTGGCTGTAACTTCCTATTGAGCTTCAGCAGCGCCTAGGAGAGACATGGGAAAATGCAGATAATTTCCAGTATTCAAAATGATAATTTTTTTATTATTGTAAATGTGTAGCTTAAGTCATCAAGTGTTATCTACCTGGTAAAGAGGTTTACAGATCCCATCGATCCATTCTAGCTGTAAGGCAGGTAGTTCGTCTTTGCGATTGCGGTCAAAGATGGCCTACAGAGAGACAATAATCTTCTGTTATCTTTCTCTAGAGGCATTCATTATAAGCATTTAGCAAAAATCTGGTCAACATCCTAGTGAAAGATAAGACTATAGCCCTTTTCAGACATGAGATGTGTAACATTGCAGCTCTATCAATCTTTTAAAGTGACGGCATGTCGTCATTCACACATGCCTTTTTTACAATTAACATTTGTCATAGCTTCATTGAGACAAACCCACCACAGAGACAAAGAGAGCCACAATACGAATGCATTATTTGTCTTATTTTGTCTTTCAAGATTGGACAGTACACAAACTATATGCACAATAATGCACCAACAAACGAAAGACTAAATCTGAACTACTAGCAGCTCGTCAAACTGTTCGAACAACTAATAATCTAACTTAATTGTAGTGTCCTTAAGGGTTAGGGTCTGATCAATCCTGTCTCCACGAATAAAAAAAGTATTTTTGGGACCAATACTGGTCTTAAAATGTTGAAAATGGATACCCTAAATTGCTTCACAACTTGAAGTACTGCCTTGTGCATGTCTATCTAAGAAATGAAAATTTCAGCTGTCATGAGATAAATGAAAAGGATTGCATGTATCTTACTCACTGCTGGGGTTAGCTTAAGCTCAGACCTTTCTCTGTCACCTTGTTCGAAAAACTCACTCGTTACCAGCTCGGCCACCTTAAGACATCAAGGAAAACAATCATTACTTCATCATTTTAGTTGCACAGAGAGCTAGACGGTGCATGCATTTTGTCATATTGTTTTGCTTCATTTACTTAAAGCAGTATAATGTGCTATTCTGAATATGGGTCATGTTAACTCCCCACCTGTCTTGTTCAGTTTCAGAAAACAACTAGAAAAGGAGCATAAACTGGGACAAGCAGCACAATCCTTTAGCAAATAAACTTCAGTTGTACATAAATCAAACACGTCTCTATGTCTAACTACAAGGAAGTAAGTGGATTAATGAGCTAAATGGGCTCTACTAGGCGACTTCCGGGCAAACCAGACAAGCTTAATTGAAGCTTATTTAAAAAGCTTTAGGAGGCTTGCGTCCTTAGCCTATACATTTGTTAAAAAATAATTCTTGTTTCTTTTCTCTGCTTTGATTAGGTGCCATTTTGCTCCTTTTGGCAGCCGAGAAGTTCTAAAGAAACCACAACAGTGCTTAAGGTCCAGTCTTAAATGGATTTTTGATCTTCTAGCATGCAAAAAAGTCTGAGATCAAACCTGTTTAGATATCTTCCAAGGTCGAGTGACCGCGCCCAGATCACAAGCTGTCATCAGCATAGACCTGTTGATGACATTAAAGCTCATTTCTACCTGTTTTGCTCGTAACAGTTAAAGGGATTTTGTTTGTGAAAATGTAGAAACCTGAGAACTTCTCTGTGTCCTTCATCTGTCCAGCTGAATTCTCCAGACAGAACACACTCAAAGAACTTGCTTCTGCGCCTTACAATTCAAACAGACAGTCAAGGATACAAAACAATGTTAAGATAGATCATGCAGACACTTTACAACACAACAGGAATTTAAATGTGGATTCCTCTGATTGCTTGCAAAAAAATGCACAGAATAATCTGTAATAATCTACGGCAATTTCACTTTTTACTGAAACTCTGAATGTACCGAAAAGACCACTTACTCAAAGTGCAAAGTAAGGTCTGTGGAGAGAATAGCCTGCTTCAATAGTTGCATCATGTTGCTGTACTCCTTAGAGCAGAGGTTTGCAAAGATATTGTGACCCTGTGAGAGAAAACACAACAGTATGCAATAGGTACACACACAAAAGCAAGCCAGGATGAGTAATAGTGGCTAAAATATCTCCTTAAATCCAGTGCATTGGTAAAGTCATCGCTCACTGTCAAATGAAGCTCCCATTAGCAATGTTAATTAGCAATGTGTATGGACTTTCCCTGTCCTCTGTTAAAAGAAATCAATAGAGAACACGGCTCCCGATGATCAAACTGATATACACCTGAGACAAAGTAGCCTCTTGACATCAGCAGTGGTCACTGGTGCTGCCTACCAGCAGTTTGTGCCTCCAGCACCATCCAAGATTGCACAACAGCGGTCTCAGAGCCACGTTGAAACATTTTTAGGGATTTAGAAATGCATTCAAGGAGGATCTGTTGCTTTTTATTGGGCTTTCACGGCATTTTTGTGGTGCATTTATGTTTTGTGTTTTCTTGTTGAGCTGATGGATTTAGGACAGACATTGCAAACTAGCTTAAGGGTGTGCCAGGTGGACTTGGTCTATGATTGCACAGATAAAAAAGACTGCAATGTTTGTGGTTCAGTTGTTTTCTCCTGTCACCATTATAGTTGCATGTGCCATTTTCAAATTGGCCATACAAGGAAAATCTTACAAAGTCCTTGAACACTATCAAGTTGACACTACGTGACATTAAAGCTATTTAACATTGTGTTTGGTGCTTTTTCTTCCAGTGTATTTATTTAAATTTCATTAAGGAGTAAATAAACACAATTTTGTTTTATCAGTTCAAAACCTTGTCCGATACTAACCATATTAAAAGTATTGGTCTTACCTCACTTTGCAGGATCATGACTGCATGGTTGAAGTGATGATGCTCCAGGGTGGCTGATGTTCCATAAAGCAGAGCCAGAGCAGAGCCTGTCCTACAGGAAAAAACAGAGCACTGACACTTTCAGGCACCAACAACAACAGGACATGTTTTCGTCGCACCTCAGGCCTGACTCATGCAACTTACTTGGCTTGAAATGCGTTGTTGGTGCCTCGATGGTCCAAGTCATGGCACAAACAACCGACCATCAGAGCCAGGGTCTCTGCATCCGACAGGACATCCTGGAAACTGGCTGTCTGCACAAAGCAAAATAGACAGGGACATTCTTATTCATTTACGTAGAAGTGTCAGCCATTTTCCATTTATTCTGTACAGTATATTTTGCATATTTGCATTACCTAGGGTAATCTAGGATAGGATAGGATAGGATAGGCTAGGATAGGATAGGATAGGTTAGGATAGGTTAGGATAGGCTATTCTAGGCTAGGCTAGGCTAGGATAGGCTAGGATAGGATAAGATAGGATAGGATAGGGCAGTACCTTAATAACTCTGTTTACATATTATTTTCTTTTGATTTGTATTTCAGTTTGGTTCTTTCACTGTATATGTTGCTTATGAGCGGGATTTGTAATCACATGGACAAAGAAAAGGCCTCCTGAAGGAAAGTTCTGTGGTCAGATTACACAACAAATGAGCTATTTGGCAACAATGATTAGAAATATTTTTGGAGGACAGAAGGTGAGGCCTTTAAAAAACCCAAGAACGCCATACTGTGAAGCATGGTGGTGGTTATTACGCTCTTGGCCTGTTTTGCTGCCAGTGGAACTTGTGCTTTACACAAGGTAAATGGAATCTTAATGAAGGAGGTTCAGGTCCACATACTTGAGGAAAACCTAAAATCATCAGCCAAAAGGTTGGGTCTTGCATACAGTTAGGTGTTCGAATGACCTCAAACACACATCAGAAGGAGTACAGAAATGTCTTAATCGTGCTAGAATTAAGATTTTAGACTATTCTCCTCAAAGTCCTGACCTAAACCCTATTAAGAAATTGTGAACTGCAGAAACAAGTTTGTATCAAAAATCCGACATATTTATTTGAACTGCACCAATTCTGCCAAAAGGAATGGTCAGAGGTACAACCAGAAGCTCGCCAAAAGCTTTGGACAACTACCAAAAGCGTGGACTATTAGCTAATGACAGAACAGAATGCATTATTGTTTTATTTTATTGTTTGTTTGTTTATCCTTTTGTGACAAAGACAAATGTGTTTTCAATAATAAAGACGATTCAGAGTTATAGGAGTAAAGACTGCCATGATAAACATGGTCTTTGCGAGTGTATGTAAACTTTTGCTCAATCTCGGGAAGATGTTGACATTTCCTACGTTTGAGCTGACCTTGAACTTCTCATGTCACTATTGGTGTAATGGGGAACCAGATGTCTCCTTGTTAGTGTCAGCCAATCATCGCCAGGTTGAGGCGAATATTGTAACCAATCAGATTCCGAGAAAGGTTGGACGAAACCCGGAGGGAAAAGCAGACGGAAAGAAGCAGACACAGGTGAGTAATAGAGAAATGTAAGATGTTAAACGCGTTTTTAAAAGTCATTAAACCCGGTTAGGTTAGTGTAGTTAATCCAAATAAGAGCTGGTGGTTTTATTAAAGTGTGTTGTTGCTGCTTTTTGCATATGGAACAAGCCTCAGGACAGATTTTCTTCATAGCTCAGCGAACCAATGCACAGAGGTTCTGAAGAGACAGCTTCCTGCATTTCCAAGCAGCAGTGAGTTCAGACAAACTTCCCCTTAAGGGTTTGAAATGAGCTCCAAAAGAAACTGAGCAACAAAACCCTGGGTATTATTTTATTTTTATTGCTTTTTGTTTAGGTTGTTAAACAAATATTGTTCTATTGCTGTATTAAATATTTGTGTTTTGATGTTTAGTCATGTTATTCATGTCAAAGTAAGAGCTATGGTTTGGTTAAGTATACTGCATGGGATTTAAAAGCTCACAATAATAGCATGGATTTTCAATAAGCTAACTTAGCATCATGCACTAGGTAGCTATAACTGCTTCCAACTGCACATTTTAATGTCTCTCACCAATTCAACTCCCATGCAGAAGAAAGTTGCAGGTATAGGGGGGTGTACAACACAAATCCTACATCAAAATTGGAATTGAGTGGGTGAACTACGATAGGATGGGATAGAAAATGGAAATACAATAGGGCACAATAAATTGGAAGAACAACATAAGATGGCAAACATCCCAGTTGTAGATCTATACCTGCACAAGCCATAAAATCCTCCAGAAAAGAGCCTATAAGAAATCAGCTCAAATATAAGAAATGTTCAAATCATACATTTATGAAGGACAAATGTATGCTAGGACCAACTTACAGCACCAGAACCAACATAACTAGCAACCAATACACTACAAGCAGGGCTAGTTAGAAGACTATACTTGAGTATACTGCCAGTAATGGGATTCATCAGGATGGAATAAGATGTGACTAATTAGAGGCCGGTATTACAAAGTAGACTTCAGGTTTTGGAGCAGGTTATGTTCAGATCAGCACTTATAAAAGCAGCTCCTACTGAACAATCTTGGAAAACCAACATTTGTACAAAATCCTGCAGAGACTGCTTAAACTCTTTGGCTTTCTCTGCTGAGCAAAGTTAAGACGTATAGGCTAGCAGACTCTCAGCGGGTAGAGCTCAAGTCTTCTTTCTTTTTTCCCCTGCTGGCTGCAAAACAATTACTCTGTAGGTTTTATTGTGGTATAAAAAGAAAACAGAGACTCATTAAAACACTGAAGTCTTGTACTTGTTGACCTCAGTATTTGCAGTAATCCAACCTACCAGTTTCAGTCATATTTAAGTATTTGTACTTTACTTGTTTCCGACACAGCTGACTTTTATTGCTAGCTTTTCTTCCTGCTTTGGCTGTGAAGCTGTGTTACTTTTTAGGCTGTGTTATGTTTTAAATTAGTCATATATGTTTAGAATTATAGTTTGCAACCCTAAAACTGTGCATATTTGGTCATCTGATACCAACACTGCTCTTAGCCACGTTCAGAAACCCTGGATTGACTTAACTAGTTTAGGTAAGCCAGATAACATAAACAAATCCTGGGTATGTTGAACTTGCTTCTTTGTGCAGGCCCCAGCAGGGAAATGTGATGATTTGTTTGTTGATGTTTGCATATCGGGGGTTTGAAATGGCTTGCTCTTTCGTTCCTCAGAGACCCTCTAACTGTCCACACACTGAGCTCCATGGGATCTTCCATGAATAGTGATGCCATCTTCCATGAGAACCTTCTCTGGAGCCTAACTTACTATGACGATGGACCCAGGTAAGAAATGAACCAGCACTGTAGCCCTAAAAGCTCAGAGTTAAACCTGGAGCTTTCTCGTTAACACCAAATCCTGCTTTGTAGTCCAGGCCTCTGATCATCCTGGAAAGTTAAGCATTCTCTTCAGGGCTTTACCCCGAAGAGTCCTACTTAGAATTTTATCTTAATGATGTTTCCCCCTGTGATGTTTCCTCCTAATGATCTTTTATTTAGTGACTGGTCGTTGATTAATTTAATGGTAATGGAGTTTTTTTTTCTTTGCATGGCTGGCTTTTAACTTGTTTTAACCATTGAGGGGCTAATTAATTATAAATGTTGACTCCTGGTGGAATTTTGTTTCCACTGTACGGACAGTTTCACAGTATCGAGTGAAAGCAAACATTCAGTAAAGAGAGGCTGAAGCAGGCAATATGAGACACAAGACTAGGAGATATACCTCTTAGAAAACTTGATCATTTTTTCTTTGTGGGCGTGCAAAAAAATTTTAGGCCATTAAATCTGACTTTGCTTGATCTATATTGAAACTTACTGTGATCATAACGAACATGCACTGCGACACATTGAACGCATGCCTCCAGTTATGATATGCCACGGTTCGATAGTTCTTCCTCACAGTCAGAAGCCAGCGGCACAAAACCTACAAGGAGACAGACATAAAGGGTGGTATCCATGTACTGTATAGTGTTTATACACTGTAGACTCATAAATACACAAATAACATGCAACGGAAGTAAGTACATGCCTGTGCAATAGATTCAGAATTGTAGCACTGTATGTGAACTTTTATTTTTGTTGACAGAATCAGCCCTCCTCATCACGGAGGACAGCAGTTCTCCATAAATTTCTGGAGAGATGTTCTGTTCATTTGTCAGAGATTTTTTTAAACTACTCTTTCCTAGAGGGATTCTCTTCCTTTGAAATACTCCCAAATGAATCAGTGTATTGGATTAAAGTGAGGTGAAAAACTTGGCTAGATCATAGTCATCACTTTTTCTCTTTTTTAGAAACTCTTGGTTTGCATTGGATCATTATCATTCTTGAATACTCCTCTTCCGACAAGGTTCTGCAGACTGGGAGTCATCATGTCAGCCAGTATTTTGGTTCATCCACAGACATTCATATATAAATGTCATCTTCTCAGCACCTTTTGCACTCATGCAGCCCCATACCATCAAACTCCCACCTCTGTTCTTCACTGTCAGGACTATGCATTGAGAGTGGCAGTCCTGGTCAGATTCACACCAAACAGGTTGGACTTCATCTGAACCAAACAAATTCATCTTGGTCTTATCTGATTAAAGAATGTGCTACGAACATTCATCAGGCTTCTTTTCATGTTCTTAAGCGAAGTTCATCATTTTTTTAATCTAAGAGCACACAAGCGTTTTTTCCCTTGGACGTCAACCATAGAGGTTGATGCTCCACAATGTCCTTGACACTATCTGAGCTGTCACACACAAACTTATTTCCATTAAGAACCCCAGAGCCAAGTCTGAAGCACATCTGTTTTTCACAGCTAGACTGTGAAAGTCGTGCATTGTCTGTGGTGTCATTTTAAGAGGACAACCACAGCAGTTCTGATTAGTGGTATTATGGCTCCTTCTATACCTCCTGATTACTGCTGCAACTGTGTCTCCACTGATTTTTAGTTAGTCACTGATCTTTTTCCACCTTTGTGAAGTCTTACAGTTTAAACTTTTCTGTTTTCTGGCAATTCCTTTCCTTGTGGAGCTATCGGGTGTTCACAGCTCATTTTAAAATCATGTTCATGCATTTAGGTTGACTGAAAATCACAACTCTACTCAATTTTGTTTCAGGTTTTCAAACTTGTGTGCCAGCATTTACAGCTAAATTTACTTTTCCTGCTTTGACTTTCTATTTTGGGGCCTGTATTCTCAATATAGTCTTTCTAAAGTATTTTTCAGTCGTTCATAGGAGGAATTATATGACTTATAAGTGATATTGCACATGGGGTGTACTCACTTCTGTTGTGTGTATTTTATTATAGGAGTAAATTCCAGGGGCCTCACCTCATAGTCAATTTTAAACTTCTGGACGACACCAAGTTCCAGAAACATCCTGAGCGACGCGGTGATCATGGCGTCATTGTCCAAAGAGAAGTCGTTGAAGTGAAACTCATCAATGCCTAACTCACTGCTCAGAGGGATCTTGGCAGCCTTAGGGGGGAAGAGGGCAGAGCTGCCAGTCACTCGGCAAGCAGGTTTCCAATTATATGTCACCTTCAACCACTCACATACAGTATATGGTGGTTTCATGCATATGTGAATGGTTCCTCTTTACCTTAAGTCTGTCAACTTCCACCTTGGAGCAGGTAGCATGGTAGGACAACATCTGGAAAAGCAGACATCATGCAAAAATAGTGACACACATTGTAGATTCTGATGTAATTCTTTGAGAGAATGACCTAAAAAGATAAGAACGATAATAGTTGGAAAGACAGCTACACAAGATAATCAATACTCTCTAAGAATTCAGTGTTTTCTGAGTGTCCTACTTATGTTCAGTCATAAACAGGATCAAAGAAAGCACATCTCTGCTTTTAAAAAGCCAATTTGCTGCTATGTTTCAGTAAAAACAGAGAAAAAAATCCATCAGGTGATTAAAGAAAGAGCAAAGATTGTGTGACAGAAGTACAGCGGCGTGTGTCGCCTTTGATGAGAGGTGAGCAGACTGCCACATGTATTTATTGTGAATTATTGAAAAGAGGCTGAAATATTCATGGTCGAGAAGCAGAGCCATGTTTTCTAAGGATAATGTGACTGCTCAGGTTAGATACCGGGCAGTGGAGCAGAACACAGACGGAGACACTAATGAACGTTAAGAGCTGCTGCTGCAATTAGCATTAATCAGTGACAACACATCCACCTACAATTAATAATTCCTCATGCATTAAGTCAGAAATGATTTCAAGGGGTGCAATAAACATCTGCAGAGAACAATTTATATCAATTTATTTTTGGTTTAACTAAACTCGGAAGTTTTCTATGATGATCTATGGAAATTCAGATTTTTTTAATCTCCATAAAAACTGTAGGGTTGTTTTTTATCACAACCCATAACTCCATTTGTAGATTGAATTCTATTACATTATTATCATAAATATTAACATTGCTATAATGTTAGGAAATGTTATAAATTTAACCTAAACTTTATTTATACCTCTGGCAAATTTTGATTTATAGAGGGTTTTTATTTGACCGGTAGGATTCTTTTGGCTGGAAATTATGTAAACAAATGACAAAATACAGCATGACATTGTTTTGGAGATGCTAATAATAGATTTTAACGTTTTCTCTTTTATTTTTTTGCATTTCTGCGAAAATTACCTTGATCAAAATGATTTATATCCTTTGAAATTGTCACCAGTTCTTGAGAAAATGCAGCTTCTATATCATTTCAGATGTTCCTGGTAATTTGTACTATATTCTAGAGTGTTCTGATACACTGTAAACCGAGAACAGCTGATGCAGTAGTTCTCTAATCAGTCACTCGTCGATTGTGCTATTAAAGGTGCAACACTGAGAGAGAACTACACGTCCTGGAAAGGTCATAAAGTGTTTTCAAGCACCAGTGGCCACAGTGCAAAGCATCATTAAAAAGAGCAAAGAGGTGCACACCGAGGAGTGGTTCGAAATCCCAGTGGAGACATGCAAAAAGCTTGTTAGAACGATTTAATTGATGTGGTGGCAATTAAAGGTTTTGCCATTGATTGATGAGAAAGGGTATGTATAATTCTGGATGGTAAAAAAATAGTAGGAAAAAAATGAACAGAAATAGTCGGAATTAATCTTTCACCATGTTTTGTCACTTTCTAATGTCATTTTTGGCTATTTGGTCTGAAAAAATCCCTATAAATCAAAATTTGGCATGGGTATGAATATTTTAGGGCTAAATTTTATATGGAATTCATAAGAAAATAGCAGCAAATTTGGCCAAAGATGGAAAAAAAGTAATGTGGTCAAATAAATATACATGTAAATATCTTTGGATGGGTAAAAGATCGGTTTAATCAACGTGCTTACATCCAGTGCTACAGACTGTTTGGCCCATGTCTTCTTCACTTGATTGTACATCATAGTGTTGTTGATTCCAAGCCCACAGAAAATCACAAATGCCTGCACACAAAAAATAAGTAGAAGAAAAGAAACACATGAAAACAACCTTGAGATTTTCAAGTTTACACACAAAAAAAATCACGAGAATTTAATGCTGTTAACCTCAAATAGCCTCTGGTCTGCATCATTGAAAGTCTTCCTGTCCAGGCGGTTCAGAATCTGTGCGACCCCTGCAGGAAATACACAATAATCATTAGCTATGACATGAAAACAGGTTTCAAATGGGCTAACATTGATTCTTTCCGGTCAATCATACCAATTATCTGATGGGTTCGATTCCAGATGGGGACACATAACACTGATCTGATGTGGAAGCCTGAGGCCTGATCTGCCTGCAAAGAGAGAAAACAGAATCAAACAATTTATATTTCTGTAAAAAAAACAAACAAACAAACATGTCTGTGGCCTACGTTTTTTTCTTCGACTGGGTTCTAAATAAAAGTTTAATCTCAGCTCTAATGGGTCCGATAAAGACGCCGCTCTGTCCACACCTCAGCATCAAAGCGTGGGTCCTGACACACGTCGCTGATGTTCACGGGCAGTCCTGTGGAAGCCACCAGCTCAGCAATGCTGTTATTGATCAGCCAGTCGGAACAGGATAACTTCTCCATGCTGACGTGGCCGATAGCACAAAGAGGAAACAACAGGCACTTACACATCCACAACAATAGCAGTAAATACTGAGAGTAAATATTGACTGATCTAATTCCAGCGTGACTTGCTTGGTCACGCTGGAATGCATCAGCGTGTTGTAGGTTTGTGTTGTAGTGACCCACATCTAGAATAGATAACCGACTTTTTTCACAGCAGATAGTTTGACTTGTCACAGTAGGAAAATCGCAGGTGGAATTAAAAATGTCTATTATATCTAATAAATATAGTAATTAACCAGCATGCACAAAAGCAGGACCTCCACTTATTAGAATATGATCTTCATTATTAGTAATATTCCTACTTTCCCTGCTGCGACAAATCAAATATCTGCCATGATATAATTCTGTTATCAGTGTCTCTTTCGTAATGTTTCTTTCACCTGATATCTCGGTCCATGTTGCACAACGGAGACATGAGCTCAAACGTCTTGGAGAACTTCACAACCTGTGAGAGAGAGTCATGTATCAAAACAACCAGTAGCAGCAACTTCATTCAGGTAGACGATAGGAGGGTTTTGTACAAGCGTGCCACATAGTTTAACCCTCTTAAGTGATCTGAGTGGGGTTTTTTTTTGTTTTTTTTGCTCATTTTTACTCAGTCTGGGCCCATTTTTCACTTGAATATAAAGTCCTGCACCTCTACAGAAACAGCACAACATGGCTAGAAGTAGAAAGAACTCAAACATGTCTTCTGTGCAGTAAGACACAGTTATGATACTTAAAAACATAAAAATTAAGTATTAATTTCTTTAAATATATATATATATATATATAGGCATTTTACTACATACACTACTCTGCACATCTACTCTAGAAAGACGTTTCACCATGCTATATCTTCCAACACCCTATTGACAGCTAGCTCCTCTCTATATTGTTTTTAACCATGCAGCTTTTATTTTAGTGATCCAGTATGTTTCATTTCCCTCTCAATCTCTCTGGAGTCCTCTGTGCTTTGTGTAAACACAGCCTGCAGTTCAGCCGAAAAGCTGTTTCTTGCAAAATCTAATTAAAGCACACATTTTATTTTTTGCCAATTTTTTAAACACGACGTGTAGAGTAAAGGGAGTTGGATGAAATTTCACAATATTAGGCTTAGATTTGGAGAATTTTCTCAATGGAGCCACACTTCACACATGATTACTTACTAGTGTAAAATCCAACAAATTATTTCACTTTTAACAGTTGCTGCCTCAGAGAAATGGCGTCATTTTGGCAATTTTATTTTAAAGATAAGATTCTTCCAGCAGGTTTTGGGGTTGAGAGGGTTAATGAAAGAATTCAATTGCATTTAGGTAGGTGCAGTATATGTATCTGTGAGGCAAGAAAAATTGAAAAGCGGAGTACAAAAGTACAAACAAAAACATGTCTCACAGGTGAATCGATGTCTTCCAGAAGAAGCACAGAGCAGCGTTCACACTGTAATAAGGTCAACGCTCGCTGCATGATCTTCCTGACAATCTTCTCCAGGTCGGTCTGCTCCTCAAACAGGTCATTGACCACCTCTAGCAAAGCCTGTGGGAACGAGAATGCACACAATCACTTATGGTTTCATATTTACCATACAATATCATGTTGTTGAGGGTTGCTTTATGTCTCACAGCAATGTAAGATCCCGTGTGATGGTGTGTTTACAGTGAGTGATCTATATTTTATTCTAAATAATTTTAATAATGAGAAAAGATCAGGTGTATTTTGCAAAGGCACAGTTTACAACTTCTCACCCGACTCCTTTCATACTCCTTGCGAGACTCTGAAAACAACTTGGCGTTAGAAATCGATATTCCACAGAAGGGTAGATACATCTGCAGCACCTGGGTGAAAGCAAAAGAAATGTGGTTAAATGCATGTTTAATCTATAAATGCTGGTCATCTGTATGCTAAACAAAAGGGCATAAAACTGGATGAGAGAAACAGAGAATGTGTGGTGATGCTGGTGGAAAGTCATGATGGAGTCAGCCGCTTCTCAGCACAAATTCCTCTCAGTAGATTCCCTGTTAATGAAGTATTGATTTGGAGGTTTAGGGAGACATCAGTGGCCCTTAAATGTCTGGATAGGCTGACGGATCAAGTTTTTTTCTTCTATTTTCACCGTCTTTGGTGCTGAAAATAGGTTCTGAAGTTGCTATGTTTAGAGTTTTGCTTTGGATTCACAAGAAAATCATTTAAAAATGATGACAAACTCCACTTCTTTGAAGCTGAAGCGAGAGAACAAACTGTCTGTACTCAGGACAAATGGATTTCCACAACTTCATTCTGCCACCTTGTGGACGAACTGTTGCTTCTCAGTGCAGTTTAGAAGATTTTCTGCCAACTACTTATGAAAAACACGCATTTACATGAAGTGAGTCGAACTCTTCTTCCTTTTTTTATTGCCCGACTGCTCACTTAAACAAGACGCAACACTTCTCACATCCGCAAGGTGCTCGATATATTATTTTTTCATCAGCAAACTGGGAGAATGAGATTGCAATCATAAGCTGCGGAGCCGTAAATGAAATGCACATTCCTGCAAACCCATTTTAAGTGGATAGCTCAGGGAGCAACTGGAAGTGTATTAACTCAAACCATGTTTCGTAAGTGTGTGTGTGTGTGTGTGTGTGTGTGTGTGTGTGTGTGTGTGTGTGTGTGTGTGTGTGTGTGTGTGTGAGTGTATATATATTGCACAGCCAGACATATTTAATGCGCACTTGAGTAAAAGCTTGACCTCTTCTCTTCATTTTTTTTTTGCTGTTTTGCTTCCAAGGGATCACTTTGCCTCTTCTCCTTGGCCATTAAAGAAGATTCACAGTACAAACAGTGTTGCATAGCTTCAGTACTTCTGTGCAAATGTGTGTGTGTGTATTGGTGGTTTGGGGTGCACAATCCAATTTTACCTCCATCTTTTAAACGCCCTTAATGGTGCAAACGTTGACGGTAATACTGAGGATGATAAATTACCTGCAAGTGTGTTGCATGTATTTTTTTTTTCCATCTCACCTTCTCATCATCCTCGGTAAAGTGGGTGCCTATTGGGTTTTTGTTAATCGCTTGTACAACACCAATAACTTCTCCATCACTGTTGCAGATGGCCATGCAGAGGATGGACTGGGTCTTGTAGCCAGTTAACTTGTCAATCTCGTCGCTGAAGCGGTGATCCTGCAATGTGGTCATAAAAGAAATTAAAATAACACCACATAAATGCAAATATACACCCCAGTGTAGTCAGTAAAATGACCTCCTGGCCCCACATCCCCATAAGATTTGGGTTTTACACGCCTGCTCAGTGGGATTTCTGCTCATTTGAATTCACCACTCTGCAGGAATTGATTGTTTTCACAATGAGCAGAGAAACTATAATGCCCCTCACTGACACATATCTATAGTATTGCAGTAATAGACCGCAGGGGGATGCGCATCATCACGTTAGATTCCCAACCAGCCCAGGGCCATGATATAATGATCTGGTGCGCAACTGGTGGCTTATAAGACTGGGGCTTGTGGGAAGCTTCGAGTCTTATTGGCTCGCTTTCCTGCCCTTTTCTTTGACGACTAAGATTTCTCTCTCTCTCTCTGTCTTTATTCTGACATAATTGAGCTAATTACCCAGAGTCCTCACTGGGCTTCACTGAGTCTCCAGTTGCGCTCCTCGACATGCGCAAAAGTTTTATCTCTTGAGGGGTGGGGCGATGTTTCCAGCCACTGAGCACCGTCCTCTGGCAGCAGAGAAACTTCAAAAACAGCTAATTAAAATGGGGTTCTTTCTTTTTCCCCCCCACATCTTTGGAGACTTTTTACGCAGGGATGTGGCCAAAGGTGCAGCTCCTCCAACTTTAGTTATCTATGGTCATGTTTTTCTTAGTGCAATTAAAAAAAACACAGGTTTGATACCCCCACTAGTCATACATTAATATTCAGAATCTTAATGTACTGCAAATATTTCTGAATTAACTTTTACCTGAGTATAGAAATTAGAAATATATACATGTAGACCTTTACCTCATATGCGTTTGAGATGTTGACAGTCTCTCCATGCTCTGCCACATATCCAATGATGCCTTTCCCCCATGGCACCTGCACTTCATTAGAGTTCAGGGTGCTGGATGATGGTCTGACTGTGGTGCCAGAGTGCACATCAAAGAACTTGGACACCAGAGTCCTCTTGTGAGCGGGTCCCTCAACCAGGAAAAGCGAGCACCTGTCCGCATCCACCAGTATGCACACGTTGATCAGGATCTTGTAACTCAGATTTGTCAGGTCCAAATCGTTGGAGATGTCCTTCACTAACTCCAAGAAAAACTCCCTCTCGTTGGTTTCTTTCAGTCTGTATTTGTAGTCGATGGCGCTGGACGCGTACTGGGGCACGTTGACCCGGGACTCCAGCAGGGCGCTCAGGATGTGCGCCGTGGTCGGAGGCAGGGAGCTGGCTTTACGCAGGAGCGCACGGCGCCTCATGCTGGACTGGGACTCGTGCTCGCTGAGGCTCACATGCTCGTCGTAGGTGCGGTGCGCGGTGGTGGCTTTGGACCTGGCGAAGTTCCGTCGCAGCTCCATGTGGGATGATCTGCGCCGGAGCCCGTCGGCGTTGGACGGCCAGAGCGGGTCCGTGGCGGCGCCGCCGCGCTTCTCCTCCGCCGTGGACACTTTGGACGGCTGGTGCTCCTTCAGCCACCTGCTCACCTGGTCACATTTCGCCTTCCGAACCAGATACTCCTCGAACAGGTCCGGGTGGCAGTCCAGAAACGCCTCTATGTCCGAGAAGTCGAACGCGGTCATGGTGAAAGCCGGAACGAGACTCTCAGACGTGATGGAACAAGAGTTAAGGCGAGTGGATGACGGGGAGAGGCGAGAAGAGACGTCCTCAGAACAGTGTCTCCTTCATCCCTAGTAGGAGCCAGTCCATTGCGCACTCTTCCCTGAAACACTGGGAGCAGAAGTGGTCAAGATTCACTTTATCTGAGAGCGAAGTGATGACGCCTGAGAGAGGAGCTACAGCTGTCAGTCAAACCAGAGATGGAGCTGCTCTCTGGGGGGTGGGGGGCTTCTGTTCAATAGTATGCAGAGGTGTAGAAAAGCAGGGCGCCTACGGTATATATATTCTCCCTGGAAAATGAAAAAAACAACGCAGGGGCAGCCTGTTCACTCCCTCTCTTTTATTGTATACCACCAGAGACTCAGTGTGCAGGGCTCCTATTAAAACAGAGAACAGATCTGATGTTTCATTTACATTTAAAACGTGCAGGGAAAAGCAGGTTTTTTTTTCAATGTACAGTTGGAGTAATGTGGGGAAAAGAACAGCTTAAGTCATAAATGGAAATGTTAACAATAAAACTGTTTATTTACTGGAGAAGGAAGGAAAATTAAGACATTATTCCACGCATAGATAGATAGATAGATAGATAGATAGATAGATAGAGTGGGTGTAAAGGTACAAAAGCAGCTATGACTACCTTGCCTTATGAGCAGCTCTGAATAACTCAAGGGCACCTGGCTCCCAGCTAACAGAATGTGACTGAATAGATGGAGAAAGAACGTGAAAACACTCAAAGAAAATGTGCTATTTCACAACAATTTATGCCCCAAGTTGCATGCAGCTGAATAAGAAAAGAAAAAAACCCCACTGTTGTCATGGATGTGATTTGTCTGGAAGTACTTCCCATTGTAGACTAAAACACACACATGTGTTACCTTGGAGTCGCGCACATATTAACGCCCACACACACTGGCTGTAACCACTGTAGCTGTGAAAATGTGTTTTCTTGAAACATGAAATTAATGAAATATTCTCCAGAGCTGCGAGCTTTTGAAGTGCAAGTTCACAGTTTCATCTTTTATTCTTTCATTCTCGGCTCACATGAAAGAAACATCATGAATGTCTCCATGAAAAAAAAAATCTTTCAGGAAGCTTGCGAGGCTGCCGAGGAGGCCGGGATGGATAGGAGGTGGGCAATGGAGGCAGCTGGCCGAGGAGCCCTGGTCATCAGGTAGGATGAGGGTGGATGGCTGCACGTATGAGAACACGCTGCTGCAACATTGGTGTCCTCTAAGGATCACCACAGTCTCTCCTCACCTCAAACAAGTGGTTTTAGTTGCCACAACTTAACTCGGCATTAAAAATATTGGTAGCTGAAGACTAACTATGGAGTTTGAAAGTTCTGGGTTTGATCCCCCTCATCACCTGGGGTCTTTCTGTTTCCATGTTGCATACATGTTCTCCCTGTACCTGCGTGGGTTTCTTCCCGATGCTCCAGCTTCCTCCCACAGTCCCCAAGACGTGCACAGTAGGTTAATTTGTGAGTCTAAACTGGCCGTAGGTGTGAGCGTGCACTCTCAGGCCCCGGTGTCAGCCCCCAGGTATGGACAATGGATATATGGATTGTAAATATGTATAAATAAAACTGTTAAAAAAAACAATTACCAAAGAGTACAGCAAGCCTGTAGGTTGGAGCTTACATTCTGGGGTCACCTCAAGCAGTGTTTTGACCAGTGGGGTTATGCTAGATGTTTGCTATCTGAATGGAGTAAATAATTAATGTTTTCCTCCAGAGAGAGGTGTGAATTAATTTCTCGCTGTGTTTCAGAGGTTACTGGGGTATGAAGTTCTGTAAAAGGCACAGATTAAGTTGAATTCCTATTTGTGGATGGAATCCTACAGGGGTTAACCATCAGCTTGCATCTGCACAATAACTTAATATTAGAGAAATCACTGCAGGCTCTGGCACATTTGTAATGCAGCAGCAGGAAATGTAATCCGGAGAGCAGCGGCTCTGCTGGGCCAGAGCAGGATAATTGGTTACTGGACTTAGCTTAGGCTGCTTGATAGGACTTGGGTGTTTTGCTAAGACTTTGGACAAGGTCTCCTGAGAATCCCAATTAAAAAGCAGAATGCGGAATATGGGTCTTGTGAACTGACAAACAAGGCAAGGTTTGCTGCTTGGAAAGCAGTCCATGTCATATGCAAGGAGATTCAGCTGCATTCACTGTATGTACTGATTGAGAAGTGGTGTGTAGGTGCCGTTTTCAGGTTTCTGTTGGGGAGGATGAGAGTGTTGACCTATTTAAAGGCATAGAAAATGTTTGTTTTTTTCCAATCAGCTGTTTACAATCCACAATGACACTCTACATGAGCATCTTACCTGCAGAAGTAAGAAGAAGAAGAAGTTTTAGTTGTTTTCAAGCATTTTTTTTATGTGCTCCTTGCTCTGGTTTGCAGGTTGTGATGTTGCATACTTAAATCCAGAAATCTGGATTTAGTTACATCTGAATCTGAATAACAACAATGTTTTGGTTGTTGTCTCTAAAACTGGATATAATCACCCCAATTCTCTATAAACAATGCCTAAATGTTTTATTTTAAATATTGAATGTTGCTTTTTTCGTCATTAATATTTATTGTTATGTAGTACACAACAGACCTGAGTACACCTCTGTGTAATAGAGTTTAAATGGCAAATGATTAAAACTGCATCACCTCAACATAATAGTATTACTTCTAAATTAAAAAGTTTGCTCTTATGTAAAATTAAAAACTGACAGTTGAAATTTCCTGTAATATAAATATTACATTTTTTTTATAAATTCTAAATAAAGGCCCCACAGTAGAAAGGCAATGCATGAAAGGTCAGTGCACCTTTCATTAACAAGATTCAGATCTCTTATTTTTTCAGTACTTATTATCTCCAACTTTACTCAGCTCTCCTCAGCGTGGAGGATACCAAATTGATGTTCTGTCATTGTTCAGAATTTTTTTTCATAGCTGCTGTTTGTGCAGGGGTTGTGTTGCTATGCATTTCTCTTTAAAATGCAAAGGGATTGTCCAGGTCATAGTTGTCACTTTTTTCTTGTTTAAAAACTCTTGTGTGATTTTGTGCCTTGGATGGTTTTCATGCTGGAATATTCCTCTTCTGCCAAGTTTCTGCAGACTGGGAGTCACCTTGTCAGCCAGTCAGTATTTTGGTTTATCCACAGACATTCATCTATAAATATCATCTCCCCAACACCTTTTGCACTCATGCAGCCCCATATTGTCACACTCCCAGCTCCGTGCTTCACTGTCAGGACTATGCATTCACTGTGGTAGTCCTGACCAGGTTCTTGCCAAACATGCTGGACCCCATCCGAGCCAAATAAATTTTTCTGTGTGATCCAAATATTCATCAGGTTTCTTTTCATGTTCTTTAGCTTGATTTCATCTTGCTGCTTTGTTCTAAAGAACAACCAAGGGCTTCTTCTTGAAAACTGTCCATAGAGGTTGCATTGTCCTTCACACTGAGCTGTCACAGAAACTCTGATTTCCTTTGATAACACCTGTGCCAAGTCTAAAGCACCTGCACATCTGTTTTTTTAAAGCTAGATTGTGAAATTAGTGCACTGTCCATGGTGTTATTTTAGAAGGGCATCCACTACAGCTCTGATTAGTGGTACTATGACTCGTTCTATACCTCCTGATTACTGCTGCAGCTGTGTTTCCACAGGTTTTTAGTTGGTTACTGATCTTCCTTTTTCCATGTGGAGCTATGGTGTAGACATTGTAAAAACACACGCCAAAGGTCCAAAACTGAGATTCGTATCCCGATTCGAACACCTGGGATCTTTCTGTGTGGAGTTTGCATGTTCTCCCTGTGCATGCATGTGTTTTCACCAGGTTCTCCGGCTTCCCCCCACAGTCCAAAAACATGCTGAGGTTAATTGATTATTCTAAATTGTCTGTAGGTGTGAATGTGAGTGTGTTTGGTTGTCTGTCTCTATGTGTAACCCTGTGATAGACTGGCGACCCTGTCTTCGCCAGAGTCGGTTGGGATAGGCTGTAGCCCCCCCGCAACCCTACAGAGGATTAAGCAGTGTATAGATAATGGATGGAGGGATGGATGCACTGGGATGTACTCACTTCTGTTTAACAATGTATAGTAAAGTTTTCAGGGACTTAAATGGCAGCAATATTGTTTTCAGATTTAAAGAAATATCTATATATTCTATATATGTATATCTGTATCCACATTACAAACCAAGGGCTGGCTAAATGATAGGATGTTAAAATATATTCTGAATCATTAAAGGCTAAATGCCATTTCAGATTAAGTTGCTCGGGAGGAACAAAAGTTGACTCAACGCTGTTTGACAATAAATACATATCAAAGTGCTTTAAAATTTATGGATTTAAAAACATCAGGTTTTCAAAATGGGTTAAATCGTAGTGTTATGTTAATTTCTAGTCACTTCTCAGTGTTCGATGTAATAGCTTTATTTATCAGAGACAGACAGCTAGCATAATGGACACATGGAGCTTACATCTCGAAATCCACTAAGTCCAAGGAGATGTTCAACAAAATGAACACACACATTGTAAATCCTCATAATACCAGGGTGATTGTCAGATGGAAATGATCTGCTGGACTAATTTAGACTCCCTTTGAACAGGTTTTGTTGCCTTCACTGTAAGGGATATAGGTGGGCTCTACCTCGCTCTTTATGCCGCATACGAACGGAGACGATGAAACCTGACTCCTGTAACCAAACCCTGCTCGCACACAGCTTGTATCTGGTGTCAGCGTGTGCTGCTCGGAGCCGGCTTGATTTTCATTCCACCCCACTCTCAGTTATATGAGTTCACCAAACTGTGAACGTGTAATATTATCAGATCCACACTTGATGACTGGATGATCCTGAGCAGTGATTGCCTGCTGCTCGAACAGCATTAATATGAGATATCAGCACATCTTGATGCCTGTGTCACAGAGATTAGGAATTACTCTTAGAAGCTGATACTGTCCTGTTCTATATAGTGGAACTGGATATTATCTACATGGATATTACCCTACATAGTTTCCAGGCTGCATTGTCAGAAGACATTGTTTCAGTGTTCAGTGAGTTTAGTCCTGGAAAGGCTTTTTAAATGGCACCTCTGCTGTACTCTGTGTGCTGTGGGTTGGATTGGGTGACACTCACTGTGATCCTGTTGTTTGTTGTAACACTGTCACTCTGGCTGTCCCAGGAGCTTCACTGGTCACATGCAAACAGGAGGGAGTCCTGTTCGGTCTATGACAGCTTCTGTGTCTCCACTTTTAAGGCGACCACCTTAAACGTATCTGCAACAGAAGGATAGAAGAAGCATCCCTAGATTTCTTCTGCAGCTACTGTCCAGGTAAACAAACATAACAGTATAATTTGCAATTATTTTGTTCAGCTGCCAGAATGACTCACTGGATAAGATCACCAAGTCAAATTTTATGTCGGTTGGCGAAAAACAGTTTCATCTCTCATGTTTGCAGTTAAATCTACAATATAACTTATTGCTATAAACTTGTTTTAGTAAACTAGGGCTGCAGTTAGTGATATCTTCTGATGTTGATTAATCTGTTGGTCATTTTCTCGATTAACCTATTAGTTGTTTATTCTGTAAAATGGTGAAATATGTTGATCAGCGTTACCCAAAGTCTTTGATGACAAATGTCTTGTTTTGTCAACAGTCCAAAGATATTCAGTTTACTGTCATAGAGGAGGAAAGAAACCAGAAAATATTCAATCTTAAAAAGCTGGAATAGAAAAAGACTTTTATTTACTGTATTTACTGCAAACCGATTAAATGATTATCAAAAAATTTGGATTAATTTATTAGTTGATAACTATTTGTTGTATTGATAATTAATTGCAACTCAATTCAGAAAAAAAAACAATTTAAATGTTATTAGTGGAACAGTGGAACATGTTCAGATGTTTGGTTCTGTTTGACCCACTGTCCAAAACTAGGCCTGTGACTCTCGATTATTTCTATTGTAGATTGATCTGCTGATTACATTCTCTATTAACTGTTTACCTGTTTGGTGTCCAGTGGTGTACACTGTCGATCAGTGTTTCCCAAAGCTCAAGTTGATAAATGTCTTGTTTTGTCCACAACCCCAAAGATATTCAATTTACTGTCAAAGAGGAGGAACAAAACCTGAAAATATTCTCATTTATGAGGCTGTAATCCAAGAATTTTGTCTTTTTCTTTAGAAAAAATGACTAAGCCATTCATTGTTGCTGTTCTCGTGTAAACATACCAGTCATCCAATGTAATGAACTGGTTGAAAGACTGTTTTTCAAATGTTTTTGTCACCAGACCAGTGTCCATAACACTTGCAATGAATCCGTATTGTTGGTTTCTTTAAAGATGTGGCTTGATTCTGTATTTATGTCTTATTTATTGCATTCCTTCATTATGAGTCAGGTATCCAGCTGCCACATGGAGCCGAAGTCTTTACTAACCCACAACGTACCGAATGATTTGGGAGATTATCCCTGGGGTTATGGAGGAACTATACCTGTGTAAGTGTAGAGATTCTTCACATAGAAAGACAATTACAGAATATTAATATTGCAATGTATCAGATATAGTGTTCATTTTACCTTCACAGCCATATTAGCAGTCAACAATGTTATAACAAGACCAGCAGAAAGAAAAGTAATGTTCGCCTCAATGACCAACTGTAAGTAGCCTTTGTTTTATCATAAATATAGTCATCATAAACTATCAGCAAATTCTGATACCTGTATTGTCTTTTCCCAGCATACCAAAACCAACTGACATAAATCTAGCGTGAGTCCTTTTTCCAGTTTCAGCACACAGATAACAGACTAATTTCTTTTTGCACAAAGCTCCACTCTTTTATTTACTTTTTCTTGTGACTGTTAATACGCTTTATCTTCGTTTAATGTCCTTGTGCCTTTTTCACAGGGAGAAAATGATCCAGATTGCCACTCCAAAAGAGCATCCCTATTCATCTCACATCTCTCGCTTTGCAACGTTCCCGTCCTTCCGCTCTCCAGACGACCCGGAAGCAGGAGTCAGAGCCGCTTCCCAGCCTTTCCTCGACCTCGTTATCCCGAGCGGTGCACCGGACGTCGGTCTGCTGAGCAAAACTAAAGGTGAGAGAGGGCAGATGTTGTGGTAAAAAGAGTTGTTTCTAGAAATGTATTTAAGATGTCCTTTTTCCCCCATTCACAGGTGCTCCATATAGACATGAGATCATAGAAACACCAGTGAAAACCAAGAAGAAGGCTGTTACATGGACAGGAGAGCATGGCTTTTATGATGTGAGTATAAAATATAGTATATCTAGTTATTTATACCGTTGCCAAACTTAGATTTATAGTGAATGTTTGCTTGACCATTAGATTTATTCTGGCTGGAAATTACATAAACAAGTGACAAAAGAGAATAAATTTGTGCTATTTTCTTTTTTTATTGCATTTTTATCAAAAATTCCATGTCTAACATTATTCAGATCCAACATTTGAATGATTGTGAAAACATTTTATGAGTGACTTTCCTCTTCTACATCTATAAAAGTGAAATAATCAAGTAGACACTGATGTGTTTTTAGTGCTTTTCCTTTCATGTTTCACCCGTTTAGCCCAAAATCATTTATAGCAGTGCCAAAGTTTGATTTGTAGTGATTCCTTATTTGACTAATAGGTTTTCATTGGCTGGAAATTACACAAACAAAAGCTGGCAAAACACTGTGTGAGAGATGTTAATGATATTTTTTATTTATTTCTTGGCCTGTTTTGTACATTTTTATTAAGAAAATTCCATCATTTTCAAAGTCTTTATTTTCCACCACATCAATTCAACAGTAGTTCTAGTGTGTAACAGTCTTTCTGCAGGTCTCTACTGGGATTTAATTCCTCCAAGTGTCCATCTCCAGCTCTTTGAGCATGAAGACTTCCTCTCCCTCACTCTGTTCTTCAGTTCCTCCACAGATTCTGGATTTGGATCAGGTCTGGAATCTGGCTGGGCCGCTCCAACATCTTCTCATTGTTTCCTCTTCACCATTTCTTCTCCACTTTGGCTCCATGTTTCACATCATTGTCTTGTTGGAAGCTCCAATGCTGCCCAAGGAGCAGTTTGTCTACAGACTGCCTGATGTTTTCCTCCACAATCTGAATGTTTCCTCTTTTGTCATGATGCTGGTTACTTTGACCAGGTTGCCTTGTCCATCGGCAGAAAAGCAACCCCAAAGCATCCCATTCCCACCATGTTTGACTGTAGGGTTGCTGTTCTTGGCCTTTTGTTTCTCCTTTCTTTGTGTCCAAACATTTTCATGTGTTCCAACCACAGTAGTGATGAGCAGCAGCTTTCTTCTTTGTCCAGGTGAACTTTAGTGTGTCTTGGAGAAGTGGAGTCCTCCTTGGTCTGATCCATGGAGACCAGCCTTGTTCTTCTGATGGACATGTTGCAACCAGAACTGCTCACATTCATCAGGATGCTCTTGGTGCTGATCCTTGGATTCTTCTTGGCCTCTACCATTCTTCCAGTGCAGGGCTCACGTCTGTCTTCCTAGCAGCCCTTTGACATGTTTCACAGTGTGGAACTTCTTTTACTGTTTCATGATGCTTTGCATTGTTTCCACAAGACATTGAAAACACTTGGATATTACTTTATAGTCTTTCCCTGTCTTGTAAACAGCCACAATGTGCAACTTTTTCTAAGGTATGGACCCTAACAGCAGCTCACTGAACTCTTTGGTTTTCGTTATAACTTGCAATTGAGTTGTGACTAACTTGAGAATTACTGCATCAGCTGTTCTCAGAACAATCTGGAACATTTTAGAATGGTACAGAAGATGCATTTTCTCCAAAAATGGCCACATTTTCATTGGATATGACTACTTTTAAGTTAAAATGGGGAAAAATGGAGAAATGGATCAAATGCATCATAAACATCTCTAACACAATTCCTTGCTGTTGTTTGTCCTTTGTTTTTGTCATTTATAGCCAGAAGAAACCTATTCATCAATTATAATTCAGTGTAAATTAAAATTTGTGTGTGTGTGAGTAATTTTAGGCTTTGTTACTAAACTCTCTACCAGAAATCAAAACCACTGAAGGGAGAGAACCAAGTTTTCTACCCGACTCCTCCGAAGACGGTGATGCCCAACCCTAAACTTCGCGACTGGGATTTTTCATTATCGGAGCGGACGAGCAACATGCTGAAAAACTTGGAGAGGGCTCTTTGGGTCACCTCTTACCAAATGCACTACACAGGTAAGAAGCCAAAACACTGTAGAGACACAATGGCAGCAACCTGGAAAAAGCATTAACTCAAAGTACTGCTGAGAAACCACTTTGCAAACTCATAAGTAATGCAGTAGTTTGTGAATTTGAAGTTAATTATCAGTAATATAACATTGTTTCAAGGACTGGGGCCAGCAAATCCTCTGAAGATGGATGATTTCAAGGAAAAAATGACTACTGGGATTCATTCACACGCTGCACCACTGGTAAAATACAATATATGCTATTACAGTGATATTTACAGGGTGAGACACTAATAATCCTGATTCTTTTCCCTGCAGCAAGAACGTTCCCATCCTGTATTTGTTCCCTCTAACCCCAAACAAGGACGCAGAAGAAGACACACCTGCAGTCCCTCTGCTGCTGAACTTCTAAATACATCTCTAAGCCTCAGCTCTGCCTCAGCTACTATGAACCGACACGGGCCACGAGAGATCACGGCTGCGCATAGTGAGGCACCAGATCCACACCAAATGGGTCAGAGTCAATCAGAGTACAGCTCAACAGAAGCTCAGCACACCACGCTCTCCCAGGGGATCTTACGTAAACAGCAAGCTCGCAGCAAAGGCTCAGCGTGCGAGGGCATGGAGAGAGAGAGCTGCAAAGTCCAGCTCGATGAAAGTTTTATGCGAGGATCCGTGTCGCAGAGCAGCCAAGAGGCTAACGCTGCCCGGATCTCAAACATGGAGCGACCCCGGGACCTGCACAGCCGCCCACATTCCCAGGGAGAGATAGAAGCCGCCATAAAGAAAAGCCTGATGGAGCCATGTGGAAAAGATGCACCGAGTAGTAAAAACGAGGATCAACCTGGCCGTGTAGAATCGCATGCTGAGCTATTATCAGGGGCATCTTCAGGGCCGGAGCTGCTGCAGAGTATCTCTAATCCGAGCGTCCTGCCAAGGCCTCCTGCCTTGCCAAGCATTCGCCCGGTGGACAGAGCTGGGAATGTGGGAAGAGGAGAAGCAGCTCCAAGCCTCCTGGACCTTCAGAATTCATTCAGTAAGACAGAAGCCCATCGCAACTTCAACAGCTCCATCACACGAGCTGTGGTGGACCTGAGGGACAACGTGGTCACTGGGAGAAAACACGACTTCTATGGCATCAACTGCAACTACATCCATGGATAAACTCATGAATTTCAGCATTTCATGGAATCAAATGACAGCAATTTGAATCCAAGAAGAGACTGAATACCTGATTATAATTTACTAAAAGCCTAATTGTGTAGTTTATTTGAGTTCAAAAATGACCTGCAGGTGGTCATCATGTTACACCTGATCGGTTTACGAAACCCTGATAGTCTAAATCTGTGTTTTTGAGACACTAACTGCTTATTTCACTCATGATAGGTCTTCTAGCAGATAAAAAAAAGCACCACATGGACATGTTAACAAGGTAAAAATTGATTTTCTTTGAAGTATTTTTTTTAACACAACCTACAGTGGAAAAAATAAAAACAAACAAACAAAAAACAGACTTCCAATACGCCAAAGAATACTGGAAAATAATGGAAAATTACCATCTCATACGTCATCATACATCATCTTTTTACTTGAGATCATATAAATCTATATGTAAGTCGTAGAAACTTTTTAAAATTACAAAAGATATCTCTTATTTAACAAACAAATATATGCAAAATCATGTAATATTACAGAACCAACACTTCTTTTTCTGTTAATTGTCACTAATCGCATCTAATTTTGCGAATATAAAGTATTAAACTTGAATTTAACAATTTCATCTATTTTATAAAAGGAAATATTTGTGTAATTATAAGAAATGTGTGAACTGAGGTCTTTAGACATCAACGAATTTTAATTTATTAAAAAAAGGAACTTTAGGGTTTTCAGATTTACAGGTTTTTAATGTCATTTTCCATTTTTATATGAGAATATACAGTCCTTTAAAAAAAATTGTAGTGATACTTTTGTGTATTTCTAAAATACGAAAAAAAAGAAAAAAAGAAAATTAAAAGGAAGATTCCATAAAATACTATCCATAACATCCACACTAAAGGCCGATTGGCATAAAATACAGACTTACATTTAAAGCCTAGTTACATTCCATATACCTCATTCTGTAAGATTCCTCTTTAAGTGTATAAATCTGTGACTCAGTATCTTCCACCCTGGTTATTTCTTTAATACTGTACGCATAGTAAATAGTTAAGCCACTCTGCAATTATAGTTAACTTGCCCTTTGTTCCACACATTTCATTCTGGGTATTCACTAGAGCTCAGGATGTAATACTGTTCTCATATGAGCTGCAGCCTGGCTGTAAGAGTAAAAGGAATAAAAGAAACAGCCTTCAAAGCTCTTGTGTGACTTCAGTCCGCCTGCACAGAGCACGCAGAGGGAAAAATCCAGCAGCACTACATTCATAACGCTGCACAGATGAATACTTTGGTCTTTGCTGTAACCTTTCTAATTTTACTGATGGAAAAAAATTACTATTAAACTAATTTCCCCTCCTCAGAAGTGTAACTTGGAGGGCACTTCAGAGCATTGTGTGTTATGGAATCCAGCTCTCTGTGTTATAGGTGCTGCAGTAACCTTCCAGTGCTCAACAATGAAAAGGGAAGAAAAAAAAAATGCCCTTTTGCACGTAATCTGTTGCAGTCAGGCTGACTTGCGTGAAAGGTTCCTTTGTGGCGGCGAGTCCTTGAGCAGCAAGCCTGTGCAGCCTTGAGTGATATAACGGCCTCTCATTGAGGTGCTGGGAGAGAAATCAGAATGGCTCAAGCAGCAAAATGGACAGTTTGCTTTGCTGGATTCTGCAGGAAAATGTCAGCTTGCCAAGTTATTTCTTATGAGCTGCTTCTTCAGTTATAACTAGTTTGTTGTTTTGGGGGATATTTTTGTTTGTGTCTTTTAAATGCAGATGCAGCAAACTTGAACTTATGTGCAATAAAACTGCACTTATGTCACATTTAAGGTCTAGGTTCAGAATAAAAATCAGCTCAAACAGTCATTTGTTATGTGGTAGTGTTTTCCTCTGTCTGATTTTGCAGATGTATGATTTCTTTGACCACAAGAGTGCCAATGTGATTCATGAATGCAGCCAGCAGGTGGCGGTATATTCTCATTTTTAATCATTTATGCTTCTAACTTCATTTTTTGCTTCTGGTAGCAGCTGTCAAGTCATTTTTGTGATTTAAGCACCATTTTTCTGTCTCATTCAGTCACTAAAACCAGTGGAAAAGCATTTTTCATCTACATTTGAACACTGGATTGTAAGATTAAACTACATTAACAAATGTGTTTTTAATAATAATTAAATAAATTCTGAACTGAGTGACTTTCACGCAAAGTGATGGCTGCTTCTCTCACAGTTCGTCCTTGCTTTTGGGGTCCTCCTCACTACGTCACGGAAAAGACGCTAGCCCCTCCTCTCGAGATGACGTCGGCTCAGCGCTGCGTTTCAATTGGCCGTCGCACCGGTCCGTCTCTCGGCTTCTCCCTCCTCCATACAGCGGTGGAGGAATTGATGCCTCTCGGAGCGCGCAGAGTGCGGCTGCTGCATGTGGGTACATGTTGTAGTGGAGTACAGGCAGCAACCTAAAACATCTCTTCAGTGGCTCTTTTTTCCTCTCTCTCTCTCCTGTAGATAAAAATCTGATCATCTGTTCACCGTCTGTTTCCATCTCCAAGCTCGAGGTGAGTCTGTTTTATTTGTCCTTTTGCATGAAAAAAATCATTGCTGTTTTGATTCCCTCTTTTGCGGTGACAAAAATCAAGATTTCTTTTAATATTTAACACTTGGATCTTGTTAGAAATAGGTGTTTTGAAGCGGCAGTTCAACTAAGAGCAGCACTGTAGACATTTAAAGTTCAACAAAATACCCAGAAACTGCATTTATTTTCAATTTAAAGGGCAGCCAACCTTGACTTAAAGGCCTGCAGAGTTTCCCAAGTAGAGCTGCAATGATTCACTGACTAACTGTCTACTATTAAGTTAATCAGCAACTGTTTTGATAACCAATGTATCACTTTTTTAGAGAAAAAAGTCTAAATTTTCACATTTGAGCTCCAAAAATGTGAATATTTTCTGTTTTCTTTTCTCTTCTATGTCAGTAAACTGAATATTTTGGGGTTTTGCACAAAAAAGGCGTAACCTTGAGCTTTGGGAAGCACAGATTGACATTCTTTCACCATTTTCTAGCATTTTATCAACCAAACAACTTATAGATTAATTGACAAAAATGATCCACAGTGGAGATAATTGTTATTTGCGTCCCTGTTTCTGAGCATGTGGAGGTATGAGTGCAATATGTGATTCAGACACCAGTAGATCAGTTTAGTCTCCATGGTAACTCTGAGCCCCTCACTCTTCCTCGAGACAAGTTGTAGAGGATGGTCTGCTGTCTCTTGTCATGCTTCCAGTAAAGCCACGGCCACAGTCAAGCCAAAACTATGAATAATGCAACTGTTTGCATGTCTCACGCTGAGTGGATGTAGGTGTGTGTGCAGCAGTGAGCGCAGATACAATCCAGATTTAATCAGCATCTCAGTGTGTGGAGCAAGGAAAACAGGATTATGGATGATTTTAATTCGTTTCTGTCACTGTGCAGAACTTGCAGCACAACTTTACACTCTGATGTGCCTGTTAATCCTTTAGGAAAACAAAAAAAGAGTCAAAGCTGTTTTGTTCCGTGCAGAGCAGCGATAATTTCATGACGTACACCAGCGTCCTCTCAGCTTTCTCTGCTGTTGTGTCAACAGTGCAACAGAGGAGGCTTTTCAGGTGTTGCCTTTGGAGTGTGTGTGTGTTCAAACATGCGCGTGGCTCCATGTGGGCTGCTGGGAGTTCCTGTAAAAAAAAAAAAATGTCATTCATGAGATGGAAAAAGAAAGGTGGACAGTGTGCAGATCCAACCTCAGATTGGCGGACAGGTGAAGGGCACAATCAAGGTCACACAAGTGGGAAAAAGTCTCTTTTTGTAGTGTGTTCACTGCTCGCTGTTTGGTTGATCAGTGGCTAATTTGTCACTCTCGCAGCTCTGGAGTTTTTTCTGCTTCTGTCACACTCCATTCAGTGATTGCAGTCAAACGCAGGGAGGCCGTGAAGGAGAGGAATCAATAGAATCTGTGGAATGCAGCAGCAGGAAAGACTGAAAAATCTTTGTCTGTGAAAGACATGCAGTGGGGCTCTGCATTGCGTGAGGCGACCTCCACAGTGACTGTTTGAATAGACAACCTACAATCTGGCAGATTCCACAGTGTTCACCCTCTATTCTTTACGTTACAGGGAGGGTCTCTGCGGTTTTCTAGGTCACCTGCTGCCCATCATGCTCTGTCATATTGCAGAATATTGCACAATCCGATAGCAGTCAATAAATCCATTGCGGTGATTAGCACCACTGAGGATGTAGTACAGAGCTGTAAATGTCCTCCATATGCACTATTATAAGTCATTCACTGACCCATGTAGTATGGCTCCAGGGTCTGTGCTAGCAAGAATTTTTGAATATCCACTTACCAACAGGTGAATAATGTAGGAAGTGAATAAAGAGAACCGGCAAAGCAGCTGTTGCGAGCATGTGGCAGGTGTTTGCCCTCGTTTTGTGTGGGCAGTGAGCCTACGTAAATAATTCAAGTGGTTTCATATGTAAACAGGTAGATGCTGTTTTTAAGGCCTGCAGTGGAAAAAACTACAGTTATGGATCCCTTGTCTGGTTTTAGGATCTAATTTGAAGCAGTACAAGTATGAGTTGTACTTGTATTTAACAAATCTGATCATCACTAGATGTGTTGCTGTGATGCAGTTTTGTCCATCTAATTGGTTTTCTGCTTTGCATTTCTAAGGGGAGGAAAGTCTAAATTCTCAGATTCCAGCTTCTAAAGTATGAATATTTTCTGGTTTTGGGCCTCTTTCATGACAGTAAACTGAATATCTTTGGGTTTGAGACAAAACAAGACATCATCATGGGTTTTGGCAAACACTGATTGACAATTTTCTGACATTTTATAGACCAAACAACTAATGGATTAATTGACAAACTAGTAAACAGTGAGATAATCATTATCACTTGAAGCTGTGGAAACATCTTACATACTGATATTACACTTCTGTTAAACTAGTCGGATCATCAGTAGCTGTTTCGCTGTTATGTTGTTTTGTTTTGAATAATTCTTACGAGGAGAAAAGTCTAAATTCTCTAGATCCCGCCTCTAAAATTTGAATATTTTCCAGTTTCTTTCCTCCCATATGACAGTAAACTGAAACCTTTGGGTTTGAGACATGACAAGATGCCATCTTGGGCTTTGGAAAACACCAAACAACTAATTGATTAATGGAGAAAATAATCAACAGTGGAGATGATCAGTATTAGCGCTTTTCAAACCTAACTTGAAGTGGTGAAAAATTCTTATATACTTGTATTACGCTTGTATAAAACAAATCAGGTAATCAGTAGCTGTTTTGCTGTTATGTCATTTTGTCCACTAATTGTATTCCAAATTAGTGGCAACTATATTGAGTAATTCTTAAGAGAAAAAAAAGTCAAAATGTTCAAATTTAAGCTTCTAAAATATGAATATTTTCTGGTTTCTTTCTTCCTCTATGACAGTAAACTGAGTATCTTTGGGTTGTGAATAAAACAAGTCATTATCTAGGGCTTTGGGTCACACTGATCAACATATTTCACCATTTTCTGACATTTTCTTGGCCAAACAACTAATCAGTTAATCAAGAAAATAACCAACAATTGACATAAATGTAAGTTACTGCCCTGTTTCAAAGAATGTGAAGGTATGAATATAACATGCGATTCAAACACCGGTAGATCATTTCCATGGTCTGCTTTTCAAATCTAACTCAAAGTGGTGAACATTTCGGAGTTATCCTTGTATCAACAGAATCAGATCATCAGTAGCTGTTTTGCTGTTATGTCATTTAGTCCGTCTGATTATTCTTCCAAATAATGCCATGTTTTTTAAATGGCAGGTTGCTGCTCTTGTCTTCAGCCTCCTCCTCAAGACGCTGAAAGGAGCTCGGAGGCTGATTTCATAACTATCTCAGCGTCTGCCAGATATCAGCATGAAATTTTAACGAGGGCGGCACCAGCAGATACTTTTAACTTCAAAACAATGGCGAGCTCCAGGAGCAGAGACGCGTTTCCAGTGAACTCCTCCGTACTGTCGAGGTCATCCTCTGACTTTATGTGAATGAATTATTGAAACTTTTCACCATCCTAACCAATGCCCGTTCCAGTGCGCTAAATAATGTAAACTTTGAGACTTGACATAATTTTTCCAGCTCATCTTTGGTTTCCATTTGGACAAATGTTTCAGACATGGCTTGGCATTGGCTTTGTGATGATAAATGATTAGCAGCCGGGAATATGAATATGAAGCTGCAGTAGGCAGAAATATGGTAACATGCACAGGCTTCTAGCAGTTAAGAGCTGACATTTATTTTCAGCTTTACACAGGACTTAAACTTCACTTTACTGAGTGAAGTTCTCCTGTTTAAAGGCTAATTCATTTTTTCCGCATGACCGATATGGTTTTTTAAAGCAGGCAGTGGTCACAAATGTAGTTCAGACTGCTATAGGTGTGCTGCTTAGCATGTTGTTGCGTCGCCGCTAATATCGAAAACAGAAAAACACACAGGGCTCTCGTGGATGTTTCTGAAAGGCTGTCATTTTGCACTTTTTACAGTTTAGCCTATAGCAGCTTGTTCCAGATTGTTGCACTGTTTCAATGCTGAGCACAGTGGGCCAACCCCAGCACGGGATATCTGGAGATTTTAGAACTTCCCACTGTGTTTGCGCTGCATCGATGTAGAGTCCAGCAGCAACTACTTCAATTGCAACTCTGTTATTAATTAATTGTAAAAGGTGTGCAAATGATGGAGAATTACCTCGTATGGTTTCTCCTCAAAACAAGTCTTTATTTTTGTGGCACGTGCAGTCAGCACATTAGCAGTGCCATGTCTAGTTTCCTTTCGGAAGGCAGTTTGCTAAACGATAAGTATGCAATTTTTCCACTAAAAGCACAAAAATACAGCCTACACTAGTTTTAATTTGTAGTTTTAAAACTCTCAGCCTGTTTAAGTGACCAAATTGTCTCACTTTCAGATTAATAACATTTCAACACTTAGGTCAAGTCCAGAGATGTCAGATGTCTTAGTTCTCAGGACTTCTATTGACAGTTGACTGCAATCCTTGAATACTTGGTGACCCCCTTCTACCTACATCATTAGTTCAAATTAAAACATTTTTGATTTTGCTAACACTTTGGTTTATGACCACACACTTTGCCAGCCTATAGCGGCTTGTTCCAGACTGTTGTACTACTTCAATATGATTATTCCTGGAGCGAGCTGAGCACAGTGAGCGAACCACAGCACAGGACTTCTGGAGAATTTAGAACTCCCCACTGTGTCGATGTAGAGCCCAGCAGCAACTACTTCAATTACGACTCTGTTAATGATGAATAATAAGAGGTGTGTATGATGGAGAATCTCCTCACACCATCTCTACTCAAAACAAGTATTTATTCTCCTGGCACATGTGCAGTTGACGCGTTAGCAGTGCCAACAGTCTGCTTGGACCCTGGCAGACTTAGGTGGATAATAAAATTTATGTCGCAAAATACTCTTGCAAGCCCTCACGGAAAGCATGAATTGGCCTTTAATCATTCATTCACTACATCCTACTCTGACTGCAGGCTTTGTTGCTGTTTATACTCTCTCACCTAATCTGACTGTCAGGTCGCTAGTCCCTGACTATCTGCTTTTGTGGCTCAGTTTTCCTGTTTGTTGTTTGATGTTTTTCTAGGTAGAGAGTCTATCAGTTGCCCCTGAGTTGTTGGCCAAACAGATACTCCATTGTGTGGTTTGTTTGCATTTGTATACGAGCCCTTGAGAGCTGCCTGCTATTCCAGCTTCCTAGTGCTAGTTCAGAGTTCGGCCTACTAGTGTGCTGCTAACTGAGTATAGTTTAGTTTGGTTTGTTTTACTTTCATGTAGTCCCAGACCTTCTTATCTTTCTTTGTACTTTCTTTCAGTTGTGAGCAAGCTTCCTATCGGTCTATCGCACCTTTTTCAAAGTGCCTTTCTTCCTACCTTCTGTTATCTACCTGCCTTTGTTACTGCTCACAACAGAAAACAACCTCGGAGCAGCAATCTCCACACTAAAAATTTTAAGTTTTGTCAATTTTTTTCAGTGAACGATCTATTTTAATGGCAGTTCTTGCCTCTCTGTGTGCAAATGTTCAACTGAAACAATTCTTCAGTCTCTATTTCGAGGTGGCACCATCACTGCAACCTGCTCTTAGCCCCAACCAAGATGATTGTGATTGGTTTAAAGAAATACAAGACAGACTTTTCTCCCTGCAGTGGAATCAAAATGTGGTTCTGCAAGACCATTCTACACAGTGCTGGGTCAACGCTAGAGAATAGTCTGACAATAAAAGACTGTATCTCACCTGATCGAGACAGAAAAGAGCTCATTGGCCAAAGTCTCCCATCAAAGGTTACATTTTCTAAAGCCTGATAACAGCCAAGATGAGGTGCTGAAAACTAGTTTCCTTTCAGAACACAATTTGTGAAAGATAAATATGGACTTTTTGCCCAATGGCATAAAAAAAACGGCAAACCCAAGCTTTAGTTTGCTGTTTCTTTACAGTTGAAGCCTGTTTAAGTGTCCACATTGTATGAATTTTAGATTAATAATATAATAGCACGTATGTCAAGTCCAGAAACATTAGATATCTTGGTTTTCATGACTCCTATTCACAAATCATGGCAAGCTGTGATGATGAATCCTGTGTACTTTGGTGACCCACCTTCTACCTCCATCATCAGCTCAACTACTAAAACATTTTTCATTTAATTCAGTACTTTGGTTTATGAACAGACACTGCGCTTTTTACAGTTTAGGCTATAGCAGCTTGTTCCAGACTGTTGCACTCTTTCATTGCCATTATTCCTGAGGCATGCTGAGCACAGTGGGCGAACCACAGCACAGGATTTCTGGAGAATTTAGAACTTCCCCCTTTGATTCATGACGAGACACCAGGAAAAAAATATGGCATCCCCATCACTTTGTGCCGTGCTTTCAGTTCAGTGCTAATAAGTTAATGTTAGCATGCTAACAGGCTAAGCTACAATGAAGTGAAACGTTTAAATATAGCCTGCTTCACATGCCACTGTGAGCATGTCAGCATGCTGATTGAATAAGCATTGAGCTCAGAACTCGCCTCACTGTGCCTAAGTGCATCCTAACACACATGGGCGTAAATTTCATTTGAGCTCTGGCAGGGCGGCATTAAGCAGCAAGGGCTCTGTGCTTCCTCCCCCAGGAAAATATGAGCATCAAACACTTCATTTCCTGCAGTCTGACACCTATTTGTGCCTTTTATGTCTTCATTTATGGTGGAAATGTCTTCATATGCATGTGGTGAAGTGCAGTTTTTAGATGACTCAGTTTGTTGTACCAAGCAAGAGATACGTAGTTTTCTGTCTCCTGTAGAATTTAATTTGGGGATTATGTGTTCTTTTTACTCTACAGAACATCAGAAAAGACAGTAAATTAGGTGATTAAACCCTGCAAATAGAAAAAGTAAACCATCTTTGTAGATCTGTCGGTAAGATGTGAGCACTCCGAAACTTTAACACGACTGCAGTCTAACCACAGAAACACAGGCTTGTTAGAGGGGAAAATTCAGCGCTGCTTTGTGCGAGCTCTCCATCATTTAGTCACTTTAGGGATGCTACTGTTTGAGTCAGCCGTGAGAGTAAATCTCTGAAATTGCGGTAACTCTTCTCAGTCAGACACTTCATCTCCGTCTGTCCATAAATGGAAGGCAATGGAAGACGATGCCATGTCTAAATATATCTCCACTCCAAGGACTTAGAGATTGCTTGTGGCAGTGCAGATGTTCTTTCTGCTTTTTTTTTGGTGATTTTCCTCTTTTTAGGCCCCAAAATATTCTTCTGAGAGAGCATCAGAATGCAAATCTCTGAATTGGGATGTATGTTGAGATGCTGCTATCGCATCCCGATCCGAGGAGAGCTTAAGCGATGAGCACTGTGATCTTTAATTGGGAAAGCAACAGCTGGATCGTCTGTCACGCAAGTTGATCCATGTCCCGAACTGCACCTCGTGCCCTGAAATGGAGCACATTTGTGTTTTTTCCCCTACTCTTTTGTTACTGTTGAGCTAAGCTGCAACTCCTCAGTGTCCTAATGAGCTGGCGTTGAGTTATGAGGCTGTCAGGCTCCCCCACACTGTGAATAACAAAGGAGAGGACCTCTGCCATGCTCTGCAACAGAAAGAGAAAGAGAGAGTGAGGGAGGGAGTGTGTGAGGGGGTTTTGGAGGTGGAGGATGTGGTTGATTAACAGGATGCGGTTTGGCGTGTGTGATACAGAGCCTGTCACATGTCAGCCGGTTTTAGACATGAATGGAGAGACGTCCTCAAAGAGTATCCGTCTCTCACTCACTCATCAGTAAGAACATAACCCCCCATTCTTTCTCCTCTCAGGGTGAGTATGATGAGCTTCAAACTCTATTTCATTCCCGTGAAGATGTAAGATTACCGATAGCGGAAGGAGCCGCTTTAAGCCGAGTGATCCCGCTTTTTGGAGGAGCTCCCTCGGACCTTGGCAGCCTCTCGCCGTGACGCCCTAAGCAGATCAGGAGAGGCGGGCGTTGCCATCTGCGCATCCCTTTCGGAAAAGGTGTGGCTCGCATACACAGACACGAGCAGGCAAACGTTCCCCCGGCATGGTCAAGAGACGTCCTAATGAATAATAGATCTCGCGTTGGGATGAGGCCAGTTTTGTCTCCATGTCAGACCTCTGGGCTAATGGCTTCCTGGGTGCTGCCATGATGACCTGCGATACTGTTTGAAGAATGTATTTCAAGACAGAAGATATCTTCTATGGTGCTCCAATTCTGCAGATTGGGTTCAAAAGAGAGGCTCCTTCTGCCCTACTTCCATACACACTGCTCAGGGAGAAGATAGATGACAGAGGTAATGTCTGGAGAAGGCGATTAATTAATGCACCTTATAAAAGTCACAGGTTTTTATGGAGGGATATGGAGACACTCTCAGATTCTCTGTGCGATTGTTACATTCACACTAACAGCTCTTCTAGTTTGGATATGAGGATGGTTCAGACTGAGGCACGAATTCTGCTCTTCAACTGATTGCAGCCTCTTGAAGGATCGTATCCGCAGCTCTAATCACTGTTTTTAGTCACACAATCTATGAAATGTCACCTTTATTTCAGAACGGCTCCTCTTCTTCTCCTCTCGTGCTGCCCCTAAACAAAGCCTCACTTTGTCGATGATGTCATCATCCTTTCATGGAGTTTGCATGTTAAGCAGCAGGGATGGACCAATCATCGGACCTGATATTTGACATTTTCTTGATTATGCTTCATTTTTGAACTGATTGCGCTACTTTGGCTCTGATGCAGCCGCCTCTCTCTATCTGTAGTCACCATTCTGTGGTCTTGAGCAGCGTCCCACCCACGGTACTATCATGAGTAAGAGCCTATCAATACGTAAAACATCAACGAACAAAGACATTTTAAGTTTTTTGTTGGAGTTTGTGTGTTATTCTATATTTTGACACCACGATTTTCAGTTCTACGGCAACTAGGATAAATAGGAGACGAGGCAAATAGGATTATTATTTTAATTTTGCACATTTAAAGTTGTTTAAATGACACTATGTAACCTTGTACATTCTCAGGCCATTAAATTTGCACATTCTTTCACACTGGATATGTCTATTACTTTTATAATTGCTTGGATTTGCTCCACTTGCTATTGATTTGACTTGTAACACTTGCTCCTTAATTGTCTTGCATTATTTACTGTCTGCTGCCTTGCTACCTTTGCATTTTTAACCTTTTTGTCCTTCTTTTGAGAGGTCAAAATCCTTGTATGTGCAAAACCTACTTGGCAATAAAACCGATTCTGATTCTGAACTGGTCATCGGTTCCAAATATTGATTGTCCGGCTCCTTGCTTGCTAATAATCAGTATTGATGCTGAAAAAAACCTATATTGGTCGACCCTTGGTAATTAATATGATAAACTACAGATAGGACAATGAAAAGAGTTCTCATTCTCAGGACATGAGACGGACATTTTTAGAAATTGTGTTCATTCTGTGAAGTAGACAAGTGCACAAGTGCTCTGATCTGTAGAACTGAAAGAATGTTTGATACGTGTTAAAGCCATTGATAGACCTTTTTCTAAAATTTGCCTATCCATAGAAGTGTTAGACGAGAAGATGTATAGCTCTGTAATGTTTGTTGAAGCTACTGACAGCAACAGATTGTGTTAGCTGCAGGTAAAGATTGGAAATAGGGGTCAACAGGAAGCCGGGCTTGACCCAAATGTTCACTGGTGAAGTGATATGAGTTTTTCTCAGGGTAAATTCTGCTTATTAATAAGCAAGGAGAACGGATATTTGTAACTGATAAACATTTGCAGTAGAAGACCTTGGTGTTAGAACTTTAAATAGCTCAAACTCAAACACAAAACTTTGCTGAAATTCTTTATGCATGTTTAATTAAAAGAGAACCTTTTAACATTTCACTGCGTCAGAGTCAAAGCAACACATTTTTATTCATTTTATTTATTGGGAATCAGTTAAAAAACAAATAATGATAACAAAAATTGCAAATATCCTTAATATTGGATCCAATAATCAGCCAGGTCAGTATTTGCTTGACACTTTTCTCTATTATCTTGTTTGTTACAGCAGCTAAATGTCAAACTATTCCTTTTAATATTCGGTCGATTAATCTGACAATTATTTTCTCTATGAATTGATTAGTTTGGTCATTGAAATGTCAGAAAATAAGAAAAATGTTAGAACATTGCCTTCCAAAGTCCAAGATGATGTACTTAAATGTTTTGTTTTGTCCACAACTACAAGGTATTCAGTTTACTGTCATAGATGAGGAAAGAAACTAGAAAATATTCACTTTTAAGAAGCTGGATTTAGAGAATTTCCCTTTCTTCCCTTTAAAATAGTACTTAAACTGATTAATTTGTTATCTAAATACTTGGTTCTTAACTAATCTTGCAGTTTTAGCATTTGTTGAGATTCCATTTTCTTCATATTACAACAGCTTGTTACTAAAGCAGGTGATTAAAGACAAAAGTGTAGTAAAAAGCTGATGTATTGCAGTAATTCTCAAATTATTTCTTCAAATTATTTAGACAACGTTGCTTTCTGCTGTTTGAGACACACCCTTTCTTTTGCTCCTTGTACGTCAGAGTTTCCTCCCAAGAAATACTTGTTGTGCATTTCAGTAATGAAATAGCAAAGAGTAAGTGGCATCATCCCATCACCGTAATGCACGGCTGTAATAAGATTACTGTTATTAAAGTGGTAACTTTCAGATGCAGCAAATCAGAGCCCCAGCGTGTCTCCTTAAGCGCACAGAAAATGTTCAATGACTGTGCAAAAAACAAACTGGAAGAATAAACTGTGTGCTCATTACAAATGTGACTCTGACGAGGTTATCCCGCGGAGGGAAATCAAAGTAAAGCAAAGGGATTCCGACTTGTGGGTTTAGTCATACGGATAGATGGGCAACATTAGAGGACTGACTCACCAGAATTACCAGATTTTTTTTTCGCTTTTGTTGCTAAAGACCTCTGAATTGAGAAGGATGAGCTGTCGGAAAATCGGCGGTGGACTGCAGAGATAAGGTGGTTACTACAGCGCCGTGTTAAGTGCACGGTGTAGGCAGAGGTCATTTGTTTTGTCACCTTTAGGCAGATCGTTCCCGAGCTGAAAAAGACTGGAGAGGAGCTCGGAGAGGAGCTCGGAGACCTCGCGGCGAGGCCAAATCGACATTGATTTTCTTCTGTTTAGATAATTCTCTTTCATCAGACCAAACCCCTCACGCAAGAACACAGAAGATTCAATCCGAGCTGAGAAACCTTTCTTTTTATCTAATAAAATAGGAATAACTTTTTATTCATAGTCTGTCCTGCGGCTCTGTTTGCTTTATACATAAACATGTGCTATTTGATAAACATAGGCCTCATAGCTATGTGGAGCAAGTGCTTTTATTTGGCTTCCAATTGGAATTAAATTCAACTTTCACAGCTGAGTTTTGCATATAAATGGTTTCATGTAAACCTCTGTGTATTTAAGGGTTATTTAAATAACTATCTGTATGTATTAAACATGACTAATCTCTCACCTGGGCCGTGATTATACCTCCATGCCTGTCACTCTTCTCTCACCAGTCATTACTGAACACCAGCAGCATTGTTTCTCGCTACTTTCACTTCATATTTCGGAGAAGTGGGAGTCCGTCTCCACCCAGCCTCTCTGAATTACTGTGATGCATCGGCTGCCAATAAGAGCTTAAGTGCTGTCATTTTTGCAAACATGACTCTATTTCCTAAGAAAGCCGCACTGTGGGGGTTCAAGCATGAGACGTTTATTCTGGTGAGTCACATCCTAATGATGGCTGAGAGCCTGTTATGCTTGTCAGCCCCTTTGGCAGACTCCGGAGACAGTGGAAGGACAGAGGAACATCTGCAACATGAACTGCAGATGAGATGTAATAGAGGGCTCTCAGCTTCTGTCAATGTAGTTAGTGTAGCTTAAAGGGACATTAAGCCATTTGTAGCTTCAACTGAGATCCATAGCAGGCCGAGGACTTGTTGACAGATCTCTGGTACGCCTTCAACCAGGAGAGTCTGTGCTCCATAGCAGTGTGCGGCTTGCTGGCATTTATAGATATCCTTCACAATTAAATAATGATTTTAACTAGAACTGGGCGACATTGTTTAAAAAAAGTATCACAATATAATGTTTTAATTGTGCTATTTTTAATAAAGACAAGAAGTAAAAACATTTAATTAGAGTTTAGTCACCTTAGCCTTTTTATCAAGGCACACAGGTAATGATTTTAAAACAACAAAGAAAAACACATACAAACAAATGAATTATCCACATAAATTATAAATTAGATAGAGGAATAATGTCCTTTATACATATTAAATAAACAAATCAAGTAAAACCCAGAAGGCAAAGCTGCCACATCACACTCAGGTTAAGGTTCCTTGTAGCTGGACCAGGTTTCACCAGATGGGGGTTCCACACTGGCCTCCCCAATGCCAGCGTTTGTCAGGACGCCTGGAACGTGTCGCTTGTAAATGTGGTAGTGTTTGTGTGGTATCAGGGTTGTGGGTGTTTTTAAAACCACTAAGTCTGTCTCCTCTGACTACAGCCTCGACCAGGGGAAGCCCAGTGGCTGCAAACTAGCATGCCTCTGGAGACCTGTACAAAACCCACAGAGACAGTGACAGAGGGTGGAGGGGCTCCATTATCGAAAGAGAGGTTGAAGTTTGTCATCCAACCAAACATTACCTTTACATTATATTCATGAATTTTCATGGCATCTGAAGCATTTAAGTGAAATTATCGAACATACTACTGAACAGTTTTCTTGCTGCTATTGACAAAGTTATCGCCAGTCAGTGCATGTTGCAATTATTTTATCAGTTAGGCCTTGTTTTAACCGTTTAGATTGGAATTATGATAATGATACCTTGTGATAACAGTTAGTATTGTCCTGATCAAGTCTGGTTTTTTTTGGCCTCAGTCTGAGTCATTTAATATTTAGTATCTGCCACCACTGAGTCCCAATCCAATGCCTTTTTTTGAGGTTACACGTGCTTCAAGTATTGTAGATCAGATGTAGTTCCTGGTTGTGCCTCTAAGTTGAGTCTCTTACTGCTAAATACCATAGTAGTCTGACTCACCAAAAATAGGCTGTGGGTTTAAGCCTGCCATTGGCTGATTTCAGTCGGCATACCTCCTCTGCTTCCGCTATCTGTGTGTTGTTGTTTTCTTTGCAAATTCTTCCACAACAACCTCCGGGCAAAAACCTACCGCACAGAAAATTCAAGTGTTTCCCAGGATTTGTACCATGCAGTATTTCTCAGTGGATTATCCATTTTTTTATCCCAGTGCTCATCTCTCAACTTGCAAATCTTCCTCCACAATAATTCCAACCATCACTATTTTAAAGGAACACTGAAGTCGCATCCTTCGCTAATCCCTGCCCACAACGACTGTGATTGGTTTAAAGAAATACAAGGGCCTCTTTTGCCTTTATAGCCTCATGTTATACAGAATTGTCTGGAAAAACGAAACTACCACTGTAGTCACCAAAGAAGTGGCAATCAGAGAGCATTGTGGGTGTTTTGCTAGTAATAGGGCACCATGACACAGTCTTCTGTGATGCTTAATGACATCTGGCCAGTACCTATACATTTAATTTAGCTTGGATCAGCTAGGACAGCGTTCCTATATACAGTGGCCCCTGTAACAGGTACCTTTGTGACTGCATCATATTCCTGTTGTTCAAAATAGCAATATCACCATCGGGTAAATAACCCAGTGTGCTTAAATCTGTAATATAAATAGCTTGACTATTGATTGATAATGCAACATTCATTAAGTAGGGCGTAAACAATGGCTTAGGCTTGTGCGAATAGTGTTCAGTTAATAATTGCCCTGATCAGCCCTAATTAGAATGTGATTGCCTTTAGCATACATGTATGTTTTGTGTTTAGTAGTCTGACTTACCACTTGTAGACTTTTGGTGCCAGTCTTCCATTTCCACCTTTAACTAGAGGGAAACAACAGCAACAGCCTCCAAGCAGTAACCTGCACAATGAAAATGGTAGGTTTGGAAGAATACTTGGCAATAAGACTGGCCTTCTTGGGTCTTTCAGTTAATTAACTGTTTTATTTGACATCTCACACCCCGGTATGCAGTGAAGCCAGACCATTCTCCAGCACCAACACAGGTCTGGGTATTCAAGACACTATGTCTATAAGTCCAAGCTGGGGCCTTGGCAGCAGAGCAGAAACAATTAGTTGATCAAAGGAAAATTAATTAGCAACCAAGTAATTTTTTCAAGCGAAAATGCCAAATGCTAATTAGTTTGATGGGCTTCAGTTGCGAGTATCGACTGCTTCACTGTGCCTTGTGTGATTGTTTTAGAGTTCTAGCCATCAAAACAAGCCACTCAAAGACGTTTTTTCACTAATTTCTTGCATTTCAAGCACAAATAATGAAAAATAAGTGTTGGCTACAACCCAAGTTATGCCACCTCTTCTCTGTCCTCCACCTTATTTCCTTTCTGCCCTGTCCTGCATACTAACTAATAAAAGGGAACCTCCAAAACATGTTAAAACCAGATTAGTCAATTGGATGGATGGATAGATGAAGGGTCTCTGGTTGAAGATGAAGATGCCACTGTGGGAGAAAATCAGGACAGCCAGTGTACATTTTAGGCTCCTGCTAGCTGCACATCTCTCTCATCCAAGTGTCATGCTGATTTCCCATTATAGAACAATTGTGGGTACCATCCACCCACACTTTGCTGGAATATTCAAGAGATCCCGGTCACCTCTCCACAGGAACCATTTAGCCTTTTGTTTTGTGCGACACTTTCAAAAGAACCTTTGCACGTATAGCATATCTGCTCCTTTGTAGTGTAAAATATTCCCTTTAAATAGCCAGTAATAATAAGCATGATTGCTTATATTATTCTGCAAGCATACTGACCCTCAGATAGAGTAATTTTGTCACTTAGAGAAATTACAGCTTCACTTTATTTAATGTGCAGGGAGCCTGAATAAATTAATATTCATGCTTTCTGTTTAACGTTATCCAACATACAAATTATCTTCACATTCTGACTATTAATTCTCATTTAAAGATGCTGGTGACTGAAATTTGTCCAAGCAATAGATTAAACATAGTAAGATTTATTCCTAAAATATACTGTGTATTAGTTGTAATTTGCAATTATTTAGTTGTTTCCTGTTAAAACATGCAGTATCAATTTGCTTAATGTAAGGAGCTGACCTCGCAGGACTTGTTTTTACAACCCTGAATCTAATCAGCAGTCGTCTCTTGAATGGAAGTAGAGGTAAACACTTCCCTGGGGGTCAATAAGTCAAGTCAACGTCATTTATATAGCACACTCTAAACCCACAGGAGTCCACCCAGGGTGCTTTCCCTTTGAGGTAAAAGGTTAGCATGAGTAGTTTAGATGACTTAAAGAAGTAAAAAAGTACGCATAGTCATCTCAAGACCGTTACAGTGTGTTGAAAAACCCAGTGATTCACACAACAGTGGAGAAGCAAAACTCCCTTGTAACAGAAAGAAAAAAACCCTGAGTAGAACCGGGCAAAGAGAGGCCCCGTCTGCCTCGACCTGTTGGGGTGAGGGTAAAGGAGGGAGGAAAAAACGAGGGTGGAGAAACAACATAACTTACCCTACAAAGTGCAACTGTGAGATTTTTTCCCCTTTCAGACTCCACTCTGTCACTTTTTCTTTTAATCCGACAGCATCTGAACGTGTCGGGTTTATCTTTGAATGAGCACCCTGGTAATTTTTCCTTAAAAGTCGCAATGGCAATCTTACTATGCCAACATTTCTGCACCACTTTCAGCATGACTCAAATCTTAACTGCATTAATAGATAAGGCCTTTCCCCCCTTGTTTCAACACCAGTGGCGTTCCAAACCCTGCTGCCAAAATCACAAAGCACCTTTCTCATTCACTTTTGTCCTACAGTTTCACATCTATCTCACATTCACTGTGATGAAAACACTGGATGAGATTCAAGAATAATGAATGCCAGCTGAGCATCAACAGGAGCTGAAGTTTAGTTTGTCGCTTCCAGCTGTTTGTAAGAGTCTTTCTTCTGAATTTATCAAATACCTGCAGCATCAGACCACAGCAAGATACAGATAAGTGTCTCCAAAATAAGATAGTTGCTTGCATTTATGCACGTGGAGCAACAGCTGTGACTTCATTAATTACTTATAAATTACCCCTGACGTTGAGACAGGATCGATAAGGATGTAACAGCAGGTCTCACCGTGTAATTTTCTTCACTGCAGACAGTCACAGTTTATCAGCTGCAGTTAAATGATTTGTCACAGAGCAGATTTAGATTCAGTCTTTTGTTTATTAGTGCATTTTTATGCATTATGTCACTTGACGTAGTGTCCAGTCTTGTGCGCGTGATAAATATCGTATCGTAGCTCTCTCCAGCACTGTGATAGACTTGTCTGAATGAAGCTGTGATTAAAATTATCGGAAAAGTGACCTCTCTGTCAATGACGGAATCCCATCCCTTTCGCAGGTTGGTAAGGCAGCAATGTTACGCATTCAGTGTCTGAAAGGGGCTTTGTTAACTCGTTAGGTGGGCATCTTGATAGGATCACGCTGCAGTGGAGGCGAGGGCAATATGAAGCAGATTTTTTTTTTCATTTATGATTTTTCAACTTATCAGTGCTGAGATGTGCATTATAATGTAAATTCTGTTTGTGCTGCTTGGTGTATATTGACTTTAATTAAATGCATGAATCACTGTACTTCTTTGTAAAGGTCAGTGCCATCTTAATCACTGATTTAAATGCAAATGAAGTTATGCATTAGACAACATTTTTGATTTTATCTTCACCGGGCCTTGACGAGAGAAATCCCTTCTCCTAGTTTCACAACCTTGAATTTGCCTGTACACGTTTTGTGCTCATGTATGTGCGCTACACATGAACATTTGTGTGTCCTTTTGTGCTCATGCATTTGTATGCATAAGGTACAGTGGAACTTTCCGTGCGCCCTGTGTTAATCTTTTGTCCTCTGTAGCTGTCGGTGTTCATGTGATCCCCTCGATTTCCTTGGCCCCAACACACTGGATACACTCAGCATCTCCCTTTTTTTTTTAACTTATCTGTGGTCTCAAGCACGACTCTACATAACATTAGGCTTGCCCTGTCTTCATGTGTCTACTTTCTTGCTTATTTTCATGAGTTCATTTGTGTTTCTCAGTTTGTAAATGACGGTGAAGACAGTCAAGTGAAGTGAAAATCCATACCAATTCTGCCCTTTACCCCTGACACATACATTTTTACTGCAATCACTCAATGTATTTCTTCATCGCCATAACTTAACTTGGGTTCTTCAGTGAAAACAGGTAATTACCGGAGCTCTGACGCCTTAACGCTGCTGTCACCCTGATGAAAGCCTGAGAAGTGGTGTTGTACAAGATGAAAGGCTGGCCTGAAGGGTGACCGTGCTACAGACCTGCACATAGCTGGTGTGATCAGTGGAAAGTGGATGAATAAATCATACAAGACTGTGAGGGAGTACTGGATAGATAGATAGATTACATTAGTGTCTTATAAATCACGGCTGTCTGTATCTTAGTCTGTTTTGGCCCATCTTTGGTTAATAGCATGCAGCACTAATTGAGCCGCAAGATCCTGCTGTTAGGGGCGTCTCCTTATGTGTCCGGCCACTTTGATCCATTGCTGTGGCTTCGTTTTGGGCGCCTTGCTCTGTCGGTGTAAGCCCTGCGGTCTGCAGACAGAGGGGCGGTTTAGGCTTGGCCAGAGGACGGAGGTGTCAGATGGCCAGTCTTTTGTCTGTCCAACACGATAGGCTGTGGCCATTACACAGCACAAAGCTTGCAGATGCAGAGCAGGTAATGCGATTAACCTTGCTGCTGCCTCAAACTCAACACGTGGCACGTCTTGTTCAGCCAAGAATCAGTCAGTAAGATTATAGTGTCATTGAGTTAACAAAATTCGGTTGCCAAATGAGTTAAGAATGATGTTTTATTCCCAAGACAACATTTTTCATAATGTAGAAATACTACTACTACTTTTAACTTTATTTGTATAGCACCTTTTAACATAGTTTATAAAGTGCTTCATTAACAGGCCAAAAAAACTAACTACAGAAGGCCAGTCAGTCCAAACACAAGCAGAAAGACCAGAGAGGCAAAAGTGGAGAAAATGAGTAAAACATGGTAGAAGATTTTCAAAATGAATCAATACAACAACACCAGATAAAACAATAAAATGCCTCGTCCAAGTAAGGGAAATAAAAAGAGGAATAAAATAACATAGTGGGTACAAACCATGAAAACTAAGCTAAAAATATCAATAATAGCAGTAAAAATAAATTTTAAAAAATATGTAAATAGCTAAATAAATAAAGGTTAAACAAGAATTCAGTGAACAATAAAAACAATGTAATTAGAAAAATTAAATATACCATAAAGTTAATAAAGTTAGACATTACTGCTACAACTACTGCTGCTGCTGCTACTTCTACTGATACTACTACTAATAATAATACTAATAGCAATAGTAATAGTAATAATAATATAAATTATAATAATAATAGACTTTATTGAAAATAGAAAAAAATCATTACAGTTTTTATTTACATGTATTGCATGTTTAAGCTCAAAATGAAGTGCAGTAGAACACAGTTCGCTCTACTAATATAGTGTTATTATTAATTGTTTAATTCATTGGCTAGTCAGTTGACAAAAACACTAATCAACAATAAAGTTAATTTGATCATTTATAAGGATTTGCTTCTTTTCTCTGTTTTATGTCAGTGTAAATTAAATTCATAGGGGTATGTTGTTAGGAGAAAACAAGCAATTTACATACATCGATCAGACACAACATTATGACCACCTGCCTAATATTGTGTTGGTCCCCCTTACGTCATCAAAAATGCTCTGAACCATTGGGCATGGACAAGAGGACCTCTCAGGGTGTCCTAAGGGGTCTGGAACCAGGACATTGGCAGTGGATCCTTTGGTTACTCTGTGAATCAGTTTGCATCCTATTGATGCTTGATCAGAATGGGGTGTAGGAAGTTTGGAGGTCAAATCAACATGTTGGGCCATTGTCATGTTCCTCAACATGTTCCTGATCATTTGATGTTTTTTCCATGTGGTGGGGTGCATTTTCTTGCAAGGGTTAGGCTCAGTGACATTTGGGATTTCCATTTGCATGAGGGAGTGTGTTTGTTGTGGGACAATGTTTATTTGGGTGTCTAAGTCTGATCAACACGGATGTTGAAATCCAAGGTTTTCCATCAGAACACCACATAGTACCAATATGATCAATGTCATTCACTTCACCTGTCAGTGGTCACAATGTTGAGGCTGGCCGATGTATGTCGTCTTGGGCTCCAGAAAATACAAGAAAAAACCTGAGACCATCTTAAAATGAACCTTCTTGTGTCTGAGACAGAATGTCACAAATGAACTCAGGCCTAATGGTCCCAAGTCAGTCCTGTTGCACATCCTCACTAACCTAATGACCTGCTCCTGTGTGGACGACAAGATTTACAGCAACACAAGGTGCCTGGTGGTTGAGCAGCCGTCCATACTATTACAAACTGCCACTCATATTCCATTAGCAGAATACAGCTTACGTGCTGACATGGTCATCCAGGCACATAGTGTTAATTAAACTGTGTGTTGACTGAAGGTTGCCATTTCCTAAAGAAGCGCAATTATTTTCACACTCTGTTGAAGTGATGATGTTACATTTCGCTGATAATCTCACATCTCGGTGCGTCTTTACGTGTGACGTTTGCCCTTTAATTCCCTCATCACCGAGTGACATCAGCCAACACTCATTTATTCACATACTAATCAGGGCTTTGTTTGGATTTTGTTGGATTTTAACCTCCCTGAGTGCATCTTTTGGGAGCTTGTTGGGTTTTTTTCCCACTATTGCGCTACTTTATGCATGTCAGGGGGAAATAATACAGTTTTAAATATCAGTCAGGTCCATACTAGAACACAGTTTTTTTTCAACATTGCCTTTTCACACCGTTGTAGTGAATCTGAAATGAAGCTATCCAGATCTGATTGAAGTGCAGATTTTCAGCTTTAATTCAAGGGGTTTAACAGAAATATTGTACTGTATTAATTTAGAAATTACAGCCATTTTTACACGGTCCCTCCTGTTTTCCCGGGCTCTGAAGTCATGCTGACTGATAAGCAGTTTCATGACCAGCTGTGGTCCGTTTCCTCATTATATCAAGACAGATTAAGGAGATTAAAGGTCTGGAGTTGATCCCAAGTGTTGAATCTGCATTTGGTAGCTGCTCATGGGAGCTCTCAACATGCAGTCCAAAGTAATATTAGTGCAAGTGAAGAAACTTCAGTTAGAGTGGCCAAATCAACAATTTGGTACATTCTTTAAAAGAAGGAATGCACTGGTGAGCCCAGCAACACCAAAAGGACTGAAAGATCAGCGTATAATGACAGAAATTTGTGCTTGGTAAGGAGAAAACCGTTTGCAACATTGAGCCAAGTAAAAAAAAAACACTCACAAGAACACAAATGATAGGCATATCATTGTCAAAGTCTGTAATCAAGAGATGCCTTCAAGATACAAACCACAGGTAACACGTAAGAACAGAAAGGCCAGATCTGATTTTGCAAGATAGCATTTTAAAAAAGACCTCACCAATTCTGGAACAAGACTCTTTGGACAGATGAACTTGCAGCAGAATGATGGAGGAGAAGAGGCTGGAGAAGGAAAGGAAGTAGACTACGGGCAGGTATGGCTGCCAATTCATCTATTTCCCTGTAGCTTACTGATGATGTGACTCCTGATAGAAGATAAATTCAGAGAGAGCTGTACTTTCTGCTCAGATTCAGTCAAATTCTGCAAAACTAATTGCACTGTACTTCGCAGTACAGATGGATAATGATCCAAAGCATACCGTGAGCAAGTCGAGAGCTTCTTAAGGCAAAGGAATGAAATGTTCTTAAGCGGCCGAGCCGACCTGATCTAATCCCAATTAGGCAGCTGCAGTGAGGGCCTGGCAACACATCGAAACTCTGCCTTTGGTGTTGCCAATGGGTTCAGGACATTCAGGGAGTCACTGAATAATAATCATCCTTATATCTATGAAAATGATTGTTTGTCCAGTTACTTTTGAGTCTGTGAAATTAGAACTGTGTAAAAATTGGCTGTAAATCCTGAAGAATTTTTTTGAAACCCTTTGAGTTAAAGATGAAACTCTACACTCAAATCAACTGTGGTGGGGTACAGAGGCAAAATGCTGAAATGTGTAACTGTCCAAATACTTAATTTTCCATTAACTAATTAGTCAATCATTTATGCACTGTACAGCAACTTTAAATTGGCCACTTTGCATCATAAGTGCTGATAAAACTAATGTCCTTTTCCTGAATATGCAGTATTTTCCTGTGCAGATGTAGTGGCCGGGTTACATTTATATTATCCTCAAATGCTGACATTCCATCACTTCCTTAAAGGGCAAGATATGAATTATTAAAACCTGCAGCCTCTTTATTTGCAGTCCAATTTATGTCCTCCAGTCCCGTCTGTCAACTTTTGTCTGCTGATGTTGAGAACTTTGTGCAGCTTTTCTCATTATGTTGCATATTTCTGCTGCGAGACGATGGAAAAAGCTAATCACTCAAAATGATTTAATGCACTGTTCGGTGAGAGCTGAAAAGCTTTTAGAGGACTTCGAACCATCTCTCTCTCTCCCCCCTCCTGACCTGCTCTCTAACCCCCTTTCTCTTCTTCTTTCTTTATAGAGGAATGTTCCTGACAGTCCAGCTGTAGCCTGCGCTGGGCGATCTGCAGCAAAAATGAGCTTGGAGGAGCGCAGCTCAGCCATGTCGCAGAAGATCTCCTCGATGTCGCGCAGCAACAGCAGCTCCTCGTCCAAGCATGACAGCCGACAGGTAACACTCATGTTGCACTAACGGATCGTTTCCCTGCTGTTACGCACATGGAAGAGACTGTTATAGAGTTTGACGTCAGTAGGGAGGAAATAAAAGCACTCATACTTAAGTGAATGGATCTAGCTGCGTGTTGGCATTATACACCAATCAGGCATAACATTATGACCACCTGCCTAATATTGTGTTGTCTCTGAACCATTGGGCATGGACAAGAGGACCTCTCAGGGTGTCCTATGGGGTCTGGAACCAGGACGATAGCAGTGGGTCCTTTGGGTACTCTGGCTTGTGCAGTGGAGCCTCTGTCATTCAAACTTGTTCCACTGCATCCTGTTGATGCTTGATCACAATGGGGTGTAGAAAGTTTGGAGGTGAAATCAACATGTTGGACCATTGTCATGTTCCTCTACATGTTCCTGATTGGTTGATGTTTTTGCCATGTGGTGGGGTGCATCTTCCTGCAGGGGTAGGCCAGTGACATTTGGGATTTCCATTTCCATGAGGGAGTGTTCTTGTTGTAGGACAATGTTTATTTGAGTGTCTAAGTCTGATCAACACGGATGTTAAAATCATAGGTTTTTCCATCAGAACACCACATAGTACCAATATGATCAATGTTATTCATTTCAACTGTCAGTGGTCATAATGTTGTGGCTGATTGGTGTAGATCTCATATAGCAACGACTCAAAACTACCAACTTGAGTGACATTTTCTTTAGAAAATCCCCACCTCTTCCCCAGTATCAGACAACAGCATTTTCTACAAGTGTGGGACATTTTCGAGTGCCCTGAATGACTAAAATGCAATCTTGCAACAACTCCCTCAAAGGTAATTTTCTCACGCCCAACACGGAGAAGCATATTAGCGCCGCGAACAAGCTGTTTTTGCATTCGCCTTGAGCGTTTATCTGCAGGCGGCAGACTCATTAATTTTTCATTACCTGCAACAGCTTTTTCCTTTTTGGAAATGAGAGTAATAAAGTTTCACTCTCGCACTGCCCTCAGCACAAACAAGGCTCTTTCGGATTCTTCTTTGCACGAAACAACAAACACCGGAACTGAAAAAGGCACTTTCATTAGCAGCACACAAACAAATAGTCTGTAATATCCTTAAGTGATAAATAGCTGCCTCAGATCTAAGTAGTCATGATTAGTTTAAAATCACCAGAAAAGTGAAGACAGATGTTTACTTTCAAATCCAGTGAGAACATCGAGTCATGTTCACTCTAATAAACTTAAAAAGTCGACTATACATTCTCTGTCTTGTGTAATCAGAGGCCTGTACGGTGAGTTTCATACTCTGCAGAGAATCTGATCAAATTACAAAACTAGAAGAACACTCAGAAAGCACAGTCCTCCTCCAAGGTCAGTGCCCTTTCTCGCAATTTAAATAAAAAAACGAGGTCCGTATCAGCGCTAAAACTTAATAGGTTCTTCTTTTTGCCCTGTTCCACCTCTCAGCAGAGTTTCATCAAATTCAGCTGAGGAGCTTCTATGTAATCTTGCTGGCAGACAAATAAATAAACAGACAAACACCATTGAAAACACACCTCCACCGAGGAATCAAGAAAACCGCTTCTCACAAATACTGAGAGAAATTTCTGGCTGGTCAGTTTTCTATGTCTGATCAACAGGATTTTTTTTTCTATTCAAGCAAGTAAATCTCAATGTGTTGAATGATTAATTTATATATAAAAAAATTATATGAATAATGCCACTCTTAAATGGGAAATGGGAAAAACAGCCAGCATTAGTCTTCCTGAGGCGAGTAGAATTAATTTTCTAGTCATTCTAAAGCTCGCTAATTAACTGGCTATTTCTTGGCAAGTTCCAGTGACTTAAATAAGTAATAACCCCTTATGAACCACAGCTTGTCAGTTTTACTCACTTGCTCTTTGCACGCATTAGACAAATGGAATCTAACGTCCTAATTAGTGACTGTAGTGAGGTGGTGTCGTTATATACAGTATATCATTTCAGCATTGACGTGACGATGTACACATGTGCAATAGTCACGTGACAGGAAGAGCCATGTGAAACAAGGAAAATCAACTGTTTTTGCCTTTGGTTTGGTTGCAAAAAAAAATTCTATGTCAGTTTTATGGAAATATTTCACTTATACAAGAAACATGTTGACCAAAAGGACCAAAACTGTAAAATCCACATCTGTATAAATGACAATTCGTTATTTTACAGTGTTCAACCATAAAATGCCACTATTTTTTTTTCTATATTTAAATCCTTTCAAATTACATTGTTGTACAGATATACCAATCAGCCACAACATCATGACCACTGACAGGTGAGGTGAATAACATTGATCATATTGGTACTATGTGGTGTTCTGCTGGAAAACCTTGGATTTTAACATCCATGTTGATAAGAATTAGACACCCAAATAAACATTGTCCCACAACAAACACACTCCCTCATGCAAATGGAAATCCCAAATTTCACTGGCCTAGCCCTGCAGGAAAATGCACCCCACCACATGGAAAAAAATATCAAACAATCAGGAACATGTAGAGTAGCATGACAATGGTCCAACATGTTGATGTGATCTCCAAGCTTCCTACACCCCATTGTGATCAAGCATCAACAGGAAGCAGTGAAACAAGTTTGATTGACAGAGGCCCCGCTGCACAAGTCAGAGTACAAAAGGATCCAGTGCCAAAGTCCTGGTTCCAGACCCCATAGGACACCCTGAGAAGTCCTCTTGTCCATGCCCAGTGGTTCAGAGACAACACAATATTAGGCAGGTGGTCATAATGTTACGCTGTATCGGTGTATTTGTTGTTATATGAAAGAAAAATTATGCACATTAAGGATTGTAAAATGTTAAGCTCTTTTTTCTAACTGTCTCAGCCTCCAACTCTTGTATTTTTAAAAATGGTAACTTATTTACTGTCAGTGTTTGACTGTAAAATTACTTTATTTATTACTGTATTCAGTTTCCACTAATATTATACTTACCTTACAGATATTCGCTGTTATTTTCACAGTTTCCACAGTTTTTAATCCTTACAGTATTCCACCATTTAATGTCTTTTTTGTGGCACCGTCGCTGCCACAGTTTCATCTCTCCTTCTTTTTTTTTTTTTACAGTGCATAAGATAAAGATTCTAAACATATTTTTACAGCTTTTGTCGAATTATTTTCTACTTTTGATCCAGATGCTCTCCTCTAGAATAGATTGCAGTACATATAAAGCAGAAGAAGGGTGAACAGTTGCTCCTAGTTTCCAATCTTTGTGCTGAGCTCAATTTCTCAGTTGCCCCCGGTATCTTTGTTTTTACCGTGTGGACAGGAGAGTGGTTTTAATCTTCTCATCCAACTTTAGGCAAGAAAGCACCTCAGTGTATTTCCCCAAACGTCAAACTATTCTTTCACTGTTTTGTTTTTCTAAACTTTGAACCTGGAAAATATCACAGTTGATTTGAAAGCACCATCCCCAGCCTCCATTGACAACAATCTCAAAGTGCGGTCGGATGTCGGACAAATTTTCATTATCTGGATTTAGATTTTCCCCGCTGAGAGCTATCCCTGTAAACACTGTCTCCTTGGTGCTCGTGTCTCTGCGTTTCCTTCTCAAAGTGTCTCTTGACCTTGAAGGAAAGCGTCCAGGCGATGTGTCACAATGAGTCACTGTGCGGTTGTGTCAGAGGAGGCCGGCATGACGTGGTCTCCGGGCGACTGGAAGAGCAGCCCACGAGTCACGCCCTTGTCCATCCCCCCCATCAGATATGAGGGTTTATTTTAGATGGCCTCACCTCTAGCATTCAGCCTCTCTGACTGATACAGTTTGTTAAGCCAGAGCTGCTATGTGCTGGAACAGTCAGGGACACACTGAGACAACAAATTGAGAGTCACCTCAAACCGCTGCCAAGAACCCAAAGTCCCTGTGGACAGCCGTGACGTGAGCATCATTTGTGCTGGAGTTTTTGCCCCACTCAAATAACTTTATGAAGTTTAAAGTATAATCCCAGAATGTCCTTGCTGTACTTTGTGATTATTTTCATTGCCAGTTAATCTGTTAATTCCTATTTTTTATTAATTGCCTACAAAGTGTCAGTAAAAAGCGCAAAGTACCCTTTATAATATCCAAGAACCCAAGGTGATGTCTCATTATCACAGTATGCAACAGAAGTGAGTACACCCCTGTGCAATATCTCCTAAATGTCAGATGATTCAACACTGTGTGACCTTATAGTAATTGCTTGACTTCTGAGGTGATCAGTACAGTATTTGCTCTTGCAGTTTATTAAAAAATACAGGCCTCACAGTAGAAACTCATATTTCTGAAAGGATGTTCTGTCAGAGTATTTCTTTCCGCTGCCCTTTCGCTGGAGGACTTGTGTTGCTCTAACTTTCTCTTTCAAATACCCCAAAGATGTTTTTCAGATTCATAGTTTCGACTTTTTTCTTCTTTAAAAACCTTTGTGTGATTTTGGCAGTGTCCTTGGACTGTTAGCATGTTGGTGTATTTCTCTTCTGCCACGCTTCCACAGACTGGGAGTCGTCTTGTGAGCCAGTGTTTTGGTTTATCTACAAATGTTCACAGTGCATCTATAAATGTCATCTCCCCAGCACCTTTTACACTCATGCAGCACTGTATCATCACACTCCCACCTCCGTGCTTCACTGTCAGGACTATGCATTCACTGTGGTAGTCCTGGTCAGGTTCACACCAAAAATACTGGACCCCATTTGAGTCAAACAAATTTATCTTGGTCTCATCTGACTGTAGACTGCGCATCACTGGGTTTCTTTTTTTTTTACTATTTAGCAAAGCTTAATCCTACAGATCTGTGCTAAAAAGCTAGCAAGGGTTCTTTCTTGGACGCCCTCCAAAGAGGCTGATGTTATGAACTGTCCTTAACACTGTCTGAGCGGTCACAGAAACTCTCTTTTCTTTTGATAACCCCCGTGCCAAGTCTGAAGCACGAGGCTGTCAGATTGTGCAAGCAGATCATTGTCCATGGCGTCATTTTGGGAAAAACGACCACTGCAGCTCTGATTAGTGGCATTATAGCCTTTTCTGTACCTCCTGATTACTGCTTCAACTGTTGCCGATCTTTCTGTATCCTTTTCCATCCTCGCGAAGCCCCACAATCAGATTCTTTTTCAGTTCGTCTTGCAATTCTTTTTTATGTGGAGCCATGATGTAGACATTGGTCACATAGGTCCAAACCAGGACAAAGTTCTCGTGTTCACAGCTCATTTTAGAACCATGTTCATGCAACAGTAAATCCCAGGTGTACTCAGTTTAATCTCAGAGATAACAGGTTTTCTAACTTGTGTGTCAATGATCACAGGTGTATTAACTTTTGCTCCACTGAGCTTCTACTTTGGGGCCTGTATTCACAATATAGTCCTCCCAAAGTATTTGTTTTTGATTGTTCACAGAGGAAACACTTGAGTTGCCAACTTAGAAATGATCTACATATTAAGAGGTGATTCCATTTTGCATCATTTGACATTTAAGGAATATACTACAGGGTTCTGTTGTGTACTGTATATCCATTCAACAGTACAAAATCACATGTAAAATATACTTGCTCTCCTGAAGATATGTATTTTCTCATGGCTGCGTATTGGAAAAAGTTCTTTTAGGCCTACGTCACAGCTCAGTGCTGCTCCTGGAGGTTGTTCTCTCTGGATAAATGCCCATTATACAACTGTTCATACAAGCAGAGTCGCAATACGTGTGATGAGTAAACCATTGTTTATGTGTAAAACTGGTGGAGTGAGTGATTTAATGATACACCAGATTTCCCGTTGATTAACTAATTAGCTATTCATTTAATTATCTCAGCACCGATATGAACTGCAAGCAATATAAACCACAAAGACGTTACAAAACTGTCTGTTTATGCTGTTCATCCCGCCTTTCCTGGAATTCTCACTGCTGAAGTACACGGCACGGCTATGTGGATTAGTTCATGATGAAATATCATCTTAATCTCTGTATTTGCAGGGGATTTGGACTTGACCGTTCTAATCTCAGTCAGGAAGTGATTATTGTGAAGAGTGAGATTAGACAGGTAAGCTAATTTTGTAAATGGGAACATGAGGTGAAAGCAGTGTGCAAAGCCCCACGCTGGACATCTAACTTCATACAGCTGCTGCAATCTCATCTCCTACATTTCAGAGCCTCCCACTGACTGACTGATGGAAATTAGGCAGCGTATCTGACGACCACATCAGCAGCTGCACATTACAATATGCTTTCTGATTCTGATCTTGCCCCTTGCTGCGCGGTTGATTTGTTTCGATTTATCTTGTGCCGCAAACTTTGATCTGCCTGTGAGTGAGTGTTTTCTAACAAATCTATCTGCCGTCTCAGAGTTCTCATAAACCATATGTGCCCGCAGGACAGCTGGGAAATAGTGGAGGGGCTGCGTGGAGGCTTCAGCAGCGTTCTGGAGCCACAAAAGCAGGAGGGCTACATGCTAAAGAGGAGAAAGTGGCCTATGAAGGGCTGGCATAAGGTATGAAACAACACCTGCAGGGTCCTTAGATGAACCACATTACACTAGATTGCTCACTCACCTCCCAGAGTGATCGAGTTCATGATATATTTGAAGCCTTGACGACTAAACGTCATCTCGATTTCCTGGTTTCACCCACACTTTCCCTTTACAATGTGCTGACATGACTCATTTGTGTTTTAAACTAATTGAATGAGCTTATGCAGTTGGGTCACATGCGACTCGGGTCAGTGCCTGTTTACACTCTGTCTGAAAGCTTTTCCTGGGGATGATAATGCCTAGATATCTTGGTGTTCCTCTCGGATGCATTAGCTGATGGCCTGTTGGTTACTAGAGCTGTATACGTTTAGTATTGACTTACAGTCAGAGCTTTTCAGGTCTCCGTGCTTTCAACAGTCTGATTCTGTACAGTGAAAGCACCAAGAATTGCATTTACAAATAGAGTGAAGGAGAGCGGCTGAATGAGAGGGAGAGTAATAAAGGCCGACAGATGCTAGACGAGAGCCTCGGATGACAAACATCTCACTGCAGAGACTTTAACGACGTACATTAACAAGACTCTGACTGTCATGATCGCAGAGTCATAACAGTGACTTCAGCTTGCTGTCAGGCATGCTGCATATCATTCCAGCTGCATCTTATGGTCCTGTTTTTCTCCCACAGAGATACTTTTTCCTGGACAAGGGTATCCTAAAATATGGCAAATGCAGCGCTGACGTGAGTACAAGAGGACACTGCCTGTATACTGTGTCTTTAGTAATGCTCTTGGCACACTGCTAATCATCTTCTCTCAAATATCTACCTGTGCCTGTACACACACAGAAATCCCTAATTCCCTCAGCAGTGATGAGAATCCCTCTACGCATTTCACCTGCCAATCTCACATAATTATCAATCAGCCATGCAGAAACTCAGCTTGTCAGAGCCAATGAAGGGATTATTATTTCATTTTAAAACTGAGCATCATTCTCTTGCACTGAGTTCATAACATTGCGGGTCGACTTTGCCTTTCAGATTGAGAAAGGGAAACTGCACGGATGCATTGACGTGGGCCTCTCCGTCATGGCCATTAAAAAGAAAGCCAAGTGCATCGATCTCGATGCTGAGGAAAACATCTATCACCTGAAGGTAAACCACAAGGCTAATGAATATAAGGGATTCCCCACAGGCCTCCAGGAGGTAGGGCAGAACATGGATTATTCACAGTATTCCTTTTTAACCCTCTGACCTCCGAGCTGTCTCTGGGCGTTTTTTGCTCATGCAACATTTTTACTCATTGTGGGCTCATTTTTCACTGTGATATAACGCCCTGCACCTCTGTGGAAACCGCAGAACTATGAGTAAAATTATAAATAGCTCAAAAGTGTCTTATTGCAGCATGACAAAGTTACAATGCGGAAGTTAAATAAATGTTGAATTTCTTTGATTATTTTACAAAAACAATAAAAAAATGAAATCAATATTGGCAACATTTTTTCTCTATAAATATTTAACTATTTATAGTTTCAGTATTAGTTCCTTTTTCAATGTTCAGTTTTTTGGCACATTTTTATTTATTTTTAAAAGAGACGTGTAGAACAAAGTGACTTTGATGAATTATGATGCTTAGCCTAACAGATGAGCACTTTGAGGACCATCAGAACGTTGAAAATCCTTGAAATCTTTTTTGTTTTTACAGTTTCTGACCCTGATAAATGGTACAACTTTGTCTCCCATCTGTTCTGTGTAGACCCAGCCTGTAGTTCAGCTGAATAGTCATTCTGTTGGTCACAGCCACGTAATTAATGGCTTCTTGGTTGCACAGAATTACACAGAACTTTTTGTGCCTTACTTCTACAAACAGTTTGCAAACATCATGATTCTGATCTTAGATTTTGTTGCTTTTCCAACAGAACTGCACGTCACAAATGAGCAGATTAAAGACCACCAGAAAGCTAAAAATCTGATGCTTCTGTCTGTTTTTACAGTCTTGTGCTCTGGTAAATGGAGTCATTTTGATGATTGTTTGAAGATAACATTCCTTTCATACCTGCTGATGGGTTTTGGGGTTCAGAGGGTTAATTCCTGGAACAGAAGCCAACAATGAAATGACTTTAAAATGACCTCATGTGTTGTACATATGTGTGTTGGAGAGTGAATCACTGCTCACGCTGTACCTGTGAGAGTGTTTTTCCACTGACACACCTCCTCCACCTTACTTGTCCTTGAGTTGATTTCTGATTGTGGTATCTGCTCTGCAGATTAAGTCACAGGAGCTGTTTGATGAATGGGTGTCCAAGCTGCGTCATCATCGGCTCTATCGGCAAAATGAGATTGCCATGTACCCTAACGAGAAGTCCTTTTACTACCCCCACTACCCCTCCCCCAACTCCCCCAGCATGTCTGACGGTGCCTCTATTAGAAAGGTACAGCACACAGCACACCGTCACTGAAAACTGAGTGGTCTGTTTGAAGTAATAACTCACTCAATTTTTCACATTATCTTCTGTGTTTTCCATCATGAGCATCATTAGTTCATCGACAATATTTGCAGAAGGGAAAATCCCACTGTTGCCAAATGCTATGAAGGAGGCAAATTGTTATTGGACTGACCTTTGAATGTGTTTGCTGCAGTGCATGCCTGTACGGAGGCAGTCCACGGTGCCTTCTGCAGGTGCCTTCCCTTTGAGCTCCAACAGTCAGGCCAAGGTAGCTGCCTGGCTGCAGTCATCAGACGACATGGACAAATGCTCCAAAGGTGAGACAACAGAGCTGCATCTCGTGATTTGTGGAGTTTCTCGTCATTTTAAAATACCTGTCTGTCTGTTTCTTAGTAAATATCCAATTCTTAACTGATTTGGCTTACACCTGGTGGCTCTAAGACACACTTCCTAAATCCAGATTGCAATAATTCACATTTTTATTGAAACTACAGGACACACTCTTGTTTTTTTGAATAAATTAGACATCTAGTAATCTAAACCCACCCACGCAAAATAAAGATTGTCGTTTAAATGCTGCAGCTTCTAAGTGAAGAAAAACGACATCTTTGTAAAGGTCAACGTTCTATTCAGAACATCCTAGTTTTAGAAAAGTTACTAACAGCAGTGAGAGGCAGGAGATGTAACCTTAGTGAGTCAAGCGTTTTCATTCATGCTACTTTTTATATTCAGCTACTTCCAATAACTGTCTCTACAAGCTAAAAACACTTGCCCCCAGGTTGGCCATGCTTTAATAACCAGAAGACTGCCACATAGTTATAGTAGGATTGCCTCGTATTTAGTTGTCCGTCACTTCTAATTAAATTTAGATATCTACACTTTTAGAACAATTGTTTCTGAAATCTTTGACTATAAAATTTGTGCCAACATAAGACTTCTAGGGATGTTTTGTGGTTTCTGGCACCAGGATGTTGGTAGCAAATCCTTTGGGTCCTGTAGGTTGCAGGACGAGGCTTCTGTGTACCAGGCTTGTTCCACTGCATCCAATGAATACTTGATTAGATTAGAATCTGAGGAAGTTGGATGTCTTGGGCTGTTTTTCTTGCTAACTGAGCCGTTCCTGAGCAGCTTTTGCAGCTGGGCGTTGCATTGTAATAAGACGATCACTGTTATACTCATCACATGTCAGATATTTTGAAACTGTGGCTGTTGGGTGTATGTTGGACTTGAAGCAAGTGACTGTTCTGCTGCTCCGTCTAAGCTGCTTGGTGATCTCTGAGGAGTCCAACTTCTCTTTGTTCCTACAGACATCAAAGTCTTCAACAGTCCAAACTGATACTCTCTTGTATTTCACTTACCTTCTCCTCTTTCTGAGGCAGACAGGGTTGGAAGTTGTTGTCTAGTTTGTGGTACTGTGAGAAGCCTCTTCAGACTCGGGTAGCGTATCCTCGCCAGCCTGGTGCAACTTGAGAAGGAAGCAGAAGCAGAGATCCATGTCCTGGAAAGACAAATAAACCTTTAAAGCCCAGCTCAGGCTGCACCAGATTCAGTCTCATTTACCCCCGTTTCACCCCTGCTGACAATCGGAGGAGAAATCTGGTCTGGGATCTTAGTCTGAACTGATGTTTGGCCGGGATTATTTGTTAATGTGGGGGGCTTTACAGATCCAGTGCTAAACTGCCCAAACTGTTCCCTCATCGCTCATCCGGTTTACATTAGCCCTTCATGCTTTTTGTCTTTATTGGCCAAATGCAGTGCTCCTTTATCTTTCTAGATTTATTTTTGTTTTCGTACCTCTCTTCGTAACTATCACACTTTCTCCTCCTCTCTGCAGACTTGTCAGTATGTGAGGCCTACCTGCTGGAGCTTAACCACCTGCTTCAGAGCATGGAAGTCCTCCACCGGACCTATTCTGCACCATCTATTCAGGCACTGCAGGTGAATAGGATTCGACACAGTAAATCACATCCAAAGCACCAGGATTTTATGCAGAGTCTAGTTTTGTCTTTAAATCACTTTCCTCCATCAATAAATTGGCTGCCTTCAAGTCATCAGCTACTAAATATAGACCGTGTTACAGCTTGTGCTTTGTGAAACAGTTCCCTATAAAAAGCCCTTCTTCTAATAAAAACTCTCTGTCATGACCATCACTATTGTCTCTTATGTTCACTAGGCGTCTACATTTGACAGCCCCAAAAAAGAAAAGAGACTTCCGCGGAAATGGCGCTCAAAAAACTACAATAAAGATGTCAAAACAACTCTGCAGGTAGGCAACGTGACGATAAATCATGCTTGATATTCTATTCGCTGTGAGTCTCTCCAGCTTCAACTCCTCTTGCGTAGGTGCCCAGCTGCATCTCCTCCGGCTCCATCCGCCTCCACGCCTCCAACCCCAACCTCTCCACCGCCGCACTCGGCAATGACAAAGTCGACCCCGAATCCCTGGATTCCCCTTTCGATGTGGCCAAGCTGCAGGAGGATTTCTGCCGCGTCGCCACCAACTGTGAGTGAAAGCTGCGAGAACAGTTTGTTGAATTGTTTGAGGCAAAACACTTCCAGGATATTCAAGATGGCATTTTGCAAACAAGTGCGCATTTGTCAGATGCCTCAGTCGCTTTCAATAAATCTGTCCGTCAGTCTTATTTGCATGTAAGACAAGACTGGTGTGGTGTTGTTGTTTTTAACAAATGGACATGACAATGATACAACAATGACAGCTGGTAATGACAGTTTGCCTCATTATTCTTTCAATAGGACCTTGATTATGTATCCAGACAGCATTTCCAGTTGCACACAGTTTTGTATTCTTACTATTATGTAAACAGGAGATTGCCACATAGAGGTCAGATGTAGTTTTTCGTCAGCTCTTAGTAGAATTTATAATCAGATACCAGATGCTTGACATGGACTAATGAGTATGATATGTGTTTTGCATAATTGGTTTACAATTTTAAACTTCCTCCAGGGAATAGCTGGCATTTAAATCGCCAATTTTATGCACAGTCAAAATCCTGAAGCTAAGAACGTGTGATGGCTTCATCTAATACATTCAATCATTAATAATAGCAGTGCTGTTCAATAATGGAGCTTCCAAAGCAGCGATTATGAAGTGCGTGGTGAATTAAATGTTGTAAAAAGTAAGCTGAGTGTTGTGAACTAATCAAAGTTTCACGCGTTCTTAGAAGCATGGTGTGACAGACTATCAATGGATGTACTGGGCCATGTAATGCTTTCAGTTCCTTGGTTTAATTTGCAGCATCAAAAAGGATGAACTTCTGTGGACAGAGAACACACAACTTCTTATGTGGCAAAACAAGTAATTTTGTGCCATGTTTGAACTTGAATCGAATAGAAAATGGGGTTTGAAAACTTCTATTAACTGTTTTTTTCAGCTTTACAAATGAATAGCCGTCTCATTTCATTTCGTGTTAGGGTTGTTGTTTTAGAACTGGATTTTTTAACAAAAAGAAAACACTAACATAATAGTTACTGCAGGGAAACTATGTAGTCTGCAAAGTCACACTATTTCCAGGAGAATATCTCAGCATGCGAGCACTGGACACTCCCACAATGCAATGCAGCAGTGATGCACATAATAAACAATGGCGGACACCAGTATCCATTAACTTTAAAGGGCCTGTATTGTGCTCCTTTTTGTGCACATTAATCAAAGTCTAACAGTGTGTCTTTGGGTTTTTCACCTCAAAATACTGCAAAAATTATTAATTTTGCCATCACTGTATAAGTCCTGGTTTTAGGGCTGTTCTAAATGGGCTGTTTTGCTGTGAAAACCGATTAGCTGCTGTTGAGCCCGCACCCTTCAGGAAGAAAACTCTCTCTGCATTTGGTTAGTTAGATGCACCTGTGTCGAGTTATTACTCTCTTGTAAAGCTGTTAGGCCAACTAGTGGGGTTGCTTGAGAAATGGCAGAAACAAATGTCTACCTATCTTTTATTCGACACCTCAAAGTTTGTAACAGCCATTAAACACAATAAAATGCATTTTCACCATATGGGACCTTTAAGTATATGCTTTTTACCTCTAAAGAGTAATGAGTTGATAAACTGTACCTCATTCACTTGAACAATTATAATGCAAGCCACAGAAATGGAAAATCACAATAACGAGTAATTTTTTATTTGCGTCAAAAAATCAAATTCTAAAGCGCCAAAACAAAGGTGAATAATTTTAAAACAAACTAAGAGACAATCATCCAATTGTAAATTAATGGAGACAAAATGAAAACCCATTTTTAATATTTAATATAAAATTTAATATCTTTTTTATTTTGATTCATTTTGATGAATAGAAATAGAGCTGCACAATGATTGTAGAAAAACTTGTTATGCATTGGCGTTTACACACATTATACAGCAGAATACCTGTTTTTGGTCAACACCATCCTTTCTGTTGCAAAAATATATCCATTCAGCTGGTTTCTTTTTGCAGCCAAATCATCCTTTTGTCTGCTGTTCCGTGTTCATTTTGCTGTGCACATGCAGAGCCTGGATGTCAACAAGCTGTATCTCTTTTAAATAACGTAAAAAGAAAAAAAATCTGTGTATGAAAGAGAGCTTAAAACTGAATAAATGATGTTCAATTAGATAAGCTTAAGTTGTAGATTAGTCATGGAAAAAAATTTAAAATGTTTATGGTGTCAAGCAGCAGAAAAGTTGCTCTGTTTGAGTGAATTTGTATTTATTTCCTTATTTAAGTCACACTGTCAATGCTGAAACAATACACCAGTCAGGCACAACATCATGACCGCTGACAGGTGAAGTGAATAACATTGATCATATTGGTACTATGTGCTGTTCTGATGGAAAACCTTGGATTTTGACAACCGTGTTGATGAGACTTAGACACCCAAATAAACATTGTCCCACAACAAGCACATTCCCTCATTTAAATGGAAATCCCAAATGTCACTGGCCTACACCCGCAGGAAAAAGCACCCCACCACATGGAAAAAACATCAATCAGGAACATGTTGAGGAACATGACAATGGCCCAACATGTTGATTTGACCTCCAAACTTCCTACAGCCCATTCTGATCGAGCATCAACAGGATGCAGTGGAACAAGTTTGATTGACAGATTCCCCACTGCACAACTCAAAGTACCCAAAGGATCCCCTGCCAACGTCCTGGTTCCAGACCCCTTAGGACACCCTGAGAGGTCCTCTTGTCCATGCACAACGGTTCAGAGCATTTTTGAGCACATAAAGGGGACCAACACAATATTAGGCAGGTGGTCATAATGTTTTGCCTGATCGGTGTATATCCTGCAGCCATAGTGGGAACTGAACAAAGACTGAGTCAGTTACAAGTAGTGTACTGGATCTACAAATAAATCCAGATTTCAGTTAAAGCTCTCCTCTTTATCTCCTGTTTCTGCAGTGCACACAATCATGAAGTCAGCGCTGACTTCGCTCACATCGGAGAGGGAGAGATTAAAACAGTGTCTGGATCACGAAACTTGCCCCCCGACCTCCCCGCAAGTCGTCAGTTTGAAGAACGCGCTGGCGTCGGTACGTGAAACAACAACAACACACACACAGGTCAGGGGGAGGCTTTCAGACAGCAAAACTGGGTTACTGTAGGTAGACCACCTTCTTTTCAACTCTTACGCTCCCTTCAGATGACGTGTCCTCCCACACCACTTGTCTGCTATGACACATTGACGAGCCCTTTAGAGGGATTACTAGTCTGCCCACCTGAACATTCAGCAGTCATGTTTCCTGCGGTTTGCTGCCTCCCACCCGGAGGCCTTTTTTTTTTCTATTTTCTGTCAAAGAAAAGTGTTGGCGTAGAGAGCACGCAAGTCCTAATGTGGCAAAAGAAGTCATTTAGAAGTTGTATTTTCTCGACGCCAACACATTTCTTTGACTTTAAACGCCGTGCTGGGTGGCAGCTTTTCTCCCTGCCTCACACAGAGCTGCTAACAGGTGATAACACACATCTCCAGTGTAAAGATGAATGTCATGTTTTCAGCCTCTCATTTTAAAAACAAGGAATTCACTTCAGCCTTCAGGATTCGAGGTATTTACTGGTTTGCTGTGTGCGATACAAACATGTTTACATTGGTTATTTTTCCAGGCTGTAGCCCAGAACTCTGAGCTGAGAGAGCGCCTGTGCAAGATTCATGCCGAGTCCCACATCGTAGAGCCCACACTAATAAATCTCACTGCCCCTGTGCAGGTGGGTGCAGGAATGCAGTGGCTCGAATGAATTCCCCCACCACCGTGATGATTATTATTATCTCTGTCTTTATTTTCATCCCACGTAGTCTAGAATTTGCCACAGAATGCATGAGCTGTCCTTTACCTCCCTCCCATCCTCTCACCCCCTCACTCGACTCACAGTGAATACAGAAAAGCGGGGACCATAATGTTCTTTACTGCACACTTCGGGGGTCTTCCTCACACGGATTGTATTTCCGAGCTTCCTCTGAGTCTTGTCTCTGTGCGCACGCTTTGACACGGCTCAGAGGAAGAACCCGCCGCCGCATAATCGTCTCCTCGAGAAGCTCTTTGCTTGTTTAATCTGATTTGCTGACCAGACAATGTGAGCTGATTTACTTAATTGTGTCCCTGGGAAATATGTTGAACACACGGAGCGAAGCTAAGCCGCCCCTTCTGAAATTATCTGCAGGTTAATTAATCAGCTTTGGCGGTAACAATGGATAGATGGGCGCGCTCATTTCTTTGTGTTGGTACAGGGTGCACAAGAGCAGGAGTGCACACTTGTTGCAAACATTCATCAATTAAACTTTAATTAATACGGTAATATACACTCGCCTGCCACTTTATTAGGTGCTGTGCCATAAATTCAGCTTTTAAGAAACTTCTGCATTATTAGTTTTTGCTGCTGTTGCCCAAAAATGTGATGATTTTGCATTGCTTTTAATGTGCTCCTGATATTTTGTCAACTCCATTAACGGCACAGCAGACTAAGGTTGAAACACTTAAACATAATGCAGGTTCGTACATTTCCACCACCTACTATGATGTCAGTACTAAACATAAAGCGGAATTATCCCCTTTTTTGACAACCTCAACAAAAAACTGAAAATGTAAAAGGCAGATTTTATTGCAAAGTTCTCATAATTTGCATCAGATGCCACGGGTATATCAAATAAAGTGGCAGATTGGCGTATTGTAACGTAGTCTGTAGAAATACAATTGATTGACACGTTAAATTCTCTCGTCGGACGAGGGTTTTGGAGGATGTAAAACATTTGCATATCACTGCATGATGCTTCAGCTCGGCTGTGTATAAATATCGATCCGGGTTTCATAATGCAGTAAAGAAATATGGTTTGTGTACAGAAGCTGCCACAGCAGAGAAGAAAAACAGATCAGCATCAGGAAAACGTTTGTTTTAACAAGATATTTTCACATTATTGCAGCATCTAAACTTATCAGGTCATAACAAGAGACTTTTGTACTATTAACGGAAGCTTGTCTAAGTGTGGAGAACAGATCATTTTAGGAATATGACTCATTTACATAAACTGATTAAGTTCAGCGTCGTGCTTGGTTTGACACATTGCCATGTTTTCCTGTTATTGAGCTTGATGAGCCTGATTTTGTGATAAATTATGAACCAGCTGAGACTTCTGTGTCCTTCCAGCTGATCGGTGAGAAATAACACTACCTTCAGCCCCATGCATTTTGAAACCTTTTAATATTTATATTTATCTATTTCCATGTGTATCCATATTAGCACACACATTGCCATCTAGTGTGTTTTATAGCAGCACAGTCTTAACCGAGGGATGAAGCACAACTTAGTCAAATCATGTAAATGAACCATATTCCTATGTTTCTTTGTTCTTTTCACATTGTTTCCTCATTCAAACATAAGTTTTACCTTATAACAATATAAGTTACCATATTCTAGTGATAAATATTGAATTATTTTAACAGGAAAACCTTTTAGTATGACTTGATAAGTTCTTAATGACATTGAAATATCTTGTTAAAACGTCAAAACCCTTGTTCTAACATTAAACTTGGTGCTTCATAGTGTGATGCTGATTCATTTTCTTGGCTCTTATACACAGCTTGACCAATTTCTGCTTCATGCTTTGGTATAAACACGGCAAGAGTCTGCTGTTATTGAGCATTGTTGGGCTGTTATTCTGAAAGGTCATGTATCTTCTGCAGCCCTCCAGCTGATCAGTGAGAAATATTCCTACCTTCAGAGGGTCGCGCTTGTTTGTTTCTTCTGTTTTCCTACAGCGCAGACACTTTTTAACATTCTTCTTTGTCGACACATACTTACTCTGGCAGCCACTAGCAATTCCTTGCTCAATTAATTGAATAGTTCTGTCCATAAAATGTCAGAACCTGGCAAAAAAGGTTGATTGGTGTCACCAACCCGAGGTCACAAATGTGTTATTTTGTCCACAACCCAGAGATATTCAGTTTACTGACATAGAGGAGGAAAGAAACCAGAAAATAGTCACATTTAAGAAGCTGGAATCTAAGAATTTTCTTTGAAAACTGAGTCAGAGCAATGAATTGATCATCAGAATAGAAGGTGATTTATTTTAAAACTGATAACTAATCGATTAATCATTGCAGCTCTAATGCATACATGTGTATTATGAATTATATACATAAAAACAGAGAAAAATTGCATATATAAGATTTGCTCAGCTCGTCCTGGATTGGAGGTAAATTAGTAGGAAAGAAACCAGGAAATATTCACATGTAAGAGGCCAGAATCAAAGAATTTAGACTTTTCTTTCTTTAAAAATGACTCAGGTCATTTAATTGATCATTAGAGTGCACAAAATATCATCCACAGTGCTCAAAAGCAGCAGAATCTCAACATATCTCCACCAAGTATGAAGCAAAATGGAATGAAATCATATATATGAGCCAAATTCCTCAACTTTCCTCAAGTTTCCTTATTTAAACATGAGTTTCACATTGTAAAAGGACAAAATGTATGTTGTTATAAGTTGGAATAAGTATAATATATGTTGTAATAATGTCAACATATGTTATTAAAACAGTAAAATTCTTGTTATGAAGGAGATACTGGTCCATTTTTCTTCTTCTAGTGTGGCAGCAACATGCAGTTCTATATGCGATAAGACTGATGTCTGCTGTTAGAAAACGTTTAGGGCTATATTGTGCTTGTGCTGCCCGTCTCTTGTTATTATAGCTGTGATCATTGTTTCTCTCAGAAGCAGGACTCTGTGGACGAATCCCGTCCTCTCGTGCACCAAGTGTCCAATGAGAGCAGAGCTTCGATCGCGGAGTCTTTGTCCGAGTTCTTCGATGCACAAGAAGTTCTGCTGTCGGCGAGTTCCTCTGAAAATGAGGTAAGTGCAAAGCTGTTACCATCAGATGCTTGTTGTGCCAGACGCTCAGGGAGAAATAATGGAATCATCATTACTGCTGAGTAATTTGTCTTGTTCGCAACCAAAACCTTAATGCCGGCTCGGCTACAGCTATCATCTGACAGGAAAAGCTATGAGAAACTGAGAGAAACACTGATCCAGGGTCTAAAACAAATTCACCACGAGAGCTTTTTAATTCATTTATTCCCTGCACTTAAGATTTCTTCAATTCTCTCCCCTTGTCTGCGAATTCTGTTACATTTTTAAGCCCTGTGTGAGCAAAGTGTGTAATTTAACATCACCTGTGCAGGTATTTTAAAGTCTTAAATCCATGTTTTTATGCCCCGTGTCGCAAAACAAATCTTCCCTCTATTACTTCATTCTCCTCTTCCTCCGTTGTTCATGCCTAATGAGATAGCAGCTTGAGCGGAAGCAATGTGAAAATGGAAGTTAATTACTTTCATCTAAAAATACAGCAAGATGAGGTACAACTCTGCCACAGGGTCCTCAGAGAGCCTTTGTCTCCAGCGTATTAGATCTCCTGCTGACGTGACAGGATGTTGAAAGAGACCTGCCCTGCCCCTGTCTGCTAGAGATAATAAAAATGCAGCTTTGATTCTGTGTTTTTTAGGTATCGGAGGACGACTCATACCTCAGTGACATTAGTGACAACATCTCCATGGACAACTTCAGCAACGAAAGTGAAAGACCAAACTCAGGTGAACTAAACACGGCGCTGACCTCGGTGTGGTTTTATGGGTTCAGTTACAAACAGGGGCATCATCAAAAGGGGCCAAACTCTAATTTACAGGTTTCAGTGAATGCAACTACAGTGACTGAGCGCAAAAGACACATTTTACATACCTTTTGTTGATGGAGGTGCATATGTAAACCTCAAAGTATAAACAGGAGCCGAAGTTTAGTTTGTTGCTTCCAGCTGTTTAGGACTATTTCCTCTGAGTTTATTAAATCAGTCGGCAGCAGGATCCATATGAGATCCATAAGATCTCTGAAGCAAGACATCCATCCATCCATTATCTATACACCACTTAATCCTCTGTAGGGTCACAGGGGGGCTGGAGCCTATCCCAGCCGACTCAGGCGAAGGCAGGGGACACCCTGGACAGGTCACCAGCCTATCACAGGGCTACACATAGAGACAGACAACCAAGCACACTCTCATTCACACCTGCAGACAATTTAGAACCACCAAGTAACCTCAGCATGTTTTTGGACTGTGGGAGGAAGCCAGAGTACCCGGAGAAACATGCAAACTCCACACAGAAAGATCCCAGGCGTCCTAACCGGGATGCGAACCGGGGATCTTCTAGCTGTGAGGCGACGCTGCTAACCACCTTTCCACCGTGCAGCCCTGAAGCAAGACAGCTGCACACATTTACTCTCAACAAAACACAGCAGTAACCTCATTAATTACTTAAAATTATAAATTATCCCCGACATGGAGACAGGATCGATCAGGATCTAACAGCAGGTCACACTGTGAACTCTTCTTCACATCGGAGGTGCAAACTGTCAACCAGTTTATCCGCTGCAGTTAAATAATCCGTCCTGAGCTCCATGACAGCTTTATTTTATTTTAGTGCAAAAGTCTGATCATTTATTATTTTTTCCATTTCACAGCAGAATATTTGCAGCAGTGACGTCATTGTGTGTATAGATGTGTTGGAGAATGTGAACTCTGAAGTATTTCAATATCAGAAATGGCAAGAGGTAGCACAGCAACAATGAGAACACATTATATTGTACCATATTTTGCTGTAGTTAGATAAATTACAATCTCATGTGGACAAGATTTTTACCTGTAAGTGATTTTTTCTCCTCAGATGCACAGCAGCCTCTCTTTTCTGGTGTTATTGTGAACGATGCTCATCTTAATAACCAGAATGTACTGATATTAGTACGTGCGCATCAGATTGTTAGGAACATTAACTGTAAAATAAGAAAGCAAAGTATGTGATTCTTTAAGTCTTATGTTGACACAGGTTTCAACTGGTCTCTAAACAACATCCACAGAATAATAGATTTCCTGAAATTCACGTATGACTTTTGGTTTTTGTACCATTCTAAGATTTTAAGTGGCCCACATCAGGCAACCCCTATAAAAAAATCCCTCTTTTTCTAGTTGAATTTATCACACATCTTACCTGAGCTCTTGTACCATTTCCTCCCAGGCTCTGTGGAAGACGGCGCTGTGATCTGTCAGCGTAGATCCTGCCTGCCCACGCCCAGCCCCAACAACAGCACCATCAGCCTGTGGAACATCCTCAGGAACAACATCGGCAAAGACCTGTCCAAGGTGGCGATGCCGGTGCAGCTTAATGAGCCGCTCAACACCCTGCAGAGACTGTGCGAGGAGCTGGAGTACAGCGAGCTGCTAGACAGAGCTGCGAACACACAGGACCCCTTTGAACGCATGGTGAGACGGCAGATTCTCTGTTTTCTTTCTGAGTGTGTGGGCAATTTTCTTTTTTTTTTCCTGTTGTTCAGATGGCTTGTTTGCTTTAAGTGGGTCTCCTCTGAGTTGTTGAAGCCAGTGGGACAACCCTGGCAGGAGTTTTAGGACAGAGACGCAGATGTGAGGTGACTTTTTTTGTAGGTAGCAGCGAGTGCAAACCATTCATCACATCCCAGACAAGGAGTTCATACTGCCTCTGTCTGTGTGATATGTTGAGGTCAAATGAAACAAAGGGTAAGCAAAGAGAAAGAATAATGGGCTTGGCATCCGGACAGCGTTAAAGGAATAGTTCAGCATGCTTCTTCTTGCAGTTAGATGTGAAGATTAATATCATAATATTACAATTATTAACTAAATATGACGATATAGCCAGGTGACGGTAAGATTAGCTGATCATAAAGACTGCATACAGGGGAATAGGGCTTTCAAAAAGTCTACCAACAAGTTTAAAGCTTGCTAACTGACTTAGTATTCTGTTTGTTTAATCCCTATATAAGCGCTTTCTATAAAATTTGGACAGCCAGTTGAGCACTGTTCCCTTCAATGTCATATGCTGACTTAAACTAAAGTCCTTTTCAGAAATCGACTCCTCTGCATTAATCTGTTGGTATCTGGAAGTGTCAGCTTCATGTCTGAATGGGGCAGTCTACTGTACCTACAAAACCTACTGTCTACGATGGCAGTATTACTCGGTCAGGTCAAGAGAACTTTCTGTATCAATTTTGATGCGGCACAAGTATAAACTGCATGCAGTCACATTAATGGAAAGGCATGCACAAGTGATCTGCTTTATTCCAGAACCGATGTTGATTGCAAAGCATCACAGAGAGCAAAATTCAATGTTTGCTGCCAAACTCATGAAACATATTTCTCATTTACTTTGCTCTACAATTTCAAAACTATTCACCACAAATAAAATTAAAACTTCACTGCAATGAAAACAAAGACTAACCACTCAGACTTAATAATAATCAGCGTAATCTAAAACATAAGGTTCAGGTTCAGGTTACTTTATTTATACCCGTAGGTAGATATGTTTTGCAGTCAGGTAAATTCATCCTTTTCACACTCGAAGCACAAATATGTAACAAGCGAACCAACACAAGCTGTCTGTACATAATTAAGATACCCCTGGTTCCGCAAATCAAGACATAAAAGATAAAAAGATTAAAAAGAGATAAAAGAGAGAATATAATAAGACATAAACCTCTGGACTAATACCAATGCTAAAGAGAGGTGTAGAAGGAAGTTAGAAATCCTTAAAAAAGAAGTTTCAAACCAGTACAAAATAAATTTGAAAACCTAAACTTTTCATAAATACAGGATAAATAAAAGGGAATAAGAAAATAACTTATATGCAATACATTCAGCTGTAACTTGTTCAATGCTGTGACAGCAGCAGGAACAAAGCTGTTTTTGTTTCGACAAAACTGGGACTTTGAACCTCCGTCCAGAGGGAAGGAGCTGAAATAGGCAGTGCAATGGGTGGAAGTCATCATATCAAATGGAGGTAGCTATTCTCTGTACCTGCCGATTGTACAGGGAAGCTGAACTCATTTTAAACTATGCAACTTTAAACAGGAACTGAGGGTTAGTTTGTTGCTTCCAGCTGTTTGTAGGAGTCTTTCCTCTGAGTTTATTCAATACCTGCAGACATCAGACAGCAGCAGGATCCATGTGAGCATCTCCAAAGAGAATCAGTTGGAATTATTACTATTAGTTATTGGTTTAGAATCAGTCTTTTGTTTGTTATCTCGCTTGTATATATTATACATTATTTGATATGCTGTCAGTCTTGTGTGTTGTACAGATGTTGAGTGTGTACTGTGGTTCTCTCTGTCTCTGTGGGGATTCAGTCTGAATGCAGCCATGTGGAACATTTATCTGAGCGAGATAGAATGCCACATTACTTTAACAGCAACGGATGTCGACCCAAAGTGATTTCCAATAGTCAAGCACAAGCAGCCACTTTGAGTTGAAGCGATTTGAGGAGGCCTTTCCCACATTTCGGCACCAAAAACACATTTTCCTATAAAAACTGAGGCTTTACTGTGATAAAGACAGTATTGAACATCAACAACAACACAATTCACAAACAGTAAATGTAATGTTTATGACAAAACATTAAAAGTAGCTGAAGTTTACTTTGTTGCCTCCGACTGTTTGTAGGACTCTTTCCTTCGAGTTTATTAAACACCTGCAGCTTCAGACAGCAGCAGGATCCACATGAGCGTCTCCAAACCAACAGAGCTGTGCACGTTTATGCACGTGAAGCAACAGCAGGTGCTCCATTAATTACTTGTAATTATAAATAATCCACGACATGGATACGGGATTGATTAGGATCTAGCAGCAGGTCACACAGAGTCACAGTTTATCCGCTGCAGTTTTCATCATTTGCTACATCATCACAGCTGTCGGGATGTTTTTATTTCACTGTTGCTGATGGTTCCGTCTCTTTCCGTCACCGTGGTGGTTTTGCCTGAATGGAGCCAGGTGGAATTTTTTTAAAAATATTTTTGGGGGAGGTTTTTTTTTTCCCATTTTATTGATAGGAGGAGAGACAGGGTGAAAGGGGGTATAGAAGAGAGACAGAGAGCAGCAAAGGGTCGTGAGCCGGACTCGAACTCACAGCCGCTGCTGGCGACCTGCGCCCACTTTGTAACACCTTAACTCAGCGAGCTATACAACGGCCCAAAACATGTGGAACTTTAATTTAATAGTGACTTATGTCTGAATAAAACAATGTCGTCACTTAAACATTGATGTATAAAGCAGCAATGTTATGTATCCCATGTCTGAAAAGGGCTTAAATGGGTGTTGTTTCCAACTTTGTATTCAGTGCATCTTATTTACCTCCCAACAAGAAAGCGTAGATGTCAGCGTACTTTCCAAAAACTGAGCAGTGTCAAAGCAAAGGTCATCAATACCAAAGAGAAAAAAGTGTGTATTTCAAGCATAACTTGGCAATTAGAGCGAGCCGAGACTGATTTAAGTGACTATCAAACACAGTTGTTGTTGCTATCGGCCTTTCCCTACACCAAGGAGTCAGGCAGTCTACTGTCTGAGGGTCTATCCGGTGCTAGATCTCGTGCCAGCTCTGCTCATTAAGCTTTCTATGGAAGAAATTCTGATCCACCTTCGAGATTTTCCGCAGAAAGACGGAATGATTCAGACGGTTTTGCCGTTCTTTCAGCTCTGACGTTCGCGTCGACCGACCTTCAAGTCATTCAGTCGGTTAAAATTTGCTCATTTCGCGTGGGAGGTGTGGAGATGCAGCCTTTGGAGTCACACAGGGAAGAAAAAAAAAAAAAACATGAATGAGAAAAAGTGCAGTTGGTGTCAATGCAGCACAAACAGAAGCAACTTTATTAGTCCCACAAGGGGCAATTTGTCTGTGGCGGCTCACTGTAAAACAACACAAGCAGACAAATATGTGATACAAAGGGAGTCTTGTGGGGGATAAAAAACGAAACCTCCGTAAAAAGAGAAAAAAAAGAAATCCATAAATAAACTCAATAAACACCAATAAAAAAGATCATACCAGACATCCAGCAACAACTGCAGGGGGATAGAAAGCTCCAGTCTGTGGCCTCTCATAATGAGGTGGAGTAATTACCAGCGGTCTCTGGGCTCGATGCTGAAGGAGGATTCAGGCAGACAGCTACTCTGTTCATTACGGCAAACAGGATAAGAAATTTGAACTGAGGAGAATCAAAATGGGATTTGACATTCATTATGAAGCATTAATGCAAAGGCACCAAGATGGATATTTGCTCGTATGACTCATTATTCTGCAATAAAAATGAGCTACTTACTGTACTTGTTTCTCTTCTTTCTGTTTTTGTAGATGTATATGGCTACGTTTGTTGTATCCGGCTACGCGTCCAGCTACTACAGAACCGGGGGAAAGCCTTTTAATCCCGTCCTAGGAGAGACGTATGAATGCGACCGGCCAGATAAAGGCTTTCGATTTGTTGCAGAGCAGGTATGCACGAATCCTGGTGTTTGCTTGATCAACAGTTCAGCAATCACAGTGTTCTGTCTAATTTGTATGATTGATTGAAATAAAAGTATTCATTGAGTCGACTTAAGGTGAGGCAGGTTTGTTTTTGACACCTTTCCAAAGCAAGCCAATGAAAAGTATTATATAGCCCCTTTCAGACATGCACTCTTTTGTCTGTCTGAATGAGCACTTTGTCAGACCTAGTAGCGTTTCTGTTCCATTTGTAACACAAAACAAAGTCTGACATCAATGCCATTGCATTAACAGATAGTCGAGTGAAGTCAAGTCACTGTTACCTATATAGCACATGTCTTATAAGCAAACACAAGCACATAATTTGAGTTGTGTGAAGCCATTTGAGGAAGGTTTTTTTTCCACATTTCAGCACCAATATACACCAAAAACATTATGCAAAAGGATATGTTTGACTTTACTGATGGTCAAGTAGTAGTCAGATTATCATCACACATGAACAGATTTTTTTAGTATTTAGAAATAAAAACACTCTGGTGGGTTTGTCTGAATGAAGCAGTGAAAAGCATTAACATAGAAGTGACTTTTCTGGGAACGACAGCAGCAATTTTACATATAAGCATGTCTAAAAAGGGCTAATAAAATATGTATGAACCGATCTGTTTGTTCTCCTTCATGACACCAGGTCAGCCATCACCCACCTATCTCAGCTTGCCATGCAGAGTCTAAAAACTTCGTCTTCTGGCAAGGTAATGGAATATGAAAAAAATTGAATCCACTCTGTAAAGTCTGCAGCTATTACAATAGCGGCTGGTTGTACAGGATGTAAGGATTTAATTTGTACTGTCACTTTTCTCTGATTGATTCTGCAGACGTGAGGTGTAAGAACAAGTTCTGGGGAAAGTCAATGGAGATTGTTCCTGTGGGTACCACTCATGTAACTCTGCCAGGGTGAGTTTCTTCGGCCTCCTTTACACAAGCGCTGGACAGATGACCGGCCTCCATGACATTATACAACCTCAATGCAGTATTTCTCAAGGCAAATCTGATGTTAGTTTAGAATTCAAATGCAAAGTATGCTTTAACAAACTACAAGGGGTATAACTGGTTGTAGAAAATAAAGCAAAATGGGCATTGTCCACTTCTGTCTATAATCTTAATACAGATATCTTTGTGGCGGAAACAAATACAGTTAGAAGTAAAATCTTTGTGTTGTTGTTCTGATTCCTCACCCCAGATGTGGAGACCACTACGAGTGGAACAAGGTGACGTCCTGCATCCACAACATCCTCAGCGGGCAGCGCTGGATTGAGCACTATGGGGAGATCGCCATCAGAAACTCCAGCAGTGATGTTTGTCAGTGCAAGATCACTTTTGTTAAGGTGAGGCAAGAAAAGCAAAAAAGTGAAAAGGCAACATCTGTATGCAAAACATTACCACAAACAAATTTCCTAATGCAAAATTGACTGTTTTTTGACATACAGAGCCTTTTTAAGAGAGGTGGGCCCATATATACAGCAACAATTATGCCAAAATATTCAGGCTATAGTCTATTTACAACAAATGTATTCCTTATATTGCTAAATTTGATATATAAGGTTGAATTACATCAGGTAAAAGGTGTTTTTTGGGTAGCCTGTGCAATCACACATGACAAAGTGTCCACTGAAGTTTTGTTATCTTTATTGCTGATGCATTTGCAAGAAGTAATTTCAACAGGAAGTAAAGTCATGATCACATTTGTCTTAGCAGCTGCTAATGTGCTTTCACAGTCTTTTGCACTCATTCACAAAAATGGAAAACAATAGAAGCAAGTTATGGCAATGAGCCGTGACTGTTGACATACAACATGAATCGGAATGAGAAAAGACTTACAAAACGTGTGACAAATTAAAGGAAAACCCAGCAAGAACAGCTTCAGTGCATCTTGGTATTGATTCTTCAGATCTGCAAAACTGTACTGGATGAATGGAACGCCATTTGTCTTCAAGATATTCCCTCGTTTGGTGTGTTGGTGACTGTAGTGGCGACTTCACACGTCAGTCCAAATCTCCTATAGGTGTTAAAATGGGATTAGATGTGTTGAATGTGAGGGCCGTAGCATATGATTCACATCTTCATACTCATCAAACCAGTCAGTGACCCCTGGTTCCCTGAGGGGACAAGTGTACCCAATCATTGCCATAGTAAAGCCCCTCACAGCTTAACGGAGCCACCAGATACTAGGAAGGAGAGGGTTCTTCCTTTAATTCATGCCACCCATCTGTATTTTTCCAACCATAAACGTGGGATTGTACAACATGTAATTCTTTAGGAGTTTTCCACGCAAGTTTTTTATTTTACCTCTTAATGGGACTTTGTTCTTCAAACAGAGTTAAAATCAATTTAAAACCATCACCGAGTTAAATTTAAGACTTTTAAAGACTGATTTAGTGCAACATAGAATTCAGTCTTATAGCTGCATGAGAGTATGATGGAAAACTGGAAGGTATTGCAACATCTTAAAAGTATTTATCCATCAATCCATTATCTATACACTGCTTAATCCTCTCTAGGGTTGCGGCGGGGCTGGAGCCTATCCTAGCCGACTCGGGCGAAGGCAGGGCCTGCACAGGGAGAACATGCAACTCCACACAGAAAGATCCCAGGCGTTCTAACTTTAATGTGAACCGGGGATCTTCTAGCTGTGCGGCTACGGTGCTAAGAACCGAGCCACCGTGCAGCCCAGTACTCACACGTTAACATTTTAATATAATATGTGTATATTTAGGTGCACAATTCACTGTGAAAATCTCCAGGTTGATTTATAGATTGATAGATTTACTTGCACTCTACAGAAAACAACAAAAAGTACGTTCAATAGCGTGATAATGATTAGAGGTACTCTAAACCTTAGTGAACGATTATGTATAATAAAAAAACTTACTCTGCAGCTTCATTTATACATAACCTTTAACCATCTGAACCCCAAAGCTCAACGTTTTAGAGGCCCACTGTCTTTCAATAAATTTGCCAATTTGCAATATTTATCAGAGCCAGAAACTGTAAAAATGAAAAGAATCAGCAGATTTTTAGCTTTCAAATGGTCCTTGAACTGATTATGAGTTGTGCTGTGTGTAGTTCTGTCTGTTTCTCTAACCAGATCTAAGCTTAAAATCATGCAGTCACTTTATTCTACATATCTTCTTATTTTTTAAAAGAAATGCCAAAAAGAAGCTGTTTGCACCAGATTCTGTAAAAAATGTAAAATTCTACACTCTTTGGCACAATTGATAGGTCGTGTCGGACTCAGCTGCAACCAACAGAAATTCAGGGACAGGCTGTGCTTACATACAGCAGATAGGAGCAAAGCATCATCATAACTTTGCCATACTGCACAAAAGGCATTTTTTAATTCCCCCACTTCCATCCATGGTTGTGCCATTTCCGTGGAGGTGCAGGAGCTTATTTTGCATTGAGAAATGAGCCCACAGTGAGTACAAAAGAAACTGCAGAATTCAAAGTGCAGCTGCATCTTCTACACTGTAGATGCTTTGAATTGATTTTGTAGTTCTGCAGCAGATCTGACCTTTGACTGTTGTTGTACTTTTCACAACACCAGATGAATCCATAATGCATTTTCAGTCAGCGTCTTACATTTTTCATGTACCAGAACAAATCTATAACAAAAGTAGTTAAGGCAAAGAGCAGATTCACGCTGAGGATAACTTTTCTGGATCACAAAATGTATAATTTCTGAAGCAAAATATAATTTCTTCAGCTTTCTCCATGTTGAATTCACCATCACCCAAAGTCAAAATGATCAACAACTGTAAAATATAGTGATGCATATGACATGAAATTGAAATATATCCTCTCATCCACCACGTTTGTCTCTGTAGATATTCCTCTGTGACCCTGCGGGGGGTTTTATCACAGTAAACGCTGTCTTCCCTTCATTAGTCCATACCTCTCCTGCACAGATGCTGCTCTTCACCGGCATGCCAGCAAGAACCCCTACATGTCTTCAACGTCTGATATGTGGAGGCTGTTACTGGGAGGAGAAGGTTAATTGCTTTAGCGTGAGCCACTTGAAAGACCTCCTGAAGCTGTGCAGGATAGCAAGTCGAGACATGTCAGAGCTCATTATGCGTCCTCCACTCTCATTACGCATAGCAGCCCGGCAACACGCACCGGGGATCAGGATTGTTGACGCAACAGCAACATCTGCTGACGGCAAGAGGACATCATCATGATCTCCGCATTGCCACTCGTACTCACCTGCTATTCTGTATTGCTCTTGTCTTTTCACAGGCCAAATACTGGAACTCAAGTGTGAATGAGATAGAGGGAGCGATCACAGATAACAAAGGGAAGGTCGTCCACAGGCTCTTTGGCAAGTGGCATGAAGCTGTTTTCTGTGGAGACCCGCCTTCAGCTAAATGCATCTGGAGAGCAAGTATGATAAGCATCCTCCACACCACACAAGAAGCTCTTCAGTATTGTGTGTCACAGTGTTTTCCTGTCTGCTGCAGCTCACATTGTTTGTGTACAATGCAGATGCAATGCCAGTGGACCATGAGCAGTACTACGGTTTTACAAAGTTTGCAATTGAGCTGAATGAGCTGGAACCTTCCCTTAAACTGCTGCTACCACCAACAGACACCCGACTACGAGTGGACCAAAGGTAAGAAGAAAATCTGGAATAAATCCAAACCTATTAGTGTGTTTACATGCCCTTAAAGACACCATCCGATGCACATCTAGGATAACACATAGTAAACAGTCAGCCTTGAACCTGCAGTGTATCAATGACAGTCTCACAGACATAAATTCAGATTTCTGTGGTTTCATATGCAACAAAACAGGCAAACTCAATCTGCCAGCTTGCAGGGTGGAGCTTTTCATATCATTATTCTTCATCATTGTCTGTTTCTGGTTTATACATGTTTGACTGAATTACTCTAATGTAACAACTCCCCATGGTGTAGCGTAGAGTGGTTTTAAGTCCTTTTCAGACATGGGATATGCAAAATTGCTGCTTCATCTGTCTGTTAAAGTGACGGCATTCTGTCATTCAGACATAGATCAGTATAATGCTTCTTTCAGACAAACCCACCATGGTGATGGAGAGACCAGCGGTATTGTATTTGTCATACATGTGAGTTTGGACAGTAAATCAAGTGATGTGCAATACATAAGGATGCACTAATAACAAAAGACTGAATCAAAACTAATAGCAAGTTTATCAAACTGTTAATTAAATTCTGTTCAATTCAGTTTCATTCATACACCAATTAACCACAACATCATGACCACTGACAGGTGAAGTGAATAACATTGATCATATTGGTACTATGTGCTGTTCTGCTGGAAAACCTTGAATTGTGCCATCCATGTTGATGAAACTTAGACTCCCAAATAAACACTATCCCAGAACAAGCACACTCCTTCATTCAAATGGAAATCCCAAATGTCACTGGCCTACCCCTGCAGGAAAATGCACCCCACCACATGGAAAAACATCAATCAATCAGGAACATGTTGAGGAACACCAAGATGTTGGTTTGACCTCCAAACTTCCTACACCCCATTGTGATCAAGCATCAACAGGATGCAGTGGAACAAGTTGGATTGACAGAGGCCCCACTGCACAAACCAGAGTACCCAAAGGATCCAGTGCCAACGTCCTGGTGCCAGACCCCATAGGACACCCTGAGAGGTCCTCTTGTCCATGTCCAATGGTTCAGAGCATTTTTGAGCACATAAGGAGGACCAACACAATATTAGGCAGGTTATCATAATGTTCTGATCAGTGTATATCGCCAATTGAGAGCATCTGTCATCTCAAAGCACTTCACGTAATAAGGTGAAGACCATAAAAAATTAAAACAGTTTTCTTTGAATCTAGTTTATTCATGATTTCCTAAATTCTGAACATTCTGTCCATGTGTAATGATCATCTAACCACTACTTTATCAGCAGTAAAATAAAAATATCCCAACAGCTGTGATGATCTTAGGACTCAACGTGACAACAACTAATGATTTACCTGCAGCTAATGAACCGTGACAGTGTGACCTGCTGTTAGATCCTGATCGATCGTGTCTCCATGTCGGGGATCATTTATAAAATATGAGTGATTAATGAAGTTACCGCTGTTGTTCCACGTGCATCAACGCATGACACTTTCTCTCTTTGGAGATGCTCATATGGATCCTGCTGCCATCTGATGCTGCAGCTGTTTAATAAACTCAGGAAAGACTCCTACAAACAGCCAGAAGCAACAAACTAAAACTGCTGTTAGTCAAAACCTGGATTACATTCATGATTGGTAAACCTCATTAATCTCATTAATGACCTATGAAAGACTCTGTTGCATTGCAGTAAATATGAGATAGATTTGAAACTGTAGGGGGAAGTGAATGAGAAAAGGTGCTGAAGGGTGTTTGGAGAAAGAGTCATGCATATTAAAGAAGGCAAAGGCGTAACACTAGAAGCCATTTTAAGCCACGAAGGATAAATTTAATGGTTTGATGAAGTGAAAGTAGATGAGTTTTAGGAGTTGAGTCAATGCCAAGAGAGACGCTTAAGCACTATTGTCCTATTTTTCCAAATGTAAATGAGAAACACAGTTATTAAATAGGGGGCAAAAGGTTGAATAAAACAGAAAACTGTCAAAAACATCTGATATAAAACCAGCTCGCTGCCGGTGACTATCTGAGCAGCGTTTTATAATCTGACATGAAGGATCTCAGCGATTTTCTCTTGACATGCTGTCTTGAAAAATATGCACAGTGCATTGTGATCAAAATAGCACCAAAAATAGGCGCATCAGTATTCGAGATAAGAATAGCGGGCAAGTTCAGACACTTTCAGATTCACCGAGCTATGTTTAGCTCACATTTTGAAAGTCTGTAAACTAAGCGCTGCTGCCCTGAGGCGCCTCGAGCCTTTTACATCCTGAGTTATGTGTTTTGCAAATTTTGTCCGCAGTGCTATTACTCTTACATTGATGACTCAAAACCTTAAAACCAGGGGTGTAGATTGGATTTGAATATAGAAGATGAATGTTTTATCATGTTTGCATAATGAATGTGTTGGTGTTTCGCTGGCAGGTTGCTGGAGGAGGGAAGCTTGGAGGCTGCAGAGGAGCAGAAGCAGAGGATTGAACAGCTGCAGAGAGACAGACGGAGAGTCCTGGAGGAGAACAACGTAACACATCAGCCTAAATTCTTCAGGTAGCCTCAATATCTAGACTTATCTGTCACCTTGAAAGTCACATATGGGAAAGTCATTGTGTCTCAGCTCTTTGCAGTGTTATACACCGATCAGGCATAACATTATGACCACCTGCCTAATATTGTGTTGGTCCCACTTATGTCATCAAAAATGCTCTGAACCATTGGGCATGGACAAGAGGACCTCTCAGGGTGTCCTATGGGGTCTGGAACCAGGACGTTGCCAGTTGGTCCTTTGGGTACTCTGGCTTGTGCAGTGCGGCCTCTGTCAATCAAACTTGTTCCACTGCATCCTGTTGATGCTTGATCACAATGGGGTGTAGGAAGTTTGGAGGTCAAATCAACATGTTGGGCCATTGTCATGTTCCTCAACATGCTCCTGATTGGTTGATGTTGTTTCCATGTGGTGGGGTGCATTTTTCTGCGAGGGTAGGCCAGCGTCATTTGGGATTTCCATTGACATGAGGAAGCGTGCTTGTTCTAGGACAGTGTTTATTTGGGTGTCTAAGACTCATCAACATGGATGCCAGAACAGCACATAGTACCAATATGATCAATGTTATTCACTTCACCTGTCAGTGGTCATGATGTTGTGGCTGATGGGTGTATGTCTCTCATGCTGTCTGGCATGTTTTGTCTCCGCAGAAAGTCCAAGGACGACACCTGGGTGAGCAACAGCACATACTGGGAGCTGAGAAAGGACCCTGGCTTCACCCACATCGATTTCCCGACACTGTGGTGACCCTCCGAGAAGCAGCTCACACACATTTGCACAGCCTCTACTGTGATCCGGGCTGGTTCTGATGATGTCTGTAACCCAGTCTTACCATCCACATTCAGTACTGTTCTTCTGTATTGCAGTTCATCAAAGTTATTGCCTTAATAGCAAGTGCTTATCTAAGTTGTGTAAACATGTTTATGCAAGTATATTATACGAATGTTGACCGATTTAGGCAGTTTATGCCCATGTTTCCATCTGCTGCGTTGTGCAGAACCATTTAAACTGAGAAAAGGAAAACTACTTAGTGTAAAAGGATGACACATTCCTTTTTATGGTTTATCTACACTAGCTTAAAATGTACTGAACAACTTCAGTCGTCGTCTTATCATGGACATTTTCTACCTCTGAGATAAACTAGCCTTGATATGCCATTGATTAAGTGTACACATCCGATATTTATTCAGCATCTGCCTGATGCCTTACTGCTTGTACTCACGTTGTTTAATTTATTTTTGTTGCAATGAAAAATCTATGTTTTGCAAGGAACATGCAAGAATTGTTCATGCAGTCTTTAAAGGTAGAGTCAGCGATTCTTATCCAATGTTCTGTTTTGTATGACAGATTTGGACTTTGAGAGAGAACACCAGATTTAAATGCAGTTCCATTCATGCTACAATAGATAAAAGTCAGGTAGCTATGCAGACAGTCACGTTGCCCCTATATTGAACTCTATGTTTCTGAAAAGCTTTGCACTTTTTTACAGAATATAGCAGCAGATTCCAAACTGGACTGTACCACCCTGTTAATGTGGTTATTCCTGAAGTGTGGCGAACACATTGGGTGAACATAGCACAGGATATCTGGAGAATTTAGAACTTTGTTTGGGCTCCGTAAGTGGAAAACATGTACAAGTCAAAGCACCTCCAAAGTCCTGCAGCCACTACTTCAATTACAACTCTTCTAACGATGAATTATGAAGATGTGGATGATGATGGATCATGTAGGTTTGCACAGGGGTCCTCACAGACTTGGGGGGGATGACAAAATTTACGTCCTTTAACCCAATGCTGATGCGAAAAAAATGAATTTGCCTTAAATCTGATGCATGCAAATTATTTTTTCATTAGCTAAATATCAACACTCTTTCCTCCTATAAAGATTTTAGGTCTCTGGTAAACAGTTCTGTCAACCTTTTAGTAGTGTCTCCACAATGTTTGCAGCAAGGAGATGTTATCATATGCAAATTAGATTTAGAAACTTGTGGTAGACTTTACAATGACCACTTTATCTTTGAGAGAATCACAGACTCGACCTTTAAATCGTTACTGAGCTGAACTTTCTGAATCTTTCTGTCTCATTACAGTAATTACTGCTTTCCGCTATGACTGTGTGAATGATTGTGCAACTACGAGCAGCTGTAGCAAATATGAAACCATTCAGCCATTTTTATTTCCACTTCATCCATCGCACCATTGTCTATCTGGACCCTGGGCTGTGGGACCAAAAGTGTCCAAATCTATGCTCCATGAGCTCAAATAAAAATTTCTGATTCTTTCTTTTTTTGTCGAGTCATTTGTGGCTGTTTATTCAATCAAAGTTAGACCAGTACCATCATTTCCAGTTATAGTTCAGCGGACTTTTCTTCATTTTGAAATGGTATGTTCACTTTTTCATAAAGGCATGAAACTTGGTACACTTTTACTCAGAAAAGAGGATGTCTGCCCCAATGTTTTGATGACCAGGGATTACAATATTACCATACACAACATCATAAATTGCTTAGGGGAATTCAGAGACATTGTGAAAAGGAACTCATGGTATTTAATGACGTAGGCCTGACTTCAAAATATCACGTGTAGGGTTTCAAAAGCTTAAACCTTGTGCTCTTTAATGACAGTCACAATACAGGGACATAAACAGTAGAACAATATTCAAAATGACCTCAGTTTTAAATGAGCATGTCAAACACAAAGATTTACTTCATGGACATATGGCGTGACATCACATTTTCTGTGTTCACATGAGAGATGGTACAGCCGCCACAAGGCAATTTTGTTCAGTTTCTAAAAATATTCAAGGCGTCAAATTGTAAAAGTGTACCAACTTTCATGCTTTTATGAAAAAGTGCACATCATAATCAGATATCACTTGGGCTATTACCTCAGGAAAGTAACTTGTCAGGCAAGTAACTCCATCATAAATGTGGGTTATAACAGGAAAAGAGTAAGACAACAAAATCATCAGCTTAAATCTGAGGTCCTTTTTATGCATTCAGACCAGTTCTTGTCTGGTCTTTGCAATCACAGAACAACTCGTTGAATATATCCCTGTTGCTCTTAAGAGGCCATTAAAAGCATTTTGTCAAAAACACTTGAAAAGTTCACTGAGTATGGAAGCACAATCATCTTACAACACTCATTATCAAGCCTGGCTGTTACACAACTGTAAATAATAATTGAGTGAAGAAATAAGTTTTTAAATTGTGTCTTTACAACATCCTCAGCTGTGTTTTCTTTGGGTGTGGGGCAAGGGTGAAAGTTCAACTGTTAGAATATATAATTCTTGTTCACGGCTGCCAGTCATATGTGATATGATAATGTCATGTTTTTATGACTTGCTGCCCATTCAGCTGTACTATAACCAGAGTTCATGAATAATATGTCAAATATGGAGCGCTCTGCACACAGGGGGATAAACTCTGACAGGTGATGGCTTTTAGCAGTTCATTTCTTTTTAATGTGTTTATTAATTAAACAAATGGACTGAGGTGATGCACAATGCTACATCTAGCTACAAGAATTATAGAGTTAAATAAAGGAAACAACAACAAAATGGTGACAAGCTGAATACACCTTATTCAAAGTAAAGAAAATGGGTGGAACACGTGTAGTCTATGGCAGAACAGTCTATTTCTGGTTGGCATGACACAACCACTAGGTGGCAACAAATAGATATGAATGGAAAACAATACAAAGACAGTGGACTGACAGCCTGTTAGAACTGGAGTACATCCAGTAACTTCTCTGGCAGAACTTCTTGTGGAACCATTTCTCTACTGCTATTATTCCCATCCGGATGCAACAGCATGACCACCCTCAATTCTACCATAGCATGGCTCTATAGGTTTCACATGTAATCCTATAGTTTATGCAGCCCCATTGGTTTAACACATAATCATATAGTTTTTGCATGCAGCTCAGTAGATTTCCTATGTAATCCCACAGGTTTCACCAGAGCCAGCCCTACCCAATGTGACATCCAAGGTGAGCTTTAAAATGCTGCCCCCCTCCCTCCATTGGTGATTTACATACGCCTACAAAAGAAATCAAATAGCACTGTTTTATAGCAATATTAATTGGGCATTTCTTTACATTTCAATCAATGTGAGATTTTGCATTTTAAGAGTTAATAGTTATAACTTGTTTTAATAGAATTATATTGAAGGTAAATTTTTTTCTGATTTTGTGGTGCCCTCTGGAGACCACGGTGCTCTTAGCATTTGCCTAATGGGTGAACTGGCTCTAGGTTTCACTTCGGTATCTGTATGGCTTTCACCTGTAAATCTACGGGAGCTTCGCACATATACACACCACAAAAATGTTTCAAAATGGCATGTTTCCCATGTGAAAAGTACACGTTTCCACATGCACATCTGAAATTCATGTGGTTTTTCTGTTATGGTAGTGTGATGCCTCGGTGGAAGTCCTGAGCAGAGCAAGAACCCTTTTGCCAAAAGTGTCCCACATGAACTCAGAGTATGTAATTTAAATTATAATTATCTTTAGTCAAGATTAAATGACAAAAAAGACTAGTTGTCCTACAGTGATTTGCAAAAAATTATTGCACCAGGGCTACCACAGTGAAGGCATAATCCTAACAGTGAAGCATGGAGGTGGGAATGTAATGATATGAGGCTGCATGAGTGTAAAAGGTGTTGTTAAGATGGTATTTATAAATGCACTGTGTGGACATACCAAAATACTGGCTAATAAAATACGAGGTGTCTACAGAAGCTTGGCCACCCTTCATGAAAACATCTGGTTCCGCCCCTGTCCGACTCTTATTTTGAAGGGCGGAGCTACTCTGATGAGTCTTTTGTCCCCAAACAGAAACCTGACAGATTGAAAAATCACACCCCGGTGCGGAGGAAAGTTCCCTCTGTCTCCTCTGGCCTCAGAGAAAGTTTCTCGTCTAGTTCTTCACTAAACCGAGGACTTCAGGAAAAACGGTAACACCTTTTTTTTTAACCTTTGCTTCAGTTATTTTGCCGTCCAGGCAGGCTAACATCCGATTTCTAGCATGACAAATCAGTACGTTTGTTGATGCTACTAGCGAGTGTTAGCTAGTTTTTTAAAGAAATGTCTGCACGGCACTTTTTTTTTTGCCTGATAAAAGTTCCGTACTTGAAGCTGTACTTTGTTATTATGACTTTAAAACGAGATAAACAAAGGAGGGAACGCTGTGTCAACATGCTAACCGGTTTTTAGCCTGAGGGAGAGCTCACATGGGTGGGACTGTCTTCTCATTAGCAGGCGTTACTTTGTGAAGAGAGAGCCCTTGTCCATCTGAAATGCAATACAAAAACACTTAAATCTCAAATAATTTTAAACTCTGTCACCTTTCAATGGTTTTAGTGTTTCTAAGTTGAACAGAACAGTGTTTCTTCTCATCAACAATCAAAAACAAGTCCTTTAGATAGACTAAATTAGAAAAAAATTGCCCCAGAGCACAATTTTGACGTGATTAAACCTGACACAAAACTGAGATTCTAGATTTTTTGTGACAGCAATTACTGTAAAGTGGTAAAATTTTTAGTCATTTGACATTTCACTGACATTACACAGCGGTGTTCTCACATCTCTGGTATACTGTAGGGACTATTTCTTCAGTAAAAAGTAGTTCCAGTGAAAACATTGTTTTCCCATGGATGCGGATTGTCCAGAGTAACAAAAAAAATGTGTCTGGAATGTGATGTTGAACATTGTAAATGCCATTTTTTAAGGCTAAAATTTAAATTGCCTTTTAAAGGGACATTAAATTTAAAACTCCACTAATACAACAGAGGTAAAGTGTACCTCTGTTGTATGAGTGAAATTTCTGAATCAGATGTCTCAGATGAAATCTGTCTAAATTGCCAGACGCCACTAAGATTTTCATTTTTGTTTTATTATCTTCTGGTAGTTTGGACAACTTTTTAAATGACTTTAAAGAAAGAAAGAAAAAAAAACATACCTATATGAAGCTCCACGAAGTTCCAAAAGACAATAATCCCAAATACATTTTTACTATTTTAAGAATGTTTAAAGCTATTTATTTAATGTTTGCACTGACATTCCTTCCATACTTGCAAACAGACTGCACAGGCCCAACAGAACTATCTGCAGTAGCTTCTAGACTGAACCTAAGACACTGTGTTTCATTATTAGATCAACCACCTATTGCGTCATTGCAAAGATAAGTTATATATTTCCACTACTTTTTATTTTTATTGAATTTAAGCAACAAAATGGAAAACTCCTTGCAATAATCCACTTTATACACCAGAAAAAAAGTGATTCTGTAGAGGAAACAATATTTGAGCTTTTGCCGGAAATATACATGTAGTGACATCATCGACGGTGCTATTTCATGCTTAACACGTTTGTTTTGTTCCAGTGATTTCAGTGTGGAAACTGTGGATCTGTTCACAACAGCTCTGTCAGTTGTGCAGTAAAAGCAGTTAAGATAGTAAAGCTACGTACAATCACCATGACACGTCAGAAGATGTAAATAATTAACAAAGCTTCTGCTGCTGTGCCCTTTGACTAAATTGTGCACTGCCCTTTCATCAATTTGGAGACAGTTGATGCTGCAGCTGTTTATTAATGTCAAAGAAAATAAGGCAAAATTCTATATTGGTGTGTTTAATTTAGTTGTTTAAATGTCAAGACTTATGTTGGAATGTGTGTTAGTAATGCTGTCCATTGACTTGATTATCACCTCACAGGTTTTTTCCAGCCGGGAGATGTTTGCCATAGCTACCAGAAACTTTGTGGAGGAGGTGGATCACGGAGGTTTATTGATCCCGGTGTCCACCCTGAACGACACTATTGCTCCTCTGACGGTGGTGCGCAAGCGCAAGCGATTCTGGTTCTGGCAGAAGAGCAAATACCTCCCCACTGATTTTAACCTCAATGATCTACTAACAGGAGACACACCTATAAAGCCAGGTATATCCTTAATCCCTCTATACTAGTGGATGCATTTGTTTTCTGATCTTTATCAAATACAATCAGGTCCGTAACTGTTTGGACAGTGACACGTTTTTTTTTTTTTATAGTTTTGCATCTGTAAACCACCACAATGGATTTGAAATGTTTGAGATGTGATTTAAGTGTAGATTTCCAGCTTTAATTAAAGGGGTTTAAGAAAAATATTAAATTAGCTGTTTAGAAATTCTCCCGCTCCTGTCTCCCCATGTTTGTGTTATTGTCTTTTTTATGTTTCTTGGATGGGATGTAACAGAAACATTTATCGTTGCTCTGAAATATGTGCAATTACAATAAAGGCTGCTGATTCTAATTCTAAAAATTACAGCTATGCAGGCTCAGCAGTGAGTGAAAATTGCCTGATGTGCAGTGTCATGTGGCTTGTTTTCTTGTATGCTTATGAGAATTTAAGGAATTAGAAGGTCTGGAGTTGATTCCAAGTGTTGAATTTGTCTTTGGTAGCTATTCATGGGAATTCCTGAACACCTTTTGCAATATTTTTCTCAAACGCTGTTAATTAAAGATGAAAATCTACGCTTCAGTTACATCTTGATTGTTTTATTTCAAACATACTGTGGTGATAAACAAAGGCACAACTACAAAAGTTGTGTCACTGCCCAAATACTTATGGATCCAATTGTATCTACAGCAAAATATGTTGTACAAATGTGTTCTTTTAAGATTACAGAAAACCTAAATATTTCACTCTTTACAGTTGTGGTCGAGACAGACTTCATCAAATACACTGGGACATTTGGCGACCATATTGAGGGGGGCCTGGATGCAAGTTTTGTCCGCACCAGCGTCAACATAGGGGGTAAAGACTCCTCCAAACTCCAGTCGATCTTTGGAAGTTTGAAGAAAGAGGAGGTGGAAGTGCAGAAGCTGCTGCGAGACTCCAAAGACAGGTTAGAACCAATGAATATATTTTAAATGGAGCATAAACATTGTAAATATCACCTGACATACAGTCTGTTAAAGATCTGCAAACAGCAGAAGTGATCTTTGTCCAACCATAAAGTTTCACACAAAACAGGAGAACAAGTTGAATATTAACTCACAAGAAAATTGCTACATATGTAACATTTTTACATTTTTTAAATGCAAACAAAAAAGCAATACTTTATAGAATTTCTTGTCTGCATGAATTTCATATTTTAATTTAAGGTCAGATAAAAGTATTCCCAGTGAAGTGCAGCGCTGACTTTCTGTGAATTTATTGCATCAGGGTCCTGGACATGTCCCATGGTCTGATCCAGGAGACGAAGGAGAAGCCCCGACAGCTTCTCGGGATTGTGAAGGAGCGTATTGTGACCACTCAGCCCTGCTCAGTCATAGAGGAGGTGCAGCAGGCCGGACAGTGGGGAGGAAGTCTGAACCCCTGTGGCCCCAGGAGCTCTAAGGTACAGTCTTAGCACTGAAATACTCATTTTTATGTTTCCTGTAGTGTTTGTATTTTAACCCTCAAAACTCCAAAACATGCCAGTGGGTTTGAAAGGCGTGTTTTCTTTTTAAAATGTCCCCAAATCACAGCATTTATCAGTGCCAGAAACTGTAAAAACAGGAAGAATCAGCTGATTATCAACTTTCTGATGCTCCTAGAACAACTCATCTGTGACGTGTTGTTCCATCTGGAAATGTAACCAAATCTAAGATTAGAGTATTTCTTCAATTTATTCCACGTATCCCATTTAAAAATTCGCCAGTGTTTGCTCCCACCAGATTCTGTAAGAAACAAAACAATTTGTGCTGCTAGATGCATTCGTAAAGCTAATAGTGACTCAGCTGCAACTAACAGTCATGTGACAACAATTCAGGGATGTTCTCAACTGAACTGCAGGCTGTGTAGTGTTTGAGCATGAAAACAAATACAAAATGTAAATAGTAAAATATATGAAGTACTAGATGTATGTATGCAGTGATGTAGCATCACTGTTTTTTTTCCAGTATTGATAACATCTGTTGGCACTTGGAAAAATGTTGTACATGTTGATTCTATAGAAGATCCCCAGTTCACGTCCCAGTTAGGATGCCTGGGAACTTTTGGTGTGGAGTTTGCATGTACTCCCTGTGCAGCGTGGGTTTTCACCGGGTTCTCTGGCTTCCTCCCACAGTCCAAAAACATGCTGAGGTTAATTGATGATTCTAAGTTGTCCGTAGGTGTGAATGAGAGTGTGCTTGGTTGTCTGTCTCTATGTGTAGCCCTGCGACAGACTGGCAACCTGTCCAGGGTGTCCCCTGCCTTTGCCCGAGTCAGCTGGGATAGACTCCAGCCCCCCCACGACCCTACAGAGGATTAAGCGGTGTATAGATAATAGATTGATGGATAAATACTATTAAGATGTTGTTCTCCACAGGTGCAGGACTTTATATTACAGTGAAAAATGAACCCATGGTAATGCCTGGGATCAGAAGGTTAATGTAATAGAGCAGAAGTGATTTTTCAGAATAAATCTTGTCTTTTCTGATTTTAATCTGTATGAGAATTCAGCCTCGTGCTGTTATTCCAGGAATACTTGATGACATAATTTCTGTTTTTGCTGTGCCCACATTTCAAAAAATAGATTTTGGGATTTCCCCTTAGTTATTGGTATGCAACTTTTCCCAGAAGGAGTTTCAGTTCTGCCCGCAACTGTGAGCTGTATGTGTAAGTGGAAAAAGCGGAACAATATCTTTTTAAGGGGACTTTGTTCCAATTACACTACAAAATCTTATTTCTACTGTTGGTGGAAAAATTGATTTTGCTTCCTGTTCCCTAATTTGGTTCCTGTCTCTGTTACAGTCTAGAGAGAGAACAAATGCTTTAGTATTACTGTCAATGAAGTGGCTTTTTTCTTTAAAACATGCTGATATTGGTGAGTTTTGTTGGAGTTTTAGTGATTTTTGTCTCCACTTGTTGTTGTGCTGTTTCAGCTTTTACTGAAGGAGAATGGGAACCTGAGTAAAGACAGTAACGTCACCATGGAGATTCCTGTCAACACCACCATTGCCTATGGCCTCATAGAGCTGGAGATCAAACATGATGGACACTTTAGTGAGAAATCATTCTTTAAACTCATACATTAACTGCTTTACCCTTTGCTAATTTGACAAGAATAGCTGAATGAACTCAGTTAAAATGATTGATACTCATACTAAATTTTGATTTACATAGTTTTTTTCTGGCTGGAAATGACATAAACAAGTAACAGAAGATGGTAAGACATTGTAGATTTTACCTTTTGTAAAATTTTAAAAATATTTTCACTGAAAATACCATGCTCTAAAAGATGGTAGAAATGATCAGATCATTTGGAATTGTATAGAAGGTGCATTTTCTCTAAATTAAAAATAATTTTGGACAATGTAAAGAAAGCTTAACAAACAAACAAAAAACAGGGCTCCAGACTAATTTCTTCACTGGTAGCACTGGTGTGATCGCACTTTCCACCTCATCAAAGGCAAAACACATCACTTGCTGAACATCTGCTTATCGATAGACACGACGATTTACCGATGTTCCCTGAACGCCCCACATTGCAGGCTGCGGTAGCTGCTTCTTGGTGGCTGCAGTGCCCTCAGGCAGGTGTGTGACCACAAATTACTTTGAAAAGAGCAAAATAGGGCACTTTAATGTCAGATTTGTCCCACATGAAACCGAGTGATATTTTTTTCTACATGTGCTGTTTTTTCTGCTCATAGAAAACAGTAGGTGTGCTACACATTTCACAAGAAGAGCTCATTTTTCAGCGTAAATACCACTGTACACCGAACTTATATAAGTGGAAAAAACAGCGTGCGCAAGTGTGCTCTGAATTTCACAAGAAGACCACAGTCGATCGTGTTCATGTAATGTTGGGCTGCTAAAATCATTATTGTGATAAATGTCCATTTAATTTTGCAGCTCTACTACTGATCATCGGGTGTGTCTGAGTCCGACCTCTTTCTCTCTGTACCAGCAGCCCCCTCTTTCTTCATCTTATTTTTAAATAATCATCTACAGATCACTATCTTTTTCACACACAGCAGCTAAACAGCTTGTTTTACAGACTAACAGAGCCACGCAAGTTATAAAAGTACTAGTTTTCACCACTGTGGTTAACACAGTCTGAAATTTTAAATCTCAAAAAAAGGTTGCAAATGGAGTCTGGAGTGAAATCTGTAGCCCTTGGAAAAACTGCAAGGTTTTTTCGCTTGTTTATGGTATTTCCAGCCAGAAGAAATGTATTACACAGATCTACTATAATTCAAAACTTGGCATGGGTGTTAACTGTATTTGCTTTTCATATGTGGGTGTTTAAAATGCATTTTGTTTTCCTCAGAGCTGTGTCTCATGTCAGACACCAATGGAGGTTTTGAAGTAGACAGTCACGTTAAGGAAGGAGCCCCGAGCCTCTGCAGAACTCCTGCACATTCTTCTGAAAATAGCCACCTTCAGCACGGTAAATTACTGTTTTCTCCTCAGGTTTTTTTTTTCCTCTGTAGTGAAAAGACTCGTGACTGCAGATTGTTGTTGCCGATGACGTGTTCAAGAATGTATGTTGAGTCATGAAGGGCCTCCACAGACTGAAGGTTCTGTGCTGTCTTATCAGAGTAATGTTATAACAGATTGTAAACGTGCGCTTTGACCTAAATTCTAATGTCTGCGGTTTGTTGTTTAGTTTGTTATGCAAGTTATTTAGCAGCGCTCCAGATTAATTTTTTTACAATAGCTTCCCTACTGGCCTATTTTGCACTTAATATTGGTGCACCCAATAGTTTTTACTTCACCTTTTATGCAAAGTATATTACAAACAGGCCATAAAAGGAGTATACTCAGGAAGACTATTAAACAACCGACGACCTGTAAGGCCAAACAGAAAAAAACAGAGTAGCAGAAGTGGAAAAAATTATTTAAACATGTTCAATAAATTAAATCAATGTAATGAACACCAATGGATACAAATACTACAATAAAAGCACCAAAACTTCCATATCAAATTAAAGAAATGGAGGGTAAAACCACTGAAACAAGGGTAAAAGACATTAAATAGACATAATAAGTGTGACTAGTGGTCTTCTGAATTGTGCCATTATGAAGACAATGCCATGACCCTGCAAGATGTCTTAGAGGGCATCACTTTTATTCTGAAAATAACAAATAATCAAGAAACAAATGGCATGTAATAAGCCGGAGAATAGCACATTATAGTTTTAATAACAATAACCACATTTGTATAGCATAGTTTATATATAAAGTGCAACTCAAAGTGCTTTACATCAAAAAAAGACATTAAAATAAAATGAAAAATTAACAAAATGGCGCTAAAACATAACACAATAAAATTCAAGCGTCATAATACAAGTAATAAATACATCTGATACTAGTAAATTACGTGAAACTGCCTTCAATGTAGATCTGAAGGTTTTGTTTCAAGCTATCTAGTGGTAGGGCTGGGATTGTGCATGTATCCTAGGTGTGGACTTCTTGTGTGTTTAACACTGACTGGTCAGCTGTGCATTCATAATTACTGACCTGATGTCCCACATGATTTTACTCAGACACGGTTTCTGCATCAACAGTGTTTACAGCTGCTGTATTAACTGAGACTGAATAATTCAGTGTGACAGCAGCAAACAGCCAGCAAATGCAAGTAAACACCATTACCAGAGTTTAATAACAGCAATAAATGACACTGAAACATCCAAAAAGACAAACTTTGTGGTTCGGTATTGTCGCTAAAGAGAAATTGTAAATTGTGAGTGGAAAAACAGAGACCGACTTGGTAAATGTCAGGTTCACCAGTGCGACCAGTGAAAATGTTTAGTTGCACTTCACAGATTTGTGGTCGCACTCTGATTCCCTGTACAGAGATATTTCTGCTCTGTTGGAGTTTAATCAGGATTAAACCTGTTTGACGCGAGTTTGTAGTAAATGTGTTGACACTGAAAGTCTTTATGTGGCAACAACAGACGTGTGTGTTGATAAGGTGTGGAAGCTGTGTTAACACATTATTCAGGGTGCAATCATTATAATAATTAGATTTTCCTTGTTATAGTTGTTACTCTGATATGTTTTATGTTGCTGGTGTCTATTTTAATCGGAGTTAACTCTCTAAATCCCAAGTAGCTTCTGGAGTTTCTGCTCCTGTCACATTTTTACTCACTGTGGGTGCGTTTTTCACTATAAAGCCTTCTGCATAGAATGACATAGAATAACACCACAATTCATTAAAAAAAATGAAAAATAAAGGTTGAATTTCTTTGATTATTTGTTCTACAATGGTTTTAAAAAGTAATCAACATGTACAAGATGTTTCCAAGTGCCCACAGGTGCTACCGACACTGGAAAAATAACTGGTGATTCCACATACTATAAATATTTTACTGCTTACATGTTGTTGTTTCCATACCTGTTTCATGCCTGCTCTGTGTAAACACAGCCTGCAGTTCAGCCGAGAAGTCTCACAGCTGAGTGTAGGATGATCATAAGCTGTATTGGTGTCACTCTAACCGGAGCAGGCAGCTAATGTGTTAACCAGAGTGGTGAAAAGAAAGACTTTTATAAGTTCGGTGTACTGCGGTATTTACGCTGAAAAATGCGCTCTTCTTGTGAAATGCGTAGCACACCTACTGTTTTCTATGAGCAGAAAAAACAGCACATGTAGAAAAAAAAACTCGGTTTCATGTGGGTCAAATCTGACATTAAAGCGCCCTATTTTGCTCTTTTCAAAGTAATTTGTGGTCACACACCTGTCTGAGGGCACTGCAGCCACCAAGCTGCAGCTACTGCAGCCTGCAATGTGAGGCGTTTAGGGAACATTGGTAAATTGAAGTGTCTGTCGATGAGAAAATGTTCAGCAAGTGATGTGTTTCAGCTCTGACCAGGTGGGAGGTGCGATCAAATGAGAAAGTTGGTCGCGCTGAAGAAGTTAGTCTGGAGTCCTGCATTAATGGCTCCACTTTTGCGAGCAGCTACGGAATCCAGTTAGTGCAAATTTTTAAGTGAGACATGTAGAATGAAGTGATTCTGAGCTTTGTTCATTTTCCCAATGGAACTGCATCACAGATAAGTAGTTCAAGGACTGTCGGAAAATCTAAAACCCACTGATTCTCTCTGTTTCTACAGTTTCTCGCTCTGATAAATGGTGTAATTCTGTAAAGTCAGCATGCTTTTCAATGTTTTATCTTTGGAAGTGATGATGAACTGTCTGTTTTGTGGGTTTTTTTTCCATTTTCAGAACTGGAACAACTCGGTGCTAATTTCCAGCTACTTTCAGCTCTCCCTGCTTCCACCAGGTCCTCTCTGCTCGAGCAAATCACCAAACTTATGCAGGACCAAGCGGCCATCAGCGCACTTCAGAATGTGGTGAGTGGGACAGAGAAGTCTTGACCTCGGAGATGCACTAATATAATAAAGAGTTAGAGCTCTGAGAACTTAAATCTGTCTTTCCATGTCTCAGCTGGACCAAATGTGCCTGGGTAAGAAACCTAACCTGAGTGATGTTACAACAACAGAGTCTCATCCACACATCCAAGTGATCTTGGATCTTTTGGAGCAGTGTGATCAGGTGGGGTCAGGCCAGTCCTCATCCGTCCTCACAGCCCTTCACCTCATTACCAGCGCCTTGGGTGGTGAGAAAAGTTATTCTCTGCGCAGCCTTTATTATGCACTCTATGAAAATAAGTCATTCTGAGGTGGTACTGTAGTGTTCCCTCTGCAGGCACATTGTCCTAAAAACCTAATTTCCTGAAGCTCTTTCTTATTCTTTATCTGGGTCTTTCAGAGATGACAAATGACTGCCTCACTGCACTGGGAAGGTGCTGCAGCCCTGCAGTGTTAAAAACCCTGGAGCTACTGGTTGGTAAAGTTTGTGTTAACAAAATGAATAAAAGCATGGGTATTTTCTTTTAAATGAATGTTTAATTTCTCCTCTACAGGTACAGAGTGTATGTGGAGATGGAGAGTTGAATCAGAGCAGCGCAGGTCTGACAGAGGACATTTATGAAAAGACTGAACAACTGTTTGCCTCCTCTAACGTGTCCCTGAAGAGAGACGGAGACGTGGTGAGGACGGAAATAAACCAGCAGCCAGGACATCTTCCTCTGGTCCTGTGCATCGCTGTCAGGGGTCTCGCCTCCTTGGCCCACAGCGACTGAACGGGAGACAACTTTACATCCAGCAGAAACTTGAAATGCCCCACAGGTATGAGGTAAACGGGACCACACAGATGAAATGCTACCTGTGTTTTTACTCTTTTTTTGATGCCACAGGATGTCTTGTTTTTTTTAAAAATAGGATTTTAATGTGTCTTTTAGTACATGCAATTTCTGCACAACCACTGGTGCTGCAATAACAACAGGGTATTCTACACATATTAGTCCATTTCTTGTTGCAATTTCTGCACAACCACTGGTGCTGCAATAACAACAGGGTATTCTACACATATTAGTCTATTTCTTGTTGAGATTATTTGGTCTATGGTAAAATATAGCACAACTGCTCAATCTAAAAAACATGACAATCAACATCCCTACTCGATTTATTATTGGTTAATTGTATAAATAAAATAACTTACCTAAGTTTTGTACGAGTTTTGTCAATCAGCTGTGATATGGATTGTGGATAAAATAAGCATATTGAATGGATTTCTAATTTTCTAAATTAAAAAAAATGAAAAAATTTCATGAGCAACATTGATATACAGACTAATCTGAATATACCTTCTAATATTTCGATTTTTAGTCTAACGTTCCTCTTGATGGTGATTTTTTTTTTTGTGTGGAATCCCACAAGAAGAGCTGCAACAATTTTGAAAATTAATTAATTCATTGGTTGAGCAAATTTTCCGGAAGAAAAAGTCTAAATTCTGATTTAGGCTTCATAAATTTGAATATTTTCTTGGTTCTTTATTCCTTTGTAAAGCAAAAACCAATCAGCATGTGCTTTGGAAAACACTGATTGACATTTTTCTCCATTTTCTGACATTTTCTAGACCAAACAACTAATTTATTTATTCAAGAAAAGTAATCAGATGGTAATCGACAGATTAATTGACAGTGAAAATAATAGTCGCAGCCCTGCCTACCAGCCTTGTGTTTAAAAAAGCATCATATTTTTATTGCTTTAATATATTTGTCAGCAGTATAAATAATAGCATGATTATGTCGGTGTCTCAAAGCCTTAACCCGAACCTCTCACTTTGTAAAATAAGGGTTCGACTGTTAGGCCATAGGATTTGCTCTAGTTCACTGTTTCACTCTTTAACTTGTCATCTTACTTTTTTTTACTGTTAAATATTGCTCTAATCAAATTTTTAAAAATTTTGCATCCCCAATTGAAGCACTTCATCTGTAGAGATTAGATCTGACGCTTTTATTGTTCCAACTACAAACCAAAAATATTTAAACTTGTGGTGCTATTGGTTTTATTGTGCTTAAGTTGTATGTTTATTTCTACAGTGCAAAAAGAAAAAAATATAGATAATAAAACCACCTTAAGTTGTTGTAACCATGTTTTTTTTTTTCTATTAGCTTAACATGACTGCTGAAAGAAAGCGAAATCCAAAGCCAATCATTAGAAAACACCAGTTATTTATTTGACATCTGAAAATACATTTTATCTGAAATCTTGTAAAATATACCTTTTTTTTAATAAGTAAATATCAACTTTATTTTAAAACTGTTAAGTTTTAGTATTATCACATCAAAAGGGATGGTTCTCTGAGATGCAGTACCCTGTTCGAGAGTCCTGTGGAAAGTTTTTCGTTCGGACACAAACACAGCACCAAATCGACTGGTCTAACAGTCAGAAACAGTTACATGATCCAAATGTCCGACAAACAATCAGCATAATCAATGTCTCTTGTGCTTGAGTGGAAGAGAAATGACGGGTAAACACTACAGTATTACGTTTTTTCTCCCTGTACAACGGTTTTCTGTTCATGAGGTTGAGGTTAAGAAGACGTAGGGGCTTAAATGTTGCCTTCAGGAGGGAAAAGGTCTCAGAAACATGACACTAATCTATATGAATGACAACAAGTTTGTAGTGATGAAATGAGATGAAGTACTGGACGCATATGCACTGTAAACTGTAACACTGAGGTATCTTCCTTTTCAATGAGCAAGCCCTCATTTTCTCAGAATAAATACAATTTACCTATCTTACATACAGATGTAAAATTAATACAGGACATGGCAAAAGACCGCGTTTGCTTTTCAGAACAATCTGACACGGAGGGTCAGCGTTTTCTTCCAATGTTTTTGAATAGAAAATATTCTTTAAAAAATATTCGCCAATAAATAAGTACACTTCCCGTGTGTTGTGAGTTGCATAGTGTGCTAGAAAGGAATCTGGCAATTCAGATCAAGGTGACTCTGATGCAGCTTTGTGCGAGACCCATTTCACACAGGGCCCATGTCCAACACTCCGTCAGCGTGCAGCTCGGTGTTGAATCCCCTTTCATCCCAGGCCTGGCAGCTCGAACAGCGTCTGTCCAGCAGGGGGTAAAACATCAGTAGACCCAGCTGACTGGAACCCACTGTGGCTCGATGAATAATCGTTCCACCGTCTCCTGCAGCTTGTCAAAGGCCTTGTCCAGATTGTCATTGACAATTGTCAGATCAAAGTAGTGGCTGTACGCCCGGCGGATCCTGGCGCTCTCGTCCACAGTTTTCTTTAAGTCGTTCTCCTGTTGCAGATGAGGCATTCAGCCCATTAGTATGTTTAAAGCAACAAATATTCAAGAGTAATGACCATTTAAACTCCCATTTTCATTTGCAGTTGTGAACAAAAGTTTACATACACTTGTAAACACTGTGTATTATCTAACCTTTATTGATCCCCTTGAGGAAATTCCTTTGCATTCTATTCATAGTTAACCTTACTAGGAGCAGTGGACTGTCGCAATACAGCGCCCGAAGGGCAGTCAGGGGTTAAGGGTCTTGCTCAAGTTCCTACAGTGGTGGTGACTGGGACAAGCGGTTGCTCTCACTTTCCCACCTTAACCTTTTGCCAGTCGGAGGGTTGAACCAGCGACCCACCGGTTACAAGTTCGCTTCATAAACCACTAGGCCACCACTGACCCATATATCATGGCAGTCTTGAGTTTCAAGTGATTCCTGCAACTTCAAATTTTTTTTATGAGGGAATCACTGAAACGCGTGACTTGTAACAAAAAACAATCATACATTTTGGTTCTTTCATAGATCTGTTATAGGTCTTCTAGAAATATGACTAAATCTGCTGCTGGGTCAAAAATATACATACAGCAACTTGAATTATCAGTTTTGGTGATGTAGAAAGCTGTGTTAATCAAATTTTCTTAGTGGCCACAAAGAATCATTGGAAACTCGAGACAGTCATGATAAACAGTCTTTACAAGTGTATGCAAACTTTTGTTCAAAACTGTGTATGCATTTAAAAAAATCTTCTCAAAACTTACTGTGAGTAGTTTGGTAGTGAGTCCAGCATCTACCACAGCTTTGTGCATAGCTCTTAGTGTGTCCAGTTCAGGAGCAGCGATAAACACCACAAATGGCATAAACTCAGCAGTCTTCAACACTTTTAGGGCCTGGATATAAAGTAAAAAGTAACGTCAATACCACAGCTTTAGGAAAAACACATCCACATAGAGATAGTGTAGCTAAGGGATATTGGAAGAAACTGACCTTGCAATATTTAATTTTTCTGCAAAATAACTGACTTAAATGCCTGGAGACTATTTTGGGAGAGGTGCTATATTTTTGTAAAGGAGTGCATCTGCATCAACCTTTTTAATATGGTGTAACAGAAGTAAAGGCCTCCAAAATTGTGTTTTGCTTTGGATGGCATTTAGATCTGACTTTGCATTCGTCCTACAGTGCATTGTGGTACTGATTTAAATAGTCAAACAAATTATTGAGTGATGTAGAGCCTCATGTAAAGTTTTTGGTCAACATCATCCTTTCTGTAGTCATATTTCCATACAACTGACTAGGGCTAAATGGTTATGGTTAAATTGAAAATTAGAATTAGTTTGATTAATATTGAGGTCAGAATTAGCCTGTGCATCAACATGAATAATTGAGTTAATTAAGAAAAATAACAATTAATTGTACCCAAACGGCTTCATTTGTTGAACGCCTATTCATTGGCAGATGTGACAGTTTACCGATGTCCCCCAAATGCCTCGCATGCAGGCTAGCTAGGTGGCTGCAGTGAAATAATGCATTCTAATGTCGGATTTACAGTCTCCGTTTGTATTTACAACTTAAACCAAGTGGCTTTTTTTCTAAATAAATTGTTTTCTATGAGTGGAGCGTTTAAAATGTTGAAATTACAGTTGATTGTGATAGGTAATTAACATTCTATTAATTATGCAGCCCCACAACTGACAATACATTTGTTTTTTGCAACTAAATCCTTATTTTCCACTCATTTTGCTGTAAAGGTGTGGAGCCTTTATCTCAATAAACTTTGTCTTGTAATTAAAGTTTAAAAAAACAACTTAAATCACAGTAAACTATGTTCTATCAGGCAGACTTCTCTTGGAGATTAGTCACCGAAAATGGCAACTATGCAAGATTTGTTTTTGCACCAAGTACCAAAAAAAAGGTTGCACCAATTATTATGCAGCCCTGATGTGTCATTAACTGACCTGAGGGTTGACGTCCAGGATGCAAGTACGACCAGCGGCGACCACCTCATGGATGGAGTCGATCTTGGTGCCGTAAAGGTTGCCATCGTACTCGCCGTGCTCCAAGTAGCGGCTCTCCTTGATGTCCTTTTCCATCTCCTCCCGTGTCACAAAACAGTAGTTCTGACCATCTTTCTCCTCTTCTCTGGGACGGCGTGACGTAACTGCAGGTAAAAGGTAAGGAAAGGTGTTACAGGAAACCAAGCAGAGGCAATCCAGCTGCCTCCGGTGTCTGTTTCAAACTCACAGGGGACAGTGGTTCCATATCTCAAAGGATTCAAGACGATAAGTCTGTTCTTTAGGCTTCTCCTCCCGACACCCTGGGCTCCAATCAGAACCAGCGTTTTCCTCTGGAACGGGGGCATCTTGGCTACCTCCTCATATATCTGCAGCTCATATCGGTCAAACTCTGTTCAAGGCAACACACAGGCTAACTGAGTATTCTCATCATCATCACTGCCATTTCTGACAAAGTCTCTCTTAACTCAGAAAGTTAGAACCGGTGGTTATACACACCTGCATTCTTGGCAGTGAGGTACATCATTTTTTTCTTCTTTCTCTTTGCATTTCGAGTTCCGCAGAGCATCCCTAAAGCCACATGAAGTGTCAGTACACCACATGATGGTGCTGCAGGCCACAGATTTGTGACTATAATGAAAACTAAACCAGAGCAGCTGATTCATCGAGAGAGAGAGAGAAGGGAAGATGTGGATTGTACTGACCTGTACCAGAAGCATCCCAGTCCCTTCTCACAAAAGCTTTCCTCTTCTCTTCCAAGAACTGACTGGGGATGAGACCAGTTGCTCCACCAACAACTTTGCGAGCCTAAATTGAAATCAGTGTAGATAGTAGAGCAGTGTTTAAGAGATGCTGGTTTATATGTTTCACAAAGAAAAGGAACATGTATCTCATCTGACAGAGCAACTTCTGCCATATCTTTAGCAGCCTCTTGCAGTTTTCAACAGATAAGATGACTTCTAGGAGACCTGAGTGATGAAACTCTAAGCCGGAAGAGTCATGTTTTGTTTGCAATATCTAGTGGCATCATCTGCACATTTCCAAGGTGTTTATTAACTCTTTATTATACTCTAATAAATCTGTGCCTTAATAGCTCAAGAGTCTACTAATTTATAAGATAAAAAACTATCAAACCTGTGTTTTTAATTTCTAAATTTTAAATTTGCCTGCTTTGCTTTATGTGCCTTGTAAAGAATCTCTCCAGCCTAACAGTCATGTATATAATACAAGACATGCCACAGCATTAGACTTTCCAGTGTTCCGTACTGGGTTGTGTCAGTTCTCTATCAGACATCAGACAGGGGCTCAGCTATAGAGCAGTTATATTCACATTTCAGTTTGCTTCTTTGAACAAATTCAAATACAAACTTAGGACCTGTCTGTTGAATCAATTTTAACTGTCCCAAATGATCGTACCTGAATATAACTGAACTTAACTGACAAGTGTGCTTTAGTACAGTGGTTCTCAACCGGTCCAGCCTCAGGACCCACTGTGTCTCTACTGGCTACTACTGCTGTCACCACCACTAAATATCCTGCTATTGAAAGCAAACTGTGTCATAAGAAACACGTCCTTTAAAATAAAAAACTTTACACCACTACTTTTTGGGGGGGGGGGGGGGCATTCTTCTGTGACCCTCTAAAAATGGCTTCGTGACCCACTTTTGGGTCCCTACCCACCAGTTGAGAACCACTGCTTTAGTACATATGTGTAGACACTTGAATGTACAAACATACACATTTATATGCGCACACTTGTGTATAAAGCACATACATCCTCATTACAGAATTGTATTATTCTACGGTTGCTTGTCTGCTTATGTTTGTGGATTCATGACTTTTGTATTACTTTCTTATATTACACAATAAGGTTTTACAGGGTTTTTTTAATCTCTCCTGCACTATTTGCCTTTGGTACATGTTTCTCTTTCTTTTTTTATTTGCCAAATAAAATGGAAAACATACATATATATTTCCAACTTACTCCAAAGTGTAGCTAAGGTGTGTTTGACCATCACTGAGCATCATATGCCTACTCACCTGCCACCAGTTGGAGTCCTCCTTGTTGACTACATGAAGTACGTCTCCTTTGGAGAAGGCCAGACCTGCCTCTTTACAGGGGATCAAGTTGTCTGTGGCCGGACTATAGTTGAAGTGTGGCTTAAGATAAACCTGCAATTTAAGGTTTGAACAAGACCATTAATATATACGTTTATTCACAACAGCATAGAGCAATATATTAAATCCCTGTGAATTAAGACACGTTTTGGCTATTTTTAAATCATCAGGTTTTAGAACACACTAATATTTCAAAGCAGATGTTAAATTATAATGGGTAAAAGGGATTTTTTTTTTTTTGTCTATGCGCCTTTTTTTCCAAACATGTATGTTCCCTTTTATAAGTGCTACATTTTTTTAAAAAAACATTTTGCTTTTTTATTGCACCACAGTGGAAGGTCTTTATTTTTCACTCATTAAATTTTCTGTTTTTCTGTTCTGGGTAATTTGTAGTTCTAGCTGTAAATTCTGAAAGACAGAAGGCCAAATGAGGTGGACGAGATGTACCTTTAAGTCCAAAGATCAGCGTGAGCAATCAAAACTGAAAACCAACAAGCACGTAGCAGAACAGAAGAATGAGCTCATTCGATCCTCCTCAGCACACAAAGGTCAGTGTCTGACATAACCTCACATACTGCTGCTCCGTGTCAGCTGCTGTGTGTGCCTGTTACAGTAAGGAGGAGAGGGGCTGCTCCACTGAATAGAGTGGCGTATGTCCTACTTAGTGTGTGGAGTGTTATTAATAGAGCCTCCGTGGGTTCAGTTTTCAAAAGCCTGGCATTCTGAGATTGGCCAGGTCAGGCAACTCTCGCCCAATCCCTGAGAGGTACAGTACAAGTCTTGGATACGCTTCGAAATACTAATTAACCACGTGAATAAAAATTCTTGACATTTAGGGCACCGATTCACCAGCTAATTTTGCATGAATTTTGTAATTCAACGTAATTATTAACAGGTGAAAAGCTTCACAGAAAACATCCAATAAAACCTCCCCTTTTCATCACCTGTGGCGGTGCTGGCGTGTCCTTGTAGCTCGGCAGGACCTTGAGCGTGATGCTGCCACTGCAGTCCCTCAGCAGCTCCTGGAGCTCGTGGGGGTTGCTGCCGACCTCGCGACCGTTCACCTCGCGGATTATGTCCCCCGTGTGCAGCATGCCTTGCCTGTCAATCGAGCTGCCGTGCAGGATCCGTGCGATCACCATCTCTCCCTGCACCACCCGGAACGTCACCCCCTGAAAGAGAGTCGCAGCCATTAAGTACCGAACGTCCGCACTTCATAAATCAGAGGAGAGGCCTGTTTCATGGGTTGGTCTGTCCGGTTGCTGTAAAAGAACTCATCCATGTTGAGTTACTATGTAGGACTGGGTTCTAACAGATGGTAAAATAAAAGAGAACATGTGTAAAGCACTTTACAGCCTAACAGGCATGCTTCCTCTGCAGAGCTGGAGTTGGTATTAAATGCCGGGCGAACTTACCAGCGGTTCCCCAGCTTTCTTCTGGATACCAATCATCCTGACGGCATCAGCTGGCATGAGTGAACTTGTCAACAAAGAATTGCTGTTAACCGCAGCATGGGGCATTTCGTAGCACTTTGCAGCCACTTTGTCATGAGCTTCGATCAAAGACTGAAACGGAACAAGAGAGAGAAATACAGACAGGGAGATTAAGCTCAGCATTTGAACTTTAAGACACAGAGGAGTAAATTTCCAGCAGTTTTTTCCGATGACAATCACAGACATCGTGCCAGTCACCCACTAAAATACCACAAACAGTTACTGGCATTGCAACATGCATTTAATAAACCCCTATGACAGAGCAAAGCCAATACATCACTTTTCTTTATAGAGAGACGCCTCCATGGCAGCACCGACACAAGACGAACCGATAAACACAGAAGATAAATCACTCTTGCTCTTACCCTAGCAGCCACAAAATACAGTCAGCTCTGGTTCGAGACTACAAACTGCATCAGCAAATGTGAAGATTTACTGAAAGCGTGCGTGACAGTCTTCTCCCCGTGACTTTACCCACATAACTCAGCCTGCTATTGGCCCAAGGAAAGACACCCCCACCCTCTGTTGCTGCAGCACGCAAGTGGTTGAGAATATAAAGGGTGACAGGGAAGCAGAGCTGGCAGACAGGCGCTTCAGAGAAAATTAGTCAGCGGTGGGAGTAAAAAGCTCTGACATCCATTCCCACGAGTAAAACACATGCTCGACCATCTACTCTGGTCTAAATCACCCCCTAATAAGCCCTGCAATAATTGAGGATGAGGGCAGTAAGGCAGAAGATACCTTAAAGTGAGGCTCCTGGAGGATTCTGGCGAGCTCGGCAGCGGCAGCATCTTTCTCTGGCAGGATGTTGAGGGAATCCAAGATCTCTGTGACCAGCTGAACGTTATCGTCCCGCACGGCTTGCAGCTTAACTTCCTCGAGGCGCTCATGAGCCTGAACACACAAACCAAAAAATAAGAGCATGACAAAAGAAGTAAATATTTGCATTATTTGGACAGGCGATATTTGGTTAAAGTTACAAATGTGATTGTGGTTTTAATTGGATATTTCAATTCTGTACATTAAACAAGTCTTTATAAGCAGGCAAGCTGTTTTACCGTTTAAAAGCTCGACTGGTTTTGTACTGCAGACATCTATACTTAAATTCTTCCCAGTCAAAAGAACATTTCAAATATCCACAATGCCATGCTTCATGGGGCAAATGGCGTCACTATCACCATTCATGCACAAGGGGTTTCATATTACCGATACCTACAACTCAGCTTCAGATATTTGCAATGTGAATTATGGATACCTGAAGCTGAATTATGACTTGCTGTAAGTTCAGTTTCGGATGCCTACAGTTTAATTCTGACTGGCCCTAATTGTAGTTCACCATATCTTTAATTCCCTGAATTCAACACAGCTACATTGTCCTTTTTAAGCATCTTAAATTAAGTTAAAACTAGTCAGAGTGTGGTTGTACATTCTGCCTGGTCAAAATGTAATCACAGATATCCTGAATCAGGGTTTTGACCAGGGGAAAGCTGGAGGCAGCTCGCTTTCCTATGCAGCAACCGCACATGACAAGCTGTTTGACCACCATATCAGGGCAGCCTGAAGCCAAAGATCTCGCACATTTTGATCACAAGTCTCTATGAACAAAGCTCTCATTCTCAACCTCAGCACTTCTTATTTCACAGAATTTTCTAACCATCTTATCCACCACAGAAACCGCAGTAACGTCTGCTACCACTATTTAAATTCTTTGCTGTACCAACATCCAATTGCCTCACAAGAGCAGCAGCACACACAATTGAGACACATGATAATGGCGTTTGAGATATCTGCTGTTCAAGTAGTTGAAAGTGAACTACAGACCTCTCAAACTGTCGCACTGATTATTCAGAATCATGTTACAGACAAGTAGAATAAAAACTCTAACTAGTCACGGTGCAATTACGACTACTCAAAATGACGTTTATATCTGAAATTTTAGGTCCAGGTAATCAAAAATAGCTTGCTCTTACTTTCAAGACACAACAGTGAACATTCATAAACAAAAAAATACATCCGTTCTCTTTCTTATTGCCACTCCACTAGTCTGACTTCTTTTTTATTTTTTAATTTTAAAATTTGAGTGACTCAGAAACTTGTCTGACAGCACAATAACATGTGAAACACTTCACAGTGAATTCCTTCACCACCTACACTGAGCACAAAGTGGGCTTGGTTCTGTTTTGTCAAATCAACCAAAGACTGAACTCAACAGCAGGGTGCAAAAAGTATCGCAATGGTCGTTTTTCATCTTCACACCGACTATGTATAGCACATTTCTGGAAAGTCAGCTGAGAAATTGTTATGTTGAAAGGAATTTAACCCTCTGAACCGCAAAAGCCTCCGGCAGTTTTAAAAGGCATGTTATCTTATTTCAAAAAAAACAATGCAGCATTTATTATGGAAAGAAACTGTAAAGGCCGATCACGTTTTCAACTTATTGCCTGATTTTGACCTCATCATGTGTGCTGCTTGGTTCTGTCCAGAAAAATCAACCAAATGTAAGTTTAAAATTGTGATATTTCAACAAAATCCTTTTATTTTATGTGTTTTTTTTAATGCCCAAAATACATTGTCCACACTACACAGATCTAGTAAAAAAACTCCATGATTTATGCTATTATGGCTTCATTATACTGCACAAAAATATTTTCTAAATTTTCTGTAGCTGTATCCATTGGTTATGCTGTTTCCATAGGATGTGTAAGATGTTATATTGCAGTGAAAAATGAGCCAACAGTGAGCAAAAATATGACATGAGCTAAAACAATGCCTGAAAACTTCTTTGGTTACATAGGGTTGGCTAGTTTAGTTTCATCAGATGGGGAGTTAGTTTATCCTCCTAATCTTCAAAATATAGAGCAAATGTTTGTCATGTCAACAAGCAGTTTGTCCTTGTTCATGTCATATGAAACATTAATGGCTTTTCAATTCAATCAAACTACAACTGTGATGCACAAAAGGAGACAGGAACAGTTGTACAGTATATGCAGTTAATTCCATTCCATTTGATGATTTATGGCCCCGTCTGTGTAAACATTTTAACACCTCGGCGAAGCTGTAATCTATTTGTTAGAAATGAGGACAAGAGCTCGTCTTTGTGGCAGGTTTTCTATAAAAAAAGCATTCTATTTATAGATTTGTCAGTTGAACCTGATGACCTCAATCTGCAGGGGAGATTTTTTCTGGATAATGTTATGTAAGCCGTTGGTTCGTCGTGCTGTCAGCCTCTTTTAGTTGTGTGTAAAGTTGATTTCACTGATGTTTCTGTCTACTTAAGCATCAGAATAAACACACATACAGGGGAAGTTATGGATTATCATTTGGTGGTTACAGGAAAACCACACGGTATTTTGCTTATTTCACTCCTCGGATGACGGACAGGGTCATATATCGTACTAACGGGAAGATTTCCTGCATGTAATTTAAACCTTGCACAAGCACAGTCGGTGTGCAAGTACGCATGCTTGCACATAAAGCCCTCAAATAAGCACAGGGTGTGTGAAATTCACTTTACACAGCTGTCAGGAAGAGTTAAACTTGATCTTCAAAGTGCTGTGTTAATTACACCTTAATTATCTTTGACTCACACTAAGCTCCTCCTCTCAAGTATAGCTAGAAGGCCAGCTAATCAGATTACGATTCACTCTATGTGTAAATGCATTTGTAGGTCCAACACACACACACACACAGTAGTAGTAGTAGTAGCCTCGGTGAGCGTGTGCATTACTGTACCTTGGCAAGGGATCGGACGATGGGGCTCTCCATGATGCCTCTGAGGAAGATGAGGTCAATATCTTTGGCTCCTGTGCCTGTTGGCAGCTCCTTCAGGTTGTCCAGAACCTGCTGCATGGCTGAAGCAGATTATACACACGTCAAAGATTTTGGCAAACCGCACGTCTTTTTCCGTTTTTCGAGCTTGAAGTTTACCGTTAAGTGAAGCCAGGCAGAAACGTTAGCGACGAACACAGCTCATCTCCAGTGGTAATGAATAGCATTAAAATTCCAAGCCAATGAAAACACTGACGAAAAAAAAATCACTATAACAAGAGCTTACAAGGCAAGAACAAGCGGACAGTGAATCAATGGGACAATTCAGACAGATCAGCCCTCATTTCCATTGCAGCAGCAACAAGCACGCAGAGTCACAAAGGAATTGTTCTACTAACAGATCTGTCTTGTAGTGGCTGAGACAGATAAAAAAAGAGACCCAATTAATTTCATTAATCAGACTACTAAACAAAGTAAAATTAATAATCTCTCCTTCTGTGCTTCTCTGTAATTATCTTTCCATTAAAACAAACTGTTGCCTTTTGTTTATTAGTGGAATACGCCGACAGTTTGCAAATAGAGAAGCCTGACAGAATCAGTCATAGTAATTATTTTCACCACGATAGAAGAATACAAAACATCTGGCTGTTTTTCAAATGCATCATGTGTTAAAAAATGTTTTTCTGTGTGTGATTATTCTTTCCACAAAAAGGACAAAGCATAAGCAGCAGCAGCAGCAGACACACCCACCCATCTCTGGACAGTGGGCACAGCATCCATTCAAATGGTAATTAAAGTCAAATTTGGCACACAACATTGCAACAGTTCCTGCGCAAAATGCTAGTTAGGACTTGGACGGCTTACCTGAGCCAGACTTTGCGTTGGCCACAGTCATGTTTATTATTCCTCGGCTCAGGATGGTGAAACTCTCTAAACACGGTCAAAAGCCACCCAACTGCCCGCTTACAGAAACCAGAGCAACTGGAGAGCTGCAGAGTGTAGGAAACCCAGCCAAGTCAGTAGAGCATACAGTAAGATCCCCCATACTGTACAAGCCATGCCATGAAATGAGCCATGTGTTGCTGATAAACAAATGCAGACACAGAATGGAGAGTGAGATGCCGTGGTGTTTTTAATGCGCATGTTAGCACAAAGGCCACTTATGAATTAGGGAATGACAAAGAGGCCAATTGAATGACAAAGGAGGATGAGTCTCCCATCCTTGTGGCTAAAGGTTGTGCCAGCCACTCACAGAGAGGCCCCTGAGGACTTTCTGTACAAACATGCTCTTCAAACAAGAGTGAGGCAAAAACAGATCTGCCACTGCTTCAGTTTGTAGTCGGACAAACTCAACTATGAGCAGCCCTGCTGATCTATAAACGGTGAATTGTCTAAACATCATAAATCCACACAGTGTCAACAAAAACCATGCAGAGCCAAAAGGTAACATTAAAAACTCACCTACAAACTGTGTTCAAATCATGAGTGCAGCACTGAGTCCTGTGTTTTCTACAAAACACTCATCTGGTATCTGTGGACTGAAGAAAAAGTGAAAAAATAAAAATCGCACTTCTCTTATTACTTGTTGAAATTGTGCAAGACAGCCTTAAAATCCTCAAAAGTGTTAATTAAAGCAAATCTAAAAAGGATAGAGAAGCTACTCTCATCCCTAAGGGTGGATTCATTGTTCACACTTCTCCCATTCAGTCAGCAGGGTTTTAAAGCAGCTCATCTGATTGGCCACGTCAATCACATGACCTGTGTCCATTTAAAACAAGTTTATTTTAAATTTGAGGGCCAAAAAAGCAGAGAGACTGAGAAATTAAGTGAATTTAAAAATACAAAAAGTCAGACTTGTAACAAAAAGAAACCTTTTATTTGCATGGGACACATGTTTGTGGCATATTTGGCTGAAATAACATGAAGATTGATGGATTAATCGGTTCTTAGCATTTTGCAGAAGCCAAAAATGGTCTCTTTTGCATTATATACAAGACGTTTAACATCAACATTTAAATAGGACAAAGGTTTAGGAAATAATAGTAGATCAAGAAACTTTACCCTGCAATTCACCATCAGACAGGACCAAAATTACAGATTTATGTACACTAAACCAACTTTGCCCATGCATTGCTAATAATATTATTCCAATATAATGATTAAACAATGATTTAAATTCAAATAAAATTACTATTTTCATTGTTGAACATTTTTCAAATTCATTGATTAGCCGTTTTTTCTGTAAAATGTCGAAAAAATTGCATAAATAAACACAGCAAATGCTAAAGCTGAGTGTTCATAGGTGACAAAATAATACTTGAGAGCCTTTTTATCGCTGAATTCTCTTTAAAGTTTAAGATTATGCACTGATTTAACCAAAGATTGCAAATCTAGAGCCCATCTGTGAATACACTGTAAAACAGCCAAATGTGATTTAGAACTGCAACTAATATCTCATAATCTGTAGATTATTTTCTCGATCAATCCATTGGTTGTTTGGTTGATAAAGTGACAGAGAACAGAGAAAAATGTAAACCAGTGTTTCCCAAAGCCCAAGAAGACAAGTGTCTTGTTTTAACCAAAAGATATCAGAGACGAGGAAACACACTGGAAAATATTCAAATTTTGACTTTTCTTTTTTCTTTTCAGTAGTTGCTGATTAATTTACTAGTTGACAACTAACTGATTAATCACTGCAACTCCACTGAGCACCTACTTTCCGTTAGCCTGAGGTTTCCTGTGCTGTTGGACTTGAATTTCTGGTCACACTCATATCTAAGGAGATAAGAAGATGTTCTCTCAGTGCAATCTTTGTACTACTGCCTGTGCACATCTTGACCTTTTGTACTATAAACACTGCACATAGTTTTTTACACTGTTTTTGTGTTTTCTTTTTATTGCATTACTTGTCTACCTCAACATGCATTCTGCACTGCACTAATAATTCCATTGCCCTGACAACTTTCCCATTACTGCACATGGCAATGGAAGCCTTTGAATCCATTGAAAACCTATTATGAAACCAAGCTATTATGTTAAAAATGAAAGTAAAACACCCCCTAATGGAGTAATAAAACTGGGTAGCTCCAAGTTTCAAAGTGCAAAGATACAGGGGTGTATAAACTTGAGGAAACTAAGTGGTCAGATACAGAACAGTTCACTGCTTGTTCACCTCCTTTAATTCACTTATGAGTTAAGGGGGAAAAAACAGTTCCTTGGTGGAGTTAAACAGTCTCAGTCTGTTTCTTAAATAGCAACCGGGTTAGAAGTGAAGGTTGGGTGTTTAAGGTGGCAGACAAGCTTGTAACTAAAGGTCTTCATGTAAATAAATCACAATTTTTTACAACAAAATCACGACAAGTGTTGTCTGCACTGCTTCAAATCTGCTGTCAAGCTACACGCGTACTGGGCACGTGTAGCCACTTCCAATGTAACTAGCTGTTGGTGGCTAATTAGCTGTAATAAACACTCATTTTAAAGTCAACACGCAGCGATAAAATGTTATTTAAAGCCGGTTTAGCTGCAACTACCAGCTGTCAAGTCATCTCTAGCATTTGTTTGCTAGCATTTTGTTTGTTAGCCTCCGTCCCGTGCTTGTCGCTGATATGCACGCAAGTTAGCAATGCTAATGATTGCTAGCAACTACATCCAAGCGTGCGCTGTAAAATACATTTCACTCTCACAAAAATTCATAATAATAACCGTTTTCTCACAGACAAGCAGGCTGAATTAAACTGGCTAACTTCGCTTGTTAATGCCCTCTTTATAGTAGTACTAGTAGCGGTGAGGCGGACTTAGCTAACAAGTCCAGTTATTAAGCTAGCTAGTTAAGAGCTAACAGTGATATGTTGCTACCTAACATTAGCCGGCGGTGCAGCGAAAGCAGAGCGTCCCACCGCGAAACCGCAGCCAAAAAAAATGAATGAATGAAAGATACTTTACCAAATTTAATCGCTATCCTCTCACGCTTTCATGCTTTCCGCGAGTTCAGAGTTTCACAATTCGCCGATCAGTTGCGCAATAGTAACTTGTTAGTGCATTTCCAGTGTGCCGTCCTGCCTCCCTGCCTGCGCCTCTTCTGTCTCCCTCAGTTCAGGGTTAATGTCATCCAGATATATCCAGCCCATTGAAATCTTCCGCAGCCAGCCCAGTATCAGTTACTGTTAACTTCACACTGAAATAAATACCGGGAAAAGTCAGTAGTTGAGACGTGTGTGGAGGTAAATGACAGCTTAATGTGAGGCAGGCACTGGCTGCCTCTGATTTTAACCCTAAATACTCTTTATTTTAGGGCTTTATTATGATGGTTGTGTGGTCACTATACTTTCAAACGCACAGTAGCTTATTGAGCAGCTATGGGACTTAAAATCAGCTGTTTTTTTAGTTGAAAATGTGTCAAAATAGGAGCAAAAAAGACCTTCACTGAATATTTGTCCTCATTTCTGTTGTTCATAAAGTGTATCACTAATAATAGGTTTATTTCTCTTATCATTTTGGGGGAAAACCATGCACAATATCAGTTTTGCACAGTTAAAAATAAAATTTAGCAACTGACTGCCTTTGATTTGTACTGTTTTAACTATAAATTCACTTTTACAGTGACTTAATGACAAGCTATCAGGGTAAAAATCTGTAGTTTTTATTTGAAAATGTGCCAGGATAGGTGGAAAAAGAGCTTTACTTAATATTTTTCCACATTTCTGTTATTAGTAGTGTGTATCACTAATAACAGGTTTATTTCTCTTATCATTTTGAAAAAAAAAACATGCACAATATCAGTTTTGCACAGTTCAAAATAAAAATTTGCCACTGACTGCACTTGATTTTTACTGTCACTATAAATTTAAAAGTACAGAAACTTTTTAACTAGTTGTGGAACTTAAAATCTGTCGTTCTTTGTTTGAAAATGTGCCAAAATGACTTCAAATTAGAGAGCTTTGCTAAATATCTTTTCCCTATTTCCATTGTTAGTAGAATTTATTACCAGTAATAGATTTACTTCTCTTTCGATTCTACAAAAATCATTTTAAAAATCAAAATTAGGCACTGACTGCCTTTGATTTTTACCGTTTTTACTATAAATGCACATTTACAGTAACTTAATAAGACTACCAAGCTGAAAATCTGTGGTTTTCAGTTGAAAATGTGCCGAAATAGTTAGAAAATAAGACCTTTATGCAGTATCCCTCCTCATTTCTGTTGTTAATAGAGTGTATCACTAATAATAGGTTTATCTCTCTTAGTCAAAGGTTAAGGGTATCACTAAAAAGAAGATTTATTTCTCTTTCAAATCTAAAAAAAAAAACCCAATCTCAGCATGTTTCAAGTCAAAAGTCTAAATTAACCAATGGCTGCTTTTGATTCTAACTGTCACTATAAATTCACATTTTCAATAATTTATTAACGAGCTATCGGGCTTAAAGTCTGTAGGTTTTTATCAGAAAATAGAATTAAAAAGTCAAAATTAGCCACTGGCTGTTTGTTATTTTACATGTGACTATAAAATGAATTATACAGTAAATTAAGACAAGTTATTGGACTTAAAATTTGCACAAATAGCTGCAAAAAAGAGTTTTACTGACTATCTTTAACCATTTCCATTGTTAGTTGACTGTATTGCTGGTAACAGATTTATTTCTCTTATCTCTCTGGAAACAACATGCACAATAACAATGTGCTTCAAGTTAAAATCTAAATTATCCACTGACTGCTTTTGATTTTTAACACACTGCTATATTGTGAGTGAGCTAATATGTGAAGCCTCTATGAATTCAAATGTGCAGCAGCCTTTTGGCGAGGAAAAAGGATAAAAGTCTGTAGTTTTGTGGTTTAAAATGCACAAAAATTGTTGAGAAATAGAGAATTTCTATTGTCAGTGGAATGTATCACTAATAGCAAATTTAATTCTCTTCTTAGTCTTGAAAAGCTTGCACATAATTACTATTACTGCATATCAAACAACACCTTTATGAATAAAACTTGGGGGACACACTTACCCCATGAGGACTGCAGATGCTGCTACCATTAACCACCCTGATGATACAACATCCCCACATCTGGATCCAACTAATCTCACGTGTGCCGCCCTTTAGCAGGTCGGCATGAAGCCCCAGCATCAACATCCCACTCATCAATACCCAGATTCTTTCTTGCAATGTATATTTATACAGCGCCTGCACCGTGGGGTTACGTGACTTGCTTTTGATGTATCCAGGTCACCTGATAGGATTAAACTGTTAATCTGTTTTCACTGAGGCTGCAGGTACATCTCAACAGACATGACAGAAGAAGATGCAACATTGTGATGCATTAGATTTACAAATAATGTCTATTTTATGCCCCTCTTTAAATAGGACAGATGTGCTTTAAAAGCTGTTTGCCCCAGTTAGAAGACTTTAAAATGCTTAGATGTCAGTTGGCCAGGAGGGTGCACTGTTACTCCATCAGTGAATGAAACAGAAACCGACGCTCAACGTAGCTGCACAGGAAAAATATGTTGTATTACCTGCAAACTGTCAAGCCAAGTGTCTCAGAAACATGTTAATACAGACAAAAGCAGTTTCTTTACACAGTGTTTATTCCATGCAACACAGGTTCATTTCATGTCAGGAGCAGACATGGCAGCGGATTTGTATAGTGAAGTCAGTTGGATGTGGCACCTCCAGCAGGATCACCACAATGGCAGGCCGTCATACCTGCATGAAGACATACAGAATTCAAGTCAAAACTATATATATGTCTAAAAAACAATATTAAAACCTACGTAAAAGCATTCCCTGCCTGTATTCATACACAACTAGACAGTCTAGTAGAAACATCTCCTAATAAGATTCAACCACAATCCCCAAAGTCATCATAAAGTGCCATCAATACTTCTTTAACACAGTGTAAACTCAAAATTAGCAGCTTTACAATAACCGTCTCAGTGCATGGCCGTCATATTGTTATTGTATATGTTTTATTATGTACTTCATGCATGAGAAATTACACAGTTCATTAATATACAATATAACAATTTACCTGACATATGTGGATCCTGGAAGGCTCTCTGTGCTCTCCCTCACCAACAAATCTGAAAATATAGTGTCTGGAGTGTCTCTTTTTCCATACCTATGCGTAAAAAAAGATTTGAGCAACACATCAGAACTTATTTGCACCTGCACTAAATTCTAGAAGTTCAAAATAGATAGATGGATAGACAATAAGGAAACTAATGTGCAAAGTAATATGCAAACCGCGCTGGTGGAAGGACTAACCTCTGCCTTGTGATGAGATTGATGTAGTGTCTTAGTGCAGAGTAATACTTGGCGAGCTCCTCAGGTGGTGCACCTTCCCGGGGACTGGCAGGCTTGGCTGGATAGGCATCTATGCCAAAATGAACGCAGACCAGCAGGCAGAGAGCCAGGACGCTCAGCGACATCACAGCGTCGGAGAAATCCTAGAGAATTAAGTTTAAAAAAAATGATTATCCGACAACATCGCTCATGCCAAGATCAGAAATAGAAGCTCCATATCAGCTCCATGAAAGCTGTGAATCTATAACTAAACACTAAAATGTGAGAGATAAAACAAAAAAAGAAACTCCTTACACTTGAAAATGCTGCTCTAGTCGTTTGTTCCTTGCTGTTGGAGGCACCTCTGTCACAATCCCTACATTCCCCATGTTTTATACAGCGTGCGCCGGATGGGGAGGGAGGGAAACTTCATTCTCTTTTCAGGCTGCTCCTGAGAAATATCATTTGCCTCATTAGTTAAAGGCTGAACGGCAAAGCAGTGAAGCGAATGGGGACACCCAGCTACATTTTAGATTTGTCAAAATATAAATTATTTCTCTTGATGGTGTACATGTGCATGCAAACTAATTAGATTGCAAACCTGTGTGCTTTGAGGATTTGATTACTCCTGTAATATATCTACACATATTTGTGTTTAACAGCATGATCAAGTCATTTTTACCAAGCAAAAGGTTCAATTCTTCATCGAGGCCCACATAAAGGATTGATGTTAGTCTGTAGTGTTATAGAATAATAATATAATTAGGCCTAAGATGTTTAAAAGGTAGAAAAGAGCACCTGACCGCAGCCAGTTTCCAGTTTGTTCAACAACAAAGCAGAGACACAACTGGAGATGAAATCAGACAGTCCACTTAAGGCCACAACCAGCACAACAAGCTTTCATAAAACTGATGGTGTGTAACTTTAGAAGGCTGACGATGGTTTGTTGCTTTCACATTAAGCTGAAAAATGTTCAGATGCCCCAGGATGTTGCAGAGAGTGTCTGCGTCGAGACACAACAACGTACATGAATTCAGTTTTGCATTACTAATCTCAACCATGTAATCAAACTGGTTCTTTGTTATCACTTTGCAACAAAAGTGTAATTTTCTGCGATGTCTTAGAGTTAAACTCAAGTGGTCCAAAGTCAGAAGTCCTAAACTCTTTAATAAATGTTGATTCTCTTGCATCTCGTCCACATTCATGCATAACAGCAGCACCACAGCTCCACATTTAACCCTCCTGACTGGGATGCAAGCTGTCTTAAGACAAAAAACTACAGCGATTTGGGGCCAAACCGTCTCCAAATCACACCAAATCGCATGAAAAAAACGGGCAGTAAATCACACAAACCCTCAAACTTTCAATTCCAGTTGATAGAGGGCACAAAAAAGCTTTCAGCCCCTAAGTGGTGAGACGACTTTAATGGCAACCATTTTCTCTGAAGAGCGAACTCGCTGAAATTTGACAGCAGATTGGAACCGTTGTTTTCTGTCATATTAGCAGTCGATTCCAGAGAGCAACAGCTGCCGGTAAAGTACATCAAAACTCGACTTTCAGCCTCACAATATAGCTACAACGAATATTCAGATGTTGCACGCTAGAATCAGAGGAAAAAAGGTGTTTCCTGAGCACAAAGTGTCACTTTTAAGACACTTTTTGAAGTGCAAAAACAGTAGGACACTTCAGATTGAAATGAGTTGGATATGCAAGCAAGTGTACCTTGTCATACACATAGGTGATTCAAAGTGCTTTACAGACAAACAGAGAAAAGAAGAAAATTTTAATTAATTCAATTAAATTAATCAGAAAAAGTACATCCGAGGTGAATAAAGTTCACACAGAGTTCTAAAGCTACTAAAACTTATTGACTAAAACGGCCAAAAAAGACAAGAAATAAGAAAAATGAAAGCATGGAAGAGATAAAGTGTACAATAAATTAAAAATAAATTATTTAAAAATTAGGTGAATAAAAGTGAAGACACGTTTAATAAAAGTACGTCCAGTTTAGACCAAAGCAATGAAGATTATACAGCTTTGGAAATAATTATTAGACCAACTGCTGTTTCCTTTTAAAAGTCTCCTCAACGGGCTTCAGCATTGATCATTTTGTTAGAATTTTTTTTTTTTATCATACTGGTTAAATAATTAAAGAATCCTCTAAAAGACATGGAAAAAAGTCTTGTAATAATTCAAGACGTGCAGTAAATTGTTGAAAAAAGTTGATGTAATGAGACTGCAGAAATGTCAAAATGGAAAACATTTTTTCAGTGCCTGTTATTTTGTGCATGAGCTGTATATGCAAAGTCAATCAATTATCCAAACTAAAGCACCTTAACAATGACTATCAGAAGAGAAAAATGACAAGAAGACAGCCGGCTTGGTGCTTAATAAAGAGGAATGCAGCAAGAGAGTCAGTAAAATAGCAAACCATTAGAATCTTAGGAAGAAAACGCAGTATGATTTCACCAAGACGCACAGAGAAAAAGACAAAAAAAAAACCAAAAAAACAGTGTTCACAATGGTCTAACAATCATTTCCAAAGCTGTACATGAATTTCTCCTTCTATACCCTCCACAGCAGTGACTCCTTCTTCAGTTGTGAAGAGCTTAAAGAGTGCAGTTATACACCGATCAGGCACAACGTTATGACCACCTGCCTAATATTGTCTTGGTCTCCCTTGTGTGGTCAAAAAGGCTCTGGGCATGGACAAGATGACCTCTCAGCAGAGCCTGCTGTTCTATTTGGCAATACAGGCAAATGTTAAGGCCGCCGTGGCCTCCAGGGGGCTCCACAAAAGTAGTGAATGTAAATCGCCAATGGAGGGGGGCACCATATAAAATCTTGCCTAGGGCGCCACATTGAGTAGGGCCGGCTCTGTCTCTCACAGTGTCCTATGGGGTCTGGCACCAGATTATTGGCAGTGGATCCTTTGGGTGCTCTGGGTTGTGCCGTGGGGTCTCTGTCAATCAACTTGTTCCACTGCATCCTGTTGATGCACGATCAGAATGGAGTGTAGGAAGTTTGGAGGTAAAATCAACATGTTGGGTCATTGTCATGTTCCTCAACATGTTCCTGATTGTTTGATGTTTTTTCCATGTGGTGGGGTGTATTTTCCTGCAGGGATAGACCAGTGACATTTGGGATTTCCATTTGCACGAGGGATTGTGTTTGTTGTGTGACAATGTTTATTTGGGTGTCTAAGTCTCATCAACATGGATGTTAAAATCCAAGGTTTTCCAGCAGAACAGCACATAGTACCAATATGATCAATATGATCACTTCACCTGTCAGTGGTCATAATGTTGTGGCTGATCGGTGTATGCTTGCATGCTTGCAGTTAAGAAAAACAACTGACTAAAACAAACCTCTCGTGCATTATTTTTTTAACTTGATAAGCACTGATCCTCCACCTCAGAAACATTAGACGTGCTGAACAGAGAGAGGTCAACAACAGAAGCCTCATTTACAGTCACATCAGCCTGTAGCTCACAAATGAAGAGCAGGTGGAGGAAGCTCAGAGTCCTTTATGTATCATGTCTGATATAGTTGAGGCTCCTCATAAACACCAGGAAGAAACTGCAGCCAGCCCACCTGCAAGACTCATATCAGAAGAAGTACGTATTTTAAACTGTATGCACCAGCAGCATGGAGGGAAGGTTTCCTTTTAACAGAGAATGAAGCTGAAAGTCTCAGTTGGAGGATTGTAGTAGATAAATGATTCATCCCCAGCCAGTTGAACACTGAACTGCTATCGATTAATACGCTCTTTTCTCTGGGCAGGCTTCTATGCACCATGCAAAAATTTGATTCCATGTACACTAATACAAGACTTCAATGTGGATGATATGTCCGCTTTTTTTGGACACAAGAAATGTGCAGACAGACACTCGGCTACTGCTGTTTGCAAGAGCTAATTAATTCCCTTTCCTTCATAAGTAGCTCTACAGCCCTTAACGGCCACACAACAGTGGGTAAAACGGCTGTGCTGATAATGAGAACATTAACCACAGTGGCAACTTCTGAGTGAAACGCAAAACTATTTTTCTTTCCTTCACATTTCAGTCTTCTCTCTAGAGTTACTTTGCTAATCCACTAGAATGAAAGCAGATTTAATACAGTCAGAAGCACAGAAGGTGTAAGAATTTCACTGATGTGTATGCTAGGCAACACAGGCAAAAAGTGTATTTGGCTGATTTTTCATATTTCAATAAATACCCACCTACTTGCATTTCACAGTGTTCTTTGTCCGTTTTAACATTAGAGTGAATCATTCTTCATTTTCACATCATTTACGTACAAAGAGCCCAACCGCAAGTCTCAGAAGCATTCGAACACCAGGTCCTGTCAGGCTCTGTGCAGGCTTCATTACATTTTTACATTTAGCTAATGTTCTGGCCGCAAGTCGCTGAAGCATAATGGTCGCTTGCCAGGAAGTGATGTGGGTATCGTATGTCTACGTGTGTGCATAAAGTATCGGTGCTTCACAGGATCATTTAAATTCTCAGTAATTAGGTGTGAGCCAAAACAACCACGCTTAAGTACGTCAAATGATTTCCAGCTTCTTGCAATAACCTCCAGTAACTCGATATGGTGTCAGTCTGTCTCAACCTAAAACATGCACTACTTTATCGTCTATTTTACTCTAAATTGGACCATATTTTCGTAAAATGAACTTTATTCTGTATTCGAAAAGACTTGAAACTAGTGATTAAGACCATATACACATTAGAAAAATGTTTACTAAGGTAACAAATCCAGTAAGAAGTCGGATAATTTTCTCATAGATTTCTATACAACTGGACCAGAGGTGTCGCCCCCTGCTGGCTGATTGAAAGAATGTAGGTTTAATGCACTTCCACGCTCGGAGGCTACGTCTGTCTTTTATATACTGTCTATAGTTTGAACATGAATGGCTGAATTACACCGACAGTACAACTTGCCAATTTGTAGCATAACGTAGTTTTGCAGCATCTGAACAGAGGAGGAGGAAGCAATGGTGTAGAGTTGCATTTTAGCCAATTTCAGTTCAGTTCAGTCCAATTCATCCATCCATTTTCTTCCACTTATCTGGGGTCGGGTCGCAGGGGCAACAGATTTAATTGAATTTAATGTACTTCATCTAATTTCAATTCAATTTAATTTAGTCATTTAGTTCAATTTAATATAGTTCAATTCAATTTTCTTTATATGATGCCAGTTCACAACACCAGTCATCTCAAGGCAACTCATATAAGATGAAGAATTTGCAAAAATTAAACAGGACACACAACAAATCCAGAGTTTCCTTTGGGTTCTCTTTGAACTTGCACTTGGCAACAGTTTTAAGTCAGGAAAGGATTGTTTTCATGGAAACAGCCTCTAAATATGTAACTTTGATCAGAGTTTTAAGAATTAAAATCAACAACCAGGGTCAGACTTAATTGCAGTTATGAAACGGCTTCCTAATAATGTGCCGGGGTTTCATTCATTCAGCACATATTCTCCTGAAGAGGCTCATTGACCTCAGAATCAATACAGTCGCCCACAGAGGGATCACTGTGAGAACAGGCTGAACACCGAGCTCTGCTCCATGGCATTTACGCTCTTCACAATTTATGATCAAGAAGAAAGACTGCTGATAATATGACCTTAGCTGGCCTCCTATAGAAACACCTTTAAGTGAAGCTGCCTACCAGGCCTACATAAACATAATTCGAACATGGTGCTGCATTATCAAGCTAGAAGTTACATTGACTGAGACCATCAAGATCTGGAAACCAAGACAGCTGATAACCAACTTGTTGAAACTGTGGAAAACTTTATATACCTTGGCACTCATGCCGCAACCAACAGTTATTTCCATTGAAGATGAACCTGTGGATTAATATCTAAATTAATTAATTACTTGTTTGTCTAAAAGATGTCAGAAAAAGAAGAAAAATGGCAATCAGTGTTTCCCAAAGCCCAAAATGATGTCCTAAAATGTCTTGTTATGTCTGCAAGCTGATTATATTCATTCACACCTTCATCTTCTCCCATCTAGATTACTGTAACTCACTCTTCACCTGCCTCTGTCAATCCACCCTTAACTGCCTACAATTAGTTCAAAATTCAACCAGTCATCGGTCCCACATCACACCAGTACTCGCATCCCTACATTGGCTTCCAATAAAATTCCGCATTTGCTTCAAAATACTTCTAAATACGTTTAAAGCCCTGCACAACCTCGCCCCCAGTTACATTTCTGACCTCCTAGCTCCATACTCAACCTCACAGCCACTCTGTTCGTCAAATCTTAACCTCCTATCCATCCCCCACTCCAACTTCTCAACAAAAGGTGACCGTGCCTTCGCTATCCTGGCTCCAACCCTCTGGAATAGTCTCCAATAGCAGCTTATAAAAACTCACTTATACAGACAGGCCTTTAGCTAAACCAGGAATGTGTAGTGTGTGTACAGTTGTCTATTTATGTCTACATTGTGTATGAAGTATTGGTTGTCTATCTAAGGGGTTGCTGTGATACATGTGTGTTGTGTGTGTGCCACTTGTGTCAGAAAGTTTTCTATCTGCATGTTGAAATTGTTTCCTCGTTCTTGTTGTCTAAACTTATTTGTTCATTTTTTTTTTTTGTGAAGCACTTTGTCACCACATGTTTTAAAAAGCGCCATATGAATAAAGATTTACTTACTTACTTACTTACTATATTCAATTTATTGTCAAAGAGGAGTAAAGAAAATACTCAGGGAAGAGGTACAGGTCCATCAAGATTTATTAGGACATTCTACCCCAGTGCAATCAGAGTACTGAACACAGTAACTGCCAACATGCTGTTTTAGTGTTTCAGTCATCTCCCACTGTGCAATATATTTGTTCCACTGCTGCTAATGCGCTCCCTACTGCACATTCATATTCTTATTGGCTCCCTTGTAAATACACTTATATAACTTACTTTATTTTAATTCTTATTTATCTTTTATACTTGTATTTTTTGCACCACCAGAGTTGTCTTTTAAATGTCGTTGTACATTGTGTATGATGACAATAAAAGCATTCTATCTTCTATCTTCTGTAAAATATTCAAATTTAAGAAGCTGGAATCTTGCTTTTCTTTAAAAATGACTTAAGCTGATAAATTGATTACCAGAATAGTTGGTGATTAATTTTTAACGTTGACAACTAACTGATTAATGATCACAGCTCTACTGGGGACAGTCGTGGATTCCCGGTGAGCTTCTCTGAAAATAGAGCGTATTTTATCTTTTTAGCAAACTTAGCAGCCTCAGTTTTTGTCAACAGATCTTAGAATTACTGTGCAAAACTACAGTTGAGAGTATTTTAACCTTTCACCTTCCTGCCCTGGTACTGTCACATGACCTGTAGATCTAAAACTAAACTGTCCAGGATTGTGTCAGTGACTAGATAAATAGTCTTTGACCTGACTTTTTTATAGAAAACACAAAGAAGAAGGGGTATTTTGGCATAAATCTCCCCATCTTCTCTTCAGCCGGTTAGAGTTTTTGAACTTTGTGAGGTATTGCAGAGTCCCTCTAGCAGCCAAAAATGTATTTGAGAAGACCTTTATTCCAAGTGCTGTTAATATTTTTAACTCTAAAGAGATTTAAAGCCACAAACATTAACATGAGACATCTATGTCTGGTTCCGCCTTCAAACTCCAATTGTCTTTACTGTAGATATTTAGAGCTCTAATAACTGTTTGTACTTTTTAGCTTTAAAATGTTACGTTATTTGTGTTTTCCAGCGTCATATTATGTCACAAATGTCAAAAAAATAAAACCACAGTGATAGAAAAATCCTACAATTTACAGGCCAGGTTCTACAACAGGGGTTTTGCACGCTTACGACACTCTGACACACTGACCGACCAACCTGTATGTTACCAACTCACTGATCAGCCTTTTCCTGCTTGTAAGTGCCGAGTGAATGAACGTCCGGAGTAATGGTTTGGCCGACAAGTTCTCTCTTCCTGGAAACATCAATTGGCTTGTTTGATTTGCCGGAAACTTGAACGGCTTGTTTTGGTTCTACTAAAACGTATTCTTTGCGGACAACAAATTGCTCAGTGAAATGGTCCACTTTGTGCGGAAATGTGCTTCCGTGTAACTTTGAACTTTGGATTTCATGAGACTCCACAGCTTGTTGGAGGGAAATATTTAAAGACTCTTTTAAAAGGGGGTGTTACACAATAGAACTTCAAATTGTACTTACAAATGTGCTGTGGGTGGGTTCAAATGTCAACAGTCATCAATCTGGGGCTGCACATCGTCAAAGGGAAACAACTGCGAATACAGCAGCAAGCAGACACCAATCCAGAGAAGAACTGGTTTTGTAGGTTAAAAATGGGCAGAAATATGGGCCATTAGAAACTGAATTTGAATCACATACTTTTAATTTCTGTTGTTTAACTTGAATAATTCCAAAAAAATTAAAACCTGAAATGTTAAATTGAATTTATTAGATTGAATCTGAACGTAATATTTTGAAATTGAATGAGTCTGCTCTGAAACTGCACTGAAAATTCAACTCACCACAGTAGTTTCATTCTTTTCAGCCATTCAGTACCTTCAACCAGAGTCATGTCTGCTTGAAGAAGTTAATTACAAACAGTTTAACAGCCAAGCTATTAAGGAGCTCAGCTGGTTGGGGATTACAGACAAACTCGTATAAAATACTTTCATTTCTAGTGCATTCAGACACAGATAATGAGTCCAAAGTACTCTGACGTTTTGAAGATTAACACATTTCCATTCCCTTACAAAGCCAAAATGTATCCAGACAAGCAAAATACATACTCTACATCAAATGTGGCTGAGTAAAAGCTCTGCAACAACACATAAATAACAATAAATAATCACGGATATCAAAAATGTAATAAAATAATTTATTTTTAACCATGAAAACATGATACATGTTCTTTAGCAAACTCAAAAATCATTTAAACAGAAACACTATTATTTAAAACATACTCTCTAATTCCCATCACCATCCATGCTTTCTTCGTGTACATTTTATGGAAGGACGGACAACCGTGTTTATACATCACTAACTTCGTCTGCACATATGCGGCTTCCAGAAAGGGTGCATAATGGTGTGGAAAAGTCAGCTTAAGAGCCCTTCTGCACTTCATGGTTTGACAGTGGGATACACCTGAGTTCTCACGCACTTAAACTTTGATTACACTGCTGTGTTAATATAATACTACTTTTTTAGTCTGTGGGAGTTCGCTGGGAAGACTCTGTAGACCAGAAAGAAGTGCGTCTGCAGCCTTCTCCCTTAAAAGTGGTGTGTGCAGCAGTGGCTCAGTTGGATTTAAAGCTTCAGACACCAAAAAAAGCCCATTTGGAACTGGGCTTAAACCAGTTGCACTATAACCATGGTAAAAATAACAATCTGTGCAGTATTTTGAGCTGAAACTTAAAATCTGCATTCTGGAGACATGTGAGACTTTCATTAACTTGATAAGACCGAGTATAAAAAGGGACACTTGAGTCTGGGCACAGCTTAGATTATCAGTCTTGTGAGGTCACTTTGTGTCTTCAACATCAAGCATAAAGTCTTCTGGTAGAGTCTCATCAGGCATGTTCCTCAGCTGCTCATCATAGCCGCGAAGAGTCCAGAGTTTCTCCAGTTCGTACGCTTCTCTGGTCTCTGGCAGCATGAAGTGAACAACCATATTACCTGAAAAAAACAAACACAGACACTAGTAACCAAACAACAACCAGTTTCCTTAAACAGCGGCATAAACTGCATTCTTGGAGAGGTGATCTTAAATATTTACACACCAAAGTCAATACACTGCCAATCCTCTGCATCCTTCCCTTCAATCTTCACATGTTGGTCTCCGTCTTTTTTCAGATACTTGTACTGGAGGAAAAGCATCCTTTGTGTAAGTTTTAAAGACAAATGCAAGGTGCACATATCAAATTCTAACAAAGAGTAAATGAAGGCCAGTTACCACTTTGATGGCATAAAGAGCCATAGCGCGGAGGTGTCTCGGCGACACACCGCTGACGACGATAAAGTATTCGGTGTATTTGATATGATCTGGTATTTTAATCACACAGAGATCCATGGCGTTTTCCTGACGCAGCAGAGACACCAACACATCGAGATTGAATGTCTCTGAGGAACCTGGACAAAAGAAACGTTCTTTTTAAAAATATTCAAACAGGAGATTTATCGCAGCAGTATGTGGGTTCTACATCCTCTCAGTCACTGCATGTAGTTTGGAAAATGCTACTACTATATGACCGAATTAGTCGGCTTATCATTCTTTTATTAGTCACAATATTCTTTTTTAATAAAACACTTCAGTATATCTTAACTCTAAAATATATCTAATTGTATGTATTGAATTATTTTAAGACTATTTCATGTCTTTTAAAAGATGCTGTATTACTTAACCATTATGATAAAATTCAAACCAAGTTATTAATGTTCAAGGTCTGCTACACAGACCTTGTAAAGAAAACGGCAAGAGCTGAATTTTTGATCTAATAATTATATCTAAAGATGTAGATTTACACCTGGGATTCCTCTTGTTTGTGTAATGTCAGATAAAAACTGAAATATCATCACCACAGTTTACCAAACCAAAGAGATCAAATGTCTTGTAGCAGTGAAGAACCTAAATATATTCAATTTAATATCATATATAGTGAAGAAAAGCAGCAGATCATCACATTTGAGTCCGAAACCAGAATATGTTTATCATTTCGGCTTGACAACCTAATTAAATACAGGCACTTAAGCTACTCACTCTGACTGACGAAGCTGTTGTCACTGCTGCTATCATCCATTTCGTGTGATTCTTTTTCAAGCACACCAGTACTCGTTGAATTTCTGCCTTCATTTCTCTCTGAGTAACATCTTTTTGTGTGAAAGTGACAGCTGAAGGACGCTGCGTGATGCCTATGTTGACATGAAGCTAAGTTAGCTGTGACATGTTGAGGTAGACTTTGATGGAGGCTGTAGCATCGAGCTTTAGGGGCTAAACTTCCAACAGCTTGCGTTTGTTCCACTAAAACGTTACTTCTAAACACCGACGACACCAATTTCCTTGAACGACAGAGAACATTCATGATTTTAACTCGCATTAACAGCGGCTAACGCTAACCACGAGTCTAACAAGGGCTAAAAACAGGAAGTGATTTCTGTCCTTGGCTTTTGATTGGTCCGTTCGGCTTCTTCGTTGGTTTCCGAGCTGCACTTTAAATAAATCAGGAGGCGCCATCTATCGGCTACAGCGGGTATTGCCTCCCGAACTCTGCTGATTTTGTAAATCAGAATACAGTACAGTGGATTTCAAAAAGCAGGATTAGAAACTGCCCTGTGATTATGACTTCGGCTTAACTGTTGATTCGGTTTAAATCTGCGACACAAAGCCAGTCTTTCATTCTCAAACTGCCCTTTTAAAACCCTCCACACAAACGCTAATACCTGCTGTTTGATCCCCAAAACCCACTGAAACCTAAGCTGGGGGGGTTTAAGAACTTTACAGCACTGATCTGAGAATTTCTCTACTAAGACAAAGAGAACTGCACACTGTAAATATTTCTATTGCTTTTTATAATTTAAAAACTCTGGCATTTGCCTCACTTGCTGTTTATTTGTCTCTTTCTATAGACTTGCAACGCTTGCTTTTTATTTAAATCTTTTTTGTATTTCACACATACTAGGAAAGCACTTCCAACTAAAGTCAAGAAGAACATGTGGAAAAAGCAGCACTTATCAGGTACTTAATGCAGTCCTAACAACCCTCCCCACACAGTTTAATTCATGCTTTATTAAGTCACGTCAGTCTTGGGTTGATTACAGGAAGTGAGTCATGATATTTAGGGCTGATGGTACTTACCTGAAACTCAGTCAGTTAAAAATGAGGAAGTCTCAAATGTTTTCCAGAAATGAAAACGAAGTCCCTTTGCTTTCTACTGAAACCCAGACGAAAGCCAGTCTATAAGTCAGATGTAGTCATTCTTGTTTGATATGTGCAGTGGTGAAGAAATATGCACCAGATGTCCTGTTTTATAGTATATTTTGAGTATAATATATTATAATTATTACTAAAATGTTGCAGCTGCTGCAGGACCTTATTTAGTTATTGTACATACTGCTGAACAAGGTAATCATTATTAAAAATAAAGCTAGGTGTGAAATAATATTTTAAGCTACCTGAAATTAAACCAAACTAACTAGATTTGAGGAAAAAATAGCTAAATCAATATTGTGTGCTTTGAAAACTGAAACAAATGTATGCAGAAAATGTTTTCTTAAGTCAGTTTGGTCGAATTTTTCAAGACAAGCGTGCTACATATGGTTTTTTCACTGAGATGTCTGCATGACTTCGAGCCATTTACCTCCACAAAGCATTGTGCTTGTGTAGTAGTACCTTTTCTGAACTCCTTACATCTTGCCCCTGAGAAAACACTTTCCAGGTAAAATAAAGAAAAACAAAATTTAAAAAGTGAAATATTTTTAAACTGTAAAACGTAAATGAGCAAACCCACTGTAGAAACTGAAATCTACACTGAACTAAAAACTAAATTTTAATCAAAACAAAACCTGAAGAAAAACACAAAACTGTAATAACTCTGCTGCTGGGTACCTTGTCATTCTCTCCCCTGGGATCAATAAAGTCTTCTTCTAACCTCTAATAACCCATCATACTGTATTTGGTGATTGTATTTTGTAATAAAACAAATCCGCAACATTTCTAGTAGCTGAAGGTACCAAATAAATGTTGTAGAGTAAAAGCAGAAGCATAAAATCAAAATCCTCGAATATAATGAAGAAAAGCACTTAAGTAAATGCACCCTATTACTTTTCAACATCATATATCTGCTAATATTAAAATATATCAATCTATTTCACACATTCATGACATCTGGCTATTCTTGCCTGTAAATTGTTCCCCTGAGCGGCATTATTTTTGATAATTTTGCCTACGAGTTAATGACTGATTTGTTATCATGGGTGTAAAGTTTTAAGCAGTAAATGAACCCTGCTGTGTCACTGGGTCAGATGGGTAAAGTCAAATAAAGCACCTCACAATTGATGGAGAATTAAAGGCAAAAACACACCATATTCATTCCTTACATTTATTTCTGTAGGAAAATTTCCAGGGTGAAAAATACTAAAAATATATTGTTTTACAAAATCAATATACCTCTGGTTTGCACAGATTTAAACGTTAAAATTGTACAAACTATAAAACGACAACAAATTCGTATAAATTCCACCTGAGGTACAATCTCATTGGTCAGCACATGTTGACTGAAGTTACAAATTCAAGTATGTAATCCGAACATGCTTGTATGGAGTAAACGCGGTGTGTTTGTTTGAATTACTTCTCATTCATCAGCCGAGTCTGAGTCCATAGTTACATTCAGTCTCAGGCCCACAGGAATATGGTCCGTGAGGCCGGCCAGCTGGGTTATAAACGTCACCTCTTCGATTTCCTGGATGGAAACAAGGAGAGTCTGTGGAGCATTTGTGTATTTGGCAACCTAACAGTAACTTTCAGCTTCAAAAACACAGGAGCAATTGAGGAAAAGGGCACGGAGGAACTGACTAGAGGAAAGTAAAAACACCAAAAAGAGACACATACTGTTCTGCAGTGCTTTGAAATGGAATTTTCCCGGTAGAGGATGTAGTCGATCCGACGTCCAATCCACGGCTGGCCGGCCTCGGGGTAAACCATCGGTTTTCCCATCGCAGGAACAGGAGGGGAGATGTACTGTTGTCTCAGCTCATCGCTTTCCAAAGTTCTACAAAGACACACAGAAGACAGTGCAGTTCGTTATGTCATTATGTTTTTGTCATATTAAGTCGGGATATTTAACATTGCTGCTTCATTAGTTTTTTAAAGTGGCACTCTGTCATTCAGACAACGGTCACGTGAGATGTGGCAGTACATCTATTTATATACAAATCATAATAATGCCCTTATCAACAAAAGACTACATCTAAATTAACAGCAAGCTTATCAGACTGTCCAAATAACTAATAACCCTAATTTATGATTAGCTAAACACTGAAACACATGTCCAGCTCAGGACTCGACCAGAGGATGTCTGCTATATAACAAACCTTTTACCTGCAGCTAATAAACTGAAAGTTAAGGTGCAACTCTCTCCTTACTGAAAATGCTCAGATGGATCCTGTTGCTGTCTGATGCTGCAGGTATTTAAACTCAGAGGAAAGACTCCTACAAACAGCCGGAAGCAACAAACTATATATCAGCTCTTGTTTGAGTTTTGTCAAAACCTGGATTAGATTAGTCATTGCTGAGTCTCACTAATCTCTTACAGACTCTGGTTTCATGACTGTAAAGTTGTATTTTTATGCAAATTTCAGTTTGTAACAGATGTGTGAAGTGAAGGATTTGGCTTTTGCTCTCTGTGATGTTTTTGGATCAATATTGTTGCCAAAGCATGGAAAAATCCTTCACTTTACACAAGCTGAAGTACATTGCTTCTGCTTGCCGCTGCGACTTTTACAGCAAGGTGAGCACGGTGTCCATTCAGACAGGCAGACAACACTTTCAGATGCTATCAGATTAATAGAAAAGAGTATTGTTTGAAAGGGCAGCAAAGCTAAAAGTACCTTTGTAGATTTTCTGGCGTGCATACGTCATCTTCGTACAAGGTGGGCTGTTCCAGTAAAGTACCTGTAGAAGCAAGCCACAGTAGTACCATGTAACCTGTCAACACTTGCCATGTATTGTACATATGAAGTAATTATTGCAGTTCACTGGGTTTAAATAGTACTGACCAATGACCCAGGGCTTCTCTTTTCCAGGTCCTGCTCTGCAAGGATCTCTGTATTCATCAAACAGGCAGTGATTCTGTTCCAGTGTGTCGTCTAGATAAACAAACAAACAAACAAAAAAACATGTTAAAAAAATAATATTATGAAGATGCTTTTGGAAAAGTACAAAATAAGAACAAATTGTATGAGACACACCAGGTGAGCAGTTGTCAAAGTTGAAATCGCCACAGAGCACATCAAAGGCGACGTCCTCATCAGGCTCCGAGTTGGCAGCTTGAAAATCGCCGATCCACTTGGTTACCATGTTCAGCTGCTCACAGCGGATTTGTCCCTCACCTGACGAGAGAACAGAGAAGAGCTGACATGAACTTCACTTGTCTTTGTTTCCTTGTAAGAAAATGAAAAAATGTCATGTGTAACTGTGACTCGCCTTCTGGAGCGTGAAGATGTGTGCAGTTAAAATAGCCAACCACTTTCTTCTGTTTCTGGTTCTGTCCGATTAGCACCTGAGAATTACGAGCACAATCATTGCATCATATTAGAGTTTTTGTTCTGTTTAATACAAATTCTACAACACAAAAAGGGCAATAAATGCTGACTGCTTAACCCTCTGAATATTAAAACCCTCTGGTGGGCTTAAAAGGCTTGTTGTCTTTAAACAGTCTCCAAAATGACACCATTTATCAGAGCAGGAAACTATGACAACAGGAAGAATTGGCAGATTATCAACTTTCCGACAGTCCTTGAATAATTCATGTATGACATATGATTTTACCGGACGTGAACTAAATCTAAGCTTAAAATGGCGATACAATCAAAATCACTTAATTCTAAGTGTCTCATTTAAAAATGTATCCAAAAATTCTGTGCTCCTCTGCTCACTTGAAAAGCCACAAGTGACTCAGCAGCAACCAACAGTCACATGACAAAAATTCTGTGAGTATTTGGCTGAACTGCAGGCTGTGTTTACCCAGAGCAGAGAGAATACTGTACGTATTGACTGATTAACTTTCTTGTTTGTTGCTGTTTTTAATTCATGACGTTACAACTCTGTTGTACTACACATAGGATGGTATTTAATACTCTTTCCCTCCAGCCATGGTTGTGCAGTTTCCGTAAAGTTGCAGGAATTTAAACTGCAGTCAAAAACGAGCCCACAGTGAGTAAAAATGTGTCAGGAGGAAACAACACACAGAAACTACTTGGTGTTTAGAGGCTTTCCAGATGGTATTAGATTCCCTCCAGCTATGTTCACTGTAATATAAAAATACTACACAGTGTATTTTGTGTCTGGCATGTTTTTTTAATCAATAAATCTCAATTACTTGGTAGGAATATTTTACAACAAAATCTAAGCCTTTTCAATCGTTGAAAAATCTAGAGCCTAGGTTGATTTTTATTATTCGGCAGTTCAGGATGTTAATTTCATCTTATTTTACTTCTAGCTGCCCTTGCTGTTCATTTGTCCTTAAATCTTACAAGGTCTAATAATTAATGTTTCGCTATTTTACTAACTTAAACCGAAATGAATGTATTATGAGCTTAAATAAAGGTTGAGTGAAACAATGAATAATTACTGGATACAAAATATGTTCTACTTCACTCTCATAGTATGTGCAATGCAGCTTTCCAAATCAGGACCAGGATTGGCTTCTAGACTAATTATGATGTCCAAATTCTGCTCATAAGCCTTAAACTCACATTGAAGGTGAAGTTTCCACTGTCAGCACATAGATTAGAAAACAATCTTCTAGTGTCAAACTCTTAACTCTGAACTTTTGAGTGTTAGCGGAGTCACCTTAGCAGAAAGGAGGCCCTTGGCAGCCAGTGCGTCTTCCCTGCGGCTGTTGGGAAAGCAGCGGTACTGGGCCTCGAGCACAGGGAATCGGCTGGCTAGGAAGAGGCCACTGTTGAAGAACTTAAAAGAGGAGCATCTGCACGGCGGCTGGCAGGCATACACACCAATGTCATACAGTATGTGTCCAAAAACTGGCTTTAGCACATCGGTGAGCTTCCGTGCTGCCCTCTTATCAAACACCTCTTCTAGGCACAGTATGTCAATGTCGGCTGGAAACAGGGACGACACCTCCCAGGGTACGTCGTCCTGTTGGCGGAGACCCTGAGAGAGCAGAGCTCGGGGGGCACTCCGGTGACCCGATCGGCCCTGCTGGTTAGAGTTCTGGTTAGAATTGAGGGGCGGAGGAGGTGACTCAGCTGACGTTTCTTCTGTGTCATCACAGGGCACACAAACCACATGACTACTGGACTTTGAGTTGGGAACAGCTGAGTCGGGTTGGTGACTTACTGGGGGTTGTGGCTGTCTGTCTGTAGAGCCATATGTTGCTGAGTTAACTGTGGGGAGGATGCTGTTGGAAGGGCTCAGGGTACCGCAGCTGCTGGGGGAGTCAACAAAGATGCGGATATGTGGTCGACACACGCCCTGCACAATGCGCTGGCCGATGGCGGATGCCCTGCGCTGAGTGTGACCCAGGTTGTTAAAGCGAGCCAAGCTGTCGGGCAGCAGACACAGGTTAGCGGTAGCGAAGCCAAACGATGCCTTTCCTACCAGCTCAAAGCCTCTGTGTATCTCCTTCTCTGGTGAGGACGGCGCTTCTCTGTGGTAGTGAAACGGCCGGCGGCAAGCCTGAAGTGGCGCCCAGAGCAGAAAGCCAAGGAAAGCCAAAGGGGCTGTAGCGAGAAACAGAACGAAGAAGACAATGGAGCCGAAGAAGACCTTGAGCGGGTGCAGGTAGCACTCCTGCTCCAGCCTCTGGGTCCGTTCCAAGGTGGTGGACTTGCACACAGCAATGAGGCGATCCAGAAACCAGAAACAAGGCAGGATGAATGCCCATCCCACAGCGTGGACACCTGCAACAAACCCATTAGGAAAGGGGGATACCTGCAGGGCCATGCCTCTGCAGCGTCTCTAAAAAACAATCAGGACGAACAACATCGGGGGATTTCCTGTTTTGGCCTCATTCCTCTGCAAAGTCTCTCCTTCATGGGCTCCGCTGGACACTAGAACAGGAGAAAGAAATCAAAATGTTATGAAATAGCTCTGTCACAGCAGCCCATGTCAATATTTACACTGTGGGCTCTGAGGAATAACTGTTGTTTGAGCTCATGCCCGTACATGCACTGGTGGAAAACATGAGGCAACAGACGACTGTACTGGCATGAATTCAGTACAGTCAAGTTCACAGAGAACATCAGACCGGCTTACTGCATGCTTATGCAATGCATTATGATCACTTTTAAAGAGAAAAACATGGTGTAAACAGCCTTTAATCCAGCTGTCCCCATCTGTACAGTGTTGGTTACCACTGACAAAATGAGGCAACAAGAAGTCTGCCTGGGCACCACACCTCTGTGTGTTGTTACAGACTAAAAATACAATCTAAAGTCAATGGGTGTGCCAAAAGTAGAACGCTCTACAAACACTTTTCTAATTGTCTGCTGCCACATTTTTATTTGAAAATGATAACACAGATATAACACATGCACAACAAATGATACAATGGCGTGATTTCAGTCTGGACACTCTCCAGAAAGCAAGCAATGCCAGGCAGGATGCCGTTTATGTTGTCATCTGGTGAACAAACGACAGATAAGCTGTGCTACTGTGTTGTATGCTTTACAGTAAAAATTCACATCATACTGTAAACACTGTATTACTACGGATCTGTCCTTTAACACTCCGACTAATGGGGATAGGTTTTGTTTGAATATTGGGCGTGTCACATTAAATAGAAGGTCTAGAGGTCCTTCAGAAAAAATTTGACTGTGACACACTTCAGTATCTGCATCGTGGTGAATTTTTTGTGCACCAATTTGGTCCCTTTTTGCCTGCGTCTACACTGTTGCATCTATGATTACTGTTATAGCAATGTGTCAAAATGTGTTGTTTTTAATGTTTTTCTTAAGGAGGAATGCACGTATTCAGAACATTGAGGCTTCAGCTTTATAAGTAAGAATAATTTTTAAAAAGTAGCCGTTGATCTAGTCATCTGTCATTTTGATCACAAGCTAAAGACCTCAAAAAATATTATGATACAGCAAAGTACATCAGAATCACTGGGATACTATTTTACTGTTCGTCAGAGTTGGATTTGTTTACCCAAAGTCAATATATTTTTCTGTTGCGTCAGTTATTTTAATACTAGATTTTTCCATTTCCGTCTCACAGCAGGATATATGCAGCACTGACATAATTGTGCATATGGATAACAGAGCTGCAACAACAACTATTAAATTCATTTTGACAATCGATTAATCAGATTCCAGCATGTAAAATGTAATTTTTTTGTTTCTTTATTCCTCTTTGAAAGCAAACTGAACATATGATCATGGTCTCGGGAAGGAAACTGATCAGCGTTTTTACTGATTTTGGATAATTCATCAACAAAATGACTAATTGATGAATCAAGAAAGCAATCAAAAGATTAATCGACAATAAAAAAAAAACAATGGCTAGTTGCAAGCCCTAATGGATGCTTGCCCATAAATACACAAAACACATAAAATCACTAATCATTAGATGAACTAACAAAATGGAAATGGAGTAACAATTAAACCCGCCACCTGCTGTAATTGAATATTGAATCATTAGGCTGTGGAGACTACATAGGCAGCAGATCTGCTCTGATTAGTATTTATTTGGGGTATTTGGGGCACCAGGACCTGCACCTCTTCTCCTGGACTATTTAAAGGGACGGTCACCCAAATTACTACTAAATGCAATTTATGAAAACAAACATTACCAAGATACATCTTTATATATGATGACAGCTAAGGAAATAATCATTAATAAGACTAATTTGAAGCAACACAGTTTGTACTAGTGTAATATCTATATGGGTTACTTTTCCTAGAAGTGTGTCAAATTTTATATCATCATTTTAATCTGAAATAATTTGAAAAAGGTGCAATTAATAGGCCACTATTTGAAGATCTGCGGGCTAGGCTGAACCTCATACGTGTCCTAATATGTGCACCGATGCTCCCATTATAGACTTTTGTTTTTTTGCTCCTTCTTCAAGCACCACTAGGAAGTTTAAACCCCCTCAAAAGAGCCCATTTAAAGCAGCCTACTATAACTAAAAGCGATGTGAGCTCTTCGTTTACACTCATACAGGTAAACCTACAACGGCCGTGTGCAGGTATGCTAACAGTTTCACTTGTCAACACTTTCGAAATCCCATTTTTCGCCGGCGCCTACGCGTAAAACGTCGGCGTGTCATTTGAACATGTGGTCACTGAAGTCTCACACTTTATCCACGCTTTGTTCACCCTTTATTTAGCGCATTTTAATTATCCCAAATGGAAGCTGTCACCTGTCATGTTGCGCAGCTAGCTTAAAACACTCAGCTAACGTGAAAGAAGGAGCCCAGATGGTCTTACCTTAAAAACTGGGGCAGTCCGCCTCCTGAGCCCGAACAACGAACGACCTTGTTAATGTGTTAATACGAATTACATTTATTTATTAGTTTATCTTGAATTCTAAATGGAAACTAGCAGCTTGAAAGCAGAAAAGCAGCCCAGTAAAGTCCTTTTGAACATAAACCCTCCCTGCGCTCAGTGGCTCGTGGCGTAATTAAGCCACGCCCCTTGATGGCGTTGTCATGGAGTCCGTGGCCCGGCTGACACGTGACCTCACCTGCAGACAGACCCTAACAGTGTGAAAGCCCCATCCTTGTATGTTTTGTATTGATTAGTAAAGTTAATTTAGCACTATTTCTTTATTTATTGCCATTAGATTAAATTAGTATTATATTAGTATGTTTTATATTATTATTATTTTGTTAAAACAAGAGAGGCTCCTACTTGACAATACAGTAAAGTCCATTGTGGAGCAAAGGAGCCTAAAAATATCTAGATTTTAACCTGATAATTGCAAAACTTTCAAAATATTCCAGGCTAAAATTAATATTTTACTTCAGACCCTACAACCAGCACTGCTCTTAACACTGTCATACTTCTTTTTCGGCAATAGGAACACATTCAAACTTGTGCTTTATGAACATTTTAAAACTCTGTGCAATACTGATTTTTCTACATTTACAAGATTCTGTGCAATTTCAGTATTTTTCTACTTGCAATGTAGTATATAATATTGCAAATCTTTGCAATAACGTCATCCCACTTTCTTTCTATGTTTCCATCAGCCACATTAAAATTACTATATTTGTGGTCAGAATATAAAAAAAAAAGTCTGAAAGTCTGCAGTGGGATCATTGCTGTGTATTTCAGGGAGGATGCAAGGAGAGTCATTGTCAGGACACATTTAGGTTTAGTCCAGTCCACAGATCTTTAATTAGTAACTTGATAATTGCACTATTTCAGAGTAAATAAAACATTAACAGTAAGATACTGTGTGATAGAAAAAGTGAGCTTAATTCGCACTACTGCAGGATAACTAGACCATTAGTTCTCAAATTGTGTTGTTTGAAATTAGTCTAATTTATAATGATTTGCTGAGCAATTACCATATGTTAAGCTGTGCCTTGAAAATACTTGTTTTCATAAGTTTTATTTAATTTTGGTGACAGACTCTTTAAATGGGGAGAAGAGATGCAACTGCTGGTGAGAGGAAAAGTTCACCCATAAAGTCTCACAACACAACATCCCAAATAACATCAGCATACAATAAAGCAATAAGACGTGTTTTCATTGACACTCGGTTTTGCATTACCGTATTTTGTTGGATATTTTATTCAATCTATATGTAGTTAAGGGCAACAGATCAGAGTTTTAGGAACCTCAAAACAATATTCTAAAGTTTATGATCAACAATAATATTATTTTTGAGGGCTTAACGTCACGTCTGGATGTCAGATGCGTAGATCCAGACCTATTTTTTTATTCTTAATTTTGTATGAATAAACCACAAAAAAAGAAAAAGAAAAAAAGATCAGGGCCTCGAATCGGATACCCAGACCTAATGATACCACTGCTGTGGATCAAGCTGCAGCATGTGGAGCCTGAACTTAATCTTTAAGCATCCTTAAGAATAAAGTAATATTGGACATACTGACAGAACAGAAAGGCCCATAACAAACCGGATGTTTACCAAGTAATGTTTCTCCATGCAGAGGTGGAGTTAAGGGGGTCATGGCTATTGCGAACTAAAATCTGGTCCCCTGACACAACCAACAGAGAGGCCTGCTAGAGGGCTGCATGTAGAGAACTTGAGTTACATCCAGAACCGTTCTTCTATTGTTGCCTCCCATTCAACCACAAACAAGCAAGTAGTTCACTGTGATTTTGTATCAGTTCAAAACATTTCTCGTTATTGTCAGTAAATGCTGTAAATAAAGAATCTGTACATGTGTTTATTAGTGAAAGTGGGTCTTATTTAGGTTTAGCTGTGGATTTATCTCTACCTGTAGATGTAGATTATCTATTTTGCATTGTATTCACATTTATATATTCCTATATTAGCACTACAGCATACTGTGTGTACGATACTGTAAATAATGCACTTTACTGCTGCTTTTGCACTTCTGGTTAGATGCTAAACTGCATTTCGTTGTCTTAGTACTCTATGCAATGACAATAAAGTTGAATCTAATCTAATTTAGTTGAAGCAAGGTTGAAATCTACTTTGAGGAACTCTGGAAACAAATGATCAAAAAAAACAGCTGAACAATGCAAGACTGAGCCAGAAGCTGTAGCACAAAAGACAGAAACAAAAGGCTGGAATGACGTAGTGCGACATAGGTGGGAGTCCTGAGCAGGACAAGGACGCTTTTGACATAAGAGTCTCATGTGTACTTATCTAATCTTATGGAATTTAACCTGTAGATCATCTCAGGAGCTTAATCAGCAGTAAAAAACATAACTTTAGAGTCATTCCACGCCAACTCACCCAGGTTTCAGAACTTTTCGCAGCTGAGCTCATGGATTTTCTTGAAAAAAAATCATGCAAAAACTTCGACCTGAACCAAGAAATCTTGCAAAATCCCACAGTTCTACTCTAAACGCTTTTTGAGTGATTTATTTTTGAAAATCAGCTCACAGTGTTAAATTTGATCACTTTGAAGCCTCACCAGTTGCTTATTATTCACAGGATTTGACTATTTCTTTACTGAATATCCCAGAAACCTCAAGAAAAACTTGGAACTTGTAATCATGTCAACAGCTTATGCTGATTCTTTTACAGAAATTAAAATAATACAACTTTTCAAAAAACTAATATCTCCACTAATATTCACTTAATTCCAACTAAATGTATTTTCTGGATAGAAATAACTTAGTTCTGACATATCTAAATGTCATTTGGTGCTACTTTAAAAGATGACTGCCACAGGTCTTCCCAAATTTAGCTTTGTGCTGAAAAATCCACCTTCTAGGACATTATAACAGTATTTGTTTTCAGGAAGGATTGTTTAGATTTGTTTGAAACTTTTGGAGGGAATGTCTTCATATCCATTAAAAACATACTGAAAAATTAAGGATGTCTTATTACTCTTTCATTATTTAATGATTTTATGAAAACGACACATTTTTTCGTAGTTTTCAGTGGCCTTAATATCACATTTGGTGACTTTTAGTTGTCATTTAAATATTTTTATTATGCTGATTTTAAGGTTTTATATGTCTGTATGGTACCTGTTGAGCTGCTTTGTCACTAGTTCAGGAAATTGAGTGAATATTAATGGAGATCTGAATTTTTGAGAATTCAAGATTTTATGTTTTGATGATAAATTCTAGATTTTTATTGTGTTAATTTAAAAAAAAAAATCTGCATAAGTTACTGACATGATTACAAGTTCCAACTTTTTATTAAGGTTTCTGGGATACTCGGTAAAAAATAAAAAACAAACTGTCAAATCCTGTGAAAAATAAGCGACTGGTGAGGCCTTATAAAGGGATCAAATTTAACACTGAGAGCCAATTGGCAAAACATTCATAACTCAAAAAGCATTTGATTTTTGCAAGATTCCATGGTTTAGGTAGAGGTTTTTGCATGATTTCTTTTCAAAGAAATCCACTACTTCAATTGGGTGTGGAATGACTCTTTAGCAACCGTTGAAGGTTTCGGTCTGTACATCAATTAGCCACATTATGACCACTGACAGGTGAAGTGGAAAACCCTGGATTTTAACATCTGAGTTGATGAGACTTAAACACCCAAATAAACATTGTCTCAGAACAAACACACTCCCTCATGCAAATGGAAATCCCAAATGTCACTGGCCTACCCCCCACAGGAAAATGCATCCCACCACATGGAAACAACATCAACCAATCAGGAACATGTTGAGGAACATGACAATGGCCCAACATGTTGATTTGACCTCCAAACTTCCTACACCCCATTGTGATCAAGCATCAACAGGATGCAGTGGAACAAGTTTGATTGACAGAGGCCCCACTGCACAAGTCAGAGTACCCAAAGGATCCAGTGCCAATGTCCTGGTTCCAGACCCCATAGGACACCCTGAGAGGTCCTCTTGTCCATGCCCAATGGTTCAGAGCATTTTTGAGCACATAAGGGGGACCAACACAATATTAGGCAGGTGGTCATAATGTTATGCCTGATCGGTGTATATGTGTGCATTTCAAATGGCAGTCTTGCCTGCATGAGTAAATGATGAAAGTGAAACCTACAGCAGCTTGCTAGAAAAAAAGAAGTTGCGCCTCTCCAGCGTGAGAAATGATTTCAGCCACCCCTATAAAAACTATCTGGTTCTGCCACTGTCTCAGTTACTTATCAAATAAACAGCATTTTTTCCACCAGATGAAGATCAGAACATCTACATTACTGCCCACATTTCTACATTTCTGTCTCATTATCAGGCCAGATCCATGTCAAACTCACTCATGCAGTGTCTCATGAGTAATACAATACTTCCTTTATGTTTAGCGGATGCTCCAGTATATTTTTTTGTTAGAAACTGTGAAACCCTGAATAAATGATGTTTTTGTGGCTTAAATAAAGCAGGCTCGTCATGCAAAGTGCAAATGAATAAGCAAATGTGTAAATTATTTGCATTTTTTGCACAAAATCACAGCCACACAATGCTTATCACAACCTAGCATTTACTAATCTCCAAATTCATTGTGGTCTACCAAAGAAGGAGAGGCTTTCCGTCCTTCTCCGCCATGTTGCAGAGGCAGGCGAGCACGAGCAGCAGGTCCCGCTGAAGTTTTCCCGGCGCTGAGGTCGATATCAGCCTCCTCAGAAAGTCTGGGTTGTTGTAGTCCGTTTCCTGAGTGCTGTTTTCCCCGGGCCTCTCCTTCAGGATGCCGTAGGAGTTGACGATGAATTCGGTGAAAACAGGGTGAAGAGTTACTTTGTACCCGAGCTGGTTCAGCCTGTCCATGAGCTCTGCATACCTCTGGGTGAGATAAAGCCGGTAGCCTTCGTCCACCTTCCCTGTCAGGGGGTGTGTGCTGACCTGCAGGAGAGAAGACAAGGTTTGAGGCCTCCTTTTGAGTCTTTCAAGAGGAATTCTGCAGCCAGTGTTGAGTTTCTAACCGATCAGGCATAACATTATGACCACCTGCCTAATATTGTGTTGGTCCCCCTCATGTGCTCAAAAATGCTCTGAACCATTGGGAATGGACAAGAGGATTTCTCAGGGTGTCCTTTGGGTTGTGGCACCAGGACGTTTGCACTGGATCCTTTGGGTACTCTGGGTTGTCAATCAAACTTGTTCCACTGCATCCTGTTGATGCTTGATCAGAATGGGGTGTAGGAAGTTTGGAGGTCAAATCAACATGTTGGGCCATTGTCATGTTCCTCAACATGTTCCTGATTGGTTGATGTTTTTTCCATGTTGTGGGGTGCATTTTCCTGTGGGGGTAGGCCAGTGACATTTGGGATTTCCATTTCCATGAGGGAGTGTGCTTGTTGTGGGACAATGTTTATTTGGGTGTCTAAGTCTCATCAACACGGATGTCAAAATCCAAGGTTTTCCATCAGAACACCACATAGTACCAATATGATCAATGTTATTCACTTCACCTGTCAGTGGTCATAATGTTGTGGCTGATCGGTGTATCTGTGCACTGACATATCAAAAGGGAAGCCAGCTTGGTAAGAGTGGAATAGAAGTCTGTAAATAAATAAAGATCACTGAGAGATTTCCTACCTCAATGATCTTGTCTGCTATGTTGAGCACTGTGAAACCATAGAGCCTCTTTTGACCCTGGAAGATGAAGGACAGAATCCTCCTGTCCAGCTGGTAGGAAATCTCTCCATACAACCTGTCTGGACCTGCAATGAAATTATCAAAATTAAAGCATAAAACTACTAAAAGTGCTGCTCTCTAACGTCTGCATGTCAGGTAACAGTCACCTCTGACTTCAGGAGGAATCTCAATCTGGTGGCTCTGAAGCTCCACTTTCTCGTGAGTGTCTGTGTGCATGGAGCTCTGGATGAAAGACTTGAAGTTGATGGGAGACGACGTTCGCTGTTCTTGTTTGACTTTGGCTTGCTGTATGTCATTCCTGAACTGTCTCTCATTAATGGTGCTTTGCCACTCGCTGAACGGCTTCGTTTCTGAGACTGAGTAAACAGGCAAAGACAAAGCCATTCACGACAAGCAGAGCAGGTACTTTAAGGACACACAGACCACATGCTCTAAGAAATATCTGTGTATTAGCACATTTTAGTGGAGTATTTTTACTGTTTTTGTCTCAGAAGATTGGATTATTTTTTATCCAGAGTTATTATTGCAATAGGTATATCAGTAACTGAGAAAGAGTTCAGTTTTTGATGTTGGATGTGCAATGTCAACACAAATGTGATTTTTAACTTACACTAAATGAATCATAACTGAATAGAAAATTAAATGTTTTTAGCTACAGGACAGAAACGTCTAGGGAATCAGCTGTTATCCCATTTATTGTTATTTTATTAATTTATTTACCATTTTCAGTTTTTATACTGTAGACATATCATTAAATTACAGAAAGTGTCATATTTTCACTGCAGGTCCACCATCTAAATAACAGAAAATGTCCTATTTTTCACTCTAAATATACAATTCAGTGACAACACATGTCCCTGTTTATAGGATAGAATTATCATTTAAATACAGAAAATGGTTTCTTTTTGTAGATATACTATTAAAATATAATAAAATGTCCTGTTTTTTGTTTTGTTTTTTATTTTATTATAGATATATACCATTAAAACAGAGATAGTCTTGTCTTTTTTTTTCTTTTTTTTTTACTATAGATTTAGCACTAAATAATAGGAAATGTCCTTCCTTGTTATTATAGATACACCATTTCCAGTTTTTATTATAGATATACCATTACATACAGGAAAATATATCATTTTTAAATATCATAAATACGCCATTAAAATACAGAATATATCTTATTTATTTTAAATTTATTATTAAAACACAGAAATGTCTATTTATTATTATTAAAAAGTGATATAAGTTATAAAATAGTAAAATATCAGTATGTTTATAAAAGATGCACCATTAAATTACAAGAAAATGTCTTATTTTTCTTAAATAAATGTATCATTGAACAGACACTTATCTTGGTTTTTTGTTGTTGTTTTTGTTTTTTTTAGTCATAGATAGAAAAGGAAAAAGTTCTGTTTTAATATTATAGATTTACCATAAAAATGTAGAAGATGTATTGTTTTTGTACTGTTAATGAGTTATTAAAGCCTAGGGGTTTATAAATCAGTTAAGATTAATTCATTTATCATTGTTGTGAATAGATGCCACATGGAGGTTTAAAGATACAGCACTATATTCAATAATATTTTCATATACCACCTGGTTCCTGAGTCCTATGTTTTCTTTTAGATGAACAAATTAATTTCCACCATTAATTGATTCACAAAATTCACTCAAATGCAGGAATTTCAGTGTTGGACGCCACTTGTTCAAACAAAATGCTCATTGCTATAGTTCTGATCCTTAAGTTCCCTTACAAGCCTGGACTTAATTTCAGATCCTTGAGCAGAGATTTATTTTCAATCTATTCCAGAATCCTGACTGAGTCATTTTTAAGTTTAATTAGACATTGTATTTGACTTTATTGTTTGCTGTACATGCCGCCTTGCATAAGGCTCTTAATAATCTGGGTTTTATAGACGTTTGAAATAAAAATTCTTTATTACTATTATAAAAAAGACGGAAAAAGTTCAGTAGATATAGTTTTGTTGCTAGGAAACAGCGTGGTTTTTTTCTATGTCAGCTGTTGATTTAAAATGCTGGAACTACATCCAAAGCTACATCCATCAAGAAGTTTAATGTTCAAGAGTGTAAAATTACATTTATACATGCTTACACTTTACTATACACCTTAATGAAAGGTTATGACTTGGCCAAAGGAATACAAAGTACAACTCTGATTTAAAACACCTCATATTAACCTCTGCCCTTTAGGACAAACAAGTATTTCTTCTGTTTTACACCTAATTGTAGGTCTTCGCTGCCTCACTGTTATATTTAAAATTAACCATTGCTGCCATCTAGTGGCAAAGAAAAGCACCATACCTGTCAAATCATCCAGAGTATCACCATTGAAGCTCTGCATCCTGGTTCTCAGGTCCATGTTCTCCTTGACTACACTCAGCATCGACTTCAGCTGATCGTTTTCCTGCCTGAGCTGTTCGTTTTTCGAGTGCAAGGCCACACACGTTTGCTCCAGGTTCATCGTGGAGGCTCAGAGTTTCACAGCTGAACCACAAACACCCCCAAACCTTTCTAAACAAAAATCAAATCATATCGAATCACCGGACAACAGAACAGAACACTCCGCTGCTGGTGTGTGATTTTTTATCAGGATTCTTTTACTGGAATACAAAGAACAGACATCAGGTTTAAAAAAGTTTCTCAATACTTGAAAGCATGAAAGTTAATTGACTGTAGAAATAGTAGTTTGACAAAAAAGAAAAAAAGAAACCAACACAAGGTCCACTTAGTAATAACTTCATAGATTTTTAAGCAGTGGATGAAGTTTGCTTGGTTGTCGTGGAGACAGATCAGTTGATATTTAAGTTTACCATCATCCACTGCACTTTTTTAGCCCTTTTCATCCCTGCTGGTTTTATTGGTCAAGCATCAAAGTCCACTCTGGACCCTGGAAATAAATAAATAATCCCAAAGTCCACTGAGTGGCTTTTTCAGGGTTTTAACTGCTGCACACAGTCTCCATCTGTCAAGTCGTGTTTGCTTTCACGTCAACAAATACATCCCCATTTCTACTGAGCAAACTCCAGCTGATGAAGACTGTGATGAAGCTGAAAACCCTGGAAAAAATTCGCCACGTTATACAATTTTGTATGGCATAGGGTACAATTTTCTAAACCGAAATACAGTTTTTGTACAGCAGGTCATACACCTCATAAATAAGTCGGCAAACTGTAACTTCCATTTACCCATCTACTTTAAGTATCATAAAAAAATAGCATTTACACTGGATGAAGCAAAAGCAGTCTTCAACTATGTGGTGAATACACACTACAAGGCAAATCAAACATCGTGATTATGGGGACTCACTTCTACACGTGAACTGAAAACACATTTTCTGACTGAATCTTCAAGTGCCCGTCCTCCAGCTCAGCCTCCCCTTGCTCTTCCGACGATGGCGAGAATATAGAGGAAGATGTTGATGATGTCTGTGTACAGGTTGAGAGCGGCGAAGACGTATTCCTCTGGACTCAGGGCCAGTTCCTTGTTGCCAAGCAGCAGCTGCGTGTCGACCGCCAGGAACTGTAAAGCAAAAAGAACAAAGGTCAACTAAAAATATAGAAAATTTGGCAATATCTAGCTGTTAATAATGTTGTATAATATCATGATAGGATATTAAAAGCCTTCATTAATCTCACAGTGCAGACATTTACAATGTAGCAAAGGGGATAGTGCAAACACCTAAGAAATGTCAGTAGAATAATAAAACATAAACTAAAAAAATATACATAAGTACTGGTTCAGATTGTCCAAATTCCTCTGGATGGAAATACCAATATTGCACACATCAATAGTACTGCACAGATCAGAAGATGCATTTTTTCAAGGGAGTATCAGGCTATCCATAGTCTCTAATTTCTCTGTGTATATCACAATACAGTGGTGAAGAATCAAAATAACAATGTGGTACTCAAAGCAATTAAAATGTACTAAGAATCAACCGATATGTTGGCATTTTTTTGGGGTCAATAACAATGCAGGTTATTGGTAATCAAAAGAGAATGATATACATACGCCAATCAGGCACAACATTATGATGACTGACAAGTGAAGTGAATAACATTGATCAAATTGGTTCTATGTGGTGTTCTTTTCTGGAAAACCTTGGATTTTAACATCCATGTTGATGAGACTTAGACTCCCAAATAAACAATGTCCCACAACGAGCACACTCCCTCATGCAAATGGAAATCCCAAATGTCACTGGCCTACCCTGTGCACCCCACCACATGGAAAAAAACACTAAACAATAAGGAACATGTTGAGGAACATGACAATGGCCCAACATGTTGATTTGACCTCCAAACTTCCTACACCCCATTGTGATCAAGCATCAACGGGATGCAGTGGAACAAGTTGGATTGACAGAGGCCGCACTGCACAAGCCAGAGTACCCAAAGGATCCAGTGTCAATGTCCTGGTGCCAGACCCCATAGGACACCCTGAGAGGTCCTCTAGTGCATGCCCAAATTACATGTTATATTCTAACAGCATGTGATAGCAGGGAAACTGTCATTCATAAGTAGGATTCTTCAATATAACTGTAAAAGTACGCTAGCAATAGGAGTCTGTGGCTGCCCCTGTGAAAGTAGCTAACATCCTGATTTGTGGCGACAGTTTGTGTTCCTTGTTCTGTTTTTTGCAAGCTGTGTCTCTGCTCGAGAGACATTACCAAGAGTGTCTACAGACAAAGAAAGGCTTCTTCAGATTCAAAGCAGTGCATTTAACTAAACAATAATCTGTTAATAAAAATAGCAATACCGATAATCAGAAAAATGCCAAATATCGGTCCTGATAATTGACCGGGCCGATAATCATCAATCTCTAAAATGTGCATTTTAAGAAACCAACAGTAATAATGTGTCACTGCAGAAACACCCCCCTGTTACCTGGATTAATCCAGATCTCACAGTCAAAAGTATTTCTTCAGTATAAGCTAGTAGTTGAAATGACAGCTGTTCAAATCAAAATTGCACATTTCATTCAAGACCAGAGGGGATGTGCTACAAACCGAGATTACTGAGTTAGCAAGATATGTTGAGCCTGAAATGAGAATTTATTTAATAAGGGGGCTCTTTTTTAATCTGTTATATCACTATGGTAGCAGATACGGCACAGCTAACCTTGCTATGTTCAAAGTTTTGGATTTAAATTTGCTGTCCGAAGTGTCTCTCTTTCACTACTTCTTTTTCCTAAGAGCAGTACAGATTCTCCGCCGAGTGAATGCATTAAATCTGCAAACCTCTTAAGCCACCATGCACTTAGAGTAGCACAAACTGCATGCACTGCAAAGGTAATTTTTCTTTTAAATTTATTTTTAACTATGGATCAAGTGTCTGCACTTGTGTCCTTAATAAAGATTGAATGAATGAATGAATGAATGAATGAATGAAATGAATGTAATCAATTCAACTAAATCCTATTAATTTCACTTTGATTTCACCAAAAACTAATTGAATTCCATGTATCCTTCATTGGACATGGGACAGTGTCAGACCTAAATGCACATGAAGTTTTGAGTTTCAGAATTCTAAAATAAAACTGTGATATTAGAAATACAAAACATAATAAAAATGAAACAGTTTTCCACCAGCATTCCTCTCTTGCATCATTTGCAGCAGCAGCATCTTTTTAGCGCAATAAGCTTTTTATTCACCTCATAGTTCCCGATAATAACAACCTGTTCCTCTTGACCGAAGTAGATGGCACGCAATCGATTCATTTTGTGTGGAAGAGGAGTCAAATGCCGTGACAAACACCCCTTTTTATGGGGCCGTTAACAAAGACAGTCTATAATCACTGGCTTTGTTGAGCCGATTAGCACAAAGAATGCCTCGCTACGTCAAACCTGCTTCAGGATACACCCCCATGATTCGATGTGCTTCTCGTTAAAAAGAAAACACATGCGAGAAGTATGTGTAAAAGCAGAAGGTCAACAGGGAGGTGTTGTAGAGCAAGACTTCGCTGTGAAAATTCTGTCACTAATCGCTAGCCAGTGCAGGAATGTGGCAACAGAAGTGATCTGATGAAATTTGTCCTCTCTTGTAAGGACTCGCTTGTTTGGACTAGCTGTGGTCTAAAGGGCATTTCAACTGTTACAACTAACTCAAAAGTACATATACAGGTTTTTCTGCATGAAACAGGAAGCTTCTTACTCTAGGTATATTTTTTTAAATGATAAAAAAGCAGCTCTGTTATATGTTAACAGTGCACTGTTTCTTAAAACAAATGTTGGCGTCACATTTGAATGTTAAAATGTTAAAATGTAATGTTAAAATTGAATGTTCAGTGCTGTTCGGTTTAGAAATATATGCCTCTTTTTTGTTTTATTGCCCTGGGAAGGCTTTTTGTAAAATAGATTTGTAAAAAAAAGTCAGTCAGTTGAACTTGTAGCTGGGTTCATGCACCTGGGTTTACTGGTGTACAGACTTCAGGCTTTTTAGTTTGAAACCTGAACTTAGATTAGGTCACCAAATGCCACAAAACAGTGCCAAGAGGTAACTGCAGTAGCAAACTGTCTCAGGACTTACACAGGTGAAGAGTAACGCTCCCAGTCCGGCATACACAATGTGCAGAATCCTGTCACGGATGAAGATGCAGAGGAAACCGAAGACGATCAGGACGATCAGACAGACAAACAGCACACCGTAGCAGGAAGTGAAGTCGTACTTGGTCTGTGGGAGGAAGACAGGGGTGGTTACCTCCACATCAAAGTGTGTTCGATCTACATGATATATATGTAGGGCAATGAGCCGCAAATACAAACCTGCAGAGAGAAGAGGACCACTGTGAAGCACACAAACGCTGTGATTCCCACAGCCATGATCACAGACTCAGTGTCGTGGAAGCTGGCGATCATTCCCACCATGTAGGACATGCTGAGGGTCAGGATGGACTGAAAACAAGAAAGACAAATACAGTTTAGCAGATTAGTATTACCTGGGGACCTCGTGTGATTTAGAAATTACACCCCCAAGTTTGTGTTTCGAAGGCGCATTGGCACAGAATGAGCAAAGTCTGTGTTTTAATTGAATTTACTGACATTATTTGTGCACATAATATTCATAATCTGCTATATATTAACTGCAAAATATTCCTTCCTCACACTGTCATGCATGTCATCAACTGAAACATCCTTTTAGATTTCATTACGTGTTTGAGTTTGCTGTTGAGCGTCCTGAATTTGCATTCAAAATGCTCCAAACATACTTTTATAATAGCTCATGCAGATTCCATAATTTCCAAAGTGAAGAAAAGTGCAGCGTAAACAAAACTTTGCCAAATAAATTTTTAAAAACCCAACCACAAATCACCAAACTGCCACTTTTTGAGAAAAATACTTTCACCTTATTTGTGGAAACATGGCTGGTAAATCGCAGTGGTACAAGATTAAGATCACAGATTACCTCGAATTATTACAAATTACTCGAAGTCCTCAGACAATGCTAGTCCCATGTTAATAGGGCATCATTTTGAATTTACAACAGTGATTTGTGAGGATCGATTTGAATATAATCTCTCTGTAACAGGGGACTTCTCAGCTACTAAATACTAAATAGCAGCTTTTCAGCACAGAAGCAACCTGATCTCCTATTTAACCATGTCAGAATATAAAGCTGTTTATCTAAAACAAAGGATAACAAAAAAACGTTAACTGTATTTTTTTTCCAAGACAGCACTGATTCATAAACATGAATTCCAACACAGCAGTGATTCAATAATACTGCACTTCCTGAGCTGTAAACTCCCCTCCCTCCCTCCCTTCCTCCGTTTCCTATCTAAAAAAAATAAAAAGCAGCTGAGCGGCCTTACCAGCGCCACCAGGTTCCAAGGGTGTCTCCGGCGGACGCTCCCGCAGCAGCTGATCACGCAGACGGACACAAAGAAAATGACGTAGGACACCAGGTAGGTCCAGGTGTTCACCATGACGAACTGCTTGACTTGATCCACGAAGGTGAAGATGGCCACGAAGGCGAAGGTCACCATCAGCTGAGCAGTTAACACCAAGAACACCTGGAGGGATGAGTGGATTATTATTAGGCAGCAGGCACAGACGATATTCAACAATGTCTGTATCTTTATTTGTTGATTGTAGTGTTTGTTAGTCTTGATTTCATAATTTGATTTCAGTTTAATTTGGGGGGAAAGCAGAGTGAGGCATCTAAAATTTACGTAATACATTTCTCCTTTAACCCCCTGAACCTCAAGAAGTTTCTGAGCATTTACTGTCACATTTTTACTCACTGTGGGCTCATTTTTCACTGCAATATAAAGTCCTGCACCTCTGACCATGACTAGAAATAGAGAGAACTCAAAAATGTCTTCATTGAATTATGACACAGTTCTAATGCCATAAATCACAACTAAAATTGAATTTCTTTCAATATTTACCTCACCAAATTTACAGAAACTGGTATGAACATGTACAAGATTCTTCCAAGTACCAACAGGTGTAACCAGCTGTACTGGAATAAAAACAAATAAAAAAACAATAGCTCAACATACTATAGATATCTTACTTCTTTCACTTTTGAACTGTTTACATACTTGTCTTCTCTCTGTTCTGTGTTAACACTGCCTGCAGTTCAGCCCAGTTCAGCTGGAAAATTCCTGACTTTTTGTCACCTGACTATTAATCACAGCTGACGCACTAATTGCTTCTCTGTTGTGCCAAAGAGCTGAGAATTGTTTGTATTTTCTAGAATCTGATTAGACCAAATGGTTCATTTACTGCAATTTTCTAAAAACGAGACACGCAGAATAAAGCAGTTTTAATGAAATATCCTGATTTTAAACTTAGATTTGGTTAATTTTCTCACTTGAATAACGTGTCACAGATGACTAGTTCAAGGACTGTTGGAAAGTTGAAAATCCGATGCTCTGAGAAATTGTCATTTTAGTAGTTTTTAAAAGATAACATGCCTGTTAAACCCAATTTGTGATTTGGGGTTCAGAGGGTTCGGCAATGTAGATAAAATTCTGAAATTCTACTTTAATAATTTTAGATTGCAATACCAATACATATACCTAAATTATTTCAGATGTACCTCACTGGATTGATTAAAAATTGAATTTAAAAGATCTGTTTCTGGCTCCCTGATTTCAAATGTCTGCATCTACATCTACATCACACATTCAGCAGTACTCATCTGAACTTTCCTTAACCACAGTGTCTTCTTACCTTTCTAATAAAGGCTCGTCTAATGCTCTTGTTATCCAATCCAAAATCAAAGTCTTGATTCTCGTGGAAGGCTGGCGGATCCTCCTCATTACGGTACACATCATCTGAGGTGGCACAAACCAGAAACATCCAATTGAGTAAATTACACAACAAATAGAGTTCGATGTTAAAAAAATAAATAATATTAGGGCTGCACAAAATATTTTAACAGCATCAACTTTTTTTGCTGCTGGACTCAAAAAGTAAACTCGCACAGTTCTCATTTTCCGTGACTAATGTAGAAGATACGTCCGTCTGATAGAACTGTAAGCAATTTACTCTGATTCAAGGCTTCTTGCATAAACAAAGTTTTTTCTTTAAACTTTATTTACAAGACACAGAGTTTGTGGACACGCAGGCTCCACATGTGCACAGCAACATATATTTTAGCTGTAAATGTTTTAAACAGACTCCTGCAACTAGTCTAACACAATGTTTTGGTGCTAAAGCTTCAAAAAGCAATCTCCTGTGCACCGGTGTAATGAAATAAATTTACAAAGAGTGCCTTTGTCTTATATTTTGGCTACAGAAAGGATGATGTTGACCGACAACAGGTACGGTGATGGTGGTGTCTTGCAATTGTTGCCATCACTGAGGCAACGACTAATTTGTTTGAGCTCTGTAAAGCCACATTTGAATGTCATCCAAAGCAAAAAGAAAATACTGTGAATGCCTTTGCCAATGTTATACAATATGAGAAAGCTTCCAAAGGGGCTTTTTATAGCTTCTTTTTAATTGTTTTTAATTTTGGATGCAGATGCACCCTCCTACAAAATCACCCCAGTCATTCTGGATTAATGCAGTCTCCTAAATAGGGTCGTCTGGTGCAAATTCCTGCACCGTCACACTCAGATGCACCACAGGAAATCATTCCTGCCGGTGGCCATCAAACTGTATAACTCCTCACTCATACCCCTTTTCCACCGAGAAGAACCAGGTGCTACTTTGGTCATGATAACCCAGCCCCTGACATACTCAGTGCTTAGCTCTGGCCCAGCAAAGAGTCGGTGCTTGCTAAGCACCAGTTTTTAGAACCTGGAGCCGGTGCTTATGTGGTGGAAACACAAAGAACTGGTGTTAAGTCAGGCACTGGCTCCGAACTAGCACTGGAACCAGCTCGGGGGAAAAGGGGTATCAGAGGGTCAGACTCTCTCATTATCTTTAATTGCAACAGTTCACTTCATTCACACTCAATAATATGCAGTAACTTGGTGCAATAATTACATATCTATGTGCAATAACATACCACTTATTCCACTGTTTGATACTTTATTTCTTAGGGGAAGCACATTTGTACATCTATGCTGTACTGTTCTACTTATGTTTATATTTTAGGTCACATTTTTTTCTATTTTTGTTTAATTCTTACTTTGTATTATCTACTTATGTTTATTTATACATTTTGTATTGTTTATATTTGATCTTAAATGGGAGCACAGACAACTTCCCCTCGGGGATCAACAAAGTATTTCTGATTCAGATTTTTGCACAATGTATTCCAATTAGAAATACTAACCATTGAAGTTTCCATCAAACCCTGGGCCTGGTTGAGAATATGGGGAGCAGGGGTTTACGTATCCGGAGCCTCCTTGGGGGTTGCTGGCCATCCCGAAAGCTCCAGGGACCCCCGGTGCAAAGGCAGTCGGTGGAGGGAAGGGCAGACCGCCGGGTGCGGGGCCGGACACCATGTTTGGACCGGGCATGGGCGGCATGCCGTACCCGACAGAGAAGCCTGGATACCCGGGGGGAGGCGTCTGAGGGGGTCCCACCTCCACGGGGGTGTACTCGGATTTCTCGGTGGTCATCTCTGCCGCAGAGGCTGGAGACAAGACGGATGGAGAAAGCCTGGAAAGCATAAAAAGAAAAGTGTTATTAGGTGAAAAATAAACAGCAGAACTCACACACGATGCTGTCAGTTGAAGTTTACGCCGCGTTACGTCGCAACGTCACAGAAGTCACATGACCATGGCGACTTCCGTGTCGATATCGTAATGAATATTATAATTATTTAAATTAAAACGACCATTTTTATGCAGTTAACAGACTGTTTGGGTTTCTCCAATCGAAACTATAATCAATTTAACACTTGAATAGGTTTCGTGTTTGATGCCAGCTAGCTCAGCTTCATTTAAAAAACCACCGAGTTTCCCCCGAGACTCGCAATTTAGGCCACAAATGTCGCTTTCAGTCATCGAACGACCTTTTAGCCCATATATTTCACATCCCACAAACTATCCAAGCTAGAGCAACACACACGACTCTATTTATAATCCTCATAAGGAACGAGTTAAACCGTTTTTTGTCAAATTTCACAGCATAGTGTGACCATGTTTTTTGCCACAAGGAAGGAAAAAACACAAAAGGCAGCAGAGATGAACAACGTTAGCATAGCGGAAGTCTTAAAATATTACTCACGTTAAATGTGGAATCCCAGTTGAATAGCCCTTGTATTATTTGTAGATATCTTTTACCGCAGTTTCCGTGATTTTTTAAGGCACAGCGAGTGCCAGGAAACTGCTCTCCCACGGCCCCCACGAAGCGGAATGTGATGCGTTTGCGTACCGTGGGATAGCTGAGAGAGATGCGTTTGATCCCCGCTTCTAGAACAGCTTGTGTGTGTTAAATTAAAAGGTAAGCCACTGCTGTGTGATTATTAAGTTACTCATGCCAGTTTAAAAATAAACTTTATTAACAATAAAGCTCTATATTCATGATTCATTGTTTTATTTTACGTATTGGTGCGCTTTCACCAAAATAACACAACGTTTGCTTAATTTCCAATCATTGCTATACTTTCAATTCAACATTAAAGCTTCCATGTACTTTTTCAGTCGTATTTATCACATATATATGGTCATTAACCCTTCATGATCACCCTACACTTATCAAAAATGCAAAATTACGATATTTTTGACATGCTTTGAATGCAACACGCCTTCCTTTGATTTTTCAGATAGTGCTTGCTCCGCCCGAAATGCGTCAGTAAAATCGAAAGTGTAAAAAAAAATAAAAATAAAGGTGAATCAGTGTCGCAATCTTTCCACGCACCTGCTTTTTATATGTAAATAAACAATTTGCACGTGATGTCATCAGTTTGAGGGTGTATGATTGAGGTTTGGCTGTAGTTGAATGAAGCTCCTGATTCTACAATCTTGCCTATTACATAACTGAATGATAAGAGTGAGTAAAGAAAAAAAAAAGGAAGGAAAAAGGAAAAAAGCAATTCTATGGTCCACTGCCCCAAACTTCTCTTATCGTTTAGTTTCAATAAACATTCAAATGATCCAAAGTCAAACATGACAGATGAAGTCCAGCAGCTGAAAACAAACAAGTCTGGAGCCATCACATTTATCTGCTGTCCCTGGATATAAAACTGTATATTAAGCAGCTTAAACTTGCAGCTGTTGTGACAGTAACACACTGCTGACAAACTGATGCCTCTCTATTCACAGCCTGATGAAGTCATTAATAAGAATATACCAGTCAGAGGGTTCAAACCAGGACTTTAATACCATATTTTTGCTGCAAATACTTCTGTACTTTCAGTTAAGTAGGATTTTTCATGCTTGTAATGGATTTCTTCCACCACTGAACATGTCAGGATCATTTAAGGGACGCAAACTCTTTATCTTATCTGATAAAAAATCAGTTTCTTGTTACTAAATGATCCGAACACCTTAGATAAGAAATAGCTTAAGAATAAATAAAAGCAAAACTGTATGAGTTGACTATATTTAACTCACAGTGAACTTGAATGAGCAGTGCATGGGACACAGCAAAAGAGTGTCTTAAATCAACCAATCAATAAATAAATAAAATCTAGAAAATGTATCTAAAGCCAGGTAAAGCGTCTTTTGCGTCCATTATGTCAACCCAATCCATTAAAATAACTGTTTAAATGGTGGTAATAGGTCCCCTTGAATTACTTTTTGGATTGTGTCATTTGGTGACACCTTGTGGTAAAAGATTCTCCAAGTTTTGCCAACGTCTTCTTTCAGAAACCACAGAGCAATACTACATGACATGTAAAAATGTGACATTTGCCTCCTTGCATTTCTTTTCATCTTGCGTCAGGCCTGTCCTAAATAATTACACAGGAGTATAGTAGTATGTGTGTGCAATTTTATAGTGGTTAAATTTACTTCTAATGTCCCTTGTGGCCCATCCAGTATCAGATATTATATCCTGCCGTGTGTCCTCCCTAAGATCGTGTCTAAATGTCTTTGCCAGATCACCCTGAGGTTCTCACACTGCAGGGCTGAGGATGTTTTTATGGAACACTGAGGCACTGTGCGTTACGTTAAATCTGTGCATTATGTGTGGTAAATCGAAGACCTTCTGTATCACGTTAGTGTGAGCATGCTACCTATACTGCTCCTCAACCAGAGGTATTTCCTGTTTATTTTTCTTCCCTTCAAGTTGAAAATGATGAAAAATAAATCAATAATTGAGAAAATCTGGCAGAAAAAGTGCCAGAAAAATAAGTTTAAAAACAGTAGAATATTGTAACATTCACAAAGTGTAAAAATGGTGGAAAGAAATAGAAAATAATTATATCTTTAGCTAATTTAAATACAGTAAAATAGTGGCATTTCATGGTCACACATTGTAAAAGAATCAATTACTGTTTTGTAAAATACAGATTTTGATGTGGACATTATGTGCAGTTTTGTCTTGATTTTTTTTTACGTCAACGTGTAGATTCATACTTTTTTCTGTGGTTTTATTATCTGTTATCTGCAATTTAACAAAACAGGCAACATCTGTAAAATAAAATAACAGCTAAAATTATTTGGCATTTTTCAATCCTTAATATTCACAATTTCGCTTTCAAATTATTTGCAAACGAACAATATTTTTTGCTTATTTAATATAGTGAAAACTGTAATTTTGCTGTCAAATGTTGTAAAAGAAAGAATTGCAATTAATGAAATAAAATTAAATTAAAATAACATTTTTGATGTATATATGTCCTACATTTTCCTCTTTTTTAACAATTAACATCTCTTTTTTCTGTGAATGTACTGGTTATTATCTGTAATTTACTAAAACAGGAAATGTCTGTAAAATAACCAGAAATAGTTCCAAACACTGCAGTTAAAACTACTAAGAACTTTTTACAGTGTGGCTCCTGGTGCGTCTTAAATGTTGCATCTCTATTATTCATGCCACTTCCCTGTCAGCGATACCTCTTCAGACCTGGGGGTTATTTCACATGGATGTAAAGCTTTTTAATGGATATAAAAAGCCTAATAGTTAATTTGTAGTCATTATTACATATAGTTCACATACCATTATTGACCTTTACAAACAGAGCTCCAGGTATTTTTGCTGGTTGATGCTTTCCAAGAAGAAGTAACCTGCAATAACCAGCAGGTGTCAGGATCCTGCAGCTTTGCTGAGGAAACCCAAAAGGGCAAACAAGGAGACTCATGTATTTATTTCACTAGAGCAAAGAGTCTTGATATACCAGATCCTTCCTGCTGTGGGTCACATCACAAGTTTCACCAGCGCTAGATAGAAACATACTGTGATGGTAATGAAGGTTTGTAAACAAGTGAACAGAACAGAGCAGGAAATGGAGTGTAGGGTCTCTGAAAACCTGAGGTCCCATCGAGGGATGTGTATTCAACCTGTTTTGGTTTGCTCAACCATAAAAGAACAAGGTGTACTGATGTAAATTATACTTTTATCATGATTTATTTGAATATATAGCAAAATAACAAACAAAATGCCTCAGCTGTTTCAGGGCCTTTGGACTATTTCATTTGGTCAACATGACGGAACCTTGTCAACAGCCTTTTTCAACTTATGGTTGGGTAATGTAGCAAGAGGGATTCACGTTACACAAACATCTTCGTTGATTTATAACGTAAACAGCATCTGACATGCTTGGATGCATATTTTGCAACTTGAGTTTCTATTTCTGCTGGAAAAATAACTAGAATATTTCTTGCTGCGAGGTTAAGAGATTATGTGACTGTCGCATAGCACTGTTTCATATTGTAGGAGAACAGCAGTAGTTTTTCTGGCAGCTACAGCATACAACAAAAGTAAGTACGCCCCCATGCAGTATCACCTAAATGCCAAATTATTTAAAATTAAATTACCTATGAACAAGTAGAATGTTTCCTCTTATGAAGAATCAGAAATGAATGCTTAACAAAGACAATACTGAAAATACAGACCCCAAAGTTGAAACTGTTGTGTCTATCTGCATGTCTGCATCATGGCTCCACATGGCCACGAATTGTCAAAAAAGTGATTGTAAGGTCTCAAAAAGATGGAAAAGGATACTGGAAGATTAATGATGAAACAAAAAATCAGTGGGATCACAGTTGCAGCAGTAATCAGGAGGTACAGAATGAGCCATAGTACCACTAATCAGGGCTGCAGTGGTTATTCTTCTAAAATGACGCCACAGACAGGTCACTGCTTGCACAATATAACTCAGTAAAACAAAGGGGCAAGTGCTTTAGGCTTGGCACAGGGTTTGTTAGTGGAAATCAGAGTTTCTGTGACAGCTCAGAAGGTATAAAGAACACTACATAACATCACACAGCAAAGGCGGCATCCAAGAAAAACAGCCTTGCATTCTTTTTTTGGTACATTATTGCAAGAGGAAACTTTGCTAAAGAACATGAAAAGAAGCCTGATGAATGTTGAGAGCACATTCTTTGGTCAGATGAGGCCAAGATGAATTTGCTCAGCTCATTTGGAGTCCAGCATGTTTGGTGTGAACCTGACCAGGACCACCACAGTGAATGCATAGTCCTGACAGTGAAGCACGGAGGTGGGAGTGTGATGATAAGGGGCTGCATGAGTGCAAAAGAGTGTTGGAGAGATGATATTTATTGATAAATGTCTGTGGATGAACCAAAATACTGGCAAAGTATGCTCACTTCTATTGCATACTGTATTTAGATGGATACATGCGTAATTTTATAATCTACAGGGACAATTTTATGGCCTACTTTAACTGAACAAATCGAGAGCTGTGAGAAAAACAAGCAGAACAGAGAACAGAAAGATACAGAGGTTGAAGGTAAATTTCCTTTTATTTCGCAAATTAAATATCTGCATTGTATTGAGTCATGCATTACAAGGTGAGACAGGCGATGCACCTGCGTTAGAAAACATTTAACGTCAAAAGACATGAAATGTGATAAATTTAAAAAGCCAACAGCTGTCACACTGTCCTTTATCAAATGGTCAAGTATAAAAAGCGACATTTAAAGAGTTAAGAATCTATTCAGAGACGACAACATTAAATCTACAGAAAAATAGAAAAAGCTTTGGACTCATTGCTACCTTTCCACTCATTCTTTTGTTCTTTATACAGAGCGCAGAGCTTCTTTGTCAAGCCAAGTTTAAACGTCCTCCATGTGCTCTTGATCATGAAAAACGCAGCAGCACATGTGAACATATTAGGCTTTGTACGGAAACAAGTAAAGGGTTTATTGCTGTAAGGCTTCTCAATAAATACATAAATAGCATAATTTAAAAGGCACATTATGAAACATTTTTTATCAAAATGAAAGATTCACATTCAACAATGTTTCTTCCCTTTCTGCCGAGCGGACTTGAGGTGTAATTTAAAGGGAAGAAAAGTGAGTGCTTTTGCAGCGACGGCTTTCAACCGCAGCTTTTTTGTCTCGAGTAGACAAAACATTTCAAAAGGGAACTAAATGAGGGTGTCTAATCTATTTCACTCCAAACATTTATGAAAGAAATAACTCCTAATAAAAACACTGACGTCTCCATCAGTGTCTGCATAGCTTTACCAAACAAAATAGTGGTCCAGAACTATTAAAATACTGAAAACTGCATGATGACGTGGCGTACTGTTCTCACACGTATGCAAGTGTTTCGGTTGGTTCTCAAAGTAGTGTGGAAGAAACCTGATCATAAGACGTGAATGCACTTGGGATTTTCATACAAATTCCACTGCAACATATGTACAAAATTCAGCAATGGTTGACATGAGGTCCAGCGAGTCAGTTCAATATTTTAGTGCTGAATAAATATTAAATATTAAATATTTATATATCCAATTGTGACAAAAATACTGATCTCACTTGAATGAAATAGACAGTAATGCCTCATTCGTCTCCACATTTTCTTCAGGCTCTTTGGTAGAAGGTCTGCTACGTTAAAACTTGGATGTGACAACCATCCCCTCCTCCTTTCAGGTAGTTTTCACGGCTTTACTGCATGCGGTCTGTCTGGAGCTGCTGAGGTTGATACTGGCTGAAGGCGGCAGCGGCAGCAGCAGCTCCCGGGGTGGCAGCTGTGGCGAGCGGCTGCTGGACAGTGTACCCATACCCTGCTGTGGTCATGTAGCTGGTCGGTGCCGGGGAGGCCGCATATGGATACTGCTCATATGCGGCGGCGGCGGCGGCAGCAGTGGCAGCAGCTGCAGAGTACTGCGCATAAGCTGCCCCGGTATAGTCAAGGTACGGGGAGGTGGCGGCAGCAGCTGTGGCTGTAGCAGCAGAAGGCTGAACATGAGGGATCACCACGCTGGGCTGGACAAAGGCCTGAGGGTAGACGTAGTGGGCCGGGATCCTGCAGGACACAAAGACACACAGGTTCAGAGAGAAGCCTCGCTCGGTCGTCTCTCCAAGGCTTTCCAACTAAACTCTGGAAAACTGAGAAGCAGGCGCCAAATATGTCAATCCAGTCCTCAGAACACAGCAAATCCATTCATTAACAACTGAAAAACAAAAACCCTACCTAGAAACGAAAAAGTTAAAAAAAAGCAGCAAAACCACAAAAAGGAAACACAAGCGCAGCTTTTAATTTGAAAAAAAGCACCTGAATCTGAAACACAGTGAGGCATTAAGAGAAGACACAGCCAAGCTCTGCACCCAGTGTTTCACTGAAAACCCATATTTGACAAAATGCGAGCTTATCGCAAAAAAAACACCACAACATATCAGTACAAGGAACGGACAGTGATTCTGTCCACATACAACACCACACATACAGGCATGCCCACACATGTTAATGGGTCCTTAAACACAAACAAAAGAAGGCTTTTTGTGTCTTTAAAGAGCAACAAAAGAATGCAGTGAACTACAGTGCCGTCAATGTAGCTGCTGGATTAACCGTACAGTGTTTCTTATCAAGGATTAGGTTCTGCTGAGGCTCCATTGGGTTTATTTGGTTGAAATATTGAAAAAAATCTCCATTTGAGGAGCAAAACTCTGTATATACCAAGACATAAATGGTAAATATAAGCCTTTGTATCTGGGTAAATTTGTGCCCACTTAATACTGGTGTTGAAGTCACCCTCAGTAAATATACTGAGCAGCAGGTGTGGAATATATCTGTCCACGGACGAGAGCCCCCTCCCCCTTTAATAGACATACACCCCCACACAAACAGACACACGACAACTTGACTGACAGTGGAGGCTGGACGCTGCTATTTTTGCTCCCCTTGTCATCTCCAAAGGACAAACTGATCTTCTCCTTCAGTAACACATGGCAGAGCGCTTGTCAACTGTAGCGGCCGCCTCTCTGAATTTTACTTCTTTCTTATCAGACTGGAAATGTCTCAGCTGATTAAAAAAAAAGTGGTGCCCTTGTTACAAAGTGAGAAGCTGGACCATCTGTTCTGACAGTTTTGTATTATATACCTGGATAATGACAACAGATAAAGTTACAAAGCTTGTCTGAAACGCGACAAGTCAAATTACATCCGTAATTTTCAACTCGGCGGGACAGAAACCGACATTCTGGCGTCCTTTCTTTGCCTCGGCATCAGCTGCTTAAATGCTAAAAGGGCACAGCCGCCTCTTTTGAACGCGAGGGGATGAACATTTTGTCGTCGTGCAAGTTGGGAGCTAAATAAAGGTGCTTTGTAAATCACCAGGACACATGGGTAATCCCCAGCACATAACCAAAAGGCCTCACGGACGCATGGCTCGGCCCACCTGTTGTTCACAGCCGAGCAGCCCTGTCTGTGCCATACATTATTAACAGCGCTGCTGAGTGACTCCCATTTTCCATCTGAATTTGAGAGGCCGTGCAGATCACTGTAGCCGACAGCTGCTGCCTTAGAGACCGGCTAAGATCTCTGTCTCCAACCTATAGTGCTGGAACCATTTGAGACTGTCTATATATATAAAAAATACCATCTTAAACGTTTATTGTGAAGCTAAATCGTCACATCCAGCTTTAATTTGGAGCCTTTTTGGACAACCAAACGAACTCTTGTATCCTTTATGTTTCCCCTTCACATTGCAGTGTTGCGGATTGATGAAAAAATACAAAACATCAGCTATTTTTGGTTTATCGGACTAAAAAATGAGCCCAGTTCCTGTAGATGTAAGCTACAAGTGAAAGCAACAGGTTAATAATAAAATAAAATAAAATAAAACACAGCATCATGGGTAAGGAAACAGAAAAAGAAACTCCCACATGCAAGCCAGGGTTTTGTTTTGTTGCAGGGGATCGATTTTGGAAAAGAAAAATTGACACACTGTGAGTGATCATCAGCCCCCCTTTGACAACAAAACACAATCGACGTGATGTTAACTTCGAAAACCGTGAAAAAAAAAACAAAAGAATATAAAGATTCAACACCCCCATTGCAGAGTTATAATTCCCTGTCAGAGCTGATAAAAAAAAATAAAAAATCTGCGCAAAATTTAACAAAATAAACCTCCTGCACCACCCCACCTTCCCCACTGCAAGTAGAAATAAGCACACAGTTAAGCTGAACACCACATCATACTGGAAAAACAAGGCACACACCAATCTATGTACTATGGAAAACTGGAAAAAAAAAACAGAAGACTTCCATGCATCTAGTCACCATTTCAGCTCGTTTGTGTATGTCAGAGTATACAGGTAACACTTTAGCGTTCTGCCCAATGCAGACTCAGCTATTCCTCAAACCATCATGTCCCTTCATCAGCTATTTTAACCGTTACCGAGCCTGTCAGATCAGAGAGAGATAGACAACATGAAGTCAAGGAGTCCTGCAGTGGCTGTGGACAGACGCTCACGTCCTTCACAGTCAACCTCAAGCAGAGGGGCACACATGAACACTCACATGTCCTCATTCATGGTGGAAACAGGTGGAGGCAATGATAAATACAGGTTTAAAACAATGAAAAAAAACAAAACAAAACACGGATACATGGCATCAATAAAGACTTTTCAAAGACAGATTTTGTGAAAGAGGTGGAGGTTCTGCAGCGTAACATACCCATAAGGTCTTTGGATGAACGCTGGGTGGATCTGAGGCACGCCAAATGCAAATCCTAGAATTAAAGCAGAGCGGGTTTGGTTTAAAATACCGTTACTTTACATAAGCAAGAGGTGATTTTGAAGAAAGTGTGCAGCTTCTTTGCAAGATTTTCTGTCCTTTCCAAAAAAAAAGAGGCCAAAATGCAACCAAGGACATGTCAGTGGCCAATAAGATTTCAGAAAATAGCGAAAAATGTTCAAAATGACATCCATAAATGTCTTGTTCTGTCCACAACCCAAAGATATTCAGTCTTCTGTCACAAATAGGTCAAGAAATCTGAAAATATTCAAATTTTAGAGGCTGAAATCAGCAAATTTGGACCCTTTTTTTTTCCAGAACAAAATACAAATTAATCAGTTTCTTAAAGAACACTTCAGTTGTAATTGATTGCTCATTCCTACTGAAGTCCATAGTGAGCTTTTATTCTCCAAAAATCAAGACAAGCAGCTGCTTATTCTCAATTATAATAATAAATGTAGTGATAATAAACTTCTATAGCACCTTTTAAAACTGAGGTTATAAGATGTTTTTAAGTAAAGAGCAACAATAAAACATTAAGGGGAGCTTGGATCCACAGTGATGGGGCTAGAGCAGTACAAGCATGGTCCCCCCTTTGTTTTAAACCTGGCTCCAGCTGCAGAATAAAGGATTAAGTGATTATATTTTAAGAGATCTGTATCGACTCCAGCAAAACGCTCGCATGTGACAATCCCAGCATGTGAGAAGTGGACATCTGGGCTTAGTGGGCTGGTGTCACCTTGGCTCTGAAACTAAAGCCACTGTGGTCCACTCACCTGGCTGGATGACCCTGGGTTTGGCCCCCAGATAGGCCAGGTTCACATTGGCTTTCCGTCCATCTATTATGGGGTTGGGGTCCTTGCAGGCCCGGTCAGCAGAGGCCCGGTCTGCCATGGTCACCTAAAGGAGACGGCACATTTTCCATTCAACACGTGGAGATACGACTGCACAGTTTGGTCACACGCTGTAAATAACTCATGTTTGAGCTCATCAAAAAAAACTAACAAAACAGTTTGCATACATTTCTTTGAGTTATGACAACTTCTAATAAAAATTATGTTCAAACGACATGTTATATTGAGTTCGAGGGATTAACTTTTCTTCTAAAATCAAAGTTAATTTTATTTATTAGTCATAATTTGTCTGAAATTAATCATGCATGTTAAGCTAGTGTAGGGGGACTGAAATATTAACCCCAAGGTGATAAAATAATACATTTGTAAGCTAATTTCTTTAAGTTACCTCAATTAGAACTTAGTTTTAATTCAACTAATGCAGAAATTTGAGTTCAAAATACACAAAATATTAAGTTGATGTAATTAGCACCACTGATGGCTTACAGCTATAAACTTGAGATGGAAAAACTAAATTATAAAGTCAATTTCATGAAGTTTTCGCAACTTAAATTTAGTTTAAAACCAACTAAAGCAGAAATTTGAGTTCGAAATACACACAATATTAAGTTGATACAATTACCTGCATTATTGTGTCAACCCAACCCTTCAAAATAAAATGATTGCAACTTAAATATTTATGTGGGGCTGGAAATAGGTTCCTTAAATTACTTCTTAGGGTGCAGTTAGCATCTAAAAATCTTGATAATTTGATATTTATAAGAAGTACTCAGGTCATATTTCAGTATAATTAATTTGATGGACTTTTACTTTTGCTCCAAATTCTGCCTGAAACAGTGTTTAGCTTCAAGTTTCTATCAGAAAAAGGACAGTTTGCTCCTGATATGTGTCGACTCTTGTTCAGTCGACCTGATCCTCGACTCTCCACGTGTTTCATCAGCTCTAAACGGTTCAGAAATATCAGCAGGTTTGTCACTTACGAATCCATAACCTCTGGATTTCCCCGTTTGCCGGTCGGTGATCACCACAGCCTCCTCGATGTCTCCAAACACCTCGAAGTACTTTCTCAGGCTGGAGTCGGTCGTGTGATAAGGAAGACCTCCCACGAAGATCTTGGTGAAGGTGGTGTCCTTCTGAGCCGAGTGCATCATTTGTGGATGTGCGTTCAGGCTAAATTCAAAGAGGATAAAGCAGGAGAAGAGCGTCTGGTGCGCGGACAGGCGGCCCTCCGGTGACTGTGCGTCTGAAGGAGCAGCAGGACGACGAGCAGCAGGAGGAGGAGGAGGAGGAGGCGGAGGAGGACACCTGTTAGTTTGTTGCGAAGGTTTCCCAGTTGTCAGTGTGTGACACAGATACTTGACTCCACCCAGATCCAGACCACCGCAACGTGTTCAGGCTACCTACCGACGCACAGCTGCTAAAACAGTGCCAAGGACGCACTGTGCGTAAAACAGTTACCAAACTTTGAAGACTTATGTAGCTGTGTTTTTGGAATATTCAGTTTATATGTCCAAATATTGTTAATATGTGTTATATATTATTATATTATACATAATGTAATGTTTTGGATGCGCAGAAAGTTTTGAAAATGAGCAGAAATTGGGCTTAAACGAACATAAGATTGAAGTGCAGGGGTTTATAAGTTAATTAAAATGAATTAGGTGACACATGGACGTTTAAAGAGGTTGCTTCCCCAAACAAAAGCTACAAAAAATGGAGTAAATCATGCCTGCACGTGTGTAGATGCAGCAGGTATAATATTAAATCAGAAAACAGGCCTATTAGAGCCACTGTTGGGATTTTGACACATTTGAAGCCCAGCCCAGAAATATGTAGCTTTTAACCTGATAACCACCATTTTCTAATTATTTCAGAGAAAGATGAATACATAATGTGACACACTGAGCTCTCTGCTACTCCTATGTTCTTTCCATGCTCAGCACACATTACATTCTGTCTGCTCAGCACACAAGTGAGGTGGGAAGCTGGGCCTTTGAAAATATGGTTTTACTTGTAATGTGGGTCACCGACCCTTTAAATAGTCCAGGAGAGAGTTCACCCACAAAGTCCCAGAACTCAGTACCCCAAATAAATAACCAAACGACCCAATCTGCTGTCTGTGTTACTGACTGTCTCTTAAAATAGCCTTATGATAACATATTTAACTACAGCGACTTACAATGAAAAATACAGTGGGTTTTAATTGATACTCAGCTACCTGTTGTCATATTAGGTTGACAGCATTAATCATCTGAGGATGAGATGGGAATCATGAAAAAGAATAAATTATTTCGTAACACACCTGGCAAGACAGAAAAATATTAGATCAGGCTTTTACTACCAGTAAAATAATATCCCAGCATTTCGGATCAATTCTATCATATTATTTTAGTAAAAAATAAACAAATAATGTATATCTGGGGCTGTTCTTTAAAAATCTGAGGCTATATTCTCGGGGGCCCAGGCTTAATAATATCACCACAGATGTGTGTGATATGTTCTCTTGCTGGTCCAGGGGTTTATTAATCAATTAAAAATAATGAATTTATCCTTGAAGAGGTGCCTTATGCGCATTTAAAGGGATTGCTTCCCTAAAGAAAACATACAAAGCAGGATGGAAGAGTAAAACCATGCCCATAGACTGTATATATAAGATTGATGTAACCTCCTGAAATGTAATATCAAGGGTTTGTGTATAAAAAGCATTCCACTTCAGGCAATATTTCAGATGCCATGCTTTTCACTTGTCATTTTACAGTATTAAAAAAATTACATAAATAACAAGATGGTTAAGGTTATGGTTAAAGTCAAGGGGAAGGGGTCATTAGTTACTACTACACCAAATCCCCAAAAATATGTTCTACAAGTGCCTCAACCTATTATTCACACTCCTTTAAATGATACCAGACAGAAAGCAAAGTCAACACATAGGCGTCTTAAACTTGCATTCTTTCTAACAACTAGCAGAGGGCGACTCTAATGGATGCAAAAAGAAGTGAGATCCTATAGAAGTCTATGAGAAAATGACCTGATTTCTCATTTGATTTAGAACCTCAGTAAACATTTTCCTAATGAATTTATCGTCTCAATTTCTAGGTTGAAGTCTCCTTTAATACAGTGTGATGTTTGCTTTGTAAACCACCATCCCAGTTAGAGGAAATTAAACTGTAAAGTTGTGTATGCTATAGGGCGGGGCTACCTTGTGATTGACAGGTTGCTGCATGGTGTCCTCATCTTCTCCAGTCAGATCCACCACTTGCTCATCACGCTGGTTGCAAAAGAACAAGACGGTGACTCAAGCCTTCAAAACCAAAGTCCACAAACTGATGGGTGACGTCACAGTTGCTACGTCTATCTACAGTCTGTATGTTGCTATATTAAACATAGATATGTGTGATGCGTTCTGAATCTGTATAAAGTGTAGAAAGAAAAGTAACTCAGACATACATGTTCATACAAGTGGAAACCAATTCTGAAGAAGAAGAATACAGAAAATTCTATCTGCAAGTTGACAGGATTAGTTCTTTAAGTTTGTTATGTGTGAAAACCTGGAAATCTGAATGCATATTTTTAAGGCTGTCATTGGTACACTGCAGTTTCAAGGTGGCGGCAGCTCATTTAACTCGAGATATGTCTTCTAGTATCAAAAGAGCACCATACTGATATATTAACAAAATAAAAAAAACCTTGATTTTCACCAGAGGAAATCTTTAAAAGGTAACCATTGTGATAAAAATGGAAACTAAAAAGAGAAGAAGTCTGCTGTGCCGCTACAGAATTAACACAGAATTCAAATTGGCTTATAAATCCAACCTTGAGAACAGATTTGCATCCTGGAAACGTGTCAGTGAGACCATAATTACACAAATGCAAATAGTTTTTCATTCTAGTTGCTGTTGCAGGATATTTTTAGGTTCATAGGTGTTTCGATTCCTTTTTAAACCACCAGAAAATGGTTTATATTCAATGTCTATGTGATCTACTGCACTAAAATAATGTGCTGAGCTGCTAAAACTTACCAAAATATTCAAACAAAGTCGGCTTGAATGAACCAAATCAAGAGTCGACACACGTGCTGATTGTAAATGTTCTATTCTAGAACATTTTGTACCAATTAAAACAGTTTTGAGATACATTATAAATACAATTCTGTACATTATAATACTGTAAATACTATGTTCAAATACATTTCTATTTACAACTCCTTATTAGGGAGAGCAGCTTTGTTCTCTTCTTTAAAGTAAGGTCTTGGGTTTCTTTCGTTTACTCGAAATTACAGCTCGAATATTGAACTAATTCCTAGTCAGTTCCACAGTTCACCACTTCCATAGAAAATAACAGGACAACTCGTCTCCATGCCTAAGCTAGTTTTGCACCATTTTTCTCCAACCTGATGATGTCCATCAGCCTTTTATCCGATCCTCCGAGTGAAAAATTGCGTTATTGAGTACCTTTTTTTTTTAACATGTAGTGTTACACATCAGTCAGTTAACATATAAAATGCAGTTAAAAAGGTATTCAATCAATCAGTCAGCAAGGCAGGATGGCGTTTTGAACACCTCTGGGCTTCGTGATGTACATACAGGTTTCAGGTCCGGTTATAACTCGGTGAACTTGTTGGGAGTTCAGCGAGCAGTCTGGGGGGGGGGTTTATGTGCCTCTTTGTATGCAAACAGGGCAATAAGGCATCCGAAAGCCCGTCTGCAAGGACACACAGTTCTTCAGTCACAAGCATCTCATCAGTCCAATATGGAAGACAGTCGGCGAACTCTCCAAGAATCCTTTCCAGTGCAAGCGTTCAAACAGCAAACAGTCTCATGCTGGATGGGGATCACTCTCCTCCACAGTGTTACAGTACGTCAACAGGATCATCTACAACTGCAAACTTATAACCTTTTGCAGACTTGTCAGGGTATGTGGCATTACTCCTACAGATATGGCACTAAGCTTTACGTGGACACACCGATTTATAGCGAATAACCTCCATATACGTACATTAGAAAAATAACATATTACTCATAACAGCAGATATGGAACCGTAGTTCTTTGGTTAGCCCTGACATATCATATTGATGTAAATATCAATGTGTATTAACAGTAGTACATTCTTAATCTTCATATCCCAGATTACTCCATTATGAGCCTCAGAGGGGGGTTGTCTTACAAAAATATTATATATAATGTTCAGAATCAATGTAAGAAAATGTACATGGGTCATATTCCATAAGGACTCCCAGTTAAAAGTTAAGTTCTCTATGAAAAATATCCCCATTTAGAAAACTCAGATATGTGCATAGTGATTTCTTTTCAGTGGACAGTAATTCGGATATACCTTCATTAAATGCACAGGTGAGATACGCTTTAGAGTAGCTCAGAGTGGTCAGAGGGGTGGAAGGAGGGGGGAGCCACGCCGGATGTGAGGAGCATCCTCGGGGGTCCCTGCTGTTGTTTCTCAGAAAACTGGTCCGTCTTTGGGTCCTATCTGATCAGAGTCTGGGGTTCTGTGTCCATGGAGGGCGGACCTCTGGTGAGGCGAGACGGCTTCACGAACACGCCGTGGCCGGGCGGGCAGCGGAAGTACACTCGGCCCTGGACAGTCCCATTGTGCTTACCTGGAGGATGGAGGAGGGTGACACAGGAGAGATGTGAGGACTTGAGAATCATTTGTAGCACATACACAGAGGAAAACACATGCAATTTGATGGTTCAAGCCCAGTCTCAACACTCCCAGACTCCTGCTAAATGCATGAGGACTCTGATGTGGACGTTTTGACGCTATTATGCACTCTTTCTGCAAGTCTGCAAACTTTCTTGAAGGACTTACCCATAGTTCATAGCAAAATTTGTGACATATATGCATGAACATTTTCTGCTTGGAACATTATCTGATAATACCAGCACCTGGCTTCTCATTGTTTTGGTTATTTATTGCACTTTTGCACAGTTTTTGTGTTTTCTTTCAAACATCCACACAGGTTTTACAGATTTTCCTAACTTTCCTCACTTTTGGCCATTTGCTAAGATGTATAAACACTGAAATATCACAAAAAGGGAATTATTAACTAAGCAGCTAATTAGAATGCAAATGAAACACACATCCAGATTCATTTTTTTTAAAATGGTGATGCATTTTCTCCTAAGCAACCTGTAGAGTCACACTGTGTCCTGTTCCACCTTTTAATACCATTTCAAGCCCTCAGAAACTCTTACACTGATGCACTACAGCTGTGACATCAATGCATTTGTGAAGGTTTGGTGTTTGAGCCTTAGGATGGAGATTAAAAAAATAGTTTATTGGGTTTATTGTGGTTTATTGTCTGTTTTGAACTACTAATAACACTACTACTAACAATAAAAATGCTGTTATTAAATGGTGACACTTGACCATTTCTGAGTTTTCAAGCCTCATATGCAGATTTATTTCAGTGCTATTAATTGCATATTTTCTAATCAACTATGTGTTGGTTAGTTGGTCGTTACCACGCCATTAAATCTCACATCTGAACTCTTCACACATGAACATTTACACTAGCTGGCCACTTGAGGGCAGCAGAAACTGTGATCACAACAAAAATAAAGGCCCAATTCTAAACTCTGCACTGATGAACTCACAGACTTTTATATATTGGTACATCATCATGTATTATACATCACTTGATGGACTGTCACACAATTATTCTCTCTGTAACTGTGGTACGTATGTCTGAACGAAGCAGTGATTAACAGATAAGTGATCTATGTCTGAATAATAGAAGGCCATTACTTTAATTGGCTGATGGAGCAGCAATGTTAGGCATCGAATGATGATTTCTACTGATGTGCGTTTTGGGATACCAGCTCTAAATACCACACTAATTTCTCATACATCAAGTTTATATTTCCCCATAAAATACATATACTTGTCTGGTTCTACTATCAGACAGCTCTTTAAACGTACTCACCCACTGCCATGTCCATCTTCACTCCGATCCAGATCCCCTTCGCAAACTCCACCCCTCCTACGTAGTGGACCGTCCCTCTCCTCTTCCCCACCCACACCTGCTCTCCAGGTGCCATCCAATCAGGAAGCTGAGCCACAGGCGTACTCTCGTCCCCGCTGGAGTCCCCGGAGGGCTCGGTGCTGCTGGGGTTCGGGCTGGGACAGGGGCTCCCGTGGGGCAGGTCGCCCTGGGCCGGCTCCTGGATCGGAGGTTCTCCTCCAGCTCTTGGAGCCGGAGCAGAGGGTGGGGCCGTGGATGAACGTGCGACCTGGGATGGTGAAGCTGGAGGCGGGACTGATGCAGAGGGAATTATTATGGTTGGAGCTGGGGCAGAGATCGGAGCTCTGACTGAAGTGCAAACTGCTGCTGTGTTTGGGCAGGACACAGCTACACTAACAGGGTCCTCAGAATTAGGATATTTGCATATTGCATTTTCAGGATTAGATGTCGTGAGAATATGATTGTCAGTGTCACATGTTTCTGCGTTTTCTGGTTTCTTCTGCTGGTTTGTAGAAATCTCTGACCCCTGCTGTTCCCATCCCTCTGTAAAATGTGCTAAATCCCCGTCTCCGATGCTGTCATCAGCCCCTTTAAAGTCTGTGAACTCCTGGCTGGCACTGAGGACACAGTTGTGAGGCACAGGGAACGACTGCTGCTTGTCTGTGCAATTAGGAATACTGATGGGCGAGGAGGATGGGTGGACGAGCAGGTCCTGAGCCCCAGCTGCTGGAGGAGGTGCCTGCTGGGCGTCACCACCTTCGCTTTTGGTTTGGGCGCAGCCTCTTACAGTGGGGCAGCCAGGAGGGTCTTGGGAATCCCTGGAGGTGCAGCTGAGGTGGTCGGAGCTCTCACTGGCACTGAACGGCATGTCGGACAGCGTGGCGTTGGAGGCACTGTGTGAAAAGTAGCCGCTGGTGCAGCTGCTGGCCGTGGGGCTTCGGGGAACCTCTCTTTCTGTGCTCCCACCTCCACACCGGCTTCCCTTCACGTCGGAGCGAAACCCCTCCTGGCTCTCCAGAGTGGCGTTGTAGATCTCAAAGTTAGCAAAGTCCTCTGGGACGTAAGGCTGGAAGCCACTTTGGTCCTGAGAGCCCCGAGTTAGATTCAGAGTCATGTCCACATCCGTCTCCTCGTCGTCAGAATCCTGCTGATCAAGACAACAGCAGCAGGACAAAAGACACCGGACATGATGTCAGCTGGAGCCTGTTTGAATCTATGCAAACACTGTGTTTAAAGAGTATGGAGACAGTGAAAATGGTGTAAAATGTAATGATGGAACATGAACATGTATGAAATTTGTGGCACATTTCTCTTTGTTGGATTGACTTTGCTTTAAGGTGTTTGCGGCTTTACTAACGCACTCATGTACGCCCTTAATCCTCTGAACCCCAAGTAGTTTCTGGGTGCTTGCTTTTCCTCTTGTCACAGTTTTCACTGCAATATAAAGTCCTGCATCTCTATGGAAACAGCACAACCATGGCTAGAAGTACAGAGAACTCAAAATTCTCTTCTGTGTAGTACGAAAGAGTTATAGAGCCATAAATCATTAAAAAAAACAAGCTGAATTACCTTCATCATTTATTTGATAGCATTTGAAAAGCCTGGTTTCAATATGTGAAACATTTTATGCGCCCCTCGGTGTTACCAAAACTGGAACTACATGTGGGATCCACATGCTGTAGACATTTTACTACTTACATTTTTACAACTTCTACAAACTCTGGGTTTTCACTCTACTCTGCACATCAGCTCTACAAAGATGTTTCACCATGCTGAATGTGCCTTCCAACTACTTGCTCCCCTGTGTACCATTTTTAAGCTGTGCTGCATTTGTTTCATTGCTTAAATACGTTTTATTTTCCTCACAGTCTCACTAATTTGGTTCCATACTTGTCTCTAATCTGTGTATCTGTGTATACACTGCCTGCAGTTCACCTAAAAACTTACAGAATGTTTGCCAACTGATCTTTTTGTCACAGCTGAGTCAGTTATGGCTCCTCAGTTGCAGCGAGGACAGTTTGTTTTCCACAGAATGGTTTATTTTTTGTGAATATTTGAGTAAAACATGTAGAATGAAATGCCACGGTTTTAAGTTTACATCTGGCAAATTATTCTGATTGGCTCGCATGACATAGATTGGATCTTTCAGTTTCTGGCTCTGATAAATGGTATTATTTTCTTTTTTCAAGTTAACATGTGTTTCAAACCCACTGGCAGCCGATTCCCTGTACTTCTAATTGCACCTGCTGTATAAAAAGTTGAACTGCAGAGAAAGTTTGATCAGATTTGATTTCAGCAGTGCAACATCAGTACAAAAACTACAATCAACAAAAGGCGGCACTGCGGGGCAACGGTATAGCTCACCGAGTTAAGGCGTTCCCATCGGCACAAGTCGCCGGCAGTGGTTGTGAGTTCGAGTCTGGCTCACCACCCTTTCCTGCATGTCTCTCTCTGATCTATTCCCCCTTTTACCTTGTCTCTCTTGCTATACACAAAAATGAAAAACACTCCCAAAACATTTTTTTAAAAAATGAGGCACTGGATGGTATTTAACGTGTGGGATTCTGTGCAAGAACACAGACCAAAGTCAGCTGATAAGGGAATCAAAATCAAGAACAACCGGATCTTTTCACTATTCTCTAACTTTACTGCTGTTGGTTAGAAGTTGTAAACAAGTGACTAAGGAACCCAGAGTTTGTCAGAAGATCTGTGACTCATATCTGTAGTAGCACCAGCACGGAAACTAGTCGAAAAGGGGTTCATGTGAAATCCTTTAAGCAAAGTGTCCACTTGTGTGATACTCAGAGTGTGACTCAGTGGTTTTCGGCTCAGTGTGTGTACAGAATGTGTAAAACCCTTACAGTACCCCTCAGTGCGTGGCGTGCTGGTGTGCGTCGCACTTACAGCAGTGTGTGGCAGTGTGTGGCTGAGCTGTCTGCTGGTGGGGGTGGAGGTGAGGGTGGAGGTGGAGGTGGAAGGCTTGCAGTGGCCCTCGCTGCCTGCCCTGGGTCGGCGCCAGGAGCAGGGAGAGGGGAGCAGTGCAGGGCTGTCCACACATGAGCGCATGCTCTGCAGGATGGGTCAGAACAACAGCACACACTTCACACTCACACACGGCATGCATGGAGCTGGGCAGGCCAGTAACAGTTAGTGCCATGCAGTTTGATATTTCACAAAAACAGAGCTTGAAGTGTCCTAAACAGGAGGAATGGTACTTTCTACAGCAATAACATCTGCATGTTAGCAGCAGGTTCATAAGTTTTTGTCTGCAGCAAACATTTAAGCTCTTACTGTCTGGTCTTCCATGTCAACTGGGACAGAATTAGGTAACCATGTTTCTGCATTCTCTGAATTTGTTCATGCATTCATTTGGGCCAAAAACTGAGCTCATCTGGTTGAGTTTTGAGAATTTCACATTTTCTGTTTTGTGCTCATTTCAAGTGTATGTATGGGAATATTCGGGTAAGGAAAAATAAGCCTCATAAGTTGTTCAGTTTCAACATGAAGACAACATCGAAGCAACTTTTAACTCTGCAGAAATAGAAAGACAATGAATTTTGTGGCTCTACGATTGAGTCCACATCACCATTTTGTGAAAATAGCAAAAAACTGAAACTGTTTCTTGCCACACAGCAAATTCTACTGATGTTAGGGGCCTCAAAAGTTGGTGAAATGTCTACTAAAGACTGTATTTTTTGTAGGAAATATGGATATATTTATATACACCGATAAGGCAGAACATTGTGACCACCTGTCTAATATTGTGTTAGTCCCCCTCATGTGCTCAAAGATGCTCTGAACCATTGGGCATGGACAAGAGGACCTCTCAGGGTGTCCTATGGGGTCTGGAACCAGGATGTTGGCACTGGATCCTTTGGGTTCTCTGGCTTGTGCCATGGGGCCTCTGTCAATCAGACTTGTTCCACTGCATCCTGTTGATGCTTGATCAGAATGGGGTGTAGGAAGTTTGGAGGTCAAATCAACATGTTGGGCCATTGTCATGTTCCTCTACATGTTCCTGATTGCTTGATGTTTTTTCCATGTGGTGGGGTGCATTTTCCTGCGGGGGTAGGCCAGTGACATTTGGGATTTCCATTTGCATGAGGGAGTGTGCTTGTTCTGGGACAACATTTATTTCAGTGTCTAAGTCTCATCAACACGGATGTTAAAATCCAAGGTTTTCCATCAGAACACCACGTAGTACCAATATGATCAATGTCATTCACTTCACCTGTCAGTGGTCATAATGTTGTAGCTGATCGGTGTATATATAGACTTAAAGGAACTTTTAGGGGCCTCCAGACCAGCCCCACTTACAAATTTTGTAGTTTATTATCATTTTCATGGGCCGGTAATTCAATTTTTGTTCTCTGCTGAAACCATTTAATCATTTGGATCATCTGGAAGCAATTTTGTCTGCCTTTACTAAATTTCATGGCTGTGGAAGTTGTTTTTCCGGAGATATTAAAACCTTAAAATGTCTTTCCAGGTAAGAGAATTTCTTTGATGGTCAGATTGTTGAAATCCTGAAATTCTCAAAAATTTAGCCAAAATATTTTACAGATCTTGCAAAAGCTGTTGGCCCACAAAAACAAGTAAGTCTGAACATCTGAGACGGCGGAGCAACACTGCTGAAATGAAATGCTGCCGAGTACTTGCACCCCTATTAGTACACTTCAAGAAAACAAATATGCAAGGTTAGTTTAAATGGTCGGAACATCCAGATATCACAAACAGAATCAGACATGAGACTTGGACAACACAGCTTTCTCAGTGGTTTGGCTATCCTCGGTTGAAGTCATGCTCCGGTGAGTCATGCGCTTTCCGCTCGACACGGTGACATAAATAAACGAGGTGGGTGATGTCATCAGGCAACTTCAGGGCAATTAGTAATGCTTGTCAGTGTCAACATCTTTATCGTGTTTTGGAAAATGTCATTTGGCAATGGTAAAATGCAAAAACAAGGACATGTGGGACTGAAGGATAAAATGGCAAAAACAAAGAGATGAATATTTCCAGCTTGATAGAAAGAGGATTTAACCGCCCTCCTTCTTACCTCTTGTCCCAGTAGCGGTCGGGCCTCCAGGACTTTCTTCGCTTTGTTCTCCTCTTTGACAGGAAGCAGAGACTTGAGGAATTTTGGCGGCTGAGGCGACAGGACCTTGAAGGGGCTGGAGCCGAAAAATGTAGGACTCTCTGGAACCAAACCTGCACAGGAACAATCAGTGACAACCGAATTTTAATGTGACAACACTTTACTCACTCAAAAGAAACTTAAAAGGATATGTTGCAGCTGCTACATACATACCAATCAGACATAACATTATGACCACCTTTCTAATATTGTGTTAGTCCCCCTTATGTGCTCAAAAATGCTCTGAACCATTAGACATGGACAAGAGGATCTCTCAGGGTGTCCTATGGGGTCTGGAACCAGGACGTTGGCAGTGGATCCTTTGGATACTCTGAGTTGTGCAGTGGAGCCTCTGTCAATCCAACTTGTTCCACTGCCTCCTGTTGATGCTTGTAGGATGGGCTGTAGGAAGTTTGGAGGTCAAATCAACATGTTGGGCCATTGTCATGTTCCTCAACATGTTCCTGATTAGTTGATGTTTCTGCCATGTGGTGGGGTGCATTTTCCTGCAGGGGTAGGCCAGTGACATTTGGGATTTCCATTTGCATGAGGGAGTGTGCTTTGGGTCCCATCAACATGGATGTTAAAATCCAAGGTTTTCCATCAGAACACCACATAGTACCAATATGATCCATGTTATTCACTTCACCTGTCAGTGGTCATGATGTTGTGGCTGATCAGTGTATGTTACTTCTGTGGATTACCTGAGTTCTCCTTGTTTTTGATGGGTGTGGAACAGAGGGAGCCATCCTGGGGGTTACAGATGGTGTTGTCCACAGTGTCACAGTGGTCCTGGACAGCAACATACAGTTTCAGTCAGTTTCAAGACATTTAGATAAACTTGCTATGAAGAAGCTTTCTCAAACACCTTCTCTAAATTATTTACAGGACACTTTTGTACTAAGGTGGAGATCCTTTTTATTAAAGAACAAATACGACAAACAGTGGCTCATATATTTTAACATATTTTGACATAGCTTTAATAATCACAGGTGTTTTTGCTCATATCCAGCTTAGAAAATCAACATGGTTTTTGATTTTCCCTTTTTTATTTAGTTAAAAATATGTTTAAACATGCCTTCTCTGAGTAATTTTGTGATCAAGCACGTTGCTGGAGCAGTTGTGCAGCAGACTGTATCTTTTACTGGCCTCTATCTGCAGCAAACGTAGGACTTACTGTTGAGGACAACCAGGACGGTGAGCTTTCAATTCAGGATTGAGGCAAAGTGTGTTCAAATGTGCGTGATACTTACAGCAGTGTGAGCCGTTATCGCCTCAGGGTGTGTCAGTGAGAGCATGTATGTTCAAAACAATTCATAGGTTCTGCATACGTGTGCATAGACAGCCAGCTTTGAACTTGTGCAACGAATGTGCACATGGTTCCACACTTACTACATAAAGCGTAGGTGTTGGTGTGATGGTCACACTGACACATTCACAACACAGAAAAACACACAAGACTCCTATGGATGTTCTCTGAAAGGCTCGCTGTGACTTTCTTCTTTATACAGGACATAGCAGCTGGTTTACAGATTGGACTCTAACACCCTGTCAAGGATTATTCCTGAGGTGTGTCGAGCAGGATAGGACAGCCTGACGCCATAGTTTGTTGCCTTCAAGCACTGAGTACAGTGGTCAGACACAGCACAGGATATCTGGAGAATTTAGAACTCCCTAAATATACAAATAAATGCACCTCCCAAATTTGGAAAGCAACTACTTGACTTAAAACTCTTTTAATGATGAATTATAAACATGTAATAAACAGTAATCTCCTCCTAACAAGCACTCGTTTTGAGCACCATTTAATTTACTGGTGCATGCTGTGTCTTCAGTTTCCGCAGCCAGCACAGCGCTATGAGACTTTTTTTTGCAGATTTCGTCTAATATGGGTCAGTTAACATTTACAGATTTGCAGTGGCCTCTGTGAGGAATAAAGTTACCAAGCAAACACCAGCAAATAAATGCCAACAGGGTGATCAAAACCCCAAATTGAAGGCCCGGTTGATACAAAGTACGGTTCTCCTGTGTATTAGTAGGTTAATTTTTAGAAATTAAGAGATTTTTTTGAGCAATTTCTGCAGAAAAAAAGGGGTCATGCACACCTTGCATAAAAAACATAAACAGCAGAGTGGTCTAGTTTTACAGCTGCAGCGTGGATCTCTGTGATGCATATGCCTCACTTACACACTGATCTCATGTAATGCCTCTATGCCAACAGTCTGCATATGTTACATGTTCAGTGTAGCCACAGCTTTACATTACAGATACAGAATAGTTCAAATAGGACGCCTGACGTACCTTACAGTCTTCATCCTCACACCCGGTCAGGTCTATTTTACTACATGAAGACTGGGGAAGGAGAAACAAAATGATGTTAGTTTCTGGAACTTCTCCATTTTGTGGTAAAACCATTTGTTCCACATGTTCACAGTGAGTGGTGTGTTAATTACATGCTGTACATTTGGTGTGCTGATACTCCTTCTTAAGTGTCTCCCTTTAGCAGCCAGAGCTTCCTTCACTGTTACAGCCTGCAGAGAAAGAAAAAACACAGATGTATCTTTATTTGTCACTGCTTATCATATGCACTAAATCTTATTTTATCATGATGCAAACGTCATAATTGAGTAAAAGGTGTTGATTAGAGTGTTATACCTGTCGTAGTCTCTCCAGACTCAGGATGTTCTCCACTTCCAGAACTCCCCTTGTGTATTTCTCTATGTAGGTTTCTCCATCCTGAGTCTCCTCGCTGTCTCCACGAGCCGCCATGAGGGCCAAGGTTTCCCTCTCCTCTGGCTCCTCTGAGGCCTACAAAGAAAAAAATGACAACTTAGGATAATCTGATGAAGCTCATTATTAGTAACGCAGAACCCAAGCAGTACCTTTGGTATGTTGGAAACGATCTCATACGAAACACCACAGGAGTAAAGCGTGTTCTTCAGGGACATTCGCCTCTTGAGACTCTGAGTGAAGCTCTGTATGAAACAAACCCCAGCTGATGAGTAAAACACAAATCATCTGCTGTTATCTTTGGGTCTAGATCTACTTGCACCGACCTGTTTGTTGTAGATGTTGACAGCGATCCTCTTGCGCAGCACCAGCTCCATGGACGCCGGGTGGCTGAGCTGCACCGTGGCTTTGATGATCAGGTAGATGCGTTCGTTGGGCGACGTGACCCGGTTGAGGTGCACAGAGTCGTGGATGGATGAATCCCAGGAGCACACTGCCGACACCTGGGGAATTAGACGAGCTGCGTTTTACTCATGTAGCTCCACATTCATCTATAGAGAGAGAATCTGTGCTCTGAGACGTGGATGTTGGTGGGCTGCAGCTTTGGGTTTGACTAATTACCATTTCATGACACAGTTTAGCTCAGTAAAGAGGGAAGGGATTATTGCATGGTTGGTGCTGCTTGCTGCTCACCATCAAAGAAAAAAGACATTAAGACGACTTCTCATTTTAATGCTTGCTCTCAAGCAATTATGTGCAATTATTCAGTTATGCACATAATTGTAGGAAGAAAAGATGTTCTTGTGTCTGTGTGTGTGTGAGAGAGAGAATGTGATGAACATAATTCAGCTTGGAGCCATTGTAAAACCGCTAACACAAAAACATGTGTACATTGTAAGAAAAATACTACAATTAGTAGACAAAGAAACAACGGAAAAGAGGATATTTTGAGTTTACATTTAGTCTCAGAGAAGATGAGGTTATTTGACAAACCGCAAAGGAGACTTGTGTGGTAATAAAGCTACTAAGACCACACTGTTTTAAAGCCTCACCCACCCATCCAAGTTACCAACACAGTTATATACATGGTCCTGTCTTAATAAACCCCTTTTAAGATCCTTTCTGTTCATCTGAATGTGTCGGCTTCATGTCTGCATGCTGCTCGCTTTTCTATAAAAGCTGCAACGGCAATCTTACAAGGTTGAACCAAGCAATACTTCAGCTTAAACACAATAAAAGTCTGAACTGCAAGCAGCCACAAAATGAATAAACATGCACAAACGATGTACTTTGAGTTATGCGAGGCTTTTTCAGCAGAAATACTGGTCGATAAACATGACCAAAGACAGTTTTCTGTCAAAAAAAAGACAAAACACTGTTCTTGTTCACTTTGCTCTGCTGCTATGCGCTTTGAGGTGTGCAAAGTGATTTGACGAAGGATTTTTCCACATTTTAGCACCAATTTTGGTTGATAAGCAGTGTTTTTTTTTTTTGGACGGCTAAAGACACAAGTTGGTGTCAAAATCACAAAACACTTTCCTCGTTCACTCTGCTCTACAATTTCACATCTATTACAAACTGAAATCCATCCATTATCTGTACACTGTTTAATCCTCTGTAGGGTTGCGGGGGGGCTGGAGCCCATCCCAGCTGACTCAGGCCAAGGCAGGGGACACCGTGTGGAGTTTGCATGTTCTCCCTGTGCAATGTGGGTTCTCACCGGGTACTCCGACTTCCTCCCACAGTCCAAAAAACATGCTGAGGTTAATTGATGATTCTAAATTGTCTGTAGGTGTGAAAGTGAGTGTGCTTGTTTGTCTCTATATGTAGCCCTGGGATAGACTGGCGACCTGTCCAGGGACAGAAAGAACCCAGGCGTCCTAACCATGGCAAACCAGGGATCTTCTAGCTGTGAGGCAACGCTGCTAACCACAGAGCCACCGTGCAGCCCACAAACTGAAATGTCCATAAAAATTAATCTTAACTGCCATCAAGACAAGAGTCTGTAACAGGTCTGATTTTTGAGATTCATCAGTAAAGAATGTAATCCAAGTGTTGGTTTGTAGTTTGGTTTGTTGCCTCCAGCTGTTTAGGAGTCTTTTCTCTAAGTTTATTAAATGGCTGCAGCATCAGACAGCAGTAAGATCCATAGGAGTGTCTCAAAAAGGAGAGTGCTGCTTGCATTTAAGCACATGGAACACCAGGAGTGACTTAATTAATTATTTATTATTATAAATTATTCCCGATGAGGAGACAAGATCGAGATTCACGGTTCATGTGCTGCAGCAAAATCACTTATTACATAGCTGCTGTCCTAAGATTGAGTCCTGAGCTCCATCATAGCTGACTGGATATTTTTATTGTACTGTTGCTTAAGTAGTAGTTAGATTATCATCACACGTGGACATGATTTTTAGAGTTTAGGAAATCATAACTAAACTGGCTATATGGACAGTTTGATAAGCTGCTCGTAGTTTAGATTTAGTCATTTGCTCATCAGTGCTTTATTATATATTACACATCATCTGGTGTTCTGTCCAATCCTGCATGCTTGACAAATAAAGACAGCGGCTCTGTATGAATGAAACTGTGAGGAACATTATAAGTGACCTATGTGTGAATGACAGAATGCATCACTTTATTAACAGACCGATGAAGCAACATTGTTATGTATCCCATGTCTGAAAAGGGCTTGTTACATTCCTATAAAGGGAGAAACACAGGATATGAACCCTTCTTGTGTGTGTTTTCCACAGGGGGGCAGTAAAGTCACACCGGTTACCCACCTCCTCGTCGCTGTGCCTGATGATGGGCAGATAGAAGAACTGGCTGCCATGCTCTTTGGGCAGGATGGAGTTAACGCCTGCAGCATGTGGGCCGGTCAGCTGCTCATTCACTGTCAGATTATCCGCTGGTGGCATAGAAGGCAGTCAGTATTTTTAAAGCCAGAGACGAGCCACTAAAATAAAGTATGCGCCTGCCTCACCGTTCAAATCCAGGAAGAGTACAGGAATGTGAGCTTCCATCCCCGCAGGTGGAGTCCTGCGAGAAATTCAGTATGAGGTTACTGGTGAAGAAAGCAAAGAGACACACATGGAGTGAAAGTGTGTTGTTGGGTTTATTTTGTACCAGTCTGCTGGAGCTCCTGGGATGCCGCTGCCAGGTGCAGGAACCAGCACTGCATTTCTCTCCTCAGTCAGGCCGACCCACTGCTCCACCAGCCGAGCTTCACGTTCAACATCCTCCTCTGACTTTTCTGGACACAGGCCAAGAGAAAGAGAGATATTATACTCGAAATAGACTAAAAAACATGCAAAAACTCAAAAATAAAGAGAATATTAACTCCCCAAAACCACTGGTGGGTTTGAAAGGCATGTTTACATCATTTATCATACCAAAAAACTGTTGAAACAGGAAGGAACATTGGATTTCAACTTCCTGATGGCACTTGAACTAACCACGTGTGACCAAATCTAAGCTAAAAACTGGGATATTTGAAGAAAATCGCTTTATTCTACATGCCTCATTTAAAAATGTGCCAAAAATAAACAGTTTGCAGTAACGAGATTCTCTGAAAATCAGAAAATTCTGCACTCATCTGCTCAACCAAAAAGCCATTAGTGACTCAGCTGCGACCAACAGTCAAATGGCAAAAAATCAGGTTTTTTTGGCTGAACTGCAGGCTGTGTTTGCACAGAGCGGAAAGGAGACACGAATGGAAACACATTTCTAAATGTAAGTAGTAAAATATCCGCAGAATGCACGGTTCTCATTTATTTTCCAGTGGTAAAATAGCTACAGCAAGTGGACCCTTCAGTTTTTTTGTAACACCTGCAAGCACTTGGAAAAATATCCTACATGTTTATTTCCAGTTTTTTTTAAAAAAGAAATTCATCTTGCGTTTTTTTCCGTTTTTATGATTTCTGGCACTGTTCTTATGTTGTGCTGAACACAGGAGATTTCTAAGTTCTCTCCGCTTCTAGTCGTGGTTGTGTTGTTTCCATAGAGGTGCAGGACTTTTTTTTTGCAGTCAAAAATGAGCCAATAGTGAGTAAAAACAGACAAACACTCAGAAACTACTTGGAGCTCAGAGGGTTAAAGTCCTTTTAGCTGTACAGGGTCCTGAACTCACCGTGCTTGTTGATGATTTTCTTGATTTGCTCGTCGAGATACTCCCGACGTTTGATCAGGGCATCTGACCAGCGCTCTCTAACACAGTTAAGATCCTCTTCCTGGAAGCAGAGAGATACGAGAATCAATGCCAGTTGGCTCGGCGAGGCAGAGGATCAGCTGCAGGGCGCTGTGGAGTGTTACCAGCGGAAGGTGAGTTTGCACAGGCCTGATCTGTCGGACGGATTACTGTAACTGCTCCTTACTATGGCTAAGATTTTGGAGAAGTTGCTCCCGAACCCAAGATGTTAAAAAATCAAAGCCTTAAAGTTTATAATTTTTGACTAAAAAAATATTCTGATGTATTTTTAGAACAGACACACACACGAAACTTCCCTTTAACCCTTTTGCAAAACTTCACACACACATTCTCTTGCATGCACATCCACTAAAAACTCCTACCTGAAGGCAGAGCAGACTCCCCTCTGCAACATCCTCAAAGCTTGACATTTTATGCATGTCACACTCTCACCATGCAAGAGAACTGTAAATCATGCAGCCATGCGATGCCCATGTGATGAAGTGAAGCTTATTACTTGTGCAGCTCTTCAGCAAGTGACAAGCAAACAGTAGCATTAGTGTGTGAAACCTGAGGGGAAAGGCAAGAGAAAGCAGGACCCTGGCAGACGTGCCGCCGGCTGGGAGCTCAGCCATGGGTGGAACTGCACTCTGGCTGGCGCGATTCATAATTACAGCATCAGGAATCATCCACATGTGCAAGTTGCTGGTTTAATAAAGCACTTCTTTAGTCGGTGGAGGCGCAGCCCTGTGCCTCCTGCCTCACATGCCCTCAGCGAAAAAAAAAAAGGCCTAGTCACAAACACATGATCAGTGGGTTTCCTTCATGCTGCAAAGTGAACTACAGGGGGAGCAGCAGCAGAGGGAGACTTGGAGGGTACCTGATAACTATCCATATCGTCTTCCGCCTCTCTCTGGCAGGAGAGAAGACACTCAGTCAAATGTGGGCTTTGACATGACAGCTCAGAGGAAACCACTCGCTGCTCGCATAACTTTCTGGGAATCTCAGTGATGTAAAAGAACAGTTGACGTCCATGTTTACACGCTGAGTAAATGTCTTTGAAATGAAAAGCAGGCCATAATTTTTTGGTTTGAACCCCAAACCCACAGAAAAATCACCAAATTACAACATTTATCAGAGAAAGAATCATTGACTATTCAACTTAAGTTTAGGTTGAAACTGTGACATATAATTAAAATCCCTTTCTTTTACAAGTTGCATTTAAAAAATCGCAAAAAAATAAACCCTTTGCACTAACCTGATTCTGTAAAAAACAAAAAATTCTGCACTCCTCGGCTCAACTGAGAAGCCATGACTGACTTAGCTGTGAGCAACAGTCACATTACAAAAATTCAAGGAGTTTTCAGCTTAACTGCAGGCAGTGTTTACACAGAGCAGACAGCAGAAAAGTAAGAAAAGAAATTATAAATGTAAGATTGTAAAATATTTATAGTATGTAGTGCTGACATTTCTTTTTCCAGTATTGCTTACACCTGTGGGAACTTGGGAAAATGTTGTACATGTTAATTTGAGGCTTTTAAAAATGTTGTAAAATAAATATTAACATTTTTTCTTATGATTTAAGGCATTACAACTTTGCTATACTGCACAAAATACATTTTTGAGTTCTCTTTACTTCTAACCATGGTTGTGCTGTTTCCATAGAGGTGCGGGAATTTTTATTGAAGAGAAAAATGAGCCCACAGTGCGCAAAAATGTGACAGGAGCTACAAAAGACCAGAAATTTATTGGGGTTCACAGGGTTCTTCGGGAAAAATGTTGATTTTTTTGACAATTTAGCATTAACAAACCACTCCTCTGTGCGTCCTACACCAGGACACAACAGTGCTTATGACTTTACATAGCACACGGCTTCCTTCAGACTGACTTCCAGCTACTCAGACGGACCGGTCGTGGCATGAAACCCGAGAAAGACTAAACATACTTTGGCTGAATCGGCATAATATTGTATATCTCTGGCATGAAATGAGCCTCCTGTTTCCAAAACACATTTCCGCTCTGATACATAATCACATACATGCAAATATTCATCCTATTGATGTCAGCTTGATTTATTCACAGTCCAAATTTTATGTGTGCATATGTTACTGAGTATTTTGCAGACCTGGTAGCTGTCCAGTGGCCTCTGCAGTTTGGTGCAGCGAGCCGACACGCAGCCGATAGAGACGGACAGCACAGCCTCCACCAGCAGAGGCAGCGTGCCTGAGTTCTGGACCGGCTTCACACACACCTGCAGCCTCCTGGAATGACCCTGCAAATCAAAATCCATAATTGCATCATTAGTTACATGCGGTTTGATGTAGGGCTAAAAGGAAACTTAATCATTTGTTCCCCGACCTGTCGGAGTTGGAAGACTCCCCCTGTGCTGATGTCTTTCCCAGGATGCATCTCCACAGACGAGTACTCTCCCTGCTCGTTCAGCTCCTGGATGGAGGTCCACAGCTCGATCCTGCGAGACACCTCACTCCACCTGGAACAAGCGACGGCCAGGATTAGTGCGGTGTGAAATGTCAGAGATAGTCTGCGTAGTCAGAGAGCAACATGTGAAAGATCAGACCTGTCTCGGAGTGTCTGGGTCTTGGCCTCCAGTGCATCTAACTCCCAGAGGGAACGCCCGTTTCCTGCACAGCGGTGACCCCACACCTCTATGGCCAACGCTCCGTCAGATATGAACTCTAAAAACTCATCTGTTACATGCACAATGTAGTCCTGGATGAAGACAAGAGATGGTGTAGAGTTAGTAACAAACGTGAAGTGGTAAAAATCTCAAGCTGAAACAAGAAGCACCTCTTCATCTCTACCTTGCAGTGATCGAACTGAACAGTAAACTGAGCATCGGGGCTTCGAGGGGAGGGTCTGTCTGGGCTGACCATGGGAGGAGCCACTGTGGGCTCTCCATGCTCCCAGAAGGTGTACTGACAGAAGACAAAGTTGGACAAATTGAGCGGCAGCCCTGTGGCTTCCCTGATCCGCACCTACAGCAACGAGACAAGCAGAAAGAATGAGGATAATGAACACTGTTAATCCCAGAACCAAAGTAAACTGAATCTTAAATGTCTCTGTCAGTAAGAGCACACTGGTACCCTGCAGGTGAGCCTCTTGGCCATGTGGACGATCTCTCCGTTGGTGTCCATGACCTCGTAGCAGCTGCTCTCACTGGAGTTTTCTGACGAGTCGTCTCCTCCGCAGAGGCGTTCAGGTACGGCTCCGCTGACTCGCATCAGCTCGACGTGCAACCTGCCTGCTACCTGAACACACAAGCAGAATAAAATTATGAGTTCCTAAACACTGAAAATGATCTCCATGTGTGACAATGATCTAATTACTACTTTACCAGCAGTAAAATAAAAACCTACCAACAGCTGTAATGGAGCTCAGAACCCGAGGACAGCTGCTGTGTATAGCTGATAAACTGTGACTCACCTGTCTGAAGCTAATAAAAGTTTACAGTGTGACCTGCTGTTGGATCCTGATTCATCCTGTCTCCATGTCAGGGGTAATTTATAACTATAAGTAATGCATACATGCGTAAAACTCTTTGGAGAAGCTCATATGGATCCTGAAGGTATTTAATAAACTCAGACGAAAAACTCCTACAAACACCTGGAAGCAACAAACTAAACTTCAGCTCCTGTTGATGTTTTGCCAAAACCTGAATTACATTTATTATGGATGAGTCTCATCAATATGTTACAGTCTCTGCCGTCATAGCAGTAACGTTTAATTTCATGAACATTTCAGTTTGTAATAGATGCGGACAAAGCCTTCCCTACATTGCTTCACACAACTCGAGGAAGTTGAAAGTTATACGGAAAAGTTACCAGGTCTGACTTAGTGAAATAGCCATGCCCACTTTTGTGGAAAGTGTGATTGGGGTGTTAAGTCAGACATTAAGCGGTCATGCTCAGATGTCGTCAGATTCAAAGAAAATTGCGCATGTCCAGAAAACACCATGTTATCAGTTTATTTTTTTTTAAAAAGATCCAGTAAAATGCAGTAAATATCTTTGCTATGAAAAGGTGTCACACATATTTTACAATAAACTGTAGATATATATATAAAAAAACATCTTAAGAGCTTTCTGTGTATGTATCTGAACTTCTGTGTGATGAATTTCAAATAGTTCACTACCCATAATAATATGTTTGTATTGTCTTGGTTCACTCTCACCTCTCCCTGCTGGCTGATGATGGGGACAGCGTACTGCAGTTTGACATCATGGAAAAGGCACTCCAGAAAAATGTTGGCCACTCCGATCAGGTTGTGGTTCTCCTGCGCCTCGTAGAACGGATCGCACTGCTTACTGTTGGCTTTGTTATACTGGAAATACAAAGAAACAGACTCAATAATACTGTTGCTTTTTCTCCTTTAGTTTTCTTTTTCTGTTTCTGGTTTCTCACCGTTTCCTCTGTGCCTTCTTTCCAGTCTCTGTAATGGTCTCTCATGTCCACCAGTTTGTTCTCCAGCTTCTCGATGGTCCACACCTGAGTCCCCTTCCCTTTCCTCCTCACCTGAATGGCCGGCTCGCTCACTATTGCCCCACGCTATGTAAAAATGGACATACATGCTGATCTGGTTACTACTACAGATTAATTTGAAAATTCTTTTCAATAAGTGTGCTCCTGCTTTGGGGTTCAGAGGTCTGACCTTGCGGTTGGCGCTGAGGTTGGCTGCAGGAATCTGAAGCGTGACCTGATAGTCGGTGAGTTTGCTCATCTCCTCCGCCAGGAAGTTGGCCTCTCGCACCAAAGTGTTGGCTTTGACGACCTGCTCTCTGAGCCGAGAGAGACTCTGACGAAACAGCTCATCCCTGTCACAACACAGCGTAGGCATCGATCATTCATAAAGGGTAAGACCTCTCATCGTTTTAGATACATCTTCTCAAGACACTTTAAAATATCAGTGAAGCCAATTGGCTTTGAATAATAATTTGTTCCATTTGTGACATAGTTTTTCCAAAAATTAAATCCTATATAAGCCAAAATGTCCTGAGCAGCAAGTCCCCGGTTCCAGGAGTTTCAGAAGAAATCAGCTGGACTTTTCTTTAAAGTCCTTGAAGACATTTAACCTCTCATCTAAGAGGCTTCTTCAGTTCTGAAGAAGAAGAAAAATAAACAGAAGTCTCTTGGATGGGAAGTGAAATGTCTTTGAGAACTTTAAATAGGAGTCCAGTTGATTCCTACTGAAGCTCCTTGGATTACCATGACCTGAGTGACTGAGAATCTACACAGACATAAAGTCCCTGGTTCAGTTTTCAACTAAGGACCTGTGTTTGCATGTCACCCCCTACTCTCTTTCCTCAAGTGTTCCGTTTCTCTCACAGCTACTATGAAAGAAACTCAAAATTGCACAAAAAAAATGGAATTCTTCTCTACCTAACACCTACCAAACATGCAAATACTGTTCTACTCGACACACAACATCTTTTGCATCACTGCATCTCTGTGTATGTGCCATGCAGGCTTTAGATTTTTACTGTATTTGGCCAACTGGACCAGCAGTGGCTTCCAAACTGGCTGTGATGCTAAAAATCAGGCACGTAGATACACTAAGCCAAGCTGTTGTAATACTAAAAAAACAAGTTTGACAATCCGAAATTAAAATTACAGATAGCGTACATTTTTCACCATCATTCAGACCAGTCAGACCACAATTAGAGATCTCTGTAAATCAGTTTAGACTAGTCAGATATCGCAAATGTAATAAAGAATAGTCCTAATTGTTGAGCATAACAATACTCATGCAAGGCTTCCCATTGGATATCGGCCCAGCAAAGCATTTGAACAGTGTCAGCAGCAGTAATAATGGCTGCTGTGGTGGATACGACTGTTAGAAAATGCTGTGAAATAGAAAAAGCTCATTACTGTTGAGTCTGTGGAGACTGAGCGCTTCATTCATTAGAGACTTGTGGTCGAAATTTACAATGTACTGTAAATTTGGACCGCGTATTGTAAATTTTTTTTGTCTCCAGATGCATTTGTGGACCTACAATAAGGTCTAAATGGACTCTCATCTCAAGTTGTGGAAAAAAGTTAATTCCCATAGCTTCCGACATAACTACAGATATCTGCAATATGATTTCACTGACAGCAAAACTTTAACTCAAGACACCGGTCATTACAATTTCAGGATATCTACAACTCCATTCCAACTAATTCAAACTTAACTGAGGACATCTACATCGATCAGGCATAACATTATGACCACCTGCCTAATATTGTGTTAGCACTCCTTGTGTGCTCAAAATGCTCTGAACCATTGGGCATGGACAAGAGAACCTCTCAGGGTGTCCTATTGGGTCTGGAACCAGGACGTTGGCAATGGGTCCTTTGGGTACTCTGGCTTGTGCAGTGGGGCCTCTGTCAATCAAACTTGTTCCACTGCATCCTGTTGATGCTTGATCACAATGGGCTCTTGGAAGTTTGGAGGTCAGATCAACATGTTGGGCCATTGTCATGTTCCTCTACATGTTCCTGATTGCTTGATGTTTTTTCCATGTGGTGGGGTGCATTTTCCTGCGGGGGTAGGCCAGTGACATTTGGGATTTCCATTTGCATGAGGGAGTGTGTTTGTTGTGGGACAATGTTTATTTGGGTGTCTAAGTCTCATCAACACGGATGTTACAATCCAAGGTTTTCCAGCAGAACACCACATAGTACTAATATGATCAATGCTATTCACTTCATCTCTCAGTGGTGTTAATGTCGCGGCTGATCAGCATATGTCGAATTGAGGGGAATTAAACATACTTAACTATTTAGAATTAAACTGTAAATATCTGAAACAGGAATTAGAACCACTCAAAGTTCAAATACAAATATCTGCAATGTGAATTGTAGATATCTGTAATAAGAAACCTCAGACAAGTCATTCGTCCTGGAAGAATGTCATTGTGGAAATGTGCAATGACCTTTCTGATCAGGAAGCATTGAATTACACATATCTGCAATGGATATCCGGTCTAGCTATTAAATGCTAAAACAGCTAGCCATAGGTACACAATTCAAACTCAGTTGTGAATACAATTCTCTAGTGTCAAACTGTGAACATGCATCATTCTGCATGCTTAAGGAGTCGCCAGCTCCTCATGTGAGTCCTGCATATCAGATTTGGCTCTTTCTGCTATTTTCACAGACCGCACTTAGTGGAACAAACTGTACACTGGAGTTTGGATATCTGTGTGTATGTGTGTGTGGACTCTACTTACCGCTCCTCCGTCCACAGTCGCAGCTTGCTGTGTGGTGTGTGCGTCGGGAACGTGAGGCGCTCGCTGCTGCTGCGGTGGTGCTGCGGTGTTTTCTCCGGGGACAGCTGTTGCCGTAGCGACTCCAGCTCCCGCTCATACATCATCCTCTGCTCCTCCAGAGCCGTCCGCTTCTCCTCCAGGTACTGCTTCTCCAACACCTGGACCACGTTCTGCATGGGGTCTACATACGTGGGAAGCAGCACATTTTCAGTTGACAGTTTCTGATTCTGATAAATGGTGTCATTTGGCATTTTTTTCTAAATATGATGTGCTTTTCAAACCTGGTGGTGGGTTTTGGGCTTCAGAAGGTTGAATTTCTTTGATTACTTATTTTACAAAAATTGAAAAAATCTGGAATCTGCATCTACAGCAATTCTTCAAATGCCCACAGGTGTTGATTTGCCTCTACATATTATATTTTCCTATTTAGATTTTAATTTGTTTCTGTACTTGTCTCCTATGCGCCCTGTCTAAACATTGCATTGCCTGCAGTTCAGCCAACAAGTCTCTGAATTTTTGCCACGTGACTGTTGTTCCCAGCAGTATCACTAATAGCTTCACAGTTTCACCGAGGAGCCCAGAATTATTTGATTTTTACAGAATCTGGTTAATGCAAACGGTTTATTTTTGGCAAATATAAGTTTTCCGCCTGAACATTGCGTCACACATGATTAGTTCAAGGAAAATCAGAGATTTGACACCCTGTTGATTCTCTCTGTTTTTACAGTTTCTGGCCTTGATAAATTGTGTAATTTTGGGGATTCTTTTAAAAGTTAACACGTTTTTCAATCCCAAGAAATAAGAAAGAAGACAGCTGGTTTTAGCAATAACTTTAAAAGATGGGGTTTGGTTTTTCTACATTTAAATGGAATGCAGGCACAGCATTGTTTCACAGTAATGGCATCGCTTAAGATGTTATGATACAGTCAGTGATACTGGAACAAACTGGTGGTTCACAAGCTGTGGCCTGGAAGCCTAAAGCATCACGCAGATTGGAGGAGGCAGATGATTCAGATTCATACCATTGTTTCCAAGAGTCTTCATTATGACCTCCATCTGGGCGAACTCGTAGCTGTAGTCCTGCTCCGAAGAGGCCTCGCTGGCCGTCTCCACATCCGCCTCGACGAAGCTCTCCCTGGGTGAAGCTCTCTCCAGCTCCTTCAAGCGGTCCCGCCGCTTTCGTTTAGGCAGATTGATCCTTACAGAGCAACACCAGTTCAAATCAGTGACTTTTTAACTTCTTGACACACTTAAGTTTGGCAAAACAAATGGGCCCATACCTGAAGAAGTGATTGTTTCCCCATAAGATGCGATCTCCGTGCCACAAGTGAACCAGGGAGTCGATCATTGTGCCGTTCACACAGGTTCTGTATAAGAAACATCAGTTAAAATCTTCTGCTTTAAAACTTGACTAATTGAGAAGAAACTGTCTTTTTTGTCGTGGGAGGGAGACATGGCTCTGATATCAAAGCGACGAGCTCAGATCATAAGATTCCCGTACGGTGAGGTCATGTGAAACTCTGAGGTCCAGTCATGCATGAAGGAGAGACAACAGGGAGTCAGACAGAGAGCATGTTGGGAGTGTTTGTATAGTAGCTCACCTGGCGTTCCCGACGGGCAGCAGGGTGACGTCACCGTCCGGGCAGAGCTCCAGGACGCAGTGTTCCGGCTGGATACCGATGCCGAAGAGCTGGATGTCCTGAGACGTGTCTGCACCCACACGCGTGTGCTCCTACACACAGGTGGAGGACGTATTAAAGAAACTACAGACAGACAAATCTGAATCCAATTACATCCAGCCTTTTTCATTCTAACATTTTTAGTCGTAAAACCTGCAACTTTTTATTTTTTGAATTTGCACAACAATATTGCAAAAGCATCCCAAGCTCACAAGAACTCTTCAATTTCAGCAAGATCCAAAGCAAAATTAAGCCTAAGTGGAAAAGCTTGTGTGCAGAGGGGGCGTTGTTAAACAAACATCCCAGCTTCGAGAGGATGTCCTTCCCTGCAGCGAGCTAACCCATTTCACATAACCATAGTCATTCCACACTGATATGCCAGGCCGGCCGGCAGAAGCCAGACAAAGGCCTGTTGTTCTGTAAGCCGTGCAGGCTGCTTTCTCACATGCCTCTGCTCTTACAGGTCCTGCTAGATGGGTGGTTGTTGCACTTCAAAGTCCAGACTGAACTGGAATTCTCTCTTCGACTCAATTCAGCGCTGCTTATATTGTTATAGTTCACAACACAAGTCACTTCAGGGCATTTCACATAGTCAGGTCAAGACTTTACAATAACGTAGAGAGAGACCTGGTCAAACACAGTCATCTGGATTACATGTATGTTGTGTTTCAGGGCCTCAGGCAAAGAAGACTGTAAAAAATAATGTTTTTTAACAGTTTTTAATTATATATATTTTGAAAGAATTTACTGTTACTTAATCGATCCCCCCATTTCATTAAGTCCCAGATATTATCTAGTAAAATCACAGAAAAAATATTACTTAACCATAAAAAACAGGTCAAAACTGTAAATAAGGTCCACATCAAGAATTTTACAACTGGTAATTTGTTCTTTTGTAGTGTTTAACTGCAACATTACACATTTTTTGTGTATTTAAGCCAGCAAAACTGTCATTATTTTACAGATATCTGCCATTATTATTATTTAAATATTATTCAAAATAAAAACCATGTATATTAAGCATTGAAAGATGAATGAAAAAATATTTTTAACTGTTACTTTACAGATTTTTACTATTTCAACAGTACAATTTTACTCAATTTAAATCAACAAAAAAGTTTATCATTATTTTACAGATATTTGTCATGAAATAAAATACTATTTACCGTATGTATTTTTTTAAAAGGTAAAAATTGTTATTTTTACAGATTTTTCCTGTTTTGTTAAATTATAAATATCTAGTAAAATCACAGGCATTATTTAAATTAATTAAACTGTGCATAATGTCAGCATTAAAAATTGGTATTTCACGAATAGTAATTTGTTCCTTTACAACATTCAACCATAAAATGACATGGTTTTACTGTACAAGTGCTAAAAATATGATAATTTTATTGATGATTGCCATTATTTTCACAAATTTTGAACATTACAGTACTCCACCGTTTTTTAAAACATATTTTTTCTGGCACTCGTCTCTAGATTTTACTAGTAATTAGGGGATTTTTTTTTTATTACAGTGTAAATAGCACAGTGATCATCAGTGTGAAGTGTTTAAACAACATACTGTCACACCAGTGAGCAAGTGAGTGAGTTAGTGACCAACTGGCTTTTTGTAGAAACTAATAACTGAAGGTTATAAATATAACTTTTAGGCTTCTGCGCCAGCTTAAAGCTATTATGAGGTGTTTAGGGCTTTGGCAGTGACTTTCAAAAGGTTACAGCATTCGTCACCAACAGTATTGGACATGTACAAGAAGATCTCTCATAAGTCAGAAGGGAAGGGGCCAGTTAGAAAACAGAGCTATTTTTACAGTGTATAGATTAAGTAGACCACTGTATCTATAACAACTAGGGGTTCAGTGTCGACAAAAGGATGCTTTGGTAACTAGAGGGGCTGGGGATCAAACAGACAACCTTGCAATTAGTGGACAACCCCCTCTGAGCCACAGCCATCCCATGGTTTGTGCATAAAACAAACACTTGAGTAGTCTTAGGAGGATTCATGCTCCTAATGTCAGTGCACCAGTGTCAGCTTTGGTTGCTTCAAATCCACATACAACTTTGATTTGCACTCTCAAGCAATCAGACAACATGACAGCTAATCTGTCAGACATATTGAGTTGCCATGCGCAGCTCAGACTCATAGATATTTACCCTCTGAATCTCAAATACACAGGCGGGTTTATAAGACATGTTTTCTTCTTTTAAAAAATAGCCAAAATCCCATTATTTGTCAGAGCCATAAACTCTAAAAACAGAAAGACTCCTCAGATTTTGAGCTTTCCTACTGTCCTTGAACTGCTCATCATGACATCAGTAAGCCAAATCTAAGCTATCTTCTCAAAGGCACTCTCATTTAAAAATTTGCCAAAACTAAATAATCTGTACCAAATCCTGTTTTTAAAAAAAGACAAATACACCCCAGAGGCTACGACTGACTCGGCTGCGACCGACAGTCACGTGACAAAAATCCACTATTTGACTGTACTGCAGGCAGTGTTTGCACAGAGCAGATGGGAGACAAGTATGGAAAAAAAATAGAGAGCAAAATAAAAATAAAAGCAGTAAAATAAAGGCAGCACAGCTCAAAAACAGAGGAGCAAGTTGTTGGAAGATACATTCAGCATGGTGAAACATCTTTCTTGACGTGTAGATTAGTGAGAAAAACACCTAGTTTGTAGACGTTGCAAGATTGTAAACAACAAAAAAACACCCATAATCTTTTTGAGATCAATAAACAAAAGGTGATCCTGTTAAAATTACTTAAATAAAAGTTAAAATTCAAGAGAAACTCTGGGGCAGGTGCGGGTTATGAGGTTGAACGATACATAAAAATCACATTTAGTATGGTAAACACATCCTATAAAAGTTAAATGCTCATGATATACTTGCAGTAACCACACAAATTAATGAGTAGTATTGATCCCTATGCTAAAGGCAAAGCTAAAGAGGCTGTAGGGTCAAGACTGTCAGCACTAGAAGCACTTTAATTGGAAGAAAAGTGCTGTACCACCTTGTAAAAACCTATTACCTTTAGGTAGTAAACCAGCAGTTCATTGAGGGCAGGATCAGCATTCAGGTTGACCAGGAAACACTTGTCTTCGCCCACTTTAATCCCAGAGGTTTCTAGAGAGATGCCCATGCTCTCCAGCTGCTTCTGTCGCTCCTGTAAACACACATAACAACAGTGTAGCTGTGCATGTAAATCTGCTAAATTTAAGCTGAGGTTTTAGAGATTTCATGTGATGCGCGTACAGTAGCGATCTCCTCCGTCTTTCTTAGCTTCTCCTCCCAGGTGACGGTCATCTCCTGGATGAGCTTCTCCGATTCCTGCAGTTTGTCCTTCAGCTCAGGAGCCTTCATGGACTGACAGTGGAAACCATGTGATCAGTGGTAAATCTGGCACAAGTTCATTCGCGACTTCTCAGCCTCCGTGGTCCGCCTTTCGACTCACCTCGGCCTGAGAGAGCTGAACTTTGAGCTTCTCCACCTCCTCCCTGAGCTCCCTGATGATCCGAGCGTTGGGGTCTTCGTTCACCACAGCATGGTTGACGATCCTCTTGGCCCTGTCGGCGTAACGGAGCGTGGACAGGGTCTCCTCGTAGTTATCAGCAGCTGGACTCACGGTGGCGATCATGGCTGTCTTGCTGTTGCCGCCAAGGTTGTCCTGAAGGCGAGAAAACATATTACAAGAAGGCACAACTGCTCTAATGCACTAATGCAGCAACATTATAGCGTGACAACAATCAAGAAGTGTAACTGGCGGGCCAAACCTTCAGCAACCAGGTGAGGACTGAGTCTCTGTAAGGCACAAACTTGGCCTTCCCCTTTCCTGCAGACTGATCGGCCAGAGCAGAAATCACACAGCCTAACGTGGTGAGAGACCTAAAAGCACATAAAAATACACTTAAAGGAGGAATTCAATGCAACAGAAGACAGCATGGGTAGGTGTAGGTATTAACTTTGCATATATAAATGCCATCTCCCCATCACCTTTTCCATTCATACAGCCCCATATCATCAAATTCAAGAGGCACCGGTCAAACTCCCACTCTGTTCTTCACTGTCAGGACTATGCATTCACTGTGGTAGTCCTGGTCAGGCTCACACCAAACATGCTGGACTCCAACTAAGCAGAACAAATTCATCTTCATTTGACAAAAGAATGTGCTCCCAACATTCATCGGGCTTCTTTGCAGGTTTGTTTTAAAGAGCAAGCAAGGGCTACTTCTTGAACACTGTCCATAGAGATTGACGTTTTGTAATGTTCTTCATGCTGAGCCGTCACAGAAACTCTGATTTCCACTGATAACCTTTGTGCCAAGTCTGAAGCGTCTGCTTGTCTGTTTGTCAGATCTAGATAGCACAAGTAGTCCACTGTCTGAGACGTCATTTTAGGAGGACGACCATTGCAGCTCTGATTAGTGGTACTATAGCTCGTTCTTTACCTCCTGATTATTGCTTCTTCTGTGTTTTCACTGATATTTAGCCAATAACCAATCTTCCAGCATTCTATTCCATATTTTTGAGGCCTCACAATCATATATTTTAGTTTCAGTGACAATTCTTTTCCATGTGAAGCCATGATGCAGACATGCAGACAGACAGTCTACAGATTGAACTCTAAAAAAGTTTCCCCCAACTACTGCTGCAGCTGGGTTTCCACTAATTTTGAACTTCCTGATCTCCCTGTATCCTTTTCCATCGTTGTGAAATCTCACACTCAGAATTCTCAGTTCCTCTGGCAATACTTTTCCATGTGGAGCCATGATGTAGACATGATAGACACACAGCCCACAGTTCTGGTATTCAGAAGTCACTTTAAAACCATGTTCATGCAGCTGGACTAATTGAAAATCACGTTTGTTCTCAATTTCATTACAGTGAACACATATTTTCTAACTTGTGTGGCAGTGATCACCGATGTATTCACTTTTGTTGCCTCGAGTTTCTATTTTGGGGCCTGTGTTTTAAATATAGTCGTTCCAAAGAATCCGATTTGATTGGTAATAAGAGTAAATCAGCTCAACTTTTTAACTTAGACATAATGCAATTACTGCAAAGTGATGCAATTTTGAATCATTAAACATTTAAGTGCACAAGGGTGTTGTCACTTCTGTTGTTAACTTCATATATTTAAAAAAGATACTGACTTGTTTATATTGCTTCCTTCTTTGAGTCTCTCTCCAGCGGCTCCAGTCTTGGACACTCGTTCACTTCCGGCCAGGTCAACCAGACTCATCTTGCTCACTTTCTCCCCTGAATTCTGCTCACAACACACAACTCAATTACATTTAAAGGAAAAACATGTTTAAGCATGAGAAAAAAATCCTGTGAAAAGCCATAAAAGACTGACTCCAGACTGCAGGTCATAGAGCGTCTGTGTGACGATGATGCTGAAGACGGCATGTGATCGACTGCTCTCCTCGTTCATGTTCGTGGCTGCGACTGTTCGAGATTTGTTCCCCTCCGACATTAACACCTCGATGTCCTACAAGGATAAAGAGGAAGGTCAGCGGAGAAAGAACGCAGCGCCATTAGCCGCTGTTGCGTTAAATATGTTTTCGTTGGTCGTCATTGGATTTAGGCAAAGCTCGCAAATGATCGTTTATGATTACAGTAAAGCAGGGAGGTATTCACACATGGCTGCGTGCCATGTGATTTAGCTGGGTCACAACAGGCAGCGGGCCAATGCTGTGGGAAATCCACTGGACTAATATCAGGCGGAGCAGAGCCGAGCGCAGAGGAACAGGGTGGAGATGTTTTAAACTTAATTAAGGAAGACTCTGCCAAGCCTTGGCATATAAACTCCATGAAACCCCATGACTGCATCCCACATTAGGAATATGTGTCATTAGAGTTTCTGCACTTGGGTGGATTTTAACCCAAACGGTTGTTCCAAATGTAAATCAGTGGCTTTGACAAGTGGGGATGTGATAAAAGGGCTTTTTTTTCTCCTGGATGTTGTAGATCATGACTGTGTGTGTGTGAAAAATGAGGCACTTCAGTTCATGATGGAGGGTGGGTTCAGCTTCGTTCCTGGTCGCGGCATGATGGCAGAAGAATAAAAGACACACCTCAAAGCTGGTCACAGCCAGCTGAGACAGACCATCCACATATGGACCCAGGACTTTGTGTTCCCGAACTTTCAGGGACTGTCGGCTCCTTAAAACACAAAGACGACGAGACAATTAGTAAAAGAAAGGGAAGAAGACAGGCTGGAATATTTATTACTTCCAATCAGGGACAAATGTGCAAAAGAATCTGTTTGATGTGATCATTTGGTCTTTTCAAAGACAGTTTGGGATACCTTGAAATCTTGATTAGAATGGATGAATGATTCAGGGATTTGAGGAGCTCATATGACTTACTTGGTGTTCTTTTTTTCCGGGAAATTCAGAAAAGCCTCTTATTGGTATTTCATGGAAATTTCGAGTAATAACATCTGAGTTATCTTAAACTCTTCATGAGAAAGCACTGCAATAAAATACGGTTGTAAAAACTCCATATTTATTTGTCTACAAATCTCCCAAAAAGAACAAACTAACAATGTGCTAGTTTATAAGTTTTCTGCCCGTTCTGTCTGTAAGTCCGGCCCATCTGTTCCTAGCAGACGGCTAAATATCCTGAAACACATTGGCACCGGAGAGTAAAAAGAACCAGAGCAGCAACGACAATTCTGTTGACCTAATCCCCCTTATTAAACACATACACATGAACATTAAAGCCTAATTAAATCAAGAAAATTAAATACCACATGAGGACAAGCTGTGGTTGTGGAGGAAGTGGTGGCTTCCTTAGCACGAGTGTAACTTGTGCTGTGCTACTGGATATTTATAGTGCCACATGTCCATGTTGTTTTTACTCAAAAATACAATCATTTCAGTGTTTTAAGACAACAGTGAAGGTCTGAGGTAGTATATGAGGCTCTGGCAAACAGACAATACTTTAAGGAGCATAAATTAGTTCACTAAAGAAAGAGATAGATTACACAAGGTAGCAGTTGCTGTTATTAAATGTGACTTGAGCTTTCTTCAAAACAAATGCATGTAAATTGAAGAGGACAACCCAAGTGGTTAAGCACAGCCACTGATCAGCCACAACATTATAACCACTGACAGGTGAAGTGAATAACATTGATCATGTTGGTACTATGTGCTGTTCTGCTGGAAAAACCTTGGATTTTGACATCTGTGTTGATGAGACTTAGACACCCAAATAAACATTGTCCCACAACAAACACACTCCCTCATGTAAATGGAAATCCCAAATGTCACTGGCCTACCCCTGCAGGAAAATGCACCCCACCACATGGAAAAAACGTCAAACAATCAGGAACATGTAGAGGAACATGACAATGGCCCAACATGTTGATCTGACCTCCAAACTTCCAAGAGCCCATTGTGATCAAGCATCGACAGGATGCAGTGGAACAAGTTTGATTGACAGAGGCCCCACTGCACAAGCCAGAGTACCCAAAGGATCCACTGCCAATGTCCTGGTTCCAGACCCCATAGGACACCCTGAGAGGTCCTCTTGTCCATGCCCAATGGTTCAGAGCATTTTTGATGACATAAGGGGGACCAGCACAATACAAGGCAGGTGGTTATAATGCTATGCCTGATCGGCATGTATGCACATACACCCTAAACTACGGTCCCTGGTTCGATTCCCTGCTGGATCCACCATCATTCCCCGGCTCTGTCTCTCAGTTTCTTGTCTTTCTTTACTGTCCCAATAAAGTAACAGTCAAAAAGCCCAAAAATAAATCTTGAAAATAAAAGAAAAAAGATATCCATGCAGAATATGACATAAGTAAAGTGTTTTCCTGGATGATGCACGTCAGTAAACTGTTCAACTTCATCCGTCACATGTTGAGAACAAATCTGCATTCCTTGCTGTTTTTCTGACAGCACTTAAATGCATCATCTTCATGTCTGAATGAGCACCGTGTTCACTTTTCCGCAAAAAAAAACTGCAACTGCATTCCAACTAGGTCGGACTTGGTAGCATTTCTCTATCACTGTCAACACAGTCCAAGGCTAAACTGCGTACAATTCCATCAGCGGATAGGCATGCACGTAACAGTACTTCAAGTTGTGTGATTCTGGACAAACTTTTGCCATATTGGTCCAAAAATAGCCAAAGACAGTTTGTGTGCCTTTCTCATTCACTTTTAGAACAATTTCACATCCAATACAGACTGAAATGTCTAAAAAAAATAAAACTTTTCTGCCATGAAAAGAGAACATCAACAGGACCTGAAGTTTAGGCTGTTGCCTCCAGCTGTTTGTAGGAGTCTTTCCTCTGAGTTTATTAAATACTTGCAGCATCAGACAGCAGCAGGATCCATATGAGCATCTCCAAAGAGAGAGAGTTGCACATATTTGTTGTCCTATACTGTATGCTGTCATGAATAAGCAATATTGCACTGTGGCTCCCTCCTTCACAGTTTGACGAAGCAGCAATATTAGGTGTCTCATGTCTGAAAAGGGCTTTAGAATCACAGTAAAATTCCCTGTTTCCACCCCTGTATTCTACCATCCACAGCAGCAAACAAGAAAATGCAACCACTGCAAAGACCATGGCTGACTTCCAAGTCATAGTGAGACTCTATTTACACTTTATATCCACAGCTGATGTTTACTGCTAAGAATCACAGAGGCGGTTAGGTGTGAACATCCAGAGCAGCTCGACACATAAGCAGGAGGAAGTCTCCATCCAAACGAGTCTGGCCGCATCTTCAGACATCTGCAGCGGACAGAGCGGTGCAGTGTAGCCCCCCCTCCTGCACCGAGCTCCACTAACAGATTCACCCATTCACAGCCCCGGCCTCCCCAGCAGACTGTCTGCCAACCCACATCAGACCGCAGAGAGCGAAGAATGCGGCAGTGTCAGAGCACGACGCCGGCTGCCGTTCTGCAGGAAATGACTGGGTTAGGCTTCCTACTCATCGTTCTGCCGCCGTCCCAACGTTCAGGCCACCAGACACAACAGAGCTATAAACGGAGACGCAAAACCAGTGCACAGTGGAAGCTGACGGACTGGAGTTGGAGTCAATCTGTGAAACCTACACTACAGTTTGTGCTTTACAAGTCACATGAGCAACACCACACACCAGACTCACCCTTTGGGATCCAGCAGGTCGCGGACCTTCTCGTTGTAGATCTCCATGTAGGACACCTCCACCTTAAACGAATGGGCCTCGTTGCCCTCTGTGTGGACCCTCTCGAACAGCGAGCAGCAGAGTCGAGGGATCAAACCCGGCTGCTCTCCGTTCCCCATCATGGAAAAGGACTTGCCTGAACCTGGATGCACAGCAGAGTCGCACATGAGTGAGTCATCTCCAGGAAGAAGGTTACACACTGATGGTAATAAGGCTTAATGTCGGCCTCTACTTTAAATAGTGGGATTTCGGAAGCATCTTAACTGAGCCCATCTGGAGAAAACTGGCCGCCCTGATCGTGTTGTAACAAATTCTCTGCATGTTGCAACATGTAGATAAAGAGCCGTGCAAATCATGTGAGGCCACGATGATGCTTTGAGCTAAATGGTAACAGATTTGAAGTGATAATGCTAATTTACTGGGCTTTGGCAGGAATCTTTATCATTTTTATCACCTTAGTTATCATCTTGGCATGCAAATATCTGCTAACGTGCATGAACCCTCTGAAGCTCCAAGCTGTTTTGGGCCATTTCTTTTGCTCCCGTTACATTTTTCCTCACTGTGAGCTTATTTTCACTGTAGTATAAACTCCCGCAGCTCTATGGAAACAGCACAACCATGTGTTCTGTGTAGTACAACAAAGTTACAATGCTATAAATCCTAAAAAAAAAGGAAAGGGGTCTCTGCACATCAATTCTAAAAAGATGTCTCACCATGCTGAATGTATCCTCCAACAATCTACTGACAACTTGCTCCTCTGTATACTGTTTTCGAGCCATGCTGCATTTATTTTATTGCTCAGGTATGTTTAATTTTTCTCTCAGTCGCTCTAATTTATCCCATATTTGTTTCTTGTATCTGCTCCGTTCAAACAAAGCCTGCAGTTCAGGTGAAAAGTTACTGAATTTTTGTTGCAAGACTGTCAGTCACAGCTGAGTCAAACATGGCTTCTTGGTTGCGCTGAGGAGCACAGAATTTTTTGTTTTTTACAGAATCTAGTTACTGCAAATGTTATATTTTTTGGCAAATTTCCTAAATAAGACGTGTAGAACAAAATGATTTTGACTTTAAGGTTAGATGTGGTTCATTTTCCATATAGAAGTGTTTAAAGGGTGGCTGGAACGCTGCAATTCTGACAATATTTTCTGTGCTAACAGTTTCTGTCTCTGTTAAATGTTGTATTTTTGGTGATTTTCGCCTTTTAAACACATGTGTGGGTTTTGGGGTTCAGGGTGTTAAACACATGTTAAAACTGATGGGAATGCCATTCGTTCTGCAGGCCATAAACTAAAGCATTGGACAAACTGACGTAACAGAGTTCCAAAAAAATGTGTTGATTTATTCCAGTTTGGACCAAAGTGCTGGACTGACTGCTGCTAGAATCCTGTTAAATTTGTGTTCTTAATTAAACTAAGACTCTCTAGAATTGCCAAACCAAATTCCATTGGCTCCTCTACGTGCCGTCATGACTAAAGAGCTGCTTGCAGCATGAAAAAAAACCCATTTTTTTTTACATCAGATGCTTGGAAGATAAGAGAAGTGTGTGTGTGTTCTTGGGTTCAAACAGTTGAGTAGGTGTGTACCCTCCAAGACAGGACGTGGAATAAAGAAGCTAATTTGATTTGAGGTCAGGAAGGAAGTGAAGTGATTCATCAGTACGACCAGAAATGCAAATCTTCCTGTTTTTTCAAACTTTCTAAGGACACATCTGGAAACAACTCAGCCTTCAAATACACTTACAGTAAAGGCTCAAGGCAAGGTATATCACACATTGTCATTTTATGCACTGTCCTTATGAGATTAATTTTGGGCTATTTTGCTTCTGTGACATGTCCTTTTTCAGACTAGTGGGAAGAAAATGTCCAAAATACACATTTAGTTGTTTATTTAACTATATTTTATTTTTTGCCTCTCGAGATTTCATTTATAGTTCATATTTTTATGTTGTTTTCTAAAAAGAATTAGTTGGGTCTCATACTCTAAGCCAGAAATCTAATATTTTAAACAAAACTTCGAAGCCCGGGCTTTATCCAAAGCTTAAATTTCTAGAAATTTATGCCAGTTAGAGAACTTAAAAATGTCTTTTGTGCAGTATGATACAGCTATAATTTACCATAGATGTTACCAATACTGGAAAAAATGACTCTACATACTATAGATATTATACTGCTTCTGTTTTAAATATGTTGACTCCTATGTGTTTTGTGTGCACACAGCAGAGTTTTCGCAATGTGCCTATTGGTCACTAATAGATTGCTCCTTGCACCAAGGAGCACAGATATGTTTTTTAAAATTTTTTTGCTGAATCTATTGAAAGAAAAAGTCTTTTTATGATCAACCTTTACATAAAACATGTAGAATAAAGTGATTTTGATGAAATATCATGATTTTAAGCTTAGATTCGGTCCATTTTCCAAACACGACCTCATTTCACACATAATTTCACCGCTGGAAAGGTGCAAAAAACAATGATTTCTCTCTGTTTTTGCAATTTCTGACTCTGATAAGTGGTGTAATTGTCCTAATAGAAGTCTCTCGCCTTAACATAGAGGCAATTGATTCATTATTAATTCTTCAAGGACTGCATGGGAAAACAGAGGAAACAAAAGAACAAAAACAAATGAATGAGTGAATGAGAATTTCATCTGGATTTCCATTTACCTGTTTGTCCATAGGCAAATATGCAGGCATTATATCCCTGGAATGCATTTTCAAGTATTCCCTCTCCAAGGCACTTGAACACCACCTCTTGACCTTATGGAGAAAAGAACCGGTCACCATGGAGATGATGGTAAACACACGAACAATCGAGTTACATATAAGTGCTATGACCTGCAACTGTCTGGTCGTCCTCCTAGGAAGGTAAAATTAGTACAGAGAAAAGTATTCACGATGGGACGAGGGGCCACGAAACAATGAATAAGATTCATGAAAGGTGGCAGATTCTTGTCTGGTCGTGTGGAAAATGCCAAGCTGTGTGCAGAAATCCCTTTGCGTTGCTCACTGTCGTGCCCCCGCTGAATGGGACAGCTGTTTAATGAGCTAAATAAAGCCTTGGCTCATGGTGCTCGAGGCAGCCCTTCACTGAGCAGATTGCCTTGTCGCTCTCAGCACAAAGCAGATGTATGCGTTGCATTTCCATCAGAAAACCAGAGACATATGACGAACAAAACACCGACAATGATTATGGAAATCTGCCAGACCTGTTTTCTATACAGTAGGTGTTACAAAAACTGTAGCTGTAACCTTTTCTATGTGGACATCATTAGAGAAATGAATGGTAGCTGAATAAACCGAGTGTGGGTGCATGAGAAGTATAACACAGATGATTATATAAGCAGAATTTAAAATGCAAATAAGATCTGCTGCACAATCTGAGTTTATATCACACAAACCTGCATGACGGTTTTACACGACCACCTTCTTTATAGATTTAATTCATGCAAACGATCATATATGTCCTCGCTGTGTTCTGTTTTGCATGATGCAAATACAGCTTTACAACATGCAGGGAGTTTCCCTGCCCTCACAGTGGTAACACAAATCTCAGCAGGGCGGCTCATTGGCTGAGCGAAGGATCAGATTCAGCCTCATGACTCACCAGCATACTTTGGAACGTTGGACTCGTCCATGGACCAGAAACAGTGGTCGAAAGCGAACACCTGCGGAGGAGAGAGCACAACAGGGAGTGTCAGCACACACTTCTCCTCAACACCTGTCCAAGCACGTACAGCTCAACACAATGATGCTTCTAAGCACTGGTCCTCTTAAGGCACAGACATGGGATTATCGCGCGGCACTGTGCGGTAAATCAGCAGGACCGAGCTTGTCCGAGTGATGAAGCCAAAACCGAGCATTGTTCGCGATAAAGCTCGTTAAGGCCGCGCCAAATCCACCGTTAGCCGCCCCTCGAGTTCTGTCATAGCGGCCGGAGTTAAATGAATTCATAAATCAGGGTCAGCGCTCCCCAGAAGAAATTCCAGCACCCGGTGACCCTCATCTCCAAGGAAACGGGGCCGGCGCTGTTTCCCGGCGGTGCTGGCTGGCTCTTAGCCCTCAGTGACGGCTCTCACAACACAGACTTCTGCAGCAGAAAGCCCTTGTATCCCCCCCCCCCACAGGCACCTGCATGAGCTCTGGGTGAGAGAGGATGGTCTCTGGGAAATAGCAGTGGCCTTATTTACCGAAGACAACAGCTCCTCACAGACAGAACAGCTCCTGTTACTGAATATGCTGCATACTCACTTGAATCTGATGCTCCCTATAAATTTCTATTTTAAGAAGCTACATTTCTCCTTTTATAGATTTTTTTGTCTGATGTTGCGACACTTTAATGAGACTTTATCACACCAGTGGTGGTTTGAATATTTAAATCCAGAGTACAGGTGCAAATCCGGGCTTTGGCAAGCACTTAAAACAACGTTTAGTAGCTTTGAGCAACACATGGCTGCAAAATATACAGTAATATGTAACTTTTAAACCTGTGAACCCCAAACCTGCCTTCAGAGTTGAAATGAATTTTATATCTTTTAACAAAAACACAAAACTACACCATTTATCAGAGACAGAAACTGTAAAAACCAACAGTGCTTGAACCATCTGTCAATGGCTGTTCTGTTGGAAAGGAAAAAAGTGATATTGCATCAAAATCACTTTATTCTACATGTCTCATTTAAAAAATTGCCAAAAATAATCTATTTGTACTGACCAGATCCTGACAAAAGCAAAAAATTCTGTGCTCCACTTTGCAACCAGAAAGTCATTAATGACTCCGCTGTGATCAACAGCCACATGACAAAAATTCAGATACTGTTCAGCTGAACTGCAGGCTGTGTTCACACAGAGCAGAGAGGAGACGAGTATGGAAACAAATTAAAAATGTATGGAGTGAAAGATTTACAGCACGCGGAGCCAACAATTCTTTTCAAATACTGGTAACATCTGTGGACACTTGGAAAAATGTCGTACATGCTGATTCCATGTTTTTTCAATTATTCTAAAATGTATGATCAAAGATATTCAACTTGATTTATGGCATTTTAACAGCGTCATATTGCACAAAACACATTTCTGAGTTTGCTCTTCTTTCAGTCATGGTTTGTGCTGTTTCCACTGAGGTGCGGGACTTTACATTGCAGTGAAAACGTAGCTCATAGTGAGGAAAAGTGTGAGAAATGGGAGCAAAAAACACCCAGAAACTGCAAGGGGATACAGAGTTTTAATGCTACACAGACTTTTTCCGAGAAAAAGAAACATATAAGCTTCCATAGTCTGTACTAAAGTAGAACATAGAGTTTTAAAATTTGGTTCTTCCTCCTTCTACCTTCAAGCTTCTGCTTCAGATGTAAAATGTCAGTATTTGTCCTATATTTATTGTTTTTACACTGGAAAAAACACCCTTCCCAAAACAAGAAAAAAAAAATTATTTCAAGGCACTTTTACCTCGAAATAAGTGAAAAAATCTGCCAATAGAACAAGTGAAAATTTGTCTTAAAACAAGTCCCTCCATCTTGCTAAAATGTTACTTTTAAAGTGAATTTATCTTAAATCAAGTGGGTTGAGACATTTTGACTAAAAATAAGACGAATAAACCTGGTAAGATGTCGAGTTTTTGCAGTGTAGGAAGCTTTTGGCTTGTTTTAAGGTGTCATTCAGGTCGTTCAATTCAGATTTTATGTAATATTATATGTTATTTTTCTCATTTTGTTCTGCAGCTCATTGCTTTTTCTGTCAATCTTGGCAAGGGCACAATAATGTGACCTTTTTTTTTTTAACTTCTGTTTTTCTTCCCAAATGCCGCAACACTGCTATTCTGCACTGCAAGCACAGCGCTGCAGCACATGTTACTACTCCTGGCTTTCAGTGCGCCGCTGTCGCTCTTGCCAAAAGGCGCTTTCCCCAACACAAATACCCCAAAATAATTGAACTCCCTGTTAATCATAATAAGGGCTTCTGGCCAAGGAGGCAGTGGTTGCAGAGTCAGCATGGGAAGCACTGAGATCACTGAACGCTTTGAAGGCAAGACCTCCTCTTGTGACTTCAGACAAGTGAGTGGGTGCCATTCAAAGGAACAAAAGTGCCATCATTCTCAATTAGGGCTGGTTTGGTAACTGGGGCTTCAATCTCTTCTGGTCCGAGCCTGAGGGTGTGACTGCACAACAAATTGTTCCTGATTGGACAATTACTATTAATCAGCAGCGCAAATACTGATGAAGCCGAAAAGCACAAAGCCCTTTTTGTCATTTCTGCATAGGATGAAAAACTGGTTGAAAGCGACTGGACTTGGACTGGTTTTAGAATGCAGGGGGACTAATTTGAGCGCCACTATTGCTAAGCAGACAGCCACGTGCTTGTCTAGCTGAAGGGTATTACAGGGGTAGCTCAGGTTCACGGGCCCCCGGAGACCATGCACGCCCGCGGGCCCCGACCGGCGCTCCCCTCCCGGTCGCGGCCGGGGGCCGAGTGCAGCGAGCACAAAGCCCCCACCGTCCCTGGTGTGTGAAACATCTCTGAGCTAGTCACCAGCGTGTTGTCAAGGGGGGAAGTGGGGGTGCAGTCCAACAATGCAGCTTTGAATGTGCACACACACTGCCCCAGTGTCCGCGCTCATCCCTCTCGCATTGTAGGGCCCTTTGTGGGTGTTCACGAGATCTTAGAGCGCTGACACATTCACACGGACATCTATCCGGCTCCTGCTGACCAACCAAACTACTAAAACGCTCTCAATCACGGCCCCTAGAAACAATGTCACAACAGCGGATCGACCTGTGCGCGATGCTTCTCAGCCCCTCGGTGGGGGGACAGATTTGCGTGCTGGATGATTTCAGCCCAACAAGTCACTACAATTGGCTGGCTAGACAGGTTTTTTTTTGCAGGAGAAAGAAGCAGATGAAGCATACATACCTTAGGTTGCTTCCTGCTGGATTTGTAGAGGAATCCATCATAAAAAGAAGAAGCCCACGGGTGAAGCAGAAACAGAAGAAAAACATGGTTAGAATCGACACGTTTTAACAGTCAGAACAGGTCCACACTCGGTAAACTTCTTCCCTCAGCAGGAACATCTCTGTCAACGCTGCATTTAAGCCACAAAAATAATACATTTGAATGAAATCTCAAAGTCCTCTGTCACTTTCTACACTTCAACAATCCCCTTGTGACTTCTTCATTCACTCCTTCCCCCATTTATCCACTCATTCATTCACTTCCACACACAGTGGCATTTCCTGGTGGTAGGTGCTGCTGTGATTGGGTTCATAATTGGGCCAGTGGAGCGTGAGGAAGGGAAGAGATTTAGGATTCAATGTCCCACTGACTCTGTTGAATAAATAGCTCTTATGCCTGTGGACTTAACACGGAGGCCAGTTTGGGGAAGCCGCACTCAGCATTACCAGCTGCCCGGAACTAAACACAAAAGGATAGTATATATATGGTCCTCAGTTATGCAGGACTATTCCTCCTAACTGAAGAGGGAACTCCTGAAAGCGGAAGACGCGACAGCACACTGTGGTTGAGAATTGCGACATGCATGCTGCAGATAGAAACATCCGTCTACTGCTGTCCTTCAGCAGTCAGCAGATCCCTCCTGCAGACGTCTCCTGGCACAGTGACAGAGGTGGGCATCACCTTCACATAATACAGGGCAGGCTGCTTTGGGAAGACTGAAACTCTGCACCGCAGTGTCTCACACAAACTAAAGCTGAGTCACCGACAACAGAAGAGCTGCACGACAAAACACACACACGCCCATCCGACAAAAAAAAAACAACCACTCTTTCTTTTTAAATCTTTTGTTTCTAAGTTTCAGAGTGATGGGAGAAAAATCAGAAAGCAATGTGATTTCCATTAAATCATTTCCCATTCCATCAACTGTAGTCAAGATCTCGATAACGAAGGACAGAAAAAGAAAGTGTGTGGGTAGAGGAGCAAAAAAAAAATCTAAATCTGGGCCACTGACAACAACTGAGATTTAATCAGAGCTCACAAACACTGCAGCAGCCTGGTTTGTTCCTTCATACTGCAAAGCATGGACAGTTTAAGTATCTGCTCTTCCTTATAGGCCGACTAGAAGGACTACTGACGAGGCTCTAATGTATGTCAACAAGAATGGTAGGAGAACAGCTTCTTTCAAACTTCAGGAGTACTACAAAGGAGAGAGACGTCAAAAATATACAAGAAGTTCATTGGAAAGTCACGATAACAAAGTGTGTTGACCAGTAAAGCAGAATATATACGCCGATCAGCCACTGATGGCAAACACACCTTTATATCTACACCTCAACTTTGGAAGAGCCAGAAGCTTGGGGGTTTAAAAGTGGTCAAAAACATCTTTAAATCAAATTTGAAAACCAATAGGGAGCCAGGTGGAACGAAGCCAAGAATGGAAGGATGTGATTTTGTTAAAGACCAGCAAAAAAAATCAGGCTGAACTTGTTTTAGGTGATCGACTTTTGGTTTATGCCAGAAAGGAGGAAGTTACAGGAGAAAATAGGTGCATAAAAGAAGCTTTTTGCAGGTTGGAGTTTGAGAACATTGGTTTAATTCTGGAGATGCTCCTTAGCTGAAGGAAGCAGGACCGGACGACATTTTTAATCTGAGATTCAAAGATTAGATCCAAATGAAACAGTGTTTCCAGTTTTTGCGGCTTCACGTTAGCAGAGAGCAGATCAAAGCTGCTCTCAATGAGACTGATGTGATTTGTTCTTTACATCACTATGTAGAACAAAAAGAAAGCAGTGAGAGGATTAAAATGGAAAACCAGAGACGCAAGCTTAATGAAAAAGACATGAAATGGGTTTTAAGACTTAGAAATCTTCAGTATAAAGATCTTCATCTCCTTTTTATTTATGATATTGTGACTTTTTTGCTCTTTTTATAATGTCTCATTGTAACTGCACAGCCTTGAGAGCAATTACTTTGCATTTAACAGCAAATACTGTGTTAGCATGTCACAAATAAACAGAGACGCATGCCGTAATGAAATAAGTGTTTTCAAGACTCTACAGTAGAACCTCTGCAGCGGTGTGGTGGTTCTTGCTCTTGTGTAATGTCCAGTGCGTACAGTTAATGCATCCACTTCTGGCATGTTGGGAATGCCGAAAAGACAATGAGGGGAACTGTTTGTAATGGGCTATATTTAGGGTTTCATTGGGCTATTACTTCCTCATAAACTCTCATACTGTACAACATTTATTCGACTTGGTTTAAGACCTGGATTCAACTCTTTAACCTCCTCCTCCCCCTATCACAACATTAAGACCTCCCCCTAAATATGTTTAAGTACATTAGGCTCCAGTTCTCCCACTCTGCTGCAGACATAATCTCTCTAATCTCCCCAGAAATCTGTGTCCTTCTTAGCTTATTTGTACTTAGCTTTTAGAAACCGTGTAAGCTGTGTTCTCTCAGCTGTGTCAGTGGTTTCACAAATTATACTTGGTTGTGCAAATACCTTATTTCTTTACAGAAAACGGCACAACATTTTTTATGTTGCAAAACCCAGGACTTTTCTGAGATGATTGTGGGTGAACGCATTAGTTGGGATTTGAAAGGCATCTTATCTGTTTAAAAAAAGCCAAAATGACACCTTTTGTCTGAGACAGACACTGCAAAATTTTCAAATTTCCAACTGTCCTTAAACTACTCATCTGTTAGATGCCATTCAATCGAGAAAATTAATCAGATCTAAGTGTGAAGTTGTGATATTTAATCAAAATAACTTTACTCTACACGTCTTATTTAAAAATGTATCAAAAATAAAGTTTCTACTCTAAACAGACTTTGTAAAAAATAAAATATTATGCACATATCGCCACAAACATCAAGCAATGACTCACTCAGCTGTGACCGACAGTCACATCACAAAAATTCAGGAACTTTTTGGCTGAACTGGGCTGAACTGCAGGCTGTGTTTACTCAGAACAGGAGGAGATAAAATATCTACAACATTTAGAGTGAACTTCCCCCCCCCAATATTGGTTACGTCTGTGGGGTTTTTTTAAAAAAAAAAACATTTAAAATCCATTTTTTAAATTTTTGCAAACTAAACAATCATAGAAATTCAATTTTCATTTTTTTTCTTTTTTATGATTTACAACATTTAACCTTTGTTATACTGCACATCAGACATTTATGAGTTATCTCTCCTTGTAGCCATGGCTGTGCTGTTTCTATAGCGGTGCATGACTTTATATTGCAGTGAAAAATGAGCTTATAGTGGGTAAAAATGTGACAGGAGCAGAAACTGCTTTAGGGTTAACTGATGACTAACTCGGACCATAAAACATCTAAAAATATTCCAAAATATTGGTCGTGATTTCCCAAGACAACAGTTTCAAGCCTTAGCTGATGTCTTCAAATAGCAGACAGTCCAACTCTAATATTTTCAGTTTATTAAAACATAAGACAAAGATAGGAAAATGTCTTTATCCACATCATTCCAGTCATGAAACGCTACCAGTGGCAGCTTGGTCACAATTGTTATTATTCAAGCATGAAGCCCCGAGGCCATTTGCTCAATAATCAGCACGCATGTCATGTCATGTCTCAGGGGCTTATTAAAGGCTGTGCTGTGGTTGAACAGTACAAATGTGTGACACACATGTATGGCACAGAAGTGCCAGCCAGCATCAGATTCTTACCCCCTCAGAGGCAGATGCCACTGCAGCCTCAGCTGAAGCCTAAAACTCCCACCGGGGACTGGTTGGTGTGTCATCAAAGACACACTCAGACTCTCAGGCCTCCAGCTACCTGATGCCAAGGCACCCATGAATGATTTCAACTTGGCCGAGGGTGAAGTCCGGCCTCTCGCGCTGCTGTGATTCTCCCTGTGGTTGCGTGTGGTGTCAGACAGATTAGAGGGGCAAATCTTGATCTTTTCCCTTCTAAAATTTCTAATCACTCAGTAAGAAATATCTCCTCGGTGCCAGACTGTGATCATACATGGCAGACATGGCATCTTTCCCTGCCAGATCCACGTGTGGTGGTGCCCGAAAGGAAGGTATAAAAAGTGGAAGAGCAGCAGCGGAATCCCCCCCCTGTGGTTATGGAGCAGGATTAAGGCCACTGGGTTATTATGCCACTGAAAAATGCACTCTTCTTGCCCAGTAGGCAAAACACCAGATTAATCTACTGTATCATCCACCCACTGAAGCATCGATCTCCAGAAAAAATTACATGGCATGGCCGAGGTCACGGAAGTATTAGACATAATAGATATTACAATTTGTTTTATGTATCGTTTAATCTAAGCTGCCTTCAGCCAACACATCAAATCACCAACCAAAGATGATTTCTCCATCTTCTGAGTCTCCAAACATGCACATGTAGCTCCATATTTTCCGTTGCATGAAGACTAGATAATCAGATTCCTGTGTGATCTGGAAGGCTTTGCAAGAATTTCTGATGACATAATCCTGCTGCTCAAATGGAATATGCAAATGGCAAGGGAGAGGTTCACCCCCACATTAAAGAGGCACAACATTTATCTGTCCTGTGCACACACTCTCCACATATTTTTCCGGCACTCTCCGTCACATTTTAAAAAATTCCTCCTCTTTATCTATTGTTTAAACTGCGCCTCCCCTGATCCTTTAACCTCCACACTCATGACTTCTTCCCCCGTTTAGCCGCCGACATGCTTTAAGACAATTAGGACTCAACGAGCTCCAGAGCCAAACACAATGTTCAGACATCTGTGTGTGTGTGTGTTCGAGTGTTGGGTTACAGCGCGCTGTGCTCTCACGGGCTACGAGCTAGCATTTCAAATAGCCTCCAAGTATGTTTAGAACAGAACACACCCACTCGAAGCAGAGGTCATCCTGCCGCACAGAGCAGAGCTACAGTACGACCGGTTGCACCAAAGAAAGGTCCCAGGAAGCATGTAGACGAACCAGGCTGTTAGTTTTAAAAGCATCTAAAAGTAAGCTTGACAAGTGGGTGAAGTCAGAGGTTTACATGTTTGGACATTTTAAAATATTTCCAAGAAGGAAATTCCGTTGGCTGATGACAAAAACAGACCTTCGACATCGATCCAAGTTGCTGCGACAGTTGAAACTCCTGTTACACAAACAACTTCTGGAACTTCTTCAGCTTCATTACATAACAAGCCTACTGTAAATATGCAACATCTTGGCCAGTGGTGGAATTAGAGCTGAGATCCGTTACCGACACCACAACGTATAAAAACTCGGATGCAATTAAAACGCCTACATTTACAATCCGACTTAACCCTCTGAAACCCCAAAACTGGGGTTTTAAAAGATATGCGATCTTTAAAAATGTGCCAAAATTACACCATTTAGCAGAGCTAGAAACTGTAAAAACTAAAATAATCATAGGATTTTCAGTTTCCCCGTGGTCCTTGAACTACTCATATGCTATTTGCATATGAGTAGTAAATTAATGAAATCTAAGCTGAAAATTGGGATCATTTTTGCGCTTCTCTGCTCAGCTAAGGAGCCATGACTGATTCAGCTGCACCCAACAGTCACGTGGCAAATATTCTGGGACTATTCGGCTGAACTGCAGGCTGTGTTTCTATGTTTAACTATGCATACAAACTGAAGACACTTAGTGGAAAATAAAACAGAAATGAGCAATAAAATAAATGAAGCATGGATCAAAAATGGTCTACAGAGGAGCAAGTTGTTGGAAGATACATTCAGCATGGTGAAACATCTTTCTAGAGGTGATGTGCAATGCAGTATGAAAAACATCTAGTTTGGAGAGGTTGTAAAAAGGCAAATAGTAACATATCTATAATACCAAGACCCACCATGTTTTCCATTATGGCTAACACCCGTGGGCACGTGGAAAAGTATTGATTCTAGTTTTTCAGTTTAGTAAAGTAAATTCAACTCTTGTTTTTTTCTTTTTTCTAAATTATTTGTGGCATTAAAGCTGTGTCACCCTGCACAGAAGACATTTGTGAGTTCTCTCTGCTTCCAGCCATAGTTGTGCTGTTGTGGTCTCTGGGAAATAAAAGTGGCCTCATTTAAAAAGGACAACAACTCATCACAGGCAGAGCAACAACTGTTACTGAATGTGCTGCATGTTTTTATGAACGGAATGAAGCTGTAATGACATTTTACCCATTGCTTGTTGCAAGACTTTATCTTGCTAGTACTGATTTGAATAAACAAATCCAGGATACTAATGCAAATTGAGGCTTTGGCAAGTCCTAAAAATAAAGTTTAGTTGACTGCACAATATACATATGTGGGCTTGTAGTATTTATCCCTCTGAAGTCAAAAATCTACCAAGTTTCCAACACTGCCTGAACTACTCGTCTGTGACATGCTGTTTTGTTGGAAAACTTCAACAAATCTAAGAGTTAAAATTGTGATATTTCATCAAAATCACTTTATTTTACGTCTTATTTTTGTCCATAATAAACCCTGTGCACCAACCATTCTGCAAAAAAATAAAAATTCCGCGCTCCAAAGCACAACCAGGAAGCCATCAGTGACTCAGCTGGAAGCAACAGTCACGTGACAAAAATTCAGGGACTGTTCAGCTGAACTGCAGGCAGTGTATGCACTGAGCAGATAGGAGACAAGTATGCAAACTGATTTTAAATGCAAGTGGTAAAATATCTGTAGTGTTTGAAACGTGGCAAGGAGCTCCGAGTCTGAAATACTGGGAACTGCTGTGTTCTGTAATTTAAGTTCTTCATGTAAACTTTAATCTGAAACATAGCTAGTTACTACACCTGTCAGATAATTACAAGAAGAGAACCAATAACAAGTAGGGCTGCACAATGTATTGTTTCAGCATCAACACTGCAGTGTAAACATATGCAATAGTCACATTGCAAGACATGCAATGTGAAGTAAGGCAAACTAAGCTCAAACATACTGTGCTACAACTTTTTTTGCTGCTTCATACAATAAGAAAACTTTGCACGGTTCTCATTTTTGAGTCATTTTTCTTAACTTTACTTACAAGACACAGAGTTTGTTGGCAGGCAGGCTGCACATGTTCACAGCAAAACGACCCAAGAACGAGAGAGAAACACGGAAAAGGAAGATTTAGCTGCCAAAACAAATGCAACACAAGGAATCTGTTGGACCATTTAAATCAGCTACACAAAACGCTGTATGACGAGAGTGAAACCAGACCTGAATACCACCCATAGCAATGCATTTGCCAGGAATATGAGCTTTTTCTGCATTATTTTTATTTATTTTTTAGTTTCAAGGTTGATGCACTCCACTGCAAAATCACAACAATCATTCAAGCATGATTAATTCTTTCCACAGACTTATTCAAATCATCTGGTGGTAATTCCTGTGTTTTTTTCAAGTGTGGGGTATCGCAGTAAATGTGTTTAGTTACATTCCACTTGTGAAAGTGCAAAACAAACGAGTCCATGGATCATTGTTCTAAAATTAGGTTCCTATGAAAATATTTGGAGTGGCTGGGGGATATCACTCATTAGGTCATCAACTTAACTGCAGGACTTTGCTGTATCTTGGGTCGGCCGTCGCTAAGCAACGGCGGTAAACACGGAGGCGAGACAACCTACCAGCCTCATGAGTCAAAGTTCCAATAAGAAAGCCAAACTCTGGTTCTCAAAAACAGCCTTAATGAAGAGCACCAGCAGCAGCACGCATGATGCTCATACCAGCGTCTGCGCAGGGACCCTCGAAGTTTCCATAACAAATGGTCACAACACAACATATGATGCAGGCCGGGGCTAATTTAATCCTCTCTGGCATTTCTGACACCACCGTGATGGGCTGGGTCAGCAGGGCTGCCGGTTCGCTGTGCACTTAAACGCTGAGAGCGACGCCGACCACATCTGCTCCGAAGTCTTAAATCTGACGAGTTTCAAAGACCACAAACAAGCCAGACAGAGGTGAAGTTCATCAATTTGTTCAATATGGTTCAGGCTTCTTCTTCCAAGGGGAAAATGAAGTGACACATTTACTACCCAGGACACACCTCCTGTGACCCCGTCTGCCTGCTGGGTGTCACTTATGTGAATAGATCTGCTGAGGATAATGGACAACAAAGGCCAGACTAAGCATGAAGTGCAAAACAAACGTCATTAACTAAACAGGCGAATGTATATTTGCGGCATAATGGAGTGTACCGAGCTGAAAATTGCAGAAAAACGGCTCAAAGTAAGTCCATACATGTAAACACAACTTCAAAAAGGCCTCATCTGAGAGAATCACGCAAGAAAAGAAGCCGAAATGTCTGGATTTTTACATATGCTGCCTCCAGAGTGAGAAGCCACATCTGAGATTAATGAGGCGCAGGCTTGACAAAGAGGGAGGGCGCCATCTTTTCCCAATTCCGGATCAAGATGTAAACAATGTCCCACCCTCTAAACAAACAGCCAACGGTTCTCTAGGGAATTCAACTGTTTCATCAGCACTTTCTCCTAGTAGCGTGAACATAAGCTGAAAGTGAGGTGATCGAGTGCGATTCAGGCCGACAAGATCTCGCCGAATGGAAAAAGGTTGATTGCCGGCACATAAGGGAGCGAAATGGAAAGACAAAGGGAGCATTCCTGAGGCCAGTCACCGGACAAGGCAGCATTGTCATTTAGCGAGAGGCTTGTTTTGGAAGGCTTGATGACACTTGGTCATGTGTGACGGCAGAGAAAATGTGACCAATCTGTAAAAGTTCAGCAGCATGGGAGAATGTCAGGTCAGCTCAGCAGCTTTATTTACCACAGCGAGTGTTTTGGAAAAGTTAGAAGAGAAAATGAATCAGTCTCATGTCTGTGTGGTAAATATGAAGCAGCTGGAAACAACTAGTGTGTGTCCATCCAAAGAAAAGCTGTCTAATAAACACATTATATCCAATTTAATTTGTACAAATACCATTTTACAGGTGGTTATGTGTCAAGATATTTCTTGGCAGCGAGTGGTTGTCAGGCAACAAGTGGTGGGTCTGCACAATTCATCAAAATATTATTGCAATTTGGACAAATGTAACACCCAAATCGTAGGAAAATCTGTTTTCTTTTTTGATACTACAGCCAAAATCACACCATCTTTTCTTTTTTTGTGGAAAGAAATGAAAAAAATCCCACTAAAACTGAGTCATATTGCAATATTTGTCAAAAAATAATTGCAATATGAATTTAAATTAATTTGTTTTGCATGTCATTTCACCCCAGCCAGAGAAGATCCCCGGGCAACCACTCAAGCAGTGGTCCAACCACCTGTAAAGCAGCAAACTGACAATTTTACAACAACATTTGAGATGAAGCCTGCTTATTAGGAAAGTTTGGAGGCGTTAGGAGGTACATTCTGCATTTCTCCTTTGTTTTTCTCTGTTTCCAGCTCAGATAATCATATGGTTTAGACGTGCAATATTAAGTCAACAACAACCTGCTGCTTGACTACAGTGTTTTGCTCATTTTTACCAATGGCAAAATTCATCAACCACCCCAAGGAAAAATTTCCCATAGGGGACAACAAACCATACTGCATCACATCATAAACAGCGGCTGGCTGTTTTTTACAGACATCAAGATTAGTAAAAATCTTATCATTTGACTCTCCAGCAGATAGAACAATGCCTGTGTTCTTTGTACATAAAATCTATAATAAATGCAGCAGCACTAGCCGAAATAAATATTTCCTGAGGGGTCAATAAAGTACACTGTATCATACCAGAATCAGCTGCTGGCTGTTATTTACTACCCCCCGTCAGTTAAAAGCGCATCTATGTTCTCTGCCTGTAAAATTTATGTTAAATGCAGCGACACTAGCCCACGACAAATTATCGTTAAGGGTAAAGAGTATTGTATTTTATCATATCGTATCTCATCGTATTGTATCCTATTGTATCTTATAGTATCTGATCGCACTGTATCCTATTGTGTCTTATTTTACTGTATCCTATTGTATCTTATTTTATTGTATCCTATTGTATCTTATTTTATTCTATTGTATCTTATTGTACTGTATCCTATTGTGTCCGACTGTATTGTATTGTTTTGTATTGTATCTTATCCTACTGTATCGTATTGTATCTTATCGTATTATATCATATTGTATCGTATTGCATTGTATCAGATGGTATTATATTGTATTGTACTGAATCGTATTATGTCATATGGTATTGTATTGCATCGTATTGTATTGTATCATACTGTATCGTTTGTATTGTATCATATCGAATTATATCGTATCGTATTGTATCGTATAGTATTGTATCATATCATATTGTATTCTATCACATCATATTATATTGATATCGTATCATATTGTATCTTTTCGTATTGTATTGTATTGGATCGTAACATATCTTATTGCATTGTATCGTATCACATCGTATTTTTTCGTATTGTATTGTATCACATTGCATTCTATCACATCGTATTGTATTGTATTGTATCATATCTTATCGTATTGTATCGTATCATATTTTATCTTTTCGTACTGTATTGTGTCATATTATATCGTATTGTATTGTATCGTATCTTATCATATTGTATCGTATCATATTGTATCTTATCGCACTGTATCGTATTGTATTGTATCGTATCTTTTCGTATTGTATCATATTGCATTCTATCACATCGTATTGTATCGTATCATATTGTATCTTTTCTTATTGTATCTTATTGTATTGTATCGTATCGTATTGTATCGTATCATATTGTATCTTTTCTTATTGTATCTTATTGTATTGTATCGTATCATATTGTATCGTATTGTATCGTACAGACATAGAACGTGGTATAAACCTTGTTATCTAACCCTCCACCAGACAGGCATATGTCTATGCATTCTGTATGTAAAATGTATGCAAAATGCAGCAACACTAGACCAAGACAACGTCCCTAAAAAGGACAATAAAGCGTATCATATCATACAACACAGACATGGAGACTAGTAAAAATCTCATCCAACTCTTCGCTAGATAAAAGAAAGTACTTTTTTCTTTTTTAGCAGAATTCCTTTTCCTTTTATGTTTTGGGCTAATGGACTAAGGACCAAACTACTCAACTAACTATGTGAACATATTTCAAAAAATATAAAATATTTCAAGGACGGTGAAGGACAGGACAAGCATCTTCCTCCTAGCGGCTCTCTTAATTGTAGCTCCACTCCACACCACACAGATTACAGTACCCCAAGTAAGCAAGATAACACAGGCTACTGGAGATAAACCCAATTGAGCTCTTGTAACCATCAGTGATAAGAAGAGATTAGAGGGGAAATTACAAGCTTGGACACGGACGTTACCAGATAAAGACATATTTCCGCTGAGCGTCTTGAAATACAGGACGGCAGAGCTACAGCAGCAGGAGATGAAAGTCCACTCTATTAAGACAAATTCTTGTTTTCAAGACAAAAGACTTCCTCTGACGCTCTAGAAAGTTTGTTGTGGTTGGTTTTTGGGGCTTTTGCAGCACCTCTGAGCATCTAAAGTGAAGTACACAGTAAAGCCAGCAGACTACGGACCTGTATTCGGTCGCTGACGGACATGCTGGGGCATGATGGATGTAATACGGCCCCATTGTGTTGAGTCGTAGTCAAGATTCTCCACCACTCATCCCTCCCCCCCCCACGCAGACACCCGCCTCAGGTATTTCCCCGCCTCTCCGCCCCCACCTTGATTGTGTCTAAAATGCCAAAAGCAGAGCAGACTGGCGCGTGAAAACCACGTTCCCAGACTCCCGTTTCAAATGTGCCATTCGTGCCAGCGCAACAGGCAAGATGAAAGGTGAAACTCGGGGGGGGGAAACTTAACCTCCCGCCCCCGAGTCACAATCCAACGTTTCATTCGCCCGAGATTATTGTTCATTTCTCGGGGAAATCGGAGAGGAGGGTGGAGGTCACGAGTGGAGCCATAATGCAGAGAATGAGGCTTATAATCATCAAAGAAAGTCCCTCATATTTCCTCAAATTCTCTACTCACATGTTTGATTAACGGGATTAAACACAACCTGTGGAGTTTTAATGTCTACTTGATGATCCGATGTGGAATCAACTCCAGCGTGTTTAGAGTTCTTAGGTAAAACATCAAGACCTAGATGCTGAGCGGCCCATAGAAATATCCGTTACTGCTGCCGGCTTTCCGAGCCTCTGCCTGAGCATTCCCACGAGAGAGAGAAAAAAGTTCCCATGATCTCGGCGCCTGCAGCCATATTTGGCCCGCTAATACCCACTAAATCTGACACATATCCCAACACACAGGGACAGGTGTCTTCAAAACAAGGCTCGGCGATCAGGGTATCCCCCGTTCTGCGGCTCCACACGCAGCAAGAAGGGAAAATTACATGGTTTAAGAAAAACCATGGCAGCCTAAACACAGAGACCCAAAACACACACACACACACACACAGCACCAGCACTGAAATGTTAACAAGTAATTATATGCCTGGACTCCGCTATGGAGGACAAATGTGACATAATAGACGCGAAGTGAGTCAGAGCCGTTAAGGGTCAGGGTCACTTTAAAGGTTTAAAAAGGGGGAGGGTTTGGCAGAAGTGAATGAGGAATCTCTGCATGAGCATCTAAATCAGATAAGAGATCTTCCGCTGAATGAAAATGTGAAATGTGTTTGTGTCTCGGTCATCATCATGGCAACAGGTAGGAGAGGAAACACACACAGGGAAGAACATCAGATGCAGTCACCCTGCGTCTGACTGACCTTTTTGCTCACAACAGCTTTCTGTCGCTAAGCATCCTGTTCCACATATGTCCGCCCTGTGCGTGATTCTGCTTAATTGCCTGGAAAGCGGCCATTGTGTGGCAATTTCTGCGCTGATAATTGCCTTAAATACAGGTTAATGTTTGGACTCGAGCTGCTGCCGCTGCTGCTGCTGGAGGGGAGGAGGAGGAGGAGGACTGAGCTCATTTGCCATTTCATGCTAGTTACAGCAGAGAAAGTGTTACAGGAGTGGATGTGGGTCATGAGAAAAGCCTTAACATCCACTCACCTCCTGTGACTTCATCCTCAGCTGTGGCCTGGAGAGCTGTTCGTACATTTGAAATGGAATTATACAAATGATAGATCACAGGAAAGAACCGTTTCGTACTGTTTTTTGATCCAAACGAGCATCCTTTCGGATTTATTTTTGCGCCTGTGGGTAATCAGGTCAGCTGTCTAATCATGTGTGACACGGAGGAGAGCTAACGGACCAATACTGCAGAGGAGCCTTGGGTGAAATGAAACATCTTTTGCCATTGAAAACATGCATTAAGTTGAGCCAGCATGGTTCTTGACTGCAGAAATGTCCTCCAAAAGCAGATCTCTGGTGACCTGATGCATGTCTGCATCTTTGCTCCTTATGCACCTTGTATTTATTTATTGAAGCTGCACATGTTTACATATATACAGCTGCACCTTGTGTGTAATTTCTGCACTACTTCCCATGTTTTTTTTGTATATTTCTTCAGCAATCTGCACTATCCAGAAGTGCAGAAGTGCTATCCAGAGAAGCACCCAATAAGCTATCTTTAAAGGTGTCCATAGATATAGATGTACATATGATTTCTCTTCTACATTTTTATATTTTAAGTTTGCACATGTCCGACTGTACTTTCTGCTTTATGTCCTTGTCCGCTGCGCAATGACAACAAAAATACGGTCCTACTCTATATTGGATGAGCTTTTCTTCGCTCTTATTTACCCGTGGGAACTCCCGGTGAAAGTCTGGAGCAGAAAACAGCAACGTCGGGCGAAAGTTGCACAACTGCAACTTGAAACAATGCAATTAGCAAAATCGCAAAGGCTGCAATTTAGGATGTACGCACGTCTCCATTTGGACGAGCCTTTCTTCAGCAATTTAGAGAGCTGTGCAGCAAAACAAGCAATGTGGATGGACGAACGCCACTTTTTGCAACAACTGCAACCTGAAGCAATGCAATTAGCAACAGATTCTGCAGCTCCACGCCACTTTCCTCGCGTCGCGCTCACACTTTTGACGCCACCTCTTCCATCACGTGCTTTAAATCGACTGAATCTCGTCAACATCTGTCAGAAAAGCACAATTGCATCATCACTCGGGCTTGTTTTGAACACAAATTTTACAGCGATGCCCCCGAGGGCGAGACAACACAGGCTTCGACCTCCAACCTCGCCTCCGCCGGATGTGCTAAAACATCAGGCTGGTGCGATTACGCTGAGATGATTGGTAGGTATTGGAAAGTTCACATGAATTGCATAACGGAATATCAAGTTGCAAGCAGGTGGGTGACAGGCAGGCAGGCAGGCAGACACCACGTCCTCTGCTGCAGCGGCGGTGCAGTATCCCCCCTGTTTGCACCACATTTACTGGCACTTAATGGCTCGATCTGTTGAGAATGTAAAGGCAAACGCAGCTTTAAACCCTCCTGGCCATGCAGCAGGACCATGCAGGTGCTGTGCCTTCCATGCATTGGTGGTGCAGGAGCTCAGTGGATAGATGTGCTAATCAGGGCTGGAGAGTGAAATCTTGCTTTTTTTGTTTCCTCCCCTTCAACAATCCTCCTCCACTGCTCCTTCCTTCATCATGCAAACACTTCTTGGCAGCGGTTCAGCTTTGTTTACCTGTTCTCTCCCTTTGCACTGGAGGGCGGTGGGTGCAGGACTGTCTGGTTGTCCTCCATGTCCACGACGCATTTTGTGTTCAGCTCAATTTCTGCAGAGAGAAGTTTTGTCGGGACAGTGAGAAGCACAATTGCGGGGGTGTGAGGAGCACAAAAAATTTAAAGAAATCTGCTCTGGCCGCCTTTAAAACTCACTTCAAACCTTCATAAGTCAAAGTGAAAGCAGCAATGGCGAAGTAAGCGAGAAAAAAAAAAACTTTATGATAATGTGGCGTGAATCCGAGGAGACAGAAAATAAAGACAAAAGCGTCGTTGAAGCACTCACCCCTGCGGTTCATGGGCCGGACTCTCACTGCAACTTTTACCTTTGTATCCGACATTTTCGTCCACTTTTTTCACTCCCACCCTGCCTATGCGCCGAGCTATCAATGTATAGTCTGAGGATCTCTCCCCCCTCCGACAAGAAGCCGGGGGAAAAACAAGGGGGGCAACAGCGCGTCAAACGAGCCCGAAAAGCGTCCAGACTTCGAGGAGAACAGACGGGAAGGTGTTCATTTTCTGCTTTGTATCCATCCGGGTTCGGTTCTTGTGCGAATCCAGCGCTCTGCTCCGGCCCCAGACAGCATCCCCACCGCCATCTTCCACTGGGAGCACGACTGCTCTCCCTCCTCTGGCGGACTGTGGAGAGGCTGTGCCAAACTGGGGGGGGGGGCGGATTTACGCACCGCGCCGCTTGCCGGAGGGGAAACCGAAGGACGAGGAGTAATGTGGATCTGGGTGGATGACAAGTTGGTTCACAGGCGGGGACGATAAGATTCGGTCTGAGACAAAGAGGAGGTGAAAGTGAAGCAAAAAGGCTTTCATAAGTTTTAGACAGAGTTACTCTGACGGCAACACATAGTTATTATTTGCCATAAAAAAACAGAAATCTTTTAAAAATTACATGTCTGAATAATAATAATAATAATAATAATAATAATAACAATAATAATAACAATAATAATGATGATGATGATGTTGATGTACAGCTGTAATTAAAATTAGTTGTGTGTTGACTTTTTATTTTACAGATTTTTTTACCATATTTTTGAAATACAATAAAATATCAATGCAATTCAAGAAATAGACAGTAAATTTTATGTATAATTAATGAATTAATCAATATCTTTTAAATTTATTTTGCTGATTTTTTTCATATTTTTTTAAATACACAAACATATCTATAAAATTACAAAAAAATACACTAAATGTACATGACTAATGTAAAATATTTGCAATAATAGTTGTTATTATTTATATAAATAATAATTATGAAATGTTTTTTTGATTATAGCTTTTTTTATATTTTTGAAATATGAGAAAATCCCAATAAAAGTGAATTTAAATGTTTAATATAATGATAATAATAATAATAATAATTGCTAAATAAATAAATAAAGCTGTTTTTTAGGCTACACTGTGAAAACATCTGTAATTTTACAAAAAATCTTTTTTATTTTCCACATTTTTTCCCATATTTTTGAAATACACAAACACTTCTATAAAGTTACAAAAATAGGCAGTATATGTACATGACTAATGTGAGAGCATAATAATAAAATAAAATATTAGTATAAAAGCTGTATTTTGTTCTACACTGTAAAAATTCATTTTAGGAAAGTTTTCCTTTTTATTTTTAAGATTAAAAAATGGCATTTGCAATGCATAAAAAATATAAATATAAAAAATAAATACATTTAAAATAAAACTATTAAAACGGACAGTGAAATTTACATGTCTAATGTATATTTGCAATAATAATAATATGAATTATTAATAATATTAATAATAATAAGAACTGTAATACATGCTACACTGCACAAAAAAATATTTTAAGGATTTTTCCTTTTAATTTTTAATGCATTTTTGCAACACACAAAAATCTCAATGTAATTATATAATTTGACTGAATTTACATGTACAATAACGAAAATAATAAGCACTTGTGAAAAGCTGGTTTATGTGAGCCACACTGTAAAAAACTGTAATTTTACAGAATTTTTACTTCTTTTTTTAATTTAATAAACAGAATGTGTAGGTGTAAGTTGTAGAATTTAAACTCAACCCCCAAATTTTGGACAGCATATGTCGACTTGTGAGCTGTCAGGCCTTATGTGTGGACATGTTGTTGAACCTTAGATGATATTTTACTTCTCAGTTTCATTTTTTATTCTAGTTACCTTGTGACCTCTGACATTTACCTTGTTGCAGATTTGCAGGACTTCAGGCACAGATTGGAAACCTTGGTATCATTAAATAACATTTTATTTTCAAAAACTGGTACATTTGACACGATTGCATGCTGAACACAGTTTTATCTATGCACTGACTTTACAGTCTGTGTAACACAAATACAATCCATCCATCCATCCATTATCTATACACCGCTTAATCCTCTGTAGGGTCATGGGGGGACTGGTGCCTATCCCAGTCACCTCAGGGCGAAGGCAGGGAACACCCTGAACAGGTCGCCAGCCTATCACAGGGCTACATATAGAGACAAACAAGCACACAAATACAATCCAGCATTTGTTATCTTGACATTTACAAACTAAACCACAAAGCAAAACTCTACTTTGTGTTTGCTGATGCATTATCTACATCCGTGGTCCAGGGTCAGATCCAGCTGAATAAATCTTCACTGTATGATCTCCACTGTCCAGGGTGATGAGCGTGTTGTTCAGTGACACCAACCCAACGGGGCGGATAAGACCGTCTGCAACAAGTGGAGTTAAAACTGGGCCGTTCTGGAGCTTCCCCAAACTACATATCATCCCCTGGTTAGAGTCGATCACAATCACATCTCCATGTCTGTCAAACACGACGCCTGACATGTTCAGCTTCATCGTAGACTGCAGGGTCAGGCTGAAACTGTCTGTCTGGTAAAGGAGGTGGAAGTCTTTGGAAAATACTCTCAGCCTTCTGTATTGGCGCCGCTCCGTTAGATGCTCAATCACTGCCAAGTTCCCAGTTAGCCGACAGCAGGCCACCGCTTTAGGACACTGAAGGTCTGAAATGGGTGTTTGATGCTCCAGAATGACGCCATGATTGTAGTCCACTTTCACCTGGGACAGCGTACCGGCCTGGACGTCTGAGACCAGAATCTGCCCACAGCTGTCAGTGTCCACACCCCAGGGCAGCTGGAAGGAATCCTTCACGGTCAAGACGTGATTGCCTCTGGAGGTGAAGACCTTCACAGCTTTATCCCCTGCATCCGTCACCACCACGTACCCACTGGGAGTCACTGCCACATCTATCGGGTAGCAGATCTCCCCACTGGCTTTTCCTCTTCGCCCAAAACTGTGCAGCTTCCTCCCCTGTAGATTGAACACCACCACTCTTTTTTCTCCATCATGCACCACAATTATCGTCCCAGAAGACCCCAAAACAGCTAAACCGGTGGGGTTTATAAGAGTCCCCCACCCTCCAAAAGCAGCATGGAGGTGCAGAGTTGAGCATGTCAGACCTGTGGCCAATGTAAATCCTCCTCTTGCCCTGTGAGGAGGTGGAGGAGGAACCTGAGACAACAGGAGCTCCTGCAGGTCACTAAGAGCCTGGCAGTGGGAGGTGCTGTCAACACTGCACAGCTGCCGACAGAACGGGCACTCCAGCTTCCTGAGGAGAGGGTGGGACAAAGCCGTGATGCATTCCAGACACAGAACATGGCCACAGGAAAGGTTCTGCGGCCTGCGCTCCCTCTGCTGAGTATTAAACGTCTCGAAGCAGACTTTACACTCCAGCAGGTTGATCTGGATCTCTCTCAGGATCCCCTCCGGACTCAGGCAGCCGAGACCAGGACTCTTGGCCATGACTGAATTATCCTCAGCTTACTGGGACTCTCAGGCTGCAGGCCGTGTGAGGTTCAGGAAGAACCTCGTGCAGCAAGAAAAACAAGAAAAGAAACACTGGCAATATGAGAGAGATGAGATGTGAAAGCACGGAACTGCAACGATTTTGTATGTACAGCCATGTCCTGTGATTTTAGGCCCAGAAAAATCACGTGACATCTTCCACAAAACTGAGGCTCTCTGCTGCCCTCCTTTGGAAATCAACTCACACACAGGCTGGAGAAGCAGTAAAAATAATCCCTACAAGTGTATTAAATATTACAATACCAACATATTTGCACAGATTTAAATCCAGAAAGCTTGGCTTCAGCTCATGTTGAGGCTAGTTTGGCACATCTTGCTGCCATTTTCCGAAGAAGCAGCGATTGTACCTTCAAGTGCATCTTGTTATAGGTCAGCATGAGGCAGCTATTTCCGTCTGGGTTTCATGGCGTGCAGACGGAGTGAAATCTGATCTGACATGGGCAGTGCTTGAGTCAGCCAATCCAGCACTCCTTTGCCACTGCAGGACACTCTTCAGGGGTCGAACAAGGTCATCCAGGATTTGCTATTGTCAAGAAATGTCCTCCTGCTATCGTGAATGTTGCATTTTGGTGTTGGAAAACAAGAGAAGCAACTCAACATTAAGAGGAAATGTAAAACATTTTTAATATGTTCTCCTTAATTCACAGTGAAAAAGAACAGCACAAGTCTTTTTTTTTTCTTTAGCGGAATTTGTTTTTTTGGCAAATGACATCTAAATCCGGAGACAATGTACCATTTATAGAGTGAAATGTAGCGCGGGAGCCTGGTCCTTTCCGCAGAGGTCGACGTCTGGATTGTCAAGGATTATGACGGATATATTTGTACTGAGATGATGCCAGCGGAGCAAATGAAAATAAACCATCGATAAAGCACTCGAGGCCAGAAAAATCAAACACAAAAAAGCCCCAAATTTAGTCTCATTACAAACTAAGAATTAAAAAAAAGAACATGCAAACAGGCACAAGGGGTGAATTAAAATGTTACCATGACAGTGAAACTTAACAATACTGGTGTCCTGTTGTGTGGTGTAATATTCTTTTCACTACACTTGTAACATATTTTTTCCTACTAAAACGTTTGATTTGACACAGCCATGCAAATGCAATAACAACGAGAACGGTAAAAGAAAAGCCACCCGCACACACACAGACCAGGTAGAACCCGACGACACATGCAGGAATCTGAATAATTGCCCTCTCTTGTGAGTACAGTAGAAAATAAAAAAAAAATAGCAGCCACAGATGGGATGGGGAGGGGGGGGAGTAAAATCACTCAAGGTCACGATGATTCACGAAATACTCGCAACGTTACAAAAAAAAATGTACAGTATTTTTCATCAAGAGAAAAACATTCTGCAAAGTGCTTCAACTGTGTGCTTTGCTGTGTTACAGGTCGAACACAAAAACCTCAGTCAATGATTCTATCGAGCTAAAGCTGTACTGCATCGAAATCATGCCCACATTCAAGTTAAAAACACCAAACAGTGAACATCTAGGATGTAACTAGACAATCAATGACAGAAACTTATATTTAAAAAAAATATATAAACACAGAGGCTCCAATCAAAGTGATAAACTCTACATAATGGCTTTTTTAACATTAAAATGTGTCGAACCAACATACTGGAGTTAAAATTGTACATCAATAATGATACTGTATCATAGGATAAATGTTTGTAAATTATAGTTTTTTCCGGCTACGATGATCATGCAGTCACACCTAGACTAGGCAGTTTTTATTGCCAGACACACACTCACACAACCTACCACTCTTCCTCGCTCTCTTTCACACACAAAGAAACCTGTGATCAGTGGTTTAGGAGCTTTTTTTTTTCACGACCACAGCACGGAGTTTTTAGTGCGCATCTCTACAGTCTGAGCCGCCGTTGCACTCCTAATAACACTGCATGGACACGTTCATCCGCCTAAGTCTCTTGCTGTCTGCACTCCTTCTGCTGCAGGGGAGGGGGGGGCTTTCTAGACATCAATTACAGCCGGAGGTGGTCGTTCCTTTTTCTTTTCACCCCCCCTCCTCCCTTCCTCAACCTGTAATCCTTCACACTTCGGAGTGAGTTCGGGAGACACCCGGCAGCCTCCGATTCCTACTGGCTGTCGAGGCCGTTAAGGGATCTGCTCTTTCCGGAGCCCTTCCCTCTCCGTCTGGTTGTGGGGCTGTCGCCGTCCACGTCCGTCTCTCCTGAAACATCAAACATTTTTCGAAACAAGTGAGCTAACTGTGCATATTCGCAGTGTGAGTAAAACCCCATTCCAAACACTAGAGGTCGCCCCTTCACAAGATAAACAGCTAAAGATCAATGCAGATTTTTATGAGCCTAATTGCAGTAAAGTCACCGTACCTTTAAATCCCTCGAACACATGGTCAGCAAACTCTGCGTAATTACTGTCCTCACATTCTGAGAAGCTCTGCGAGAGGATGAAAAGGGGGTCAAGACACATGACACACATACCTTTAACTAAACGGCTAACTGACCCTGTGCAGCTTTCCCAGAGCAGCGACTGATAAGAATCAGTAAAGGGAAAAACCCTGAGAGTTAACACTCGCTGAGGGTCTGCTGATGTGAGTATTCGGACACAGACCTGGCTTGTTTTTCAGAAACAGGTGTCAGTTTGTTGCAGCTGTATTTAGACTTGACAAGACCGGTATAGAAAGTCACCAGCTTGTGAAATATGGCACTGCTGTTTCAACCTGCCACAGTGATGGATTTTAAAACTTATTTCAGTGTAAGTAACGGACTGTCGTGAGCTGGAGGGATGACACTCCCATAAAAACATTTCATCAATCTTATTTCTTCAATTAATAAATTTAAAAGTGCCTCCAGAAAGTATTTATAGGGAAGAGATTCTCAGGAGTTCTGTTGTGCTAGATGTTGCATAGAGGCTGGTTGGAAACTGTCAGTACGAGAGATTTAAAATCGCATTCTGTGCACAGATCAATACAGATACAGGTTATATTTTGGATATTTGGGCCAACAATTGTTCAGAATAACCCAGGATGAGAGATGCTTTGAGGGGAAAAAGTTCCTCAATAGTGCATTTATGATAACACTGAAAATTCCATCCATGCGCAATGATAATTTATCCAACTACAGCAACTTCTGGTACAACAAAATGTGTTTATTGGTCACTCATCTATGTGTTTACATACTTTTTTAGTTACTTCAATAAGGGAGGTCATTCTGTACTGCCTTTATATACACATCAATGTCAGTGCTGCAAATATCCTGCTGTGAAACTGAAAAATCTCTGCAATAGTAAAATTTGACAGAAGAATAAAGAATATACTGACTTTAGTAAATGAAACAGACTGCTACAGTACCGCCAGCAGCACCATCAGATCCTTATCGATCACATCTCCATGTTGGGAATAATTTATAACTATAAGTAATTAATGAGGCTATTGCTGTGCTGTGTTGTGCATTAATGTGTGCAGCTCTCTCTCTTTGCAGATGGATGGATGGATCCTGCTGCTGTCTGATGCTGCAGGTATTCAACAAACTCACTGCAAAGACTCCTACAAACAGCTGGAACCGACAAATTAAACTCTGGCTCCTGTTAAAGCTTTGAGGTCTTTGTGAGCCTCCGTCAACTAAAAGGCACAAACTGTGAGCGCGTTCCAAATCAGATACTTTCTCTTTTTACTCTCAGTACCACAGCTGTCCTCACAAAGTCTGTACTGCTTCATGCAGCGTGCGCACACATATTACTCTGTCATAATAATGTGCCTTAACCTTTTACCGTCACAGTCCGTAGTGCGAAATAAGCTGTCGTCTCTGCTCTCAGTGGGTCAAGCTTGTTTATATGTGTGACGTATGTGATGCAACTGCACAAAGAATTGTGGGTCAGAAATGTCCGAAAAGCATGCTGGCTTGCAAATTGTAAAATCCAACCAGATGTAGTAGGACATGTGTGTATTTTTGGCATACTACAGTGGATATACTGTGTATAAAGACATACTAGATCCTTTTCTGTCAAACTACATAGCGGTAGAATGGAGATGGGAGCGTACCCCGTGTTTATTGCGCCCTCTCTAATGTTTATAGATGGACTGCAAAGCTACACACATGACTGGTAAAGCCATTTAGTGCTGCTTTCACTTGCACTTCCTGAAACTTGGGACAAACCTTGACCTATCCGATCTTGTGTGGCCAATAAGATTTCAAGGGTGGCCGCAGCCCCTTCCTGAAAGCTTCACTGATGGGAGATGTTAAGCTTCACACATGTGGTATGTAAAGTGTTTTTCTCGTCCACAATGTCATCCTCACCCATTTTTTGCTCTCAACACAGAATATTCTACAGAAAAGTCTCGACAACATGGTCTCAGCAAGGCAAACAAGACATCTGTGTGCATTTATATTTCTTTGTAAAGGGAACAACACTGGTGAAAGCTGAAGCAATAAACATACCTTTTCCCTTGGACCATATGTCTCTGCATACCAAACCATTCCATACAGACACAGGAATGTAATGAAGGCCTAAAAAAACAGATCAAAGGTAACAGATTGTTAAAAGATTCATGGAAAACGCATGATCAATAACTTGCAGCAAGGACAGCTTTTGATGTTAAATTATTGATGTTCAAACAGAATGACAAATGGGGAAATGACAGTGTGTTGTTGGTTCAGGCAACAGACTTCACATTTTTTAAAAGCATGACGGCGCTGCTAGTAAATGCTGATCTTACCAAACACAACAGCCAGAGGATCACATAGAGGATCTGTGTTTTGGAGAACAAGTCCTGGCCAAACTTAATACATGCCAAGGCCTCCAGGAAGGCTATTGCCCTGTGAATGACGGGAGAGAAAAAACAAATACAACTGTAACCTCTGACCCACATGCAGTGAAAATTTAACTGGGAACAAAACAAATATGATTGTTTATGGCTGTTACCCGAGGGCAGCTAGAATAGCTGACCTGAAAGAGGTAACTTTAGCTGAGGGAAATGTATCACTGCTTTTAGATAAAAGCATTCCTGATGTAGGTCAATTGACTGACAGCTTAGACCTTCAGTGAAGCTGTGAAATGCCTGAACAAATACCACTGTTTATACCACCTGCTAGATCAGCTAACGGTCACTAGTTCGCCTCTTTTATCTGCCATCACTGTCCGTTTCTGTCATGTTATGTATTTACTGTACACCACTGTTTTCATGTAAATATAAGGTGTAGTAGAACTGACTTTAGGTTTACAAATAGTTCAACTTACCCAAACACCCAGCACTGGGTCCCAACTCTCTTGCACTGTGTGTCTGTAAGGTACGCATAATACTGCCTGAAGCAAGAACAAACACAGTGCAAACGTTAGCAGTTTTCACCAGCAGTCTCATTTACTTTCTCACCTTATCATAAACCCGTCTGTCAACTTGTCAAAAATGGGATAAAAAAAAAACTGTACCTTACAGTTGGAGCTGTGATAATACCAACGAACAGGATTCGACACCAGCTCAGAGCGTGGCTTGCGGGAAAGACGAAAATGTGTTTGAGGAAGAAAGTGTTCAACTCTGTTAGCTGAGAAAGAAAAAAAACAGAAGGAAACAGAAGATAATAAAGATCCTCATGTTATAAAGCTATAATTACACTCACAGTGTAGTCTGCAATTACTAGGATAGGACACTTCTGTTGTTTACCCTGCATTTAAACAGATTTTAAACTAAAAATTACATAATCCTTTGATATATAAACCCTCACATAAAAAATACCTCTCTCACTGTAGGCTCATTATATAAAGCATTATAAAGTCCTGCAGCACAACCATAGTTAGAAGTAAAAAGAAGTCACAGAGGTCTTCTGTACAGTACGACAAAGTTATAATAAAAAACAAACAAAACTGAAGTCGAATTTTTTTGACTGAGTTTACAAAAACTGATGAAAACCTGAAAGCAAGGACAATATCATCCACATATATGCCCACAGGTGTTCCAAAACTGAAAAACATAATTGTGGCTCCACATGCTAACGATATTTTACAAATTTATTACAACCTCTACAAACTAGGCATTTTTCACCACACTGCACATTTTTGTTTTGCACAGGACATGCTGTGAAGTATTTATTTTCAGCATATCTTTGAATGAAAAAACATGATTTTAAGCTTAGATTTGATTAAATTTCCTGACCGATCAGCAAGTCACATATGAGTAGTTCAAGGACCACTGGAAAGCTGAAAATCCAAAAAATATTTCTGTTTTTACAGTTTCTTGCTCTGATAAATTGTCTAATTTTGGCGATTTTTTAAAAAGACAACATCCTTTTCAAGTCCACTGATGACTTTTGGGGTTTAGAGGGTTAAACAAATATATCATAATCTTTTACAAATATTAATACTTACTACAAGGATCTATTTATCTGCAGTAATTCTCCTGTATTTGAAGCTTCTTCTGAGGGATTTTTTTTGTAGTTAATCATCCAGCTTATTTTAATTTACTTACAAATGTGCTCAAAAACCCTCAAAACTGACAGACACGCATTTTAATTTCAGAACTCTTTCTATTCAAATCACTTGTGTTACAGTAAACACAACAGTGATGCTTTAAGTAAGACAGTAGGGAATGAATTATTCCTGAAATCCACTTAACTTCTCTAGTTTCGGACTCTTGGAATTATGCATGTTGGCTCAGTTTCAAAGCTTACTGGGACAACTGAACAGAATGGAGTCTTCTTCGATGGTTTTCCTAAGACCTGTGTGTGTGTTCTACTATGGTTTGTCAAAATTTGTACTTTGTTTTTGCTTCTTACTGAAGAAAAAGAAATGCATGTACAATATTGTGCATGAGGATAAAATCATATTCTAGGGGTGAACAGTAAATGGCGCTGGTAGATAAAGTCACACATATTTACAGTTGAACATTTCTTAATAAAATACCACTGAAGCAGAAATATGAGTAGGGCATGGTTGTAAATACAGAAATGTTAGCATATGTTATTTAGGTTTATGTTAATATGTACTATAGCGGACCAGTTAATTTCTCCCCAGTTTGCACAAGGATACCTTCCATTTTTCTACTGCATCTTCTCTTGTCATGGGCTGACTTAGTGTTCCACCATATGCCTGTCTTTGTTTTTAGGGACCATAAATCTTTTCACAGCAGCCATGCAGGACAAGCACAGGTGCTGTGAATAACATTTAAGGAGGTCTCTGTTCTATTGCCAGTCAGCCAAGCCAGTAGGGCCGAGTGCACAAAAGAAGGGCCATGAATCTGGTAAACACAACAGGAATGCGGCTCTTATTAGTGTTATGTACTTAGAAAATATAGACTATTGTGAGAGGAATGGAAAAAATGTTGTCTGTTGCAATTTCAGGTTTTAAATAATGAAATCTGAGCTTTTCAAATTACCCTGTGGTCATTTACAGCAAAATGAAGATAGTAATTTTATAGTTTTACGGTATTTGTAATGATTAGCCCACACAGAGATCTGAAAGGTATATGTTTAAAAATATCATCAAAATTATACCATTTACACCACAGAACCACTTTCACATGATGTTCTGTAGAGAAAATCAACCAAATCTAAGCTTTAACATTTAATCAAAAATCGCCATTTTCTCTGTGCCTCAGTTTAAAATTTTCCCAAATAAACCAAAAAAGCACTGGATTTTGAAAAAAAATTAATAACTCTGCTATCCTTGGTGTAACTGAGAAGCAATGACTGACTCGGTTGCAACTGACAATCATGGGACAAAAATTCAGGAACTACTCAGCTGAACTGCAGGCAGTGTTTACGCAAAGCAAGTATGAAAAGACATCTACAGTGTGTGGAGGCATCCATGTTTTCCAGTATGGGTAATACTTGTGGGCACTTTTTGTAAAAAAAACAAAGAAATTCCACTTTTGCACTGTCTTTTTCTAAGATTTACAGCATCATAACAGTGTTATAGTGCACAAAAGACATTTTTTAAAGTTCTCTCTGCTTCTAGCCATCGTTGTGCTGTTTCCATACATGTTTAGGACTCAGTATTGCAGTGAAAAATGAGACAAAGGCAGGGTTAAATTGCTTGTTTTGTAACTTTACACTGACCACACTATACAAAAATGTAACGCTTATTTAAATCAATTTGAGTTGAAGTTAGGACACTAACAAAGACTCTCTTACAATGCGAGTCTGACTTGGGTAATCACGTTGAAAACAATAACAGCAGTGTATTTGGTGGGAGACTCTGTCAAAGTCCCACTCATCCACATTGAAAGATAATGAGGGGGAGGTCTGCAGCAATGTTATTCACTCATTTGGCCGGAAGCCTGAGTGGTTGAACTCAGTGAAGAGCAGCTAGAGTGTCGCTACGATGAGCAGAGTCGTGCCATCCCCCATCTCTTCAACTAACTCTCAAAGGCTGGTAATTACTATTTAAGGCCTCGAGAGAGTTGTCAGCTGCCTGAGTGAGGAAGAGGGGAGGATGGTGCCGTTTCATCACCAAAAAAAAAATCGGGAGAAACACCAGCCTTTAGCTTTCATCACCATGGCAGCCTGTGGCTAGAAATTTTGGCAGCCGAAGTTGACTCTCCAGTGGAGAGCAACGGAGCTTACTCAAGTTCTCCGTCCATGGTTTTCTCATTATCATAAATTGCTCCCAAGTAATTCAGCCCGTCTCACTCTTATGGGATTAGCTGTTAATATGCAGACAGTAGGACACTCGTTCATTATAAGCATCCATGTGGGACAGGTTTTAGATGTCAGGAACTGAGCAGCCAATTAGATTAACCAGGGCTTAGCACGCAGAGCACATCGGATGATCTCCCACTAGTCAGCACTTAGTCACCATGAGAAAGCGAGAGAGGATTTCTCTCTGACCCACCTGCCAGATGATCATAAACAGATAGACGCCCATGACTCGCTGCAGGGAGGATTTCGGGTCAAGCCAGCGCACATAAGTCCAGCTCGCAGGGGTGAACTGCAGCACGGCTCGCTTGATCTTCCCCGTGGTGGTGTGGATGTCCCTGTTTGGGAAGCACAGAAGGAGGATTACAAAGACTCGCAGATAGATTTACAATAAGTATTATGTTAGTGCAGTAGACAAAGCCAGATGAAAGTAATGCCATCACATAAATCATTCAAGTCCACTCTTCGCTGATGAGCATGTGGGATTATTTTTCAAAACAACAATTTCAGCTTTAGACTGTATAGAAAATGGCTTCCTAGACTCTATTGTAATGTTGCTAAGCTGCCAAAGCATGCATATTGTGTTTTTTCCATCTTATTTTACTTATTCCTAACTACATCTTGTGACTTTCTGATATATTGTATAATAAAACAAGAACAAAGTAAACTTGTCTTCCATTGGGCTGACAATGAAAACCTTCTTAAACTAATAAAAAAAAGCATAAATGCCAAAAAATGACAAACTATGTAATATTTTTTTAGCTTCTCATATCATCCTTTAGCCCTCAAAATTCCAAAACCTGCCAAGGGTTTCATCTTTAAAATTTCCCAAAACTTATCACAGAAAGAAAGTGTAAAAACTGAAAGAACCTGCAATCTTTCAACTCTCCAACGGTCCATGAACTACCCATCTCAAAGCTTAAAATCACAATATTCAATCCAAATTGCTTTATTCTGCAAGTCTCATTTAAAAATGCACCATAAATAAAGCAGTTGAACTAATCAGATTATGTAAAAAGCAAAAAACTCAAGTTTTGTCAACAGGTAATCAAAAACATTCAACCTTTGTTTTTTCTAATTAATGGTTCAAGACATTAAAAAACTGTTATGATAGCACAATAGACATGTTGAGTTTTCTTGTCTTTTAGCTATTGTTGTGCTATTTCATGGAGGTGTAGGCCTTTATATTGCAGTAAAAAATGAGCCCACAGTGAATAAAAATGCAACAGGAGCAAAAACACGCCCAGAAATTCCTTGGAGTTTACTGGGTTAAGGCTAGTTTTTAGGCTTTGAGTTTAACTGTGGTAACATGTACAGGCTGATTAATGCATTACTGGCTGTATAAGAGGTGTGTTGTTATAAGAAATTTCATGCACAAGGCTACAATACAAAGCCCCCGTCAGTTTTCCCACACTGTTAATACCTTTGCAACCGAGAAAGCTGGGTTAGTTTACACAGTCTAAGGATCAACACAAAAACTGATAAAATTTAAAACACAGTCGTGATTAAATTTCCAGACCACGAAGTCATACTTAATACTGGCCCAGTGGTAGGTCCTCATCTCCAAAAAGCGGCAGACAGTCATGCCAAGCCAGATTCCCCCGCCATTACACAGCAGAATATCCAGAATCACTTGGTCCCACCAGCACTCAGCAAAGTTAGGCAACAGATGCATGAAGAAAAGCTACGGAGAAGAGAATGCAATGAGAGCATACACCAGAACTGCATAAACTGGTTTTCATTTTAGCCTGGAATATCTAATATGCGTTATGTAAAATTATACATAATGGCCAAAACCCATCTTTTTTTTCTCCACTGGATAAACCACTTACATCACCAGCTTAAAAATTCTCCATTATAAAGAGAAAAAGAGGCAGGCAGGCAGAGAGAAAGCGACGGGGTGCCAAGAGTCCTAATCTGTACCTCAGTAAGCTCCCAGGTAATACTGATGGTCCAACACAGGCCGTAACTTCGAATGAGAAGGGCCTTCATCCCCCAGCCCCAGAAGTGGCTGAACGCGAAAATGTCAAAATGGCTCAGGATTCTCTCCCAGGTGATGACATGGCAATTCACAGCATATTCCTGCAGGCAGCAGCACAGAGAGCCTCATTATAGTGATTGATAATCCCCTGATAGCAACTGGTGCATGTAAATCAATGGCTTGGAAAAAAAAAAAGAATAATCACTCACCATTATGTCTGCCTCCCTCTTGGCATAGCGCAGATTCGGATCCAACCAGAACATGAGCTGCTTCACCTGCTGCCAGTTGAGGAAGATGATGAAAACCAGGAACAGGAAGTAGAGGACACTCAGACCTGAGGGGAAGAAGGGCACGGCATTCAGAAATGGAAATCATAAAGCTAAACAAAACAGAGAGCGAGAGAGTTTTAGCAAATACTCACCAAAAACTATTCGCCATATTGCTGGGTGTGGTCTGGTGAATGGACCTAAAATGAGACATATTTAATCTGTAAGTCATGGACTGGACTCCCTGAATTCCTGACTAACAATGATGACCAAAAATAAAACTATGACATCATGCTGACTGGGGCCTAAGTTTCAGATTTAGCCTAGTTCCTACTATTCCTCTCACAATGGGGTACTTGTGTAAAGCAGGTTTTATCATTTACAGCAACAAAACATGACTTTTGTGTAGCACCTTCAGGCTAACTGTAATGAAAGTGTACTTGAAAAAGCCTGACTAAGTTTAACAAAACATTAAATATCCTGTCTGGCATTCGCTCACCATTAGGAAATGCCAAAACACTGATGACAAGGAAGAAGGAGATGACCAGAATGAGCCCCACCCAGACGTTACTGTCAGGATTTCCATCATCTCTGCAGAAAGAGGAAAACAAAACAAGAAAATCTCAATGACCAGTTAATGACATGAGTATTACTGGGATGTGTTAAACAGATTTACATTCCCCAGATGAGAGTCACGTATCCTCAAGCCTCAAATAACTGGCTAACACTGGTAAATAACATTTTGTAAAGCAGATCATTTCCTTTCTAGTTCCTTTCTAGCGATTTATAGAGCCTTTTTATTCAAGCAATAGGTTTCTTTCAACTGGAAATGACATAAACAAATGGAAAAAGATGGTAAAACCTTGTGTTAATTATTAGTTTGAACTATTTCTTCTTCCTTGCAATCATTCTGCTCTTCAGTTGCTCCAAATATTCTGGATGGATTCAGGTCTGGACTCTGGCTCCAACACCTTCTTATGGTTTTCTCGTCACCACTTCTTCACCACTTTGGTTCTACGTTACACATTACTGCCTTGTCAGAAGCTCCAATGCTGCCCAAGGACAGGTTTTTTCTGCTTGATGTTTTCCTCCACTATCTTACTGTTGTCCTCATTTCTCATGATGTCCTTTATTTTGACCAGGCTTGCCGAAAAACACACCAAAGCATCTCATTCCCACCGCCATGTTTGACTGTGGGGCTGGTGCCCTTGGGGCTGAATGCTGGTCCTTTCTTTCTCCAAATGAAAGCCACGTCCCTGTGTCCAAACAACTTTTATCTAATCTGACCACAGAGCTGATGACGAAATGCTTTCTCCTTTTTGTCCAGCTGAGCTTTTGTCTGCATCTTGTTCAGTGTCTAGTGGAGTCTCTGCCTTAAAATATTGTTATTGGGCCACCGTATAGCTCGCTGAGTTAGGGCGTTACCATGTAGGCGCAGGTCGCCAGCAGCGTTCAGGAGTTTGAGTCCAGCTCATTACCCTTTGCTGCATGTCTCTCTCTTCTCTCTCTACCCCCTTTTACCCTGTCTCTCCCCCATCTTAAAATGGAGAAACTCCCCCCAACCAAAAAGAAAATACACCTAGTGTTATCAGAAATGTACAGATTAATAAAGATGCTCTTGGTTGTTGATCCTTGGAATCTTCTAGGTCTCTCACATTTCCTTTGCTGTCAACACATGGGTCACCTTTCCCTTCCTACCACACCCTTGAAGCTTTCACACAGTGTGGAACTTTTTAATGATTATTTGCTCTGCGGCCACTGGACCTTGGAACCATCTGGATATTAATTTATAGCCTTTATGTGTCTTGTGAGAAGCCACAACTCTCTCTCTGTGATGTCTCTTATAGCAAGCTCAGTATGACTTGCAATTGACCAGTACTGGACTAAAGAAGTACCGCATCAGCTGATCTCAGTTTATAATGTATTGAAATGCTGTAGGAAATGAATAGAAGTTGCATTTTCTCAAGAATATCCAACAATTACAAGTGTTACAGGTAACATTCGACATAAACACAATCTTTAGTCACTTCATATTACAATTTCCAGTCAGAAGAAAGCTATTAGTCAAATAAGAATTCACGTGAAATCAAAACTTGACATGGGTATGTATGATTTTAAGCTAAACTGTGCATTGTTTTAGCTAATGTCAGCTCAGGAAACAGTGTTTACTACTGGATTACCGTTACGTAACTTATCCTACACTTATTTTTATTAGCTTAGGTTGACGTTTAATGACAGTAGGGATTAGGAAGTTACTTACTGTAAGCGAGAAAAGCCAATAAAAAGGAATAAAGCTGGTTAGCTAACCTCTCTGTGTACCTGCCTCAGCATCACTGCTGGTGCAGCTAGCGGAGCTAAGCTAACAACCCCCCCGGAGCTAGCTAGCGTTAGCCGCGGAAGGACTCACCTTGTAAACGCGAAATACATGAGACTGAGCACCGTGCATGTCAGCAGCGTGATCGTGTGCGGCCGGTAGAAGAACTCTATGGTGATATCCTCAACCTGCTGCTCGTTTATCATTCGGAAATGCATTCTGTAGTTCACATCATCCTTGCTCAAGGTATGGGACCCGCTATACACGGACGCCATAGCGGGACGCAGCCAGGCAGCCAGGAGAGCAGCAGCAGCAGCAGCTTCTCACAGGAGAAAGTGATCCATCTCCTGCGGCAGCCACCGACCAAAACAAACCGAAACAGCCCGAATAAATATTTAAAGTTACATAACTAGCCAGCAGCAGAGGCAAGCAGCTGAGTGTTAAACAGTGTGGGGGGGAAGAGAGTTTTTAGGGAAATTGTTCACTTTTGATTTTGATTGGTTGACATGTTTGCTGGGGCGTGTCCCGAGGCGGAAGAGCTCCCCTTCATCATGTGCTCATTGTTTTTAGCGTGACTTCTATGCAAGGACGTTGGAGCATAACCAGTTTACAGCGACTGACTTAACGATCTAGACCAACCAGACGCTATTAGCGGTCTGTGCAAGCTTTGGAAACCTGAGTACAGCATAAACATGCGGCTATTTCAGTATTAAATGAATGCATTTCCTAGAATTCAGCTTTCACTGAATGGGGAATTGACTTGGCTTGGTTTGATGTGTGTTTATCTCCCTCTTGTGGCTCCTCATGTCATCTTTCATACAGCAGCAAGGAGGTTCTCCCACTAATTTTCTACAGATATGCTGCTGATGTTATTTTCTGCAGAAACATGTGTGCAAGTTTCTTTTACACCTAACTTCATACCACTATCAGTAATTTTAAGCTTGCATGCCTCAATACTTACAACCTTAGTACTCCATTTTATTTTACTCTGTACTCTCATAACATTCTGTTTTATTGTAAATACCACCCATTTGCACATTATTGTAAATACTAATAATTTTTGTGAATATCACCATTTTAGGTACCTACAACCAGCATGATTTGCACATTAATCTATCTATCTATCTATCTATCTATCTATCTATCTATCTATCTATCTATCTATCTATCTATCTATCTATCTATCTATCTATCTATCTGTCTATCTATCTATCTATCTATCTATCTATCTATCTATCTATCTATCAAAAATATAAATGCACCATGCAAATAAGCCTCTTTTCTGAGGTTATTTTAAGTTATTTCTATTGTTATGATGAGAAAAGGGTCAAATTTAGCTACCCGTGCAGAAAAATATTTTGAGCTGTTCAACTGGTGACAAATTCTCATCCACTGAGGTAATCCACAGCCTCATCAGGTGTGGTTTTAAAGGACAAAGATCAGATAGCGTGACCAGACACAATTTTGACCTGTGGCTATAAATAGTCACTTCAAAATGCAGCTTTATTCGCATGACGCAACGCCACAGATGACAAGAGAAGTTATTTATTTTGCATTGTTGCAGAGAAAGTGCTTTGAAGCAGTTGTAGTTGAGATATATTCTTCTTGTTGAGACCACAAAGTCGAGCATTACAATCCTGCAGCAGTGTCTCTGTATTGGCTTGAAATGTCTTATGAAGTGCATTCAATTTTTAATTCTTACTTTGAATTAGTTTTTTACATTGTATTCCAAAGCAAAATGTATTTTTCCTTACTGGTATCAAACATCAGTTTCCTGCTATGGCATCATTTGCACATGTTGTTGGTCTTGAAAGAGGTCCCATTCAATTTATGTAGTCGTGTGCTGTATACAATAAAGGAAACAAAACAATTACCTTCACTGATATAGATAGATAGATAGATAGATAGATAGATAGATAGATAGATAGATAGATAGATAGATAGATAGATAGATAGATAGATAGATAGATAGATAGATAGATAGATAGATAAATACTTTATTCATCCCAAAGGGAAATTCAATATGATATGTGATATGTTCAAGAAGAGATGTGCAGAGACAATGCATGTATGGTGACAAGCAGCTTTTTATATAAAGATCAGAGCAGCTTGTGTCAGTGGCGATCAGTTGTTGAGGTTTGCAGCAACAACAGTAATACCTTTTTTTCTTAGCTCGATTTACACACACCAACTGTCTTTTTCGCAACTCATTTACGACAGAATTTTCAGAAGAAGAGACTTTTATATGTCATGATTACGTGACAGCATTGTGAAATGTTGTTTACGTATATCCCAGTTGAGGTCAGCCATGATACAGCACCCTGGAGTGGGAAGGGTTTGGGGTTTGATCCTCTGATGTTCTGAACAGCAGCCCAGACGCTTAACTGCTGAGCTGCCACCGCCACCAGCAGCCCAGATGAATGCTTTATACATTAAATCTGAAATACTATAGGATACAACGTATGGCAATGAGGAACTGAGACTTTATCATAATAATCTTGCAAAGACTACTGACAGCGTGAGGAAGTTAAAGTGTGAGATGCTCTCATGCTTCAGTTTTTCCCCAAAGAGCAAGGCACTTTCTTGAGTGTGGAGTGGATTCTTCTCAAACCAAACGTGGTAAGAATGATTCAAAATTCACTTTTTGCTGTTGTTGTTGTTCTTTCCCCGAAAACAGCTTTATTAAACACATTTACAATACAGGATATGTATTTGTGAGTCTCTGTGCATGTTTGTTAAATATGTCATCCAAGAAACAGTAAAAGTCTGCTCAACGGGTGAGTTAGAGCTGCTTCTATTTTGTGCCATCATAGTTGGTATAAAGTTAAAAAATATAAATCTCAACAGTATCAAGTAGCCTGAAGAAGAAGAGGACACTTTAATGCATTGCTGTGTTACGTTAAAAGGTTCTTCTTTTATATATATATATATATATATTGCTTGGTGAAAACCTCAAAGATTTTTGATTTTCCATCAGTCAGGAAACGCACAAATCTTTTAACCGCAGCTCTTGCATTGCATTTTTACGTTAAAAGATCCGTCATATTTATCCATTTTCTCTGATGAGAGCTTGAAAGATTTTTCATTGTGTATCAGTCAGCGAACATATGACTCTTTTAACATCTGCACATATACATTTCTCTTTCATAAACTCCACAAAGACATGAATTATCGAACATTTTCCGAAAATTCTGCCCAACATTAGCCTTTGGTACATTTTGGAATGTTAAATAAACTTTTAGGCTTTATATGAAATATAATGAAAACTGGAGGCTTGTTCAGGTGCATGGCATCAGGAAAAAAGAAAATTAAGTTGACATTTTGAGGGATAATATGAAGAAATCTGCTCTTAGTCTAGGCTTATAGGTCGTCACTGGGTCTTCCAACAAGACAATGACCCAAAGCATATGTCAAAATTGGTCCAACAGTTCTTGAAGGACACCAAAACCAAGGTCCTGGAGTGGCCCGCACAGAGCCCAGATCTCAATCTTATTGAGAATCCGTGGCGGCTGCTCAAAGTAAATGTCCATGCTCGGAAACTATGCAGTTTGGACCATCTGGAACAATTTGCATTGGAAGAATGGGTCAAAATCCTTCAAGAGAAATGTGCCAACCTTGTAAAGAACTACTCTAAGAGGTTGTTGTCAGCTGTGGCTCAGAAAGGGTACACTATTGACTATTAATGGCCAGGGGGCTAATCATTTTGGCCGTGTAATTTTCACCTTTTCTTGTTTCAACTCATTGCATCGATAAAATATCGTAATCAAACTCAGAGAACATTTTATCTTTGTTATTTCCTAAACAAATAAACGATAAACACTTGTTAATGGTCATTTCCATGGAGAAATCAAGGGTGTTGTCTGATTTCAGAAGAGGGTGCTAATAATTTTGGCCTCAACTGTATTTTTTGTAGTATCGTATTCTCAGTTTTCAATTTTACAGCAGTTTAACATGTGAAAAATATATGAAGTAAATCAGAAAAAGGTCTGACAGAAGTAGCATCTTGGTAGTGAAGATGAGCAACTCTAATAAAAAAAAGTCAAGTTCTGTGCCAATTCATGATGCAACACAAATGTCCCTAATTGTATGAAAAGCGATGCAACAGGAAAGGCTCAATGTTCTCTTCTAATCTGTGTATTGGGTTTGTACAAAGATGTGATAATTTCAATCTACATTTTTTCAGTCTGAAATGATCATCTTTCTGTGTCAGCAAGCATTCAAAAAAATCTTATCCTGCAGTATGTATATATTTCACATTTTCAGACACCATTTGTCCCATGTTGATGTTAAAAGACAAATTAGTCACTCTAAAAATGCATTTTTTAAACAAATTATTCTGCAATAAGCAAAACAGACATCCTTGCAGATCAGAGAAGCACCATGGCCTGTGCCAATGTTGAGATGGACATCCACGACTATGAGGATCCGGACGGAATCTACCAGAGAGACCCGACAATAATACAGCAGCACCAGGATTCAGGGATGATGCCAGATAACAAAGAGCCGCTGCATGACCTGCTGCAGAAACAGCCAGCTGCGTTTGGGGTAAGAGAGTTAAAACAGATCTGGATGAATAGTGTGGTGAGCAGCTTTAACTGTATCTGGTTGTAATGTACATCTCTACGCCGATGATACCAATGTGTATTGTAGAGTAGGTACTTCACAGTTTTAATCTAAATAAGCATAAATTAGCTCTTAATTCAGATAAAACTAGGGTCATGATCTTGATCTTTTGTTCTTTCATAAGTATCTGCAGATGATGGGTGGCCTCATCAGCATTGGACTGGGAATTGTCCTTGCTATAACCTATGACATTGGACAATCCCTTTTCACTCTGTTCAGAGTCTTCCAGCTGACTGGAGCACTTGTAAGTCTCTGCCCAAGCAGGTATAAAACGGTGTAAACCATACACAACATTAAAGTACATTAAACTAGAAGTTGTTTTTTTCCCTCCTCTACAGTTCTTCCTCGCTGGACTTGTTTGCAACCTGTTGCTCATATATCCAGCATTACTGACTGTAAGTAAAACAAATTCTGCATTGGCAGATGAAGAAGGTGATAATTAGTTCAAAAATTGCATGATTTATGTATTTATTTTTGCTGCAGGTGTCCCTCGCTATTAACTGTGGCTGCATCATTGTAGCTGTTATTGCAGCTTGTCTGATAACCGTCGACCTGGCTTACTGGAACCTAGAAAACAATGAGCTTTTAAAGGTAAAAATATGACAAAATGATACACTTTTACTTCGAGGAAGGTTGTTGTGCAATAGACATTTATATGTTCTAAGAGAGGAATAATGTATATTTATTGATCTTTGTGTTTCAAACAGATAGAGGTGCTGGAGCTTTGTTTGCTGGGCTTCGAGGTCTTCCTCTCTGCAGTCCTCTGCTTCTGGTTTTCTAAAGAGAAACATGCAAATCCTAATGATCAAACAGCTGAAGTGTCCCGAGAAGAAAGTTGAGGATTAATACTTTAAATCAGCTGTGTGTGTATACATATATACACATAATGGACTAGGAAACTGCTGTATACGGCTCCTTTAAAGACTTTAAGCAATGCACGTTTTTTTGTGTCTTTTTGTACAACGAGTGCGGCTTTCTGTTGTGCCTCAATCGCTTATACTGGAGTTAAAACCCTGGTTGCACTGCCCGGCTGTGGTGTGCGTGTGATGTTTGACTCAAGGCTTGTGGTGAGCAAATGCCAGCAAATAGTCACTTTAAAATGCAGCTTCATTTTGAATAAACACAATGCCATTGACAAGATCAACTCTTTAATTGAACTCTTTATTATTATTATCTTTTATCTGTTATTACATTTTTCTTTTAACTGCAAACACAAGAAAAATATTAGACAGCATTTAGATATTCCTCAGTAACATGACAGTTTAGGAGATTGGCATCAGTGTGGAGAGTCATTTATACACAATGGTGTCAGCAGAAAGTCAGAAAAGATTCCAATTTCCAATTGTTTCTCAGATCGCTTTACACCCCAGCAGTGAGGCACTGAGACTGCTGACAGGGTGAGGAAGTTAAAGTGTGTGATGACCTCATGCTTCAGTATTCCCCCAAAGAGCAAGGCACTTGTTTGAGACAGGGTGTGGAATAGATTCCTCTCAAGCCAAACGTGGTAAGAATGATTCAAAATTCTCTCTTTGTTGTTGTTTTTGCCCTGAAAACAGCTTTATTATACACATTTGCAGTACAGGATATGCATTTGTAAGTCTCTGTGCAGGATAATTGTGTCATCTACGAAACAGTAAAAGTCAACTCAATGTATGTGAATTAGAGCTGCTTCTATTTTGTACCATCATATTTGGTATCAAGTAGCCTGAAGAAGAAGAGGACACTTAAATGCGTCGCTGTGTTAAGTTAAAAGATCCTTCATTTTTTTATTTTGCTTGATGCGAACTTCAAGGGTTTTTGATTCTGTATCGGTCAGCAAATGTATGAACCTTGTACCGCCTTCAAATATAAAACACTCTTTCATAACCTCCACAAAGAAATGACATACCTAATGCCTTTTACAATAACAACACAACAGTAGCATCTTGGTACTGAAGATTAGCAACTCTAATAAACAAGTCAAGCCAAGTTTTGTGCCAATTCTTGTGGCAAGACAAAAATCTAGGTCCCTTATTGTTTGAAAAGTGATGCAACGCAGCGCCAGGAAAGGCTCCATATTCTTTCACGTCTATTCCGTGTGTTGAGTTTGTACAATGATGTGATTAATTCAGTCTTCACTTTGTTTTTCATTGCATTGTCTCTTTGCAGTTTGTTGTAAATCATAAAATGAGCATACCGTGTGTGGTGTCAACCACATATGGCAACAAAAATGGAAACACCAAAGCAATGTGCAGCAACTTCCTGAAATGTAATTCAGTAACTCTGAATTATCACCTCACCATGTCAGCAAATGCTTAAAACAACCTTGATTTCCACAGTTTGGTACAGCACTGTTATATGGTGTTATACTGCGGTATGCATGGATTCCACATTGTATAAGGCAGCGTTTGTGCATTGTTGAGTCTGAAGGAGAAATTCTTTACTTTACAAACGGATTTTCAGATCAGAGAAGCACTATGGCCAGTGTCAATGTCGAGATTCACATCCACAACTTTGAGGATCCGGACACAAGAAGCGGCCAGAGAGACCTGATGATAATACAGCAGCGCCAGGCTTCGGGGATGATGCCAGATAAAAAAGAACCGCTGCATGACCTGCTGCAGAAACATTCAGATGAGTTGGGGGTAAGAGAGTTAAAACAGATTTGGATGTACTCTCCCCACTGCCAAGTTGGGATAGCATCCAACCACATTTTCATTGAAAGATCTAATTAAATCTGATTAATTAATGTAAAAATGTTTACTGAGTATGTTTAAGTATGATCAGGTGCTCTTACTAGCCTTAAACTAAATGCTTATATTGTTGCGTGGGTTAGGGTCAGGATTCATGAGATACTGTTACTTCTTGTGCATTCCTGACATTGATGCTGTTCAGTTATAATAGATACGCCCTTACTGCAAACAAAAAAATACACTTACATCTGCACAAGTGAAAGTTTATTTGTTGTTTGTTTGTTTGTGTGCAAAATAACTTGAAAAGTAATGGATGGATTTGGATGAAATTTTCAGGAAATGTGTGAAATAAATGTGTGAACAAAGGATGAAATTTTGGGAGCGATCTGGATCACTGTCTGGATCCAGGAATTTTTATAAATTTAACGATACTTTGTCATTGGGAGATTGCGTTGCGGGTGGACTGAAACTGCTTGGCGGAGGTTTGCGCTCTCTGAGTGCTTTTCTAGTTTTCATTATAAATTTAAATGATATATTTGTACTAAATGCAGATATTTAAAGAATCTAGTTTATAGGGAGATTGAGCACACTTCACATCTTGAGTGTTTGTCTTATTGACCTGTGAGCACATATTTTTTTTCCTTTGTTCTCTTGTAAGTATCTGCAGATGATCGGCGGCCTCGTCAGCATTTTACTGGGAATTGTCCTTGCTATAACCTTTGACATTGGACAATCCCTTTTCACTCTGTTCAGAGTCTCCCAGCTGACTGGAGCGTTTGTAAGTCTCTGCTCAAGCAGGTATAAAACTGTGTAAACCATACACAACATTAAAGTACATTAAACTAGAAGTTGTTTTTTTCCTCCTCTACAGTTCTTCTTCGCTGGACTTGTTTGTGACCAGTTGTACAAATATCCAGCATTACTAACTGTAAGTAAAACAAATTCTGCATTTACAGAGGAGAAGGTGATTATTAGCTCAAAGACTGCATGATTTTTGTTACAGGTGTGCCTCACTGTTAACTGTGGCTGCATCATTCTAGCTGTTATTGCAGCTTGTCTGATAAGCGTCGACCTGGTTAACTGGAACCTGGACAGAAGTGTCCTTTTAAAGGTAAAAATATGACAAAATGATACACTATTACTTCGAGGAAAGTTGTTGTGCAATAGACATTTATATCTTCTAATAGAGAAATAATATATATTTAATGATCTTTGTGTTTCAAACAGATAGAGGTGGGGGAGCTTTGTTTGCTGGGCTTCGGGGTCTTCCTCTCTGCAGTCCTCTGCTTCTGGTTTTCTGAGGAGAAACGTGCAAAATCCAAATGATCAAACAGCTGAAGTGTCCTGAGGAGAAATTGAGGATTAATACTTTAAATCAACTATGTGTGTATACATATATAGTGGACCAGGAAACTGCTGTATACGGCTCCTTTAAAGAGTTTAAGCAATGCACATTTTTTGTCTTTTAAGTGTGGCTTTCTGTTGTGTCTCAGTCGCTTATATTGGAGTTAAAACTGCGGTTGCACAGCCCGGCTGTGGTGTGCATCTGATGTTTGACTCGAACTGAGAACACAAGGCTTGTGGTGAGCGAATGTCAGCGAATAGTCACTTTAAAATGCAGCTTCATTTTGAATAAACACAATGCCATAGACAAGACAACTCTTTAATTGAACTCTTTATTATTATTATCATTATTATTATTAGCACAGAATGTTTCTTTTAACTGCAAACATCAGAAAAATATTAGACAATATTTAGATATTCCTCAGTAACATGACCATTTAGGAGATTGGCATTGAGAGTCATTTATACGCAATGATGTCAGCAGAAAGTCAGAAAAGATTCAAATTTGCCCAAATATCCAAAACCAGTTTCTAAAACTTGAGTCAATATCACAGGTTTTGATCAAAAGAGCTCTAAAATGTAATGCAAAAAGGTAAAATAAATAAATAAAAGAAAGCGTTAATGCAGGTCTGACACGTTAGTTAGACCTACACTCAAGCCTACAAAAACATCCTCTATAAGGACCCCTTTTGACTTATTAAAGGTTCATCCTGGAACATCTGCTTTAAATACAGCTGTTAAAGGTTCCTCCAGGAAACCCACAAGCTAGCAGAGTTCCTTAAATATCCTCAGACTTCCCTGAACAATGCAAACAAAGCGAAAAGGTCTAATGTCTTCGATGGACACATATTCTACAACCATATTTCCCCATCTAAAATATTATCCTTCACCAATCAATCAGACTTTATATGTATAGCACGTTAAATAGAATCCAACACAAAGGGCTTTACTGAGCTGAGACTATAAAATGAGTGTAATGTCCTCTAGTCTGGCTCTACAGTCCTGCAGGTAATAAAAGTGTGCCGCAGTGTCTCTGTATTGGCTTGAAATGTCTTATGAAGTACATAAAATATTTATTTCGCACACAATGGGTTTTTTTTCCTTACTGACATCAAGCATAAATCCCCTGCTTTGGCATCATTTGCACATATGATTGGTTTTTAAAACGGGTCTGTTTAATATATTAGTAGTTGTGCGTTGTATAAATTAGAGCAGCATTGTTTTGGCTTATCAGGAAGACAAATTAAACCAAAAAAAAGCAGCAAACTTTATTAATATGTTCAAGAAAAGGTGTGCAAAGAGATAACACATGTGTTAAACAAAACCAATAATAACAGAAGTAGTTAGGGAAGCAATGGATCAGTTTTTTTTTTAAAAATGTACAAATCAATTTAAGTTTTAGGAGTTTACAGATTTTGCTATGTTGTTCGCACAGAAATTCTGGTAGCAAAAGCCTTCCATCTTCATTCAAATTTATATTTAATTAAATTAATATTTTGTCAAAATAAGAGCATCTCTAGAATCAAGCAGCACTGAGCTTCCATCTGTGTGTTTCTCACAACTTTAAATGCCGTGTACAGCATAAAGAAATTACAAAGACAGAGTTTTCAAATACAAATCTAAACTGCAACATATTTGGAGACTACAGCTTTCTGTGGGAATGTAAAACAGAAGAGCAAAACTTTATTGCGTTAATATCTAAGCTATTAAAAAAATGATAAAAAAATGCATTATAAACAGGCAATAAGACAAAAATAAGACGTCATATATATTCGGACAATCGTGCATTTTAAATACATGCAACTCTTTACATATTTTTCAGTTATTTCTGACACAAAAAAGACAACAACATTGACAGTCTTTGTCTGTTGCATGTTTAGGAGTGGATAACATCGGCAGGCTGTTAAACACACATTTAGGTTGGTTGTTGGTTTGCGTCAAATTCAGTCTCCCCGTTTCAGCAGTATGGTGGGCTACAGAACAAAAAACGAAAAGAAAAGAAGGCTATTACGGTTCGTATTGTACTATTCTTATTTTACTTGCATGTAGCTGCTTTATACGCATGCATAAAGAAAGTGTCATACCAACGTGTTGAAATGTGGCCTGCACACAGCTTTACTCAACCAGAAGATCAGGAACAGGGCTATGAAATTTTCAACGACCAGCAGACTCATTATCAGTCCTCTGATTCCTTCAATCATCTGTAAAATGAGAAAAAATTGGTTAAAGTACATAAATATATGTTTATTAAAATAATTTAATTCAATTTAATCAATGGTGATGTTCGTTTTAATATACCTTAGTGACTTCTTCGCCATAATTCAAAGAACGAAACCAAACCACGCCGAGAGAAAACGCCACAACTGACCAGAAGAAGCTGATAATGTTCAGAGAGAAGGCGAGCTTTGTCTGGAGGGTGAGAAAGACATTTTATTGCATTTACAGGCATCCATTTTGGCCGCAGAGTGAGTCTTGAGTGTGTTGCTCAATTACCAACAACCCACACAGACCATTTCTTGATCTGAGCAAAATACTACTACTAAAATACTAGTACTGTTGAGAAACCCCAGCGAAATCTCAAAGATACTAAACAAAGTTGTTCAAAACTCTTCCTGAAACAGTACAAAAGTCCACAATTATTCAAACTGTAGTCAAAGAATCTGATTTTTTTTCTTTGTGCAAACAAAATCATCATTTTAAAAGATGAAACTTACCACATGCATGTTTGGATATTTCCCTGCCGCGTAGGACAGCATACCACACACCAGAAACTATACCAAAATGATAAAGCACACCAATTATTTTACAATTTCCAAGTAGTGAAGAGGCTTTTTTAGGTTTGCCAAATACTTTTCTTACCACAAAACTGGGCAGAGTGTAGATTTTGGTGACCTCGTCCGTAAAAATCAGGCCAAGAGTGAAAAGAAACACACCGGCAATGGCCTGAGCTGCCTTATAAACAACAAAGAGAACAAAATATAGTAATAAACAGAACAGAAAATTCAGAAATAAGAGAAAATCTGTGTGGGAATGCTACAATTTTTGTGTGCAAATTCAAGCTAGAAACTACAGATCATATAGGAGTCTGTTTACATGGCAGCACACCTTTCAATCTGCATACAAAACAGCTATACTTACTCCAAGAGGTTTAGGTTTCCCCCTGATAACAAAGACCTTGTAGGAGTCCCTGAACACACAGTGGAATCTGTCTGGCATCAGCTGATCCTCTTCAACACTCCCGAGACCTCCGATGGGGATGGTGATGATCATGGACTCATCGCACACAAACGTCTTCCTCACCATCCTCCTGGGCGTCAGAGCAGCTTCTATCAGCGGCGATCAGGTGTTGAGGTTTGCAGCAACACCAGCAGTACCTTTTTTTCCTCTTTTCTTTTCTTTGCTCGATTCTGACCTGAAATTCTCTGCTTTCTCGAATGAGTTTGACGAGGAAATGACCTGACACGCCAACAGTCTTCACCTCACCCCCAAACACCCCCCACCTCTTTCACACCACAAAATGCTTGCATGCAAATTGATTTGACCGGCATCTAAAACTGTTAAAACTTCATATTTTCACTCATTTATGCGACAAAACAAATACTAAGTTGCAAAAAGTGCTCACACTGATCTAGATATACCATGAAATACAGCATATAGCAATGTGGCACTGAGCTTTGAACACATTAATCTAGCAGAGGCTGCTACCAAGGTGAGGAAGTTAAAGTGTGTGATGACCTCATATGTCAGTATTTGCAGGGAAGTGGAAATCATGCCTAAAGAACAACACACTTGTTTGAGACAGAGTGTGAAGTAGATTCTGCTCAAGCCAAACGTGGTAAGAATGATTTACAATTCAACTTTTTTGCACCGAAAACTGCTTTGTTAATCACATTTGCAAAACAGGATGTGAAAATTATGAGCATTTTGAAGCCTAAATATGAATGTATATGTATTTATGAGTCTCTCTGCATGTTAAATATCTAAGAAACGGTAAAAGTATATGTGAATTAGAGCTTGTAGAGCTTATACTTGGTGTCAAATGAAGATCAGTTTATTGCATTACTATGTTACATTAAAAGATCCTTCATATTCATTTATTTTCATTGACGAGAACTTCAAGGATTTTTGATTGTGTATCGGTCAGTAATCGGTCAGTATGAATCTTTAATCGTGAGCAAATATAAATTTCTCTTTCATAAACTTCATAAACACATGGCATATTTTTTGTAATATTCTATTAGCCTACAGTTTTCAATTTTATAATGACATAATATATAAAAGATAGATAAACTAAAACAGAAGAAAGCCCCACAAACTAAGTAAGGGCTTTCAACATATTTCAAATAAAAGAGGAAGCCTCTTTTTTTTTTACAAAACCAACACAATAGTAGCATCTTTGTGGTGAAGATGAGCAACTCTAATAACAATTCTTGTGGCAAGACAAATCTAGGTCCCTTAATGTATGAAGAATGACGCAACACAGCGCTAGGAAAGGCTCCATATTCTCTCAAGTCTAATACATGTGTTGAGTTTGTACAACGATGTGATTAATTCAGTCTTCACTTTATTTTTCACTGCATTGTCTCTTTGCAGTTTGTTGCAAATCATGAGATGAGCTTATCATGTGTGGCGTCAACCACATATGGCTAGAAAAACAGAAACACTAGAGCAAAGCACAACAGCTTCCTGAAATACACTATCTTAACAGATCTAAAATCTTAATTTCCACAATTTAGTACATCACTGTTATATGGTGCTATGCTGCAGTATGCATGGATTTCACATTTCAGGTCACTCTGTATACTTTTTAAGGCAGCATTTGTGCATTGTTGAGTCTGAAGGATTTTTTTTTTTACTTTACAAATTGATTTTCAGATCAGAGAAACACCATGGCCTGTGCTGATGTTGACATGGACATCCAAGGTGATGAGGATCTGCACACAACAAGTGGCCAGAGAGATCCGCCATTAGTACGGCAGTACCAGGCTTCAGCCATGATGCCAGATAAGAAAGGGCCGCTGCATGACCTTCTGCAGAAACAGCCGGCTGTCTTGGGGGTAAGAGAGTTAAAACAGATCTAGATGTAGTGTGTTGTGAGCTGTTTTAACTGTATCTAGTTGTAATGTGTATCTCTATGCTGATGATACCACTGTGTACTACAGAGTCGATACTTCACAGTTTTAATCTAGATAAGCATAAATTAGCTCTTAATGCAGATAAAACTAGGGTCATGACCTTCACCAGAGCCATAAATATCGATTATGACAATCCTATCATTTCTGCTATGAGTAGCATAAATTTTATAAGAGTCAAAAGGTACAAATATCTTTGAATTTCGATTGATGAGACGATAACATTTAAACATCATGTGTTCAAATTGGTGACTAAATTATGAGAAAAAAGTGGTTTCTTTTACAGAAATAAATCGTTTCCCACTGCATTGCAAATCTGTACTGGATTACAGTAACATTTTATACATGTATGCATCAGCTGTGATCCCAAAATCAATAGACACTGTTAATTACTCGGCATTAGGATTTATTACTTGTAATCATTACAATACTCTTCGCTGGAGTTGGGTGGCTGTCCCTCTCTGTAACGCAATATAGACACTTGGTTTTATTTATTTAGAAGGCTCTTACTGTTTGTTAAACCCCTTATGCTACTTCATTGTTGTCTTTTAATGTGGACTCTTCTCATAGACGTCAACTGTTTTCACGGACTTGGGAAAATCAAGTTTTATTCATTCTGCACCTGCAATCTGGAATAACATTCAGAATAAACTACAGCTGGATTCAATTTTATCTTTACGGCAATAATAAAATAATCTTATTTTACATCCAGCTGCTCTAGATACAGCACAGTCTCATTTACTTTTATGTCGTTGTTATTGTCATTTCACTAATTTTCTGATGGTGAGTGTTGGTTGAGGTCAAACAGGTGAACTCTTACACAATGTGGTGGCACATACTGCCCTCCAGGAAGTGTTGGGATTTAGTGTCTTGAGCAATGGCAGTTAGAAAGAAACCATGGGTAACATTTCCAACTCTGCAAGTACCGGACAATCTGCTTTGTAAAAATGCAATTAAAATATGTGACGGTCCAAACTTCTTTCTTAAAAAGTGCCTAATCCAGACAAACATAACAAGGAAAATGTATTACAGACTTGTAGTTTTGTCCTTTTATTGCCTTTAACACTGAATCATGGCCAATCAATTTTTTTTGACAAGAATTTAGCAAAAAAAAGACTCTTTCATGTCAAAGTGAAAACAGGTTTCTACAAAGTAATGTCAATTAATCTAAATTTGAAAATGTAATATAACTGATTGGAAGCATTTCGCTTGAACATCTTGGGTCGCACAATCACAGACGCCCACATTGATCCAGAGCATCATATGGTGAGTTGTAAATGGTCTGCATTTACTAGTATATAGCAGTTTTCCACCATAGTGGTTTACATTGTTTCTCAGTCCCCCAGTTACACTCACTCACAGACCAATGACAGCAGAGTTGCCACCATGTCGTGTGACAACATCCGTATCAACTTCAGTTTAGTAGATTGACCAAGGACCCCAAGGACAACCCACCTGAGCCACAAACGAAATGTTGAAGTTGTGACTGCCATGTGACACGCCAGCATCCTGTTCTCACCTCTCTCTCTTGTCGTCTGTGGCATCGTGCCATTTGAATAAAGCTGCATTTTAAGGTGGTCTTTTACAGTCACTGGCCAAAGGGGAAACGAGAATTTGCTCTTCGAACAGCTCTTAAACTTTTTCTTACTCATGCGGCTAAATTGAACCTTTATCTAACTACAACAACAGAAATAAGACTTTTAACTTTTTTCTCTAAATCAGAAACAAAGGCTATATTCATACTGTACACATGTCGGCTGATAGTTGTGCATGGTCAGATAAAAAAGGAACAGACACTGTGGTTATTTTTTCTCATACAGTAATGCACACATTGCTGCTGTGTATATATATTTTTTTACTTTGCAAGGACTTACATTTAGACATTACTGACACCAATCTTCTTCTCCCTTCTACTTATTTATCATCGAACAATAATTATGACTCTGTTCTTGCCAGACTTCACCCTTGACAGATAAGCAAAGGTGTCCAAAGTGACACCATTGTGCAGATCTGGGCAGCAGCAACAGGAAATGTTTAGCTGAGGTTTCTGCGGCCGACGCTACACGTCACATAAGTGTAAAGGCTGAAGTTTCACAATATTATCTATTCAATACTGTGGATGTGTGCTCAGTTCACAGGGGTGCACATTAATTTTTTTTAAACCTGAAGTTAACGATTCAGGTAACAGGGTTCATCAAATTTTGCTTATGTAATTCATGTTGCACCTATAAATTATTAGTTTATAAATACAATCTTTTTTTTTTTTTTTAAAAGGTTTCTTTTTGTTATCAATTTATTTACTGTTTGTGTGCTTTTTCAGTGGCTCTCGCAATGAAAAACCCTTTTTCAAGTGTTACGTACATTAAAAATACACTTAGCTCATGCGTTTCCAAATCAAAGTGGAAAATCTAATAAAATCAAACTAATTATTGTAAGAAGAGCTCAGAAAAGCTAAGTCTGATCGTGCGCTCTTACTAGCCTCCAATTCAAAGCATTAATGTTGAATTTAGGCATTATTGAGATACTGTTTATTCTTTTTGAGCATTCCTGACACCTCTACAGTTATATCAAATATATCTTTATTACAAAATGGTAACAAATACACTTAGATCTGAACAATAACTGAATGTACCACTATTATGTATATTGTCATTATAATTGTAAATGATGAATTCTATTTTATACTGCAAATATTTACAGATCCTTTAGGGAATATTGAGCACACTTCACAGCTTGAGTGTTGCTCTTATTGACCAGTAAGTGTATACTTTTTCCTTTGTCAGTCTCTGCAGATGGTGAGCGGCCTCCTCAGTGTCGGAGTGGGAATTATTTTTTCTGCAACCCAGGGCATTGGACAATCCCTTTTCACTCTGTTCAGAGTCTCCCAGCTGACTGGAGCGCTTGTAAGTGTCTTTTAAAAAAAAAAAAAACTTTACGCAGCATTAAAATACATTAAACTCAAAGCTGCTTTCTCCTCCTCTACAGTTCATCTTTGCTGGACTCGTGTCCAACCTGTTGTTCAAATA